>CM056578.1:96922808-98135308 GCA_029721435.1 Gymnothorax reevesii
TATAAACTGTGCTGCCAATCCCTTTCACAATAACCTCAAATGGCATGGGAGATGCACAGATGATATCTTGTTGTTCTTTTCTGGATCTGAAAGGGAGTTGCGCAAGTACATCAACTCCCTCAATGATAATCTGAAATCGAGCCTTGAATATAGCAAAACAGAACTAAGTTTCTCGGATTTTAAGATTCGGTTGGAATAAAATGGTACACGTCACGCCACTATCTTCAGAAGAAATACAGATGGGAACACAATTCTCAAAGTAGACAGTTTCCATTCTCCAAGTTTAATTGAAAACATTCAGTTTGGACAGTTTCAAAGACTACGCTGCGTCTGTGACAGAGAGGATGACTTTGAGGAGAAGGCTGTGCAGAATATACACCAGCTCTCAGCAAATGGGATACAAGTTAAGCCTACTAAACTAGTCTCTCACCAAAGCTAAATCTCTGCGGAGGGGAAGTCTCCTTAATGGTCACTTAGGCCTCAATACAACTAAGAGGCAGCTCGTGTCAAAGACATCATAAAGCGGAACTGGAGCATCATTGATTGTGATCCCACTTTGTGTGAAGACTTCACAGAGCCCCCCAGCTTTTTCCTACAGGCTGACACCAACACGCAAAGACAAGTCAGCCCATAGTAACCTGGCTCCCTTAACTAAACCCAGTTGGCTCCCTAAACCCACAGCCAATCATTCATGTGGGAACTGCAATTTTTGGCAACACATGGAAAAATTCAACGTTTACTGGCGGACCCAGAACATACTACATCCACTCATTTGCTAACTGCAATACGACACACGTTGTGTACAGGTCGGAGTGTGGGTGCTTCTGTTTGGACAGGACAGGCTGTCTGAGCAAGTCAATGCTATTAGGATGGCCAATGATGGGCATCCTATGGCTTAACATTGCAGAGATTACAATAGCATGGCTTCGTAGTAGAAGAGTCCGTGTGCTGAACTGGCCTGCCAGCAGTCCTGATCGTTCACCGATTGAGAACATTTGCTGCATAATTAAACAAAGTCCATCAAAGGAGACCCAAAACTCTCCAGCAGCTGGAAGCCTGTATTAAATAAGAGTGGGATCAAATTCCAATGGCTAAACTCAAGAAACTTGTCTCAATGCTCAGGCGCCTCCACTAAATTAAAATTAAGAGGGGATGCTTCACCTTGGTAAACAGGCCCCTGTCCCAACTTTTTTGAGATCTGTAGCAGCCGTGAAATTTGAAATGAGCTCATTTTGTGGATAAAATTGTAAAATTTCTCAGTTTCAACATTTGCTATGTTATGTCTGTTCTATTGTGAATAAAATACTGGCTGGTGTGATTTGAAAGTCATTGCGTTTTGATTTTATTCACTACTTACACTTTGTCCCAACTATTTTGGAATTGGGGTTGTACATTCTTAACTTCTCATATTCAATGTATACAATTAAATGCGTGTGAATGGGGGAAATACTGCTTTAATTAAACAGGGATGTAGCCGTTCAAATCCAGTGGTCCCTGGAATTTGGTCATCACGCAAGAGACGGTCCACAGCTGTTTGACTGTCCCAGACAAGGTGAGAGGAAGAGTGTGTTTCCAGATGCGATATTCCTTCACTCTGCAGATCGCTCTTTCCACAAGGATTCAAAGTTGGGCAATTGCTTGCGTTTTTAGAGCATCCTCCTTGGTGAACAGCGCTGTGGTTAGGGGTCAGATGATCAGAAATTTCTATTATTTCAACTATTTCAGTCAGTGCCTCAGTACTTAAACAATTTTGCACATCTTAACAATGCTAACATTAATAATTTTGGTCACAATTTTTATTTGAAGATGTTCATTCCTTTAATGCCTACCCGTCATCTTGAAGGGTGGTCTAATCAGCGCTGCCCCATGGTCAGCTAGTATTTGCTCGATGGCGAAACCCTTGTCTGCCATGCAGCCATCTCCCGGCTCCAGTAAGTCCAGTAGTCCACTCCATTCAGTCAGCTCTCGGTCTGAGATTGAGCCGGTGAAGAGACTTGACACAGAAGTCACAGCATTACATAGGGCAATTCTAATTAAGCCTTTCGAGGTTGTTGTGTTTTTATACGAGGAGAGAACCTCTGATTGATGTGTCAAGGATGATGGATTCTGGCATCGCACCTCGGTGCAGTCGATGATTACCCGAACATCCGGACTATACTGCGCCAATTTGCTTGGCATGGTGTTCTTGACTTGCTGTTTACTCATCCAGATGGGCAGGGTGCAGGTAGAGGTAGTTGGCCCACGTTATAACAATACAGGTGATAGTGGGGACACTGACCTGAAACATGTCAGCCAGCACCTTCTCTTGCAGACCTGCAGCAACTCGGCAGCCGTAAAGAAAAAACTCATCAACTAGTTGCAGTCTAAGCGTTGGACTGGGAGAAATGGGTCCAATTGTTTGTTCCTTTTTCTGAGCTTTTGACCAATAAACCACCATGGAGGCAGATGGTTGAATTGCCTCCTAGAAGGTACAAAAAACATCTCAACGTGAATCGTGTGTAAAAACAGATATCCTCGTCTGAGACTCAAAATTGGTGAAAATGCACTCGACCACTTCCAGCTGTCAGCTCTGTTGTCAGCTCCTAAATTTTGTCCTCCAATTGCTGTATGCGTGTAGCTGCAGCATCCAGTGCACCAGTATGAGACGAGAGAAAAAATTAAACACCGTGGCTATTCTTACGTGACCGTAATCTATTGCAGACAGGCTATTCTTATGCGACTCTCGTTTGACCATGCGCAGATTGAAATTGACAAAAATTGTGCTGTCATACAATCCTGTAAATTTGGCGGCCGAGCTTGTACAAGGAGCCGAAGGGTTAAGCCCGTAACCATGGAACCGGTAAATTGAAATCTCGTCCCCAGGGCTTCTATACTAAGCGACAAAAGAAATGCAAGTTAGCAAGTTAATTAATGCACTCATGACTACTCAAAGTGACGCAAAACAAATAAATGTTTGATTAAAGGAGTGTAAATGTGCACGCGCTAGTTACCGTCTAGCTATTCTTACAGGAGAACAAAAAAGGTAAGAAAATTACTCTAGTCCGACTATTTCAATCTGCGCATGCCTGACAGAAATTCACGTAAGAATAGCCTGCCTGCAATGGATTACGGTCACGTAAGAATAGCCACTATAAAAAAAAAAAAAAAACATCTGACCCAGATTCTGTGAACTGCATGTTGGAAGTAGTTTGGACCTCTTTAAAGTTTCATGAGATAGCTTTGTTATAGCTCATTATTCACCTTTACTTTTAATTAAGTAGGATATAAAATACAATGTTTGTACTTGTGATTAGGCTTTTCACATTGTGGTATTGGTCAAATGCTGCAGCGGCAAACACTGACATACCTGGTTTAGAAACAGAACCGTTGTCGTGTTCTCTCATTACAACCGAAGCTGTGATCTCCTCCATCACCTCTTCCTCACACGGCACGGGCTCCTCTAGGGGAAAGGCTGGGCCAACGTCATGGCCTATGCGAGTTGATGCTCTATTATAAGCGGACTCCCTTCTGGGCATTCCCCAGTTGTTCCACTGGAAACGGGAGGGCTTGGACCGATTTTCAGACGTGTTTTTTTCATTGGACCCCGTTTGCCATCAATGAAGTTACTAACGTCAGCTAGCATTAGCCTGCTACCTGTACCTGCTGTATAGTCCGCTTCACTGAAGTGCCGGCTACAAACGAATGTGCTACCTCGTTGTATTTTAAAGCTTTGCCCTTCATCCCGGCGAATTGCTTTAACCCACTTCTTCACTCGGGAATCCGGGAAAACTTAGGTAGTAGTGATGCGCGGGTCGGCCCGGAACCCGTGGGTCCCGCGGGTTTACCCGCAGGTCCGGTCAATATTTTAATAACATTTAGCGGGTGTGGGCGGGTTGGGCCATACAGTGGCGACATCTAATTCCCACGAAATTGCGAATAAAAAGTATAATAGGCTATCGGCCACTTGAGGGCTCTAGACATACAGCCTACATAATATGCTCTTGTCAAACAATGTAACGCTACCTTATAGAATGCCAATTGTACCTCTCCCTCTTCCTACTCTCGATGCACAAGCACTCAATGGTGCGCGACTTAACGTTAATCCTCCACGGTTAGACTAAGGATCTTAAGGTTGAATGATAGCTCATCTTATAAATCGTTCTGCAGTCAGCATCGAAATATTATATAGTAGTAGTAATTTTATTGACCTGTGGGTCCAAACAACACATAGCCAAACATTTTTTGTGCCACTTCACAGTGAAAGGCATATCACGATTCTTATTCAAAAATAAAATCAACTTGGTGAGGTGCTTCCGTTTATCAGCGTGTTCTCTAACAGCAGAGCGTGTGCTGCCAACGGCAGTAAAGATACTTCTTGGATGTACATTTCTATAGCACCATTATATATATATCACCCAAACGAATAGGTAACTTATCATTACTGGAGCATGTATGGTCATAAGCTTAGTTTTGCTCTCATTAATTACCATACCATGAGACAAAGAATAATCGTGTAAAACTCCATGGTGGCCAAAGCAGTCTTCTGCGTCCCAGCAACTAGCGCAACAAGGGAGCGAACCTTCTGTTCGGCTGACCGTGTCCTGTCGCTAAAACCCCGGCACTGTTGACGCGATTTTGATTTTGCGTAGTTAGGGGAAAAAATACGCCTAGGCCGATATTATAAGCTGTGTTGAAAAAATAGCCTAAAGCCCCCTCCCCCCCCCCCCAAAACAATCTTGAAATAAATATATGAGGAAAAAAAGAATTTCCTCGTAGACAGGATATCGCAACACTGTATGGGAGAGTAGGCGATAGTGCCAGTGCGCCATTGTCATGTTAATTTTGTTCCAATAAAGCAGCCTGTTTACAATATTTTGCCTGTTGGCATTTCGTTTGGTTGCAAAGATCAGAAATCACGGTAAGGTTCAATTAATAGACAGCGCCTAAACTTTGTATTAAGAATTCCAGCCAAAAGCCAAATGTATGTTGTGCTCCACTCAAATCCATAGCGTACCAGGGGAATCGTTTTTTTTCCCATTGCAAATCATGTCACACAGACCCACTATATTCTTTTTCTCTTGCCGCCTTTTTGTGTCGGGTCAGGTTCGGGTCGAAAATCAGTGCGAGTTTTTGTGGGGCGGGTTAGCTGTCACGTCGGTTCGGGTTGGTGCGGATGTTAAACCTCGACCCGCGCATCACTATTAGGTAGGGTTGTCGTTGTTTGTTCGATTCACAAAGTGGAACAGAGCAGTGACGTCTAGCCTGAGTTTCAGCCATTGTTGATGTGCGTTGAACTCCGCTGGAACTGGATAAACACCATATTCAAAAATCCCGCCCATGGAACCCGGAAGCGTGATAATTCTCTATGGACAAAGTCGCGGTGTCGTCACTTCCGGCTGGCCCAACTAGGCACTCGGTGAGAACAATTAATTTTGCGTGTTCGTCTCCGTGTTATCTCATCAACAAATGTCACTTTCTAATCCACTTTATTAGAATTTGTATCTGCGATTTTTCTTTTTTGCGAGTAAATACAGCGTGTAGGAGTTGTTATAAGGTACTAGAGATGTCATTTGACGATTTTGATCATCATTGTGTCACAGACGCTAAATATTGCAGGTACTTAGAGTTGAAACAGCAAGAGTACTCGCACTCCAGAAGGTGATTTCCAAAAAGCCGAGAAGCTAATACAAAGTTTTATTCGGACAAGAAAGTTAATGTGCAAGGTGAAAATAGTTAAAACCACAAACGTTTCGGTGCTCACACCATCCTCAGTGCAAATGACTAAGTGGCAGGACAAAACCATTTAAATAGACCTCATGTGAATGAAAAAGACAATTGATTTTAGTCAATCTCACAGAATACAATTGACACGTCAACTATTCAATTAGAAGGGAGTAGCATCATAGATGACAATTGGTTGTAACAATCAATAAGGATTTTAAAAAGGAAAGAAAAGAAGAACCAAATAAAACACTAAAGGAGAAGAATATCAGAATAAATAAATTGATGCGAAAGACATGCTGAAAACAAGTAAAATCAAAAGAAGCATTTAAACCAGCTGGATGAAGTGTGAATAAGCAATAGATCCAACGTGCTTCACACTGAAATAGTAATTTGTCTATGTTGTACCTTAGTCTACGAATGGGAAAAACACGGTCAATACCAAGCCAGCTTATGTATATGTTGCCCCCGTGGCCCTAGGGGTAGCCAGGGGGTTGGGTGAGGATGAGCCCTGTTATTCAGAAATAAGAGACACATAAGAACCCGTTGCTTCTTGGTTCTCCGCCGCATTTATTCTGCCCATTCAATATGCACATGAGGATATGCATTAAAAATTACATGTGTATTTACAAACATTGAATTGTAATACATGCCTCAATATATGTTCTTTTTTACTTGTAAAGTGAACCTTCAACAAAAATACATGGACACAACATTCATCTACTCAAATACAAGAAGTGCCTGAATGGCAAGAACTCCATTTGACCCAACTCAACCCTCAAAAGCATTCACTTGGTCATTTCCTTCAGTGGTTATTTAAAATACATATATACACATTCATCAATGGTATTTACTCGCTGGCAGTACAGATCTACTTATTACATTCCAAAAGCATTTTCAAAAAAGAATAAAGAAAACACCAAAAAGGGAATAATCATACTACTTTCAGTTCCCATTAACTTCCATAGTAATAAACTAAGTCACATCATATTCCTTTCATTAAATCTTTACACCAAAACAAGAATTCAAACCCTCAACCCAGCACATTGGAGGCAAGCACTCATCTGATGGAGCTGTCTGTGCATCCCAAAGTACATGGCGGGCCAAGTATATTAACGATCTGAAAGTGCTAGGAAACAGGGAAATCGTCATTTTGCACCAGACATCAAGTTTACTCACGTATCCAGCAAAAGTTTAGCCACATCATCGGAAATATCTCCAAACCTGGTTTTAAAAGTTTGCCAGCGATCACTTTGGCCTTCTATTTATCCTGGCCTTCAATTGATCTTCCTCCTAGCCTTTTCTAGCACTTTTACAGGCCGAATCAGTCAGATATTTCTTTGGCCGCAGCATATTCCAGTTGGCAAACTTCTTTTTATCCCCCGCTTTGCGCTAAATGCGAATAATGCTAAATGCTAAATATAGTATTCAGCTCCGTACGTACGTCCGTCCGTCCGTCCGCCCCGAACATTGTCAGCGCAATATCTCAAGAAGGAGTCAATCTATTTCAATTCTTTTTGGTACCAACCTTCCTACTGGGAATGTGCAAACACCAGTCGGTTTTGGTGACCTAACAGCGGGGGATATAGTCACTTTAGTGACAAACTCTTGTCATTTCTGCGTCCACCGCGCACATCCGCTTTCATATGACATCATTTTTGCATACTCGTGAATACTAATGAGGTGTTTCAAATGGCACGGGGAGTTTTTGCGGGTTGCAAAAATTATTTTCACATTCAATATTTAGGGGATTGTAACCGTTCTCGGAGAAAACATTGATTTATTCCCATTTGTTCTGGTCAATCTATTGATATATATATATATAAAAAGAACACAATGGTTAGCAGTGAAGTGTGTATGACCAAAAAAAAAAAATTATATATATATATATATATATATATATATATATATATATATATATATAAATAATATTTTTAAATAAATATAATGTATTAATTATATTAATATTTTTATTTTTTTGAATTTTTTAAAAAAAAATATATATATATTTTTAACTGTTTTTGGTTGTTTTAAATACGCAATAAATGAAAACTTTTTTTTGTCACTTTGGCTGCCCGAAATATTCTAATTTTCCCTCTAAAATTGTCTTGGAGATTGGATTACTGAATTCCAAACTGGTGATGTCAGTGTAATTGATTGCAGTCTCAGCGTTGTCAAGAGTTAAGTAATTTCACTTCAGGCTGGCACACATTACGGGATTCTTCAACCCTTCACAGATTTAGAGACCACATACTTGATGATAACAAAATACAGATCGCACAAGATCTCTCTCTTCTGACCATATATATATATATATATTTTGCACAATATATTGTGTGATCACAGCTCCTTGGACAGGGTTGTCACAGCCAGTCGGAATTGGGGGTGAGCCACCAAAAAGGAAGTAAGCCCGTATCTCAGCAATGCTTTGAGATGTCGTCATGAAACTTGGAATATTGACTCATGACACCTCATTGAGCAGGCTAAAATAAATTTGCCAACTTTTGACCTTTGGCGGATGTTGGCATTACAGGAAGTGAGGGTGCATCTTAACAATGCCTCTAAACAACCAAACCAAACTCATATGTATGACGAAGCTGCCAAACGGGAAGTAGGCCCAAACCTCAACACTGCTTTGGTGTATCAACACAAAACTTGGTAGATTGAGTCATGACACCTATGACAGTAGGCAAAATAAATTTAGTAACCTTTGACCTTTGTCAGAGGTTGGCAAGATGAGAAATGAGGATTTATCTTGGCACCACTTTCAACTAACCAAACCAACCTGATCAGTTGAACTCAGGACCTCATCTTCATGTTGCCTTATAAAATTGTTGGTCATTAATCCCCAGAACTAATCAAATTTGATGGTGAATCTGTGAAACAGGAAACAGGCACGTAACACTGTCAATTAGTGGGGATTTAATCACATTTCTCAAGTTTGCCAACAGTGATGTGTCTGACAGTTCAGCCATGTTCCCGTGGTTACCTGGGCAGGCCTGCTATGCTGCTAGGGCCCCTATTGCTGCTTCCAGCTATATTATTATTATTACTATTATTATTACTACCCCGCCCCACCCAAAGGGTGAGGGCAAGGGGTATTGCTTTTGGTTCGGTTTGTTTCTGTGTTTGTGTGTGTGTTTGCTTGTTAACCCTCTAGCGACTAAACTAATGGCCAGATTCATCGTAAATTTATTATAGGGATTGCCACTGATGCAGAATAGATCCCTATTGAATTTCGGACAAGTAGGTGAAAGTATGTGCAAGGGGGCGGGGTTTGTTTTGCCTGGCACCACTTGTTTAAATAATGATTACTTTATTGTATCAATCGCAAGTTTAAAGCTTCCTCCGATATATCATGATGTTCATTGTAAATTATGGTCCCAAATAGACTAGAATAAAGGATAAAGCCAGAATATGCTTTTGGGGTGTGCCTATCCTCTAGTCCTTGTCTGACACGGTAAGATCCACCTGTAAATCTACCCCTTGCTTCTCCCTGGATATTCAGTTCACACTTTCATCCAATAGGAATCGCATCCGGTTTCAAAATGGTGCAATTCAAATTGCCAAAATCGAGGCTTCCTCAATGGTATGTTGAAACCAATGGGTGACGTCACCCTTGCTTCGTCCATCTTTTTATGCAGTCTATGCTGAGGAATAGTAACAACTGATTCTTCACTTCATCTTCATTGGGAGGTCGATACAAAGGGAAGTTCCCTTTGCGCTGAAGAAAATCATATTTTTAGGACATGGAAGTCCACAAACTCTGCTCGACCTCGCTTAGTTTGAGGGCGTGCCAAATCACTGGACAGCATCATGCACGTGTTACGGAGGAAATGGTTGGACTACAAGTGATGTGTTTCAGGCAGTTCAGTTCAAAAATCTCCTTTTGGTGTGGACTATGGGCTTTGTTGCTTTGCGGATGTTTTACGAGCATGAAAAGTGATAGAACCCACTGACGAGAAAAATCAATGAAACATAATTTATTGTTTAATTAATTACCCTTGCCTAGGAAATTGTGTTTTCACCTGTGTTTGTCTGTCTGTTTACAGCATAACTCAAAAAGTTCTGCACAGATTGGCATGAAATTTGGCAGATGGGAGGCGGTAGTCCAAGGAGGAGTTGATTCAGGGGGCAGAAGTAATGGGAGAGAGAGGCTTTGATCTTCAGAAGTGTGAAAGCAGAGTTGGAGATAACCCAATATTTTTATATCATAAATGTGTGGCAGTGTGGTTGAATGTTCTAAGGTTTCATTCTCTTAGAGGGAGTGGGTTTGAATCACACTGTTGCCTAGATTAGTGTTTTAATGAAAGAACAGAGATTACAAATGTGCAGCTACCCTGGTGTAACTGAACACAGTGTGGAATGTCAGTTATGCAAAGGTTCATATCCACCCCCCCAACACACACACGCAGAAATTCTGGTAACCTGATTGGTTGAGATCACCTGTGGCCCTGTACACAGTCGTGCAGAATTATTTGCACCCTTGATCAAAATGGGTAGGCTTTAAGAGGCAGCATAGAAAGAGACAATCCAGTTTAAATCCATATGTCAACTTCAAACTAATGAGGATACTATACTGTTACTTGTATGTGTATATTCTCGTGTTTTTGTGCTTTTTATGATGTGACCTAATTTTTAATCAAATAATGTAAAAATGTCTATGAATAAAATCATTCTAGGTTAGATAGTTTTAGATTTATTTTTTATTTGGATAAATATTTTTATTTGAGTTCATCTCAAGCCAAAGGAATTCTACTGTGTCATTTCATCACTTTTTGTTTCTCTTGGATGTTATCCATTACCATAAGAAAAGCTCAAGAAGTGCAAAAGAGACAGAGTAGGTACTGGAGTAGGTACTGGAGAGGGCGTTTTCTGGTTTGTTGCGACCAGCAGTAGTTAGGGACCAAATTTACTATGAAGTGTTTTTCTTGGGGCCCACGGCTTGCAGACAATGTAAACAATAGCAGCTAAAACAGAACTCTTGCTTAATAGCAGAGCTCTTTCTGAGGGGCATAAGTAATGGGACAGAGTGACTCTGCCCTGGGGCTTTTATCTTCAGGCATGGAAAGAGTTGAAGCCAACAATGGAGCTAAATTGGTGTTAAAAACTTTCAAACAAACAGAACATTTTTAACAAATGCCTTTCTGTATTTACCTCATAAGTAGTGTGGAACGTCCTTAGGACAATGTCTACTAAGATGGCTTGCTGTTACGAAATATTTTAATTTTTGTATTTTCATGCATTTTCTTCATTTTTTCTTTTTCGCCTGAAACTATGAGCCAGATTTAATATCAGTTTCGTATGGAGCTTTCTTGGGACGATGGCCAGTGAGACTGTTTGCAGTTTTGGAAAAAAAAAGATTTTTGTATTTTATATGAAACAAATTTTCTCAGTTCATCAGAAAACTTTAAAAATCTTTATTTTCCTTCCTATTGACATTACAAAAAGTTCTGTCTCACAGTCAAGATGTATGAAATTGCTTGTACCTAGGTCAATAATGCATTTACAGGGATAAAGTTGTTTGGGATGGAGAATTGATGTAATGCGTTAGTAATATTTATGTCTAAGTGATCTACACTGATCTTGAGGTTGCTCATGTCTTCTTTCTTTGCCGGTGAGCTACAGGGCCCTTGGTCCTAATGTTCTATTTTGTGTAGCATAGGCCACCCTGCGAATGAAACATTTATTATCCGCCCATCTGTAAACTTGTTTTTCTCCTGAGCATAACTTAAAAATTGTTTGATATTTTCCTGTAGAACTTGGCATGCATATCAAGCTTGTGATAAAATAGTGCTTTTTTTCCTCACTTTAGAATTATTCTATTGATTGACCACTGGGTAGCGCTGTAATAACAAATTTACCTTTTGAACTGTTGATCTCAGGGGGGAAAAAAAAAACTCTTTGCTGAATTCTGTTGATTTACATGACTCTGTTCAAATAAGCCACGCCCGTTTGCGTAAACTTGAAAGGTTCTGGAACTAATTTAGCTAATAAAGCAGCCGCCTTGCTGGAGAATTAAACATGGGGCATGTTGTGGTAATGTGAAGTGCAGTGCTGAAAACAACTCACCTCCGGCCCTGGGCGGACCTGAATCACCAACCTTTCAATTAACAGCTAAACCTGCTAACTGATAGCACCAGACACTGCCAATATCTTCATTTAGAATGATGTGCTACCACCCATCTGTCTTTCCTGTTGGTGTGTAATGAGGTTTTGGAAGAAATATGAGGCCACTTCTGGATGCAAGAAATGGATAGTCAAATGTTCAGCTGTTCTTCTTGTCATTTCCTCATTTATGAGCCTCAACTTTTTGTCATGGCAGTATTCTTTTGTCTTGACCATGGAGATGGACAACTGACTGAGGAACACTGGCCAATCACATTTTCCACAGCCTCTGTATCTAATATTACTGGAGGGAACTGGAATAGGTATTAATTTAATGCAGCTTTTATTTCAATTTCTTGTAGGTGCCAATTATTTGACAATTCTGCACCTGACTGTGTACGTGCGCGCGCACACACACACAAACTATTATGGAGATGAGTGCACACACTAATACTTATACAGAGATGCTTACACACAAATTCACCCACGTGCACACTCACTGGTATACAGATGCAAATGCAACTGCATGCAAACGCACATACAGATGCGTGCACACGCACACAAGCAAGCATGGTACACACATTCATTCACACACACTCGCACGCGCACACACACAGATATGCATGCAGATGCGTACACTCGTGCACAAAAACATGTACAGATAAATGCGCATACACGCGCACACACTCCAGTTGCATTATTCTGCTGCCTGCATTGTTCAGATGGCAGTGAAATGTCAGACCAATAAACACAAACAAAGCTGAAATAGAGGTTTCCCTATTTTATTACCACAAGAACATATTTTTACAACGGTAAAAAGCCAAACTACAAAAATTCCAACATGAATGATACAAGAAAAAGAGTAAAAACCAGCCATAGTTAGACAGACCATACCAGCCCTTAATTTACATACACAGAAGTTACAGGATAACTACCAGGACTGTACATTGAAAGGATCATCAATTCATGACCACAAAGACAGGATTGTAAAATTTGGTGTTTTCTCGGAGCACCGTGAGTGTATAGACAGTAGAACATATCCAAAGTGCAACGTGATTCGCTCAATTCTCAGATGTAAATCCTCAGATGAAGGCACAGACGCCCAAATCAATGACTGACGTGGAAATTGAGGCACTTTTAAGTTGTGTCTCTGTCCAGACACTTACGGGGCTCCATGCTTCTATGTAGCAGGAGGAACTGCAGGGCTTCCTGTCGTTCTCCTTGTCGTGCACCCTTATCTTTGCGAGAAACTAATCGACGACAACGGCCACGAAGCATCAAACCTGTGACCGTCCTCACCTCTCCAATATAAAAACCTAGCGATCCAGCAACATTTTCAACCAAAATAAAGAAACTACCAGGGGCATCTTTTCTGGATATATTACAATATAAACTAGTTTTGCTTCTTAGCAAGTGAAGATTTGATCTAATGCTGACCCAAAACTGATAAAAAGCTGAAGAGGGCATGAAAAAAAAAAGTAGCAGGTGCAAATGCACTGAATTTAGGAACCATCACAGTTACCATAAGTCTGCTGTACATTAATAACATTCATATTCGTAAAAATATGTAGATCAAATGCAGTTCTGCAGCAGAATGTAATCTCATTGGGTCATTATTCTCCACATTAAATAGGTCTGCTGCGCAATACGGTCACCCTCTCCACTGTGATCTGCACCAATGCAGAGGACCCCCCCCCCCAGAAGGAGCAGAAGACTGTAAATATCACAGACCCCTCTGGAGTGTCTGAGGTCATTATTCCCATACGTAGAGTTCAGTGTCATTCGGTCTTTAATAGTTTGTGCTGGATGAGTTACTGAAAGCATTTTGGCAGTATAAAATGTACTGTATTGTCACATTAATTAATTAAACTGAATTGATCACAAGGTGGGTAGGGGTCCTGAGGATCGTGGGGGGGGGGGGGGGGGGGTTCAATCGAAGAGACTTGTTTTCCAGGGCCTGTAGGAGGCACTCAGACGTACTCCTTGTTGCTGGGGGGTCGGGATGTGGCGATGGGGTACTTGCTTGCGGGCTTCTTCCCCGGGCAGGATGCGGCGAGCATGCCCCCACCTAGAACAACCAGGAAGGCCCCCGCCCAGGCTATAAAGATGGCCGCCCCAAACTCGTACCTGAGAAGGAGGTGATGAGGGCGTTAACATCTGTGCACCAGAGGTGCAGGTCATGTGACCCCACAGTATAGCAAGCTCTTCAAACTGTACTTGTATTTCTGCATGATGCGTTCAGATGTGTGTAAGTGTGTCTCATTTCAGTGGTGAGTATGTGTTAGGCGGTGTGTGTTTGAGTATTCAGGTGGCGCATGAGTATGTTTGCACTGTGCGTGCGTCTGTAGGGTATGTTTAGGTGTAATGTGTTCATTTGTGTGTCTGTGTGTGTGTGTGTGTGTGTGTGTGTTTGAGGGCGCAGTACATACTTCGTGTTGACGGGGGTGAAGGGGTCATAAAAGGCCCTGATGACTTTGTGGGAGAACCATCCACAGGCAATAATGCCACACAGAGCTGTGGGAGAGAAGGAGATATCCGATTAAATGAGTGCAGTAGGACAGGGGATGGAGGAATCAGACTGAATGTGTGCGTGCAGGAGTTTTATTATGTTTATACTCTCACAGCAAGCTTTCCTTATTGATTATATTGCCACAGATAAATATGATAGTGAACAGTTTTGTGTGTGTGTGTGTGTGTGTGTGTGTGTGTTTTAATGAACAGTCTTGGGGGAGGAAGATACTAAAATAAAGGATAAGGAGGGAGAGGAGCAAGGGATAAAGAAAGACTACTATTGAAGAGATGGCTGATATTAGTTTAAGTTAGGGGTCGAGGTGAAAGAGTCAGCCTGTGAAGTTTGGGCTCACGATAGAGCAAGCCGTGGGGAGTTTGCGTTGGGGGGTCGCGGTGAAACAACAGGCCAGTGAGGGGTCAGGGTTCTAGTTAGGGGCTGAGATGTAAGAGCAAGTCGGTGTGGGGTTTCACTTGGGCGTAATTGTTAAAGAGCCAGACTATGTGGTTATAGATGAAGGGATCGTGGTGAAAGAGCAGGCTGAATTGGGGATTGGCTCAGGGATTGTGGTAAAAGAGCAAGCTGGTCTGGGGTTCAGGTTCAGGATCATGGTGAAAGAGCAGGCCAGTGTGGGGTTTTGGGTTAGAGATCGTGGGGAAAGAGCAGGCCGGCATGGGGTCAGGATTAGAAATTGTGGTGAAAGAGCAGGCTGGTGTGGGGTTAGGGTTAGGGGTTGTAGTGAAAGGGCAGGCTGGTGAGGGGTTTGGGATAGGGGCTGTGGCAAAAGAGCAGGCCGGTGTGGGGTTAGGGTTAGGGATCGTGGTGAGAGAGCACGCCAGTGTGGAGTTTTCGGGTAGGAGAAGTTGAGAAAGAACAGGCCTGCATGGGGTTTCGGTTATGGGGTCGCATTGAACAAACAGGCCGGTGTGGGGTTAGGGTTAGGGTTAGGGATTGTAGTGAAAGAGCAGGTTGGTGTGGGGTCTGGCTTAGGGGTTGTAGTGAAGGGGCAGTCTGGTGAGGGGGTTGAGATAGGGGCTGGGGCTCAAGAGTAGGACAGTGTGGGGTTAGGATTAGGGATTGTGGTGGAAAAAACAGGCTGGTGTGGGGTTTGGGTTTGGGATTGAGGTGAAAGAGCAGGTTGGTGTGGGGCTTGGATTAGGGGTTCTGGTGAAAGGGCAGGTCGGTGTGGGGTGAGGATTAGGGATTGTGATAGAAGATCAACTTGCGAAGACCCCAAGATGGCAGCAAGGCAGCATGTCAGCACACCTCAGTGTTAAGTGTTGTCTGTGTATTTTAGCTCATAATTAAAACGTTATTTAAACTTTTACGTTTTTAATTAAGCAATTTTTTATTGAGATTTTGTGCACATTATGATCTTGCCAAGAAATTGGGAATATTTCTGTGGATGATCTTATTTGGATTCTCAAACTTCTCTGAGACTGATTCTGAGCTTGCTCTGTGGTGGATCCTCCTGCGCGCAGGTTTTACCTGGCTTTACGAGGTCTCTACCCCTCTTCAGACAGCCTGCACTCAGGCTTTACCGGATCGCGGAAGCCACCTGGTCTCTGGATCTCACCTGCCAGTGAAGCCCTATCACCTGGCCTGTGTCCCTCATCTCTTCCTCCTCACTTCTCCCTCGGCTGAGCCGTTTGGCTGGCAGGCCGCGGTGAGCTAAATGGCTCGGTCCCTCTCTCACACCTGCTCTCACCGAACAATGGCGTTTCTTGTGACTTTATTTCTCGTGCTGTCTGTCTGGGACTTTAAAAAGCATTTTGTTTCTTCTGTATCCCCATTTGATTCAGTTTGCTCAACATCTGTGAAACTCGGTACTGATGTGCCTGTATCTACTGGCCAGTCTTTCAATTTTGAGCCCTTTTCTGTGCAGGATGTGTATAAGGCCCTAAAAAAATCAAGATCCAAGAAAACCCTCAGGACCATATTGGTTGGATCCCTACTTCTTGAAGCTGGCAGCTGATTTTTATAGCAGAGCCGCTTGCCTACCTTTTTAACCTTACAGTGGTAACTAAGGAAATTCCAAGCATTTGGAAGTCTGCCTTTGTCCTTCCTTTGTTGAAAGGGGGTGACCCAAGTATTTTAAACAACTATAGGCCTATATCAAATTTGTCAGCACTGGCTGAAATTCTTGACTCTCTAGTGAGTGACCAGTTAAAGGAGTTTTTACACACCAATGATATTTTGTCACCTTATCAATCAGGTTTCATAAAAGGGCACAGCACTGTTACAGCTGCAATGAAAGTGACAAATGACTTTTCTGTAGCGCTTGACAAAAAAAAACAACACTGTGCTGCATTTTTTTTTATTTGTCCAAAGCTTTTGACACTGTCGACCATGATTTAAAATTTAGACTTCTGAGCTCAGGACTCTCAGATGCAGCTGTTGCTTGGTTCTCTAACCATCTTAGCGGTTGGTCACAGTGCATTCGATTTGATGGTTTATGTTCAGATATTATAGCTGTCCACAAGGGTGTACCGCAGGGCTCTGTATTAGGTCCACTTTTATTTACTCTTTATGTAAATAATCTCGGCCAAAATGTGACCAAACTTATGCTTTTGACTAGATCAAAGACCAAGTCAGAAAATGTTCCTGTGCTTTCTACTGTTGATGGAAAGGAGATTGAGCTTGTTCACAGTTATAAATACCTTGGTATTTTGATTGACTCCCTTAAATTTAAAATCACATGTGCAGGGTCTTGTGAAAAAGCTGAGGCTAAAAGTGGGTTTTTATTTTAGAAACAGGCTGTGTTTTTCTTTTATTGTAAAAAGTGGCTTGTTGCTGCAACTTTTTACCTTTTTACCTATTTTAGATTATGAAGATCTTTTGCAAATACATGCCTCTGCACAATGTCGTCACACGACTGATGCGGTCTACCATTCATTGCTGAGGTTTATTACAAACTATAAAGCTCTGACTCACCATTGTGAGTTGCATTCTCGGGTTGGATGGCCTGCTTTGGTGACCCATGGACACACACTGGTACATCTTTATTTATAAGGCAATTCTTGGTCTGCTTCCCCGATATCTTTGTGCTTTTATCATACAGAGAAGTACTGGACTATTCTTTGCGTTCTCAGGACTTTCTTATGCTCTCTGTCCCAAATGTGCGGACTGAATTGGGAAGAGAACTTTTGGGTATTCCACACCCTGGGTGGGCTCAAGGAGCTGGTGTCCTTAAATGTTTTTAAATCTAAAATGAAAGAAATGGAGGCAGATTTTATCGGATGTCATTGTTTTAGCTCAGCTGTGAGAACTTTTTTTCTCAGATTTGAGTCCTTGATGATTCTATTTTAAATCTAAAATGTTGTGTTTTGTAAATTGTGCATTGTTTTTCTCATCTGTAACTTTGTGTTTTTTTGCTGCTGCCTGTCTTGTCCAGGTCTCCCTTGAAAAAGAGGTTTTTAATCTCAATGGGACCAACCTGGTTAAACAAAGGTTAAATGAAATAAAATTAAAATCAAGTTGGCGTGGGGTTTGGTTTAGGGGTTGTGATGAAAGGGCAGGCCGGTGATGGGTTTGGGATAGGGATTATGGTTTAAGAGCAGGCCAGTGAGGGGTTATGGTTACAGATCATGGTGAAAGATTTGGCTGATGAGGGGCTAGGGGTTAGGGTGAATGTGCATTGTAGCGAAAGTGCATCTTACCTCCCACCACCAGGATAATGCCCCCAACCATGGCAGTTCGGGTTTTCTTGGTCTTGTCCTCGCTGCCGCAGTTGGTGCACTTCATGCCCATGCAGGCCACTCCCAGACCAACTACTGAGATAACAATGCTGCAGACCATCAGAGCTCGCGTCGCCTGCAGGGAACCTGGGGGAGACACAGTGATGGACGTGAACTTTTAAATTTTTTCTCATTTACAATATAATATAAATTTGACTTGATATTTTGTTGAATTCGAAATTATATAAAGCTCAAATCTGCAAGTGTGTGTGAATTGAAGATTTACTTTAAAAACTTTTATTGAATTTGACTCTAAATCTGAAATCTAAATCAGTGAAAAAATAACTGGTCAGGTACAGAAAGAGGTTCAATATTAAATATGAAATGAAAACCTGAAGGTTGTACAAATGAAAATTAATGTCACAAGGGAGCAGCAGGATTTATGTTTTTATGTCAATTTCAGCTTTAAGCACTTCATGTGAGAAATGTACACACAAATCACGTACCCAAACGCACATGTACACGCACTGGCACACAAACACGGACACACACACACACACACACACACACACGTATTCACTAGCAGAGATATTAATTCACACAGTACAGCTGTACTGACATGAGTAAGGTGAAAGAGATGTACCATCACACACACATTCGCACTCTCAAAATTTAGGTATGTCAATGTCCCCATATTCAAATCTCTGTTCCTCTCTCTGGCACACCTACACACAGGTGTATTGCAGAACCGGTTCCAACTGGAATCTCTCCAGTAACTTACCCTCCCCACCCCTTCTCATGAAAAGAACTTGTCTGACCAGTTGCAGGGGTCAGGGGTCATGTTACAGTGAAAGAACACACCTATGACACAGTGCAGCACTGACACTACCGTGTGTGTCCTGGTCAGACAGTAAACTCTCTCTACCGAATCACCTGATCCTCAAGATGTGTTTAGCCATATTCTCATGGTTACGAATATGGAACATTGACATTGACATATTGAACGTTTCAAGTTTGATTTTAGACGGATGGTTCCAGTCGTCTTATGTTAAATATAAGTTAGAGCACACATCAAATGTTCTGTCCTTGTGAAATCAAATATTCTTTCAGTCTAATGAGACATTCTGTACATCTGTAGTAATGAAAGCAGGCATTCAGCATTTTGCGATGATACAGAATATTCTTTGTCTGTGGTGATGTGGCGAAATGATTGCTCAGTTTACTGCAGTGATCAATAATTCTGTCCCTGGAGATGCATTGTTCTGTAGGTTTTCACAATAATGATGTCAACTGTTGTGGCACTGTACTGATTTGAGCAATCTCTCAATGTTAAGTAATGATGTGATTACATAGGGCAGTTTATCTTTTGTGGCTTGCGCTGGTCATGTTTTCGGTGTGATAAAACAGTTGTGTTTCATATCAAGAAATCTGATAAACTATTTAAACAATCATTCATTTATGGCTACCAGCAGACATTACATTTACAGCAGTATCAAAATCTCTGACTAGAATAACTTGTGTTTTCTCTATGGAATAAAAGAATCCTAAATCGAACCGTTTTAGTTTGTAAATTTAAGTTTTGCCTGATATAACAAGTTGCTCTGTACAGTTTGAGTGGATTATATTTTGTTACTTAGTAGGGCACCTGCTCAGCTCAATTTAGGTTTTTGAACAAAGGATTGTAAATGAACAAATGAAGTGAAATTATATTAGTCTGATCTGGGGGGGGGGGGGGGGGGGGGGAGACAGAGCCTGCGATGTGTTACAAGGGAGATACGCATCAGAAGATTATATGTCATATAATCTCCTGGAACATGAGCTATGTAAAGAATGCCAGCAATGAAAAGTTCCCCCTGCAAACTTGAAGCAAAGTCATTGAATGAAGAGCGAAAGAGACCAACTGCCTTACTAAACATTTTCCACCTCCTCCCAAAACCCTAACCCAAGCTCAGAAGAGCCCCCATCCTGCAACAGCTGGCTGCCCCAAATCCACCCCCTCTTCTCCATTTCCCACAATGCACTGCAACCCTTGTACATGAGCGGTCACCCTGAAGCACTAGGTTCTCACTCTTTGGCTACATATAAAAAAATAAATATAAAAGAAAACTGTTGCGTATCACCCCTCGCATTGAAATTTTCAAGAGCTGACGCAAGCTTTTTTTTAAATGTTTTTTTGTTTTTTTATTTGTGTGTAACAAGCACATATTCTAACGTAAAGAAGCAAATCTGCAAGAGCAGAGATTGAACCAGTCTTCCCACTTTCTTTTAAGTGCAATTTTAACTGAGTTTTTTCAAAATAAATGTTTAAAAAAAAAATAAAAAATCAGGCCTAACTCACGGACTTCTTTCATAGGGTCTAATGTAAACTATTGTGCTCATTCACAAACAATTACAAATTAGCATGATTGCACATAAATAGAGTCACATTCAAGCTCTACGCCGCAAATCTGGATTGTTATCGTTCGCTTGATTTGAGGTGGAACACTCAGAAAGTGGGGATTAATGGCTTCCCATGGGGAAAAATTCAAAAGAGAACTCCTGAAGAGGGAATACCAAGATTTGAAAATTCTGACCTCCCCTTGATGCTCTGCCCATCTCAAATGATGTAATTTGTCATCCAAGCACATTGAGAATAGTACTAAAGAAGTCTGTGGAATTGTAAATTCAACTCTAGAAATAGTTTTAGTAATATTTACGCTTCACATCAACATGCAAATGAATTTGATGATCAAACCCAGAATAAATTGTTTTGAAAAGTTTACAATTTGATCCATGAAAACTCCTGAATGAACAGCACACTGAGAAAGCAGTTGTTTTTTCTTTGACAGCAAAGCCACTTGATGACGCGAGTCCAGGTTTCTCCCAAAAGGAACGGTTTGGACAGCTTCAATGCAAATTACCACTTTTAACTTGTGACTGACAAAAATTGTGTTTAGCACTCAGATATGACTCATTGCTTTGAATCAAATGCACCGTTAATGTCAACACAAGAGGATAACACATCCAGAATTAATTTCAAAATGTGACATAAAAATCTCATTTGACCGGCTGTCTCTTAAGATGTATTGATTTTTTTCCTCTTCTTCCCAAAAATTCTAATTTGAATTTTGGGTTTAATTCTCACTAGCTTGCTACATGAGGATAGAGTGCCATACGCTACCATCCTAAAATCTCAATCTGGTTTAATTCTTGGTTATTATTGCATTAAATTAGCCAGGATGTCAAACAATGAAAGAAAATAAAGGAAAATGTAGAGAAGTATGACAAGTAATTCTATCAGACTAGAATTACTACATCATAAGTTGTCTAATTCATATAATATACAAACTCCTCCAGGCAATGTACAAGATGGAGCATGTTTGTTTCGGTTAGCACAGTTAGAGCGGCTGACTTCGGCTCAGCTAGTTGATAATTTGTCGCTCTTCGTCACAATGGAGATGCCACAATGCCGCTGGGCTTTTGAATAATATTTCCCTATAATTCATCCGTATTAAAAGAAGAGAAGAGGAATGAAACATGAATGTATGATGAAACATGCCAACACATGCCTGTAAAAGGTACTGTTTCTCTTTACATAAAAGCCCTATTTTCTATATGGTTGCTGGGCAGATGCGTGGTTAAAGATGAGTGTATTCACTGGATCTCTTCCTAAACAAAAGAATACAGGTGGATTTTGAAAGGGTCTGCTTTCTTTCTAGACCAGTTTGAGTTTTTATGCATTTTCCCTCCCTGGTTTCATTACTGTTTTACTGGAGGCTTGATGTTATGATATAGCTGGAGAATGTGAAGTTTTTACTGTTCTAATTCTCTCTCTCTCCATCTCTGTCCCTCCCACTATCTCCTCAGGCAGTGCTGCAGTGTTGGAGCTGGTAATTCCGGTGGTGCATGCGTGCACGCACACGCACGCACACACACACACACACACAGGTGTGCTACTGTCACCAGAAGGCTTTTCTCTGACCGAACCCTCCTGAAACACTGTGCATGTGCGTGCCTGTGTGTTGACTGCATGTGACGGTGAATGTGTGCATGTTTGTGTGTACTGAGGGGGATTTTTAGTTTCAATTAGGGGGAATCACAGAATTTTCCACAAATAAAGAATTTGGCACAATGCTTGCTGTACACACAAACACACTCAGACTTGTCACATGCTCATTCAGTTTTTTTTGAATAAACAAATTTCACCCTTTGTTGGATGTTGTCCAATATTTTGAACTTATTTTAAGTGGGGTTAACAATGTCTAGGTTCATAGACACCATGAAAACACATATACATTTTATTGGTTCAATTTAGAATTTCCCCAATTGGTGCCTCTCTGATTAGTCACTTGATTTATCACAAACAATCACAATGCCAGCGAGCAAGAGCAAGATTAATGAAAGTCAGAAATATTCTCACAGCATTGCTGTTTCGATCAAACCTTTCCCCGTCGGAGGAATGGAATACATTCTATAGCAGACAATGAAACACATGAGCTTTGTAATGCATGTGTATTTGCTGGAATGCAACTGATTTTATGCTTGGTCAAAAATATTGGACATTATACACGCAAGGCAGATAGCTCAAATAAGCCATGTCAAGAATACGGGGCATCGTGCTCATCAATGACCACGTTTCTTCAACTTCACATTATCACTGTCAACTCACGTGCATGACGTCCAAAATAATGGGCAGACTGACCACTAGCAACAATCCCAAAAGAACATTGGATATCCAATTATAACATGTTGGAGGCATTTGTTCATACTCTGTGCAACAAAGGTTTAAAGAGTGGTCCTGTAGATGACCTCTCTCCCCTTTTTACTTTTACTTTCTCTCACAAACACCAAGACTTGCATGCTTGTTTCAGTATTATTATTATTATTTCAGGCAGGAGGGACTACATACTGGCTGAATTGGATTGCTCTTGATGCATTGTGCTTAGGCCTGTATCCCTGTTGGTGTGTCATAATAATTTGTGATGAAGAGGATGTGCTTTTGGGTGTAGTATGTTAAGGTAGTTGTTGTAGCCTGGGTGTGGCCCAGCCATGGTCGTGGAACTATTCTCTTCGAAACTAACTTTTGAAAGGAACTACATCACTGCGGGCTGGACCAGGCATTCATCTTTAACACAGAATATACTTCCCCAATTTTCATAACTGCAGTCCCGTTGCCCTCACTGACCCAGATTTTAAAATACGAGGGTTAAAACAGGCGTTAAATAGAAAAAGCTAGTAAGTCATATTTCAGACATTTTGAGAAAATGGGGAGAACATCCAACCCCATCAATAAGGCCATGTCTTATGCCAGTTCTGCTTGGTGGTTACTTATTTTTTTGGAAACCTGTGCATTATTTCTATACAGTTCCAATGTAAATGATGCAGAAGAGGCCAGTAAGTCCAAAGTATCATCAAAATAATTTCCCTCGAAAATGTGACTGACTAGCCTATTCCATTAAACGCTAGAAAATAACCAGTAAATCCAACAAACCGCTACAACATGCGCGCCCACTCAGGCACGGTCAAGTGGTCAAGCCAATCGAACTGCAGCGCGCGCCAGGAAGCCTGGTAAAATTATAGACATCTAACACCTACGTCATGGTTACGGGTATCGGGATAACAATCAGGCAAAGCACGGTATCGCAGAGGCAGCACCTTTCCTACCCCCTCTTTCCCGCAACTCGTTCCAAAGAATCAGTCTCTCTCTCACACACATCCTGATACTTCCTTGTATCTTTACGAGAACACTACATTGACCTCTATTCACTCTTTATGTGTCTCTATACATTTCTATAGCTAAGGTTACCCATGATATGCGCATGCCAAACACAAACCCTCACCTTAACCTTTCCCGAATATTAACTCTAACCTTCAGCAATAAGTCACAATTTGTACTTGAGCTTCTGAGAACTTACCAAAATGTCCTTCCCAAAATGTGCAATGCCATTGTTTTTCTGAATTGTGATCACACGTCCCTTAAAGTCCTGTATGGATTTTTTAGTATATTCCATTTCAATGTGGCCTGTTGTGTATGAATTTCTAATGGCTTTTGTAGGTCTTAGTAATTGTGTTTTAAGGTAGGCAAAACACTCCCTAATACATTTATTTCTCTTTCATTCATAACAATTTAGTACCAACATCATATGAACAACTACTAAATACAGAATTAAAGTGATGGCTCATTTACATAAATTATGCTAAATTAGGTCCCGAGATGGCTACCGCAATGTTGAACTTGATCAAGTAGCTCAGGCAGTATATCTCTAAAACTTAATAACTTCAATCTCAAATTTTCACAGATCATTTATGACTATATAATGCATGTTCTGATCAGAGGGTTTTCAGAAATATTATTTCTGTGAAGAAATATGGGCATTTAAGTGTTTTTTTTTTTTTTTACTTTATTAGATACTTAATTACCACAAAATCTACAGTTACACAAAGAATTTCTTCAAAATGCCTGATCAGTCCATAGACATGTATCTAGTGAACTTATATTCCAAGTTTTACAATGACAGCATGAGAGAAAGAGAAGAAATAGCGTTTGAAGCAATGCTTGGCAGGTCAAAATCAACATTTTTGAGAAATTGACAAAAAATAACAGATGCCCATATTTTTGTTAGTCCTATTAAATACACACACTATGAACTTACTGAAGGTTATATTACAAAAATGTAAAAAAAAAAAAGAAAAAAAAAAGGCTATTTTTGGAGTGTCTACCTACCTTAAAGAAACTGTATTACCAATAAAAGTCTAAAACGCTGTCAACGTGTTGGTTTAAAACGTGTTCTGGCCCTCGTTATGTAGCTGATACAAGAGCGCGAACAAACCAGATATAAACGAGCATGTCAAGTTACTATTTGTACGAGGAGAGACAGAATGAAATCGAACTTATGCAACTGAACACTTACTGTCGAGCTGTAGGACGGAGTCGTACACCTTGCATTGCATCTGACCGGTGCTCTGAAACGCACAAGACATCCACAGGCCCTGATACATGGCTATAGCCGTGATGATGTTATCCCCGACGTAGGCCGACATCTGCCACTGCGGCATGATGGTTCCAATAATCAACCCAATGATGCCGATCAACGCCATGGCGAATCCCAAAATCTGAAGACTGGCATTGGCCATTTTACGTCAAAAGTATCAGAACACCTGGAGAAAAATTTGCGCTGAGGTGCTGTTATTCCTCAAATGTAGCTAACGCCCTGACTGAAATGAAGAACAAGAAGTTTAAAGTTTTTGGCAACCCTTCTTGTCGTTGATTAAAAGGCTTCAGATAAATCTCTTCGGTGCACCAGAGCGGTTGCCTTCTTTGTCTTTGTAGTTACTTTCAGGGGTGTAAGAACCGTACTCCTTGCGTCTGTCAGTTGAGAGAACTAGAAAAGGATAAACTTTCCACCAAAAAGATATCGGTCACTGCAGATATGCACCTGTTCCGAGGAGCCGCACCTTTACGGTATAATGGTAGGTCAGCGGGGACGAGCATTTTAAGTTCTGTTATTTGGGAAATGGGCGGGGACGCGCGCAGTTTCTCTCATCGGGCTCGTTCACGCAGTTTCATGATGTCACCGTTGGACTATCAGTCGAAAAAAACGTCGCCATATGAACATTTGTTCCAACAACCGATACCCCTACTTCTGACAGGAAAAATGCCTAGATTGCGCAACGTCAGAATCAAAATAATAACATCTTTCTAAATAACTACTGATGATTAACTGCTCAAGGCAAAAACTGGAAGGAAAGCGAAGCGAAGAATACTCTTACTAATTTCTGGAATATTGGCCAAATTGCTCTCCCGTCTTTGCCAGGTTGCCAGATGGAGTCTGACGCGTTGCAATATGTTTCCTATTATTTTTATGGCGTTTTTATGGTATCCAGCGGAAAAAAAGTCAAGTTTCACCTGAACTCTTCCAGCTACGAAATTAGTCACGCGAGTCGAATCTTATCGAGCCAACCAAAATAATAATAATAATAATAAATAATAATAATAATCATGAATGCTAGATTCGATGGGGATTTTCATTGGTGCGTGAAATACGCACCTTGTGTTCAAAGCCAGAGCATACCGAGCTGTAAAGAGGGTGGAGGTTTGAAGAAGAATCACGGTGCCCTTAAATGACCAGTCTTAGGTCAGTCCTCTCTCCCACTCTTCGCGCCGTTCATTCATGATAAAACGTCCTGTTTCAACTGACGCACCCTTGTGAAAATTCATTATAGTTCCAGGTTTGTTATCTTATAGTAAATTGACGGAATACCGCTGCAATAGTGTAGTATTACTATAGTGCTACTATAGTTATTCAAACAACAACAACAACAGTTGTGTGGACTATAATAATATCATTGTGCTGCTGACTGTGGCAATATTGTAGTTATAGTCAGATGCTATAGTAATAGTAATACTACGGTTATGCCATTAACCTATTGTAACCCTGGAATATGTTCAAAAGGGTAGTCAGAGACTATGCTGCCTGAAATTTTGAAATTGATTCGATCAGATGACTATTGTCCGGTTCAATTACAAAATGCAGTTTTAAGGCAGCACTGATACAAAACATTAAATAGTTGATGAAAGCAATTGCTTTAACAGTTTAACTTCATCTTCTGTGGTGCAGTTTGTGGCTGACCGTGTCCACTACTCTGCAGGGGAGTGCTTCTCGGGAGCACTTTCTGAAAAGACCCACATTTGCTATCTTCATAAGACTTCCTCAGCACATCCTTGATGTGAGCCTTTAGTACACATGTATACTGTCTAACGAGGCTGAGTTCTGTGAATGTATTGTAATGTAAGAGAATACAATCTTCTCTTCAAACAACAGGCAATCTTCAGCAGGTCAACAGTAAATGTTTACAAATGTACAAAAATTATATCTATAGTATCCATTCATTTCAGGAAAAATTTATTTCAGAAAAGCTTGAGTCCTTCCGTCTGGGCAGTCATGATTGGGGAATAATGGCTGTATCGGAATGCAAACAGGTGCACTGTGCAGATACCTTTATACATCTGTCTGCATGAGGGAAAAATGGAAACGCCAGTGCTGTGATCCAGCCGCCAGGCCCTGAGGTGAGATGTGCTGCGATTGTGCAGTGTGAAATCTGTGATCGCTTCTCTGGCCTTTATAAAATTTGCAATCACTTCTCTTGCCTGTGCAAAATTTCTGATCGCTTCTCTGGCCTGTGAAAATAATCAGTGATTGCCTCTCTGGCCTATGCAAAATCTGCGATCGCTTCTCTGGTCTGTATGATTTGTAATTGTTTCTCTGGCTTGTACAAAATCCATGATTACTCTCTGGCCCGAATAAAATCTGTGATTGCGTCTCTGGCCTGTATGAGATCTATGATCTCTTATCTCGCCTGCGTGAAATCTGTGATCGCTTCTCTGGCCTGAATGAAATCTGCGATCGCTTCTTTGGCCTGAACAAAATCTGTGATTGCCTCTCTGGTCGGCACAAAATTTTTAATCACTTCTCTGCCCTGAACAAAATCTCTGATCGCTTCTCTGGCCTGAATATAATCTTCGATCTCTTCTCTGGCTTGTGCGAAATCTGTGATCTCTTCTCGGGCCTGTACGAAATCTGTGATTGCTTCTCTGGCCTGTATGAAATCTGTGATCGCTTCTCTGGCTTGAGGGAAATGTGTAATCACTTCTCTGGCCTTAAGCAATGCTGTGATCCCTTCTCTGGCCTGTAAAAAATCTATGATTGCTTCTCCGGCCCTATAAAATCCGCAATTGCTTAGATTGTGTTTGGACCCACATCTGAACTGGAAATGTCATGTTGATAAAGTATGCACCAATGTGTCTGCATTCCTAGGAATATTACATTGAATTTGTCAGAGCAGGAAGAAATATTCTGAAGCTTAGATCAAGACCCCCGTCCCAATATGTTTTAAATGTTTTAAACTGGAATGGAATTTCAAAAATAGTAGATTATCAGAAATTATGTATATTATATTAATCTTTTAATAGCTTCAAACCTGAAAATCTTTTAAATAAATATGCTTCTGTAAATCAAATTCATGGGTACGGAACGTGGAAATGGCAATATAGTTTTGCTACATTTTAATACAACATTCCTAGAATATTCCTTTTGAATACTCTTATGCTAAGTTATGGAATGTTTTACCTATAGAAATTTGCCAGTGTTTGTTTGCAATGATTATGATTATGATTATTTTCTTGGTCTATATGGCATCTGTGATTACTTTGCTTGGTTGGTGTGGAATTGTGATTGCTTTGCTTGGTCTGTATGGAATTGTGATTGATTTGCTTGGTCTGTATGGAATTGTGATTGCTTTGTTTGGTTTGTATGGAATTGTGATCAGTTTGTTTGGTCTGTATGGAATTGTGATTGCTTTGTTTGGTCTATATGGAATTGTGAATGATTTGTTTGGTCTGTATTTAATTGTGATTGCTTTGCTTGGTCTGTATGGAATTGTGATTGATTTGCTTGGTCTGTATGGAATTGTGATTGCTTTGCTTGGTCTGTATGGAATTGTGATTGCTTTGTTTGGTTTGTATGGAATTGTGATCAGTTTGTTTGGTCTGTATGGAATTGTGATTGCTTTGTTTGGTCTATATGGAATTGTGAATGATTTGTTTGGTCTGTATTTAATTGTGATTGCTTTGCTTGGTCTGTATGGAATTGTGATTGCTTTGCTCGGTCTGTATGGAATTGAAATTGGTTTGTTTGGCCTGTATGGAATTGTGATTGCTTTGTTTGGTCTGTATGGAATTGTGAATGATTTGTTTGGTCTGTATTTAATTGTGATTGCTTTGCTTGGTCTGTATGGAATTGTGATTGCTTTGCTCGGTCTGGGGCGCGTTTCCCAAAAGCATAGTTGCTAACTATGTTAGCAGAACTGTAGGAAAACACACTTTGATACATACATACAGACAGACAGACAGACAGACAGTCAGATAAAAAAGACCGGAGCATAGTCTTACCAAACTCTGAATCTGCAGAGCTACACAGGGAAGGTAAAACTAAGGCTTTGTGACAATGGCCTGAATCTGAGGGATTTAAATATCAATAAGAAAATCAATGAACACAAAAAGAAAAGAGGTGGGACAAATTCAAGGCTAAGCAGGGGCCTGTTACACAAAGCAGGATTACTCCGTTAACTGGATAACTGCACAGAGTAAAACCTGGAAACCTCTCTAATCTGGAACATGGACTGAAACAAAAAAAGCCATTCCAGGTTTTACTTTGAGTGTCATGGTTCTTGGAAGCTGGCGAGCTTTCTTTGTTTCTCTCGTCCGGGACAATATCATTTTGCCCACAATCAAATTCTTTGGCCAGCTGGCATTAATTGTGGGCAGCGCCCGGACTCTATTTAATCCCAAGTTCCGCCTCGCCACCTTTGCTAGAGTGTCAGTGTAACTTTGCTATATAGCCGGTAAGGTCTCTAGCTAGAGAGTTGTTTGAGGAATTAGTTTCCAAGAGGAAAGTAGCAGTTAGCAAGGGAATCTTTCTCTCTTTATGTCTCTCTTTCTGTGCACCGTCTGGTACCCTATCTTGTTATCTCGGGAGCCGAGATTTTCTCTTCATTTTCGTTCCAGTCCTGCTCGCGTTACTTCCTTTTGCACCCGGACTAGATCTCTGTCCGTTGGAAGCACGAGTCTCTCTCTCTCCCTTTTTGACGGTTTGTCTCTCTTATTTCGCTGGACTTCCTTTGGTTTTGGCCGCTGCTTTTGGCGTCTCGAAACACCAGCCATCACGTAGAGCAGTTATTTGGCTAAGCCTGCAATCCTGCTTTGTGGAACAGGCTCCAGGAACAGGCTGATCAGTATACAGGGGAGGCTGATGGATTAACAAAACACTCTGGGGGCGTGACAGGTGAAATATTTTTTATTGCATAAAAAGTTGCAGTTTTAGCTTACTTCCTTGCAAAACTAAAAATTAGGAAGATAACATTACCTCAGGGGAACTTCTATCCCCAGCAAGTATTAGAGCACTTGCTCTACAAAGAGAACAGGACAAAGCAATCGTAGATGCCTGTGAGAAGGAAAAAACCTTGAGTGCAGTGCTGTCGGCTTTGCCGTTGCGGTACAACGTAAAAACCACACAAAAGTAAAAACTCAGACCAGCTGAGTCTTATTTGAATTAAGTCTCCATCCGATAAATGCACTTAGAAGAGCATTAAATTATAAACAAAGATTTAGCGATCATGAATTCTGCAAAAAAATCCCTAATTCTCCTGAGGGAATGTTTTTTGACAGAATTTTTATGCTTTTATTTATTTTCTTTTTGGTGGCGTAAGTGAGGATTTTCACATCTGGACACTTATGTGAATACAGTATTTAATTTCCTAAAGGGAGGTGTTTTGGGTGGTGGTTGAGCGTGCCTTGCAGTACAGGACTATCCTTATAAAACATGATGGCCACTTCCCATTCTGTCTATCAACACTGCCTTCAGAATAGTTACTGTATACACTGCTAGCCATTTGGGTTCATTTTGTTTGATTTTAGTCTATCATTTCTTTTTAGCTAAATCGTGTTATCCTGTCCAATGATGCGTGGGTTATACAGCACCCTTTGGTGGATTGAGACGGATGTGGATGACTGTATCCTGATTGGGTGACAGCAGTGAACTGGTGGGCTTTTCAGTGGTACAGCAGGTAAAAACTTGCAGGGTACAGTGACAAAGCCAAAAGTTAAGTTGTGGGGCATTAATCATAGATGGACCTGACCCCCCATCAGGGATAATGTTTCAGCGATGGAATTCAAAAGACTTCCAACAGACATTTCAACATGCAGAACTCCTGTTAGTTTCCAGTCCTGTGAGTGTGTATGTGTTTGTGTGTCAATGTGAGTTTGTGCGTTCATGTGTGTATGCATTTGTATGTGCTTGTGTTTGTGCATCTCATTACTCTGTAGGGTTGAGGTAACGTGTGTGTATAAGTCCATAATTAAGACCATTTCTGCCATGGTATAAATAATGTGTGTACATGGGAGTACTTAACGGTGGTAGTTTCATGTATGCATGCCTTTAAGAATTTATGAGTGCTGTGTTTGTTTATATATGGCAGTAGTTGATATGAGTATGTTTTACTATATGCATATATGTGATATGTATGTGAGTCTGTGTGGCAGTTGTTGGTGAGTGAGTTGTTAACACTGCACAGGTGCAGTGTGTATATGGGTGTGTGTGTGTGTGTGCATGCGCGTGTGTGTGAGAGTGTGTTCATGTGTGTATGTGTGTGTATTTAGGGAAAAACACAGGATCTGTTTACCCGTAGGGCAAGAGAGAGGGCGGTGTTTCTCAGTACCTGTCCTGCAGGTTTACAGGGATGGGGTTGAGATACAGCAATTTTACCGCTAAATGCAGCTGCTACTGACTACAGAGATCTGCCCTGCCCTCCTGTAGCCCCACAGCACTATCTGTGCACGTAACCAGAGTCTCTGTGCTCTGAACCTTACGGTCTATGCTCTTAAACAGAATCTCTGTGTTCTGAAACTGAGACTTGTTGCTCTTAACCATTGTTTTTTTCCTCTTTACCAGATTGTCTATCTTCTTATCCAGTGTTTCTGTGCTCTTAACTTGACTGCCTTGCTCTTAACCTGAGTGTCTGTGCATAAACAGAGTTTCTGTGCGTTTAACTGGAGTTTCTGTGCTGTTAACCAGTGTTTCTCTGCTTAAAACCAGAGTTTCCATGCTTTTCACCATTCTGTCCTTATAACTGGAGTTTTTGTGCTCTTAACCAGTGTTTCTGTAGTTTCAATCAGAGTTAATGTGCTTTTGTTTCTGCGCTTTTGACCAGATTGTCTGTTATCTTAACTGGTGTCTGTGCTTCTAACCAGTGTTTCTCAGATCTTAACCAGACTGTCTGTGCTCTTAACCAATGTTTATGTGATCTTTACCAGAGTGTCTGTGCTTTTAACAAATGTTTTTGTGGTCTTTACCAGATTGTCTTTGCTCTTTATTAGTGTTTCTGTGATCTTAACCAGAGTGCCTGAGGTCTTGACCAGAGCGTTTGTGCTCTTAACTTGTGTTTCTGCGATTTTTACCAGTATCTGTGCTTTTTACCACTGTTTCTGTGATCTTATAACTAGTATGCCTGTACGTCTTTAATTCAGAGTGTCTGTGCTCTTAACCAGTGTATTTGTGTTCTAAACCAGTGTCTGTGCTTTTCACAGGATTTGTTAAACGTTAAACTGACATTAGTCACTCTTCTACTCTTGGTTTCAGGCTGTTGGTGACTCATTCAGTACTACTCAGTCTCTCGGTTTTACCTGAGGTTTCTAAAATTAGTCATAAATGCCTTGCATCATTTGTAAGATGGGTATCATTTCATTAATGTACATACACTCTGTGTGTCTAAGCTCCATAATGGTAGTTGAACCGGTTTATAAAGACAGATCAAACACCATGTTAGGTCACCTAAAAGGCTTTCGGGCTCTCCTGGTGTACACAGATCACATGATCCTTGGCTGTGAGCTCTTTATGAGTTTCAGCTGAGGTTAAAGGAGATATTGTGGAATTCCACAGTTTACAAATGGCACAATCCTCAGTACAGTTGGATTTTAATTGTTTTCAGCTCTTTACCGGAGAGCAATGAAAAAAAAAAGACTTTCGAGAACGACACCTAGCCTGAAACACCAAATTTCCTGATGAGGTTAAAAAAAAACTCAGGTGGAACTTGTCTGCACAGTGGCTCTCCATCCTCCCCTGGTTGGAGAGGTGCTATAGTGCGTATTAGTGATACTGTAGGAATTTGAAACCAAGTCCGTTTGAATGAGTAAAAAGGTTGGACTGGAAACAGTTAAGTTTTATTTTAGGACAAGAGGTGGGAAGTACAGATGAGGTGAACTATGATAAAATGTTTTGAGAGGCGCAAAGGTGTGCCTGATTTTGGGATGTGGCGAGGCATGGGCGTGGAACAGAGTAGAAACAGGAAGAGGGCTGCGGAGGTCTGTGACCTCATCAGAGGAACAGGCTGGAGAAGTCTCCAGAGCTCAGCGGAAGGGTAGGGCAGAAAAAAGAAGAGAGAGCGTCTTCTGCACTGAGAGTGCTAACAGTAGCGTGAGTGAGAAATGGATCCAAGGACAAGCGTATTCTGAAGCAGGAGACGTGAAGTCAGAGGTGTGTATGGTGTGGAGACTCTGGAATGAATTTCAGCGCCTGCAGTTTGCCCATCCAGATTAGAGATGAGCTGGTGGTTCTGGAGGGCCATTCATATCTCTATGCTGAGGGGCACTGCAGGGCTTGGACATGCTTGCCGAGAAAAGGGCTTGGTAAACAGTGGCCTCCGGTGGCCGTATTTAATGTTACAGCAAAAGCCACTTGTAAGGTTTGCTTTTGATCAGCAAGGGGGCTGCACCTCCTACATGGTTTCATGAATATGAAAATACTTGCGAGTGATGACCTCCAATTCAATCTAATTCTTATTTCACAGAAATGTGTTGGAATGCAAGGGCGAAAAAAAAAAACAAAACAAATTGTGCTGCTGTCCAAATACTTATGAACATTCTCTCCCTCCATTTCACTCTTATACATACAGATGGACAGCATGCTCAAGGGGTAATGATCGATGGTCATGCTGGATTGTGTCTGAAGTTTGTCTGGAAACCGTATTGTATGTTGTCACTTGTTGTAATCGTAAATACAGTGTTTCTAGTTTTGACTAGCCCAGCGGGAGAGCCCGCCAAGAAATTGCTTTTCGTTGCAGAAAATGAGATGGTCTGCACAAAAGCAGCCAATCAGGAGCATGCTAACTGATATCCACAGTCCACAGATGCCGCTGATGAAATGATATCATCTCAACTTCTTTCCCAAGTGCTGCACTTTGGGAGAGTGTGTGAATGTGTGAGTATATATTCGCTGAAAGCTTACCGTTAAAACTTATTGTATCCAAAATAATGTGAAAACCACCGAAGATTATGTTATGAAATAACCCCCAGTAACAGAGTGCAGTAACACAATCTATCCAACAGGGTGCAGCATGGTGATATTGACAGTTAGGGGTCTATTTTCCCATTTGCGCGTAAGTCCTTTTTTACGCGATTCGAGTTAAGCGCTGTTGAATTACGCTTATTCTCCTCTACTCGCTTCGACCACGCCCACAGCGCTGAACTTCAGAATGTAGGCGCTCTTAAGAAAGAGGTGTGACTAATCCAAAAGAGAGGCAGACTCTGTCCAAAGCTCATTGTTTTCCTGATAGCCATAATCAAAGAATAAGGATTTTCTGATTTACCATGAAAATGCACTTGTGGTCCATGGAAAGCGCAATCCAGACTTTGAATTTGAATATCGTGGGCCTACTTATAAAACCTTGCATCTCCAAACTGATAAGAAACAAAAACTCTGATGTCCACTATTCTTACATGCAGAATTAAACTTTTTTAAATTTAATTTTAAATTATATTTATCAATTTCTATTATTTTAGAATTATTTTTTAATTTTACATTTATTTTTTATTTTCTTGTGAAGTTTATCATTTTGAAGATACAAGGTTTTATCAGCAGGCCGACGATATGCCGCTGCAATAGTAGGCCTATGTATGTCTGTGCCAATTACTAGAAGTGATGCAGACATCTTTTTATTTCTTATTCTAGCCACCATGACATTAAAGCTATGCAAACAAACAAATTGCCGCAATAATGATATAATAAAGAATTTAGCGCTTCTCAACCAGCGTAATCAGAGCATTGAGAATGTGCCCCTCCTACACTAGCCTGTTTGTTCCGTGGAAGACAGGGAAGAAAACAAGTAAAGTGAACTTTCTCTGTACTCTCTGCACACAACGGAGAAATGTGCACGCAACAGGTGGTGGGCAACCATCATCCCCGGTGCATTTCACTGCACTGGAGGAGGAGGTGGCATCCACTCTTTCTGTAGTGGAAGGGGTTTATTCTCCCAATGCCCGTAAGTCGAAAAAAGCGTGTAGCTACGTGCTTTTCAGCCTACGCGTATTCTCCCCTCGACTTAAGTCTGTGCATTACGCGCCCCGAAGGCAGTTACACACTTGGGGCGGAGCAAGGCCAACATTGGGGCGTTTCCCGGCGTTTCTCAGGCAATTAACATTTATGCGTATTCTCCCCCGAGCTTACGCGCTTTTTTTTTCTGTTTAGGGTTTTTGATGGCTGTATTAAGGTCAAGTGCCAACATAAGGCGAAATGGAATATTGCGTTTGATGTCGATTCTCGGCCGAATTTTAACATTAATTTTATTTTATTTAACATGATAAAGGTTGGGACATTCAATATTCGATTGTTCATCCTTATTTCTAAACAACATTATCATAACCATAATAAATTATCAAACAAAATCATCTTATGATATTACGCAACAGCCTGTTCTCCAATTACAAAACCCGAAACCAGTGAAGTTGGCACGTTGTGTAAATCGTAAATAAAAGCAGAATTCAATGATTTGCAAATCCTTTTCAACCTATATTCAATTGAATACACTGCAAAAACAAGTTACTTAATGTTTGAACAGGTAAACTTTGTAATTTTTTGCAAATATTAGCTCATTTGGAATTTGATGCCTGCAACATGTTTCAAAAAAGCTGGCCCAAGTGGCAAAAAAGACTGAGAGAGTTGAGGAATGCTCATCAAACACTTATTTGGAACATCCCACAGGTGAACGGGCTAATTGGGAACAGGTGGGTGCCATGATTGGGTATAAAAGCAGCTTCCCTGAAATGCTCAGTCATTCACAAACAAGGATGGGGCGAGGGTCAACACTTAGTGAACAAATGCGTGAGCTAATAGTCGAACAGTTTAAAAACAACATTCCTCAACGAGCTATTGCAAGAAATTTAGGGATTTCATCATCTCGGTCCGTGATATCGTCAAAAGCTTCAGAGAATCTGGAGAAATTACTGCACGTAAGCGACAAGGCCGAAAACCAACATTGAATGCCCGTGACCTTCGATCGCTCAGAGGGTACTGTATCAAAAACCGACAACAGTGTGTAAAGGACATCTCCACATGGGCTCAGGAACACTTCAGAAAACCACCGTCTGTAACTACAGTTCGTCACTACATCTGCAAGTGCAAGTTAAAACTCTACAAAGCAAAGCGAAAGCCATTTATCAACAGCACCCAGAAACGCCGCCGGCTTCGCTGGGCCCAAGCTCATCTAAGATGGACTGATGCAAAGTGGAAAAGTGTTCTGTGGTCTGACGAGTCCACATTTCAAATTGTTTTTGGAAACTGTGGACGTCATGTCCTCCGGACCAAAGAGGAAAAGAACCATCCAGACTGTTATAGGCGCAAAGTTCAAAAGCCAGTATCTGTGATGGTATGGGGGTGTATTAGTGCCCAAGGCATGGGCAACCTACACATATGTGAAGGCACCATAAATGCTGAAAGGGACATACAGGTTTTGGAGCAACATATGTTGCCATCCAAGCAATGTCTTTTTCATGGACGCCCCTGCTTATTTCAGCAAGACAATGCCAAGCCACATTCTGCACGTGTTACAACAGCATGGCTCCGTAGTAAAAGAGTGCGGGTACTAGACTGGCCTGCCTGTAGTCCAGACCTGTCTCCCATTGAAAATGTGTGGCGCATTATGAACGGAGACCCCGGACTGTTGAACAACTTAAGCTGTACATCAAGCAAGAATGGGAAAGAGTTCCACCTGAAAAGATTCAAAAATTGGTCTCCTCAGTTTCCAGATGTTTACAGAGTGTCGTTAAAAGGAAAGGCGATGTAACACAGTGGTAAAAAGGCCCCTGTGCCAACTTTTTTGCAATGTGTTGCTGCCTTTAAATTCTAAGTTCATGATTATTTGCAAAGAAATAAATAAATAAAGTTTCTCAGTTTGAACATTAAACACCTTGTCTTTGCAGTGTATTCAATTGAATATAAGTTGAAAAGGATTTGCAGATCATTGTATTTTGATTTTATCTACGATTTACACAACGTGCCAACTTCATTGGTTTTGGGTTTTGTAGTTCAATTACAAATGCATTACAAACAATTACAAACATACCGGTGGTCATCAAGGTCACAACTGCGCTGTCGGTCCTGGCATCTGGGTCGTTCCAGAGAGAGGCTGGTGATGTCATTCACATATCGCAGGCGTCTGTGTCAAGGTATCTGACACGGTTGGTTGACGCTATGCTGCACCACATCAGCCACTTAATAAAGTTCCCCGAAACACCAGCTGAAAGACGGAGAGTTAAGGGGGTGGGGGGTTTCTACCGGGTGGCCAGGTTCCCCAGTGTTGTAGGAGCCATTGATTGTACTCACGTTGTACTCAGAACCCCTTTCACTAATAAGAATACATACAGAGACCGAGGACGTCGACACAGCATTAATGTTTAGGTTGTGTGCGATCATGATACGCGCATATTAAGCATCTGTGCCAAATTCCCTGGCTTGGCCCATGACGCCTATGTACCGCACAACTGCTTGAAATGCCAAAAAAACAATTAATATTTTAAACCATATTAAGCCTGTTTCTAGTATCTATCACAGTGATACACAGTGTGTATAATTTTTCAGACGCACACACACTAGCAGACAGGCCCTCTTGGAGTCCTAAGATAATTGCTACTGGTATGTCAGTGTGGCCTTAAAGAATCTGTTCAGTGCTGATCTATCGCCTGCTGCCTTATGTGTGCCGCAGTTTGCTGATTCACACAATCCTGGCAGACCCTGGCACCCTGAACCAATCATACGTTGCTTGTTTTAGATTAATCAGAGACCAGGACTGTTGGACCAATTACAGACTTTCTACATTACACAAATCTTTAGCCTGGCCAACATCAAAGGATAGTCAGCCAATTTTGGGTCTGCCTTCCTCTTTCTGACAATCTTCAGCAGAGCCCGATTTTTATTGGCTGTTGTGAATTCTCTCATGCTGTCAAATGGCAGCCTCTGGTGGTGAGGACACTCACTACACCAGCTCAATAAAGGGTAATTGCTGACAGGTGCGTTACCGGCCAGTATATAAGGACTCTCCCCCAGACTAGCAGTCACTCTGTTTTCCATCCAATCTGCCTGCCATGTGTTCCTGAGAATGTAAGCTTAATTTGTGTTTCTCTTTGCATACTTTTGACTCAAAGTTGGATTCTAAATTAACTTTGATTTAATCCAGCTGGTAATTGATTGTTTAATGTTTGTCAGGTTCATTAATTATGTGTTATCAATTGACCTATGGCTAAGCCCTGCCCCCTCCAGTGACTCGGACAAACAATCAACATTTTAGATCAGGCGCTAATGGCTGGTATCACAGTCGGAGATATTTTTCAGGATGCTATCGATGATTTTTCGCGATTGAAGGCTCAAATATCAAGAAGTCAGCAAATAGGGTTACACTGTGCATTGGAGGGATACATTAATGAATTTAGAGTGGAGAAGGTCAATGAAAAGTTTTAACTGGAAGCTAAAATTTTCAGGTCTCAGTGCAAATGCGATCAACTGCATCTCGTTCCCGTCACCCTCTCTCACAACAAGATCGAGGATCAGCATTGTTCGTGCACTGCAGGGCATTAATTTAATTTACGTATTATTATTGCTACTGAATTTAAGAAATCTAACCTAACGTGACTGAACTCCTACGTAAACAAGGTGATGTGGTGAACAACGCAGCCAGGAGCTCACGTTAAGCCAACGTCCGTCAGCACTGAAGTTAGCCATAGAGTTTACCAACTTGAGCTAACGTTAGCTAACGTAGCGATGTAAAAGATAACTTTACATTAATCTCCAGCAAAGTAACAAGATGTTGCCATAAACACAGTGTTGACTTAGCTTGGAAATAATGTAGACATCCTAGTTGACCTTTGTTAGCTACGTTAAGCTGATACGTTAAGCTCCATAGAGCTTTAAGCTGCTTTCACTCCGGACGCAGAATTTTTCGCACGACAGATTACATTCGAGGTCAATGCAAACGTGTGTATTCGCGTCTTTGCATTGACTCTGAATGTAATCTGCCCTGCGAAAAATTTGTTTCACGTCCGGTGTGAAAACAGCTTTATCCAGAGGAGACGCTTCTCTCGGTTATGATGTGGCTTTGAGAAGAGTATAAAATACACCCCATCGACCAGCCTCTCTGGATTCCACGTATCGAAGTTAAATTTACCCCATCCACAGCGTTAGACCATTCTTTTAACTAAGAAACATTTTTGTTTTGAAACATTAAACAGATTTTGTTTGAAACATTAAAACCCCATAAAATTGAACGATTCGGAGTTTCTGTAATGCATTTCAAGTTCAGGCTCAGAATGTCAGAGTATATGGGGAGATAATACGCACTGTGAATGGCTCATAGCATTTGAGGGCGGGACTTAGCCATTGGTCAATTGTTTGCACTGGTGGGTGGGACCCTGAGGATCACAGATGGCGTAATCAGTGGATTCTCACATGGGAAAGACCCACAGCCTATTGGCAGCCAAGCTGACTGCAGTGGAAGAAGTCACAAATAATCTGTCATTAGCTTCATGTTTGTTTTCTTTACAGACACACTTTTTCTCAAGCCATAGTGTGAGGTTATGGGTTTTGAGAGTCAGGACTCTGGTCTTGAATAGAATCCGTTAGTGTGTGGTGCACTGTTCTTGGCAGATTGTAAAGTGAATGTGCTCTCCACACGCCAGAGGACTGACAATGTGGCCCAAAATACCTCCAAAGCAATGCAAGAAACTCATTGGCAGTTATCAACACTGTTTTGTTGCAATTGTTACCGCTAAGGGTGACAGAACCAGTTATTAGACTTCGTGAGCCAATTATTTTTTCACATAAGTGATACAAGTTTTGAATAAATATTTATCTTGAAAAAGTGGAAAGATCTTTGGAAAGCTGAACTTTCTGTTAACTCAAGTTGTCTTGTATTGCTGAAGGTTGGAACATTGTAGGACTTAAATATGACAATTGTGTAAAAATGGAAGAAATCGGGAAGGGAAAAATACTTATTCAAGGCACTGTAGACTACTGCTCAGAATTCCAAAGCCAATTGATGTAGACCAGGCTATAGACAAGGCTTTTCAAACTAATGGCTGACCATGTGCTTAGGATAAGTTACAGACTTAGCCCACTTGACCTAACGCAGGCTTGACCCTTTGGACCAATCTCAGATCAGAGCCTTTGGAACCAAGCGCAAACTGAGCCTTTCTGACCAGTCATAAACTTGTCTCTATAGAGTAGTTACAGATGTGGACTCTTACACTAAGTACTGGCCTGGGTGTTTAAATCAATCAAAATGTACCCCATTTGACCTATCTTAGCCTTGGACATTAGGGGCTCTAAGAGGCCTAATAACCGAGATGAACTGCATACCGTTCTTTTATACACATGATTTGCTTGGCCAGGGCGGTGAGGGGATATTGAGGGATGTATAGATGGGCAGTTGTGGTTTATAAATCATAAACTCATCATTGTGCCGATAGACTGGCACACTTTCCCCATTGCAGAAGAAAATGTGATGACTCTACCCAAAATGCACTGCAGTATGGGGATAGATGAAAATGATCATGAGGCTGAGAGAGAGCCTAAGGTTTCCGAGGGCAGGTGGGTGGGGCATTTTAAAAAATAAACACCAGGACATCCCCCCTTCCCCCAGTGATCCATTGCAGTTTAACTGAAGTATTTCAGAACAGAGCTCCAAAGGTCATGCCGTTTCCCCCTCTGAAGGTGAAGCTCATATATCCTGTTGGAGAGAGAGTGCATTTAATCCTGCAGCTGCAGTAGAGAGAGAGTGCACACATTTAAGTCGACAACTGCAAGAGAAAAAGAGCACATTAAACCCTGCAGCTGCAGGAAAGCGTGAGCATTATACCCTGCAGCTGCGCGTGAGAGACTGTATTAAAGCCTGCAGCACAGGAAGGAGACAAAACATTAAATCCTGCAGTGGCAGGAGATAGGGGGCATGACACCCTGCCGCTGCAGTAGACAGAGTGCAATAATACCTGCAGCTGCAGGAGAGAGAGCATGTTAAACCTGCGGCTGCAGGAGAGAGAGTGCATTAAACTTGTAGCTATAGGAAAGGGAGAGAGAGAGAGAGAGAGAGAGTGTGTGTTAAACCCTTCAGCTGCAGGAGAGAGACAGAGAGAGAGAGAGAGAGAGAGAGAGAGAGAGAGAGAGACTTCTGACTTTTTATGTTTCTTTATTGAAACATTACACTCCACACTCAACCCTTAACCCCAAACCCCACCCCTATTTACAACCCTTCCCTGGCAACCACCAAAAAGTAAAAGGAAAACAAATCAAAAGTGCACAAAAAATCTAACCAAAAATAAGAAAGCTACACAAAATATCTCCGTTAACCTAAAAGAGTTAGATTATCTCATTATCCTCGACCAAACAAATTGCTCCATCAATACACCACATCCGAGTGAACAGTTCAACATTGTGCATCATTTTATAAAACTCAAACTCAATCCTAAGGCGCGCAGAGACATATCCCTTAAACACCTCAGCTACATTTGTCGATCCCTCATCCCGCAGCATGTTCCTGCGTGTGACCCAGATTGCCAGTTTAGCTTGACCGAACAAAAAATTTTGCAGTGCAATGCGGTACCGATGCTGCACATTATACTTCGGCCTGCAAACAAACTTCCCCATCGAAAAGCTGACCCCAAGCTGTGCACACACTGTTTCTAACAGCAGAAATAAACCCCTCAACCTTTCACAGGAAACAAATAGGTGCATCATTGTTTCCCGGTCAGAGCAGAAAGGACAGCCGTCTCCTACTCTTTGGTCCACACGGGCCAGCCACACATTTGTAGCCAAAGCTCTGTGCAGCATACGCCACTGCAGATCCCCCGACCTCTTCGGGAGAGGAGCTTTATACAGCACCCTCCAGCTGTACCCTGCCATGGTTTGCTCAGCCAGCTCATCCTGCCACTGATGTTCCCCCTTGGACTGTAGGACTCTGATATGTCTGACCTTCACACAAACCACATACAGGTCCTTCCCCTTCACCTCCTAAAAACTCCCCAACACTGGTGTGGCGATAGACAGAAGCCCACCTCCAGCTCCTGCACCTCCTGTACTGCTGCTGTTACCCTGAGCACTGGAAACTGGGCCTGCTCTACCTCCTGTGTCTGTGATGTCACTGTCCCCTCCAGCTGAGGCAGAGTCTTTTGAATCTCCCCCAGCAAAGCCTCGAGTACCGTAATAGAGAGCATCCCAATACGCTCCACTAGCACCTCCGCTGAGATCAGTCCGCACCCCCCTGGTTGGCGCAGGTGAGCCAGCTTGCATATATCGGCAACCACCAGCCTTGGCTGCAGACTAACCGATTCCAACGTCTTTAAAGCGATCAAGGCATTGTGCATGATGGGCTCTACCCAGAGCCACGGCCCCTGCTCCAGACCCTGCTCTCGAGAGGCCCTCAGCAGCTCCAGGCATTCCACACCGCCCTATAGAAGCCAGTGAGCCCGGTGGTATTCACACTTTCCGCTCTCATCAAGAACAGCTGCCGATCCAGCCCCATACCGCCTGCTCTTCTCAGCAATGCGCATGCCTGCTCCGCCCAGCATGACTCCTGCTCATATAGGAGCTTCTGAGCCACCTGCAGCCTGAACGCTGCCAGCCTGCTCTCTAGGTCTACCAGCCCCTGCCCTCCCTCATGTACAGGAAGGTACAGGACAGGCGCCCGGAGCCATAGCGCCCGGCAGTTCTGAGCCATAAAGGCCTCTGTGCCCAGAAAGACCCCCAGCACTTTCAGCCCAGTCTCTCCCCACTGCCCAAAAGTCAGCTGAGGCAGGGACCCGCACACCAAGCCCCACACACCAAAGCCTCACTTTTCTCCCAGTTCACCTTTGCTGTGGAGGCTCCCTCATAAACCAGTCCTCCAAAGTCTGTACATCCTCCTGACCAGTCATAAAAACAGCGATGTTGTTAGCATAAGCCAATACCTTCGTCACCCTCAAAGCACAGACCCCTGGGACGTCTACCCCCTTCAGCCTCTGCCGTACCATTGCCAGGAACGGTTCAACAGCCAGGGTATACAGCAGCCCTGATAAAGGGCACCCCTGCCTAATGCCCCTCTCCACCTTAACCGGTCTGCTCAGCCCCTCCCCTACTTTGACCAAACATGAAGCTCCTTTGTACAGCAGCCTAACAAGAGCAATAAAATTATTCCCAACTCCAAAGGTCTGTAATGTGTGATACAAATATTCATGGTCCACACAATCAAAGGCTTTCTCCTGATCCAAGGAGATCAAGCCAAAATTGACCTGCTCCACCCGTGCCAAGTCCAACATGTCCCTTATTAAAAACAAATTATCAAAGATTGAGCGCCCAGGGATACAATACATTTGATCCTTGTGCAGCAGTGACGCCAAATGGGCCTTCAACCTGGTCGCAAGGGCTTTGGAGAGGATCTTATAGTCCGTTCAGAGCAGTGCTACCGGCCACCAGTTCTTGATCAGACACAAGTCCCCTTTCTTAGGGAGCAGAGCCAGCACCGCCCGACGACAGCTGACTGGAAGTTCCCCCGCCTCCACACACTCCAGCAGCACCTCATGCTGGTCCTGTCCCATGTGGTCCCAAAAACATTTATAGAAGTCCACAGATAGCCCATCCACTCCAGGAGAGCGACCATTTGCTATCTGCTGTACAGCCAGTGTAAGCTCCTGCAGGGTTATTGGCGAGTCCAGATCCACTTTCCTCCTCTGACAGCGTGGGCAGACCCTGATGCAGCTGCCGCACTGACTCCCCATCAATCTCTCCGACTGCATATAACTGAGAGTAAAAGTCCACCACTGCCTCCCTCATCTCCCTGGGGTCTGATGTAATCCTTCCATCCAGGACAGTGAGACAGCACATCTGCCTCTTTTGCCCCTCCTGTCTTTCCAACTTAAGGAAGAAAGAACTGGGTGCATCCATCTCCCTTAAAGGAGAAAACCTAACCCGTACAAGCGCCCCCTTTGTTCTGTCCAACAAAAAAGCACCAAGATCTCTTCGTAAATCAATCAACTCACGATGTCGCTCCACCCGATTTTGGCCCAGTAGCTCCTCCTCGACTTCCCTTATCTTCACCTCAATTTTCCTGATAATCCTCGGGTTTTCCAAAGAAGAAAAAGCCGTATACTGCAGACAAAACATCTTAACCTGTGTCTTACCCACCTCCCACCACTGCCTACGGGATCCAAACCGTCCCTTCCCCTCTCTCCTCCTATTCCAAAAATCGGTAAAAGCAGAACAAAAGTGGGTGTCTTGCACAAGCTTTACATTAAATTTCCAATATGGCGATTTTTGGTGACCTGCTGTGACTGCAACATGTATCGTTACCATATGGTGGTTTGAGAAAGGAACTGGCAAGATACCCGTCTTCACCAACCTGTTATTGTAGTTTGACTGAATATAAACACGATCCAGTCTGTCAGCACTGACCTGCTGTCCGGCCACCCTCAACCAGGTGTGCTTTTTCCTGTTTAAATTTCATATTCGCCAGACATCTAAAAGATCAAACTGCTTAATAATCCTCTTCAAACTGACCGAATTCAAATGGGGTTCTTCCCCATTCCTATCCAACCGAAAATCTACAGTACAATTCCAGTCCCCCGCCATAATTAAAAAACTGCACTGCATTAAATTCAAAAGCTCCTGATGTAATTTGGAAAAGAAAGCCTCTCTTGCCAGCCCTTCATTGGGAGCATAAACACACATTAATGTAAAAGTTTGCTGCTGTATTGACGCTTGCACTATCAGCAGCCGGCCCTGCTCCGCCTCTTTAACTGCGGTAATATTAACTGAAAGGTACGGGGAGAGCAGAACAGCCACTCCTGCGCTCACATTGGTACCATGGCTCAGCACATATTTCCCTTTCCACCAGATACCCCAATCAGCCTCATAACTTTTATCGGAGTGAGTCTCCTGAAGGAAAGCAATATCAAGAGACTCATGTGTCAAAAATTCTGAGAACAAAACCCTTTTCAAATAGTCTCTGGCGCCATTAATATTTAGGGAGCCTATTCTTAATCCTTGCATAGGAAATAGTGAGAAGAGTGAAAACAGCTGGAAAACCACCAAAAGAACAACACCTAAGAGAGAGCAATAAACCCTGCAGCTGCAGTAGAGAGAAAGCATTAAACCCTGCAGCTGCAGTAGAGAGAAAGCATTAAACCCTGCAGCTGCAGTAGAGAGAAAGCATTAAACCCTGCAGCCGCAGTAGAGAGAAAGCATTAAACCTTGCAGCCGCAGTAGAGAGAGAGCAATAAACCCTGCAGCTGCAGTAGAGAGAAAGCATTAAACCTTGCAGCCGCAGTAGAGAGAGAGCAATAGACCCTGCAGCTGCAGTAGAGAGAGAGCATTAAACCCTGCAGCTGCAGTAGAGAGAGAGCAATAGACCCTGCAGCTGCAGTAAAGAGAGAGCATTAAACCCTGCAGCCGCAGGAAAGACAGAGCATTAAACCTTGCAGCAGAAGTAGAGAGAGAACATTAAACCTTGCAGCTGCAGGGGAGAGAGAGAGAGCATTAAACCTTGCAGCAGCAGGAGAGAGAGAGCATTAAACCTTGCAGCAGCAATAGAGAGAGAACATTAAACCTTGCAGCTGCAGGAGAGAGAGAGAGAGGATTAAACCTTGCAGCAGCAGGAGAGAGAGAGCATTAAACCTTGCAGCAGCAGTAGAGAGAGAACATTAAACCTTGCAGCAGCAGTAGAGAGAGAACATTAAACCTTGCAGCTGCAGGAGAGAGAGCATTAAACCTTGTGGCTGCAGTAGAGAGAGCATTAAACCCTGCAGCTGCAGGAGAGACAGAGCATTTAACCCTGTAGCCGCAAAAGAGAGCATTAAACCTTGCAGCTGCAGGAGAGAGAGCATTAAACCTTGCAGCTGCAGTAGAGAGAGCATTAAACCTTGCAGCTGCAGTACAGAGAGCATTAAACCCTGCAGCCGCAAAAGAGAGCATTAAACCTTGCCGCTGCAGGAGAGAGAGAGAGCATTAAACCTTGCAGCTGCAGTAGAGAGAGAGCATTAAACCCTACAGACGCAGGAGAGAGAGAGAGTATTAAAGCCTGCAGCTGCAGTAGCGAGAGCATTAAACCCAGCAGTGAGTAGTTGTGGAGGCACTGATTCAGGGAGATGCATTGGTGATGAAATGTATCATTTTGCACTTATTCTGCACTTCAATCTATTACTTAAATATAACTTGCTTGGTGGATTAATGCTGGTCATTGAGTTGCTGTCAAATGAGGACATTTTGCAGCTGAAGCCTTGTGGATGTCAGACCACCAACTAACTTAGAATGAACAAATACATGATAGTTTCGTGGCCTTGACCCTGATACACCCTGTGGCCTAATGAGCTTTAGCAGATAGCGGGGAGTGTCAGTATATTAACTCCTAAGGAGGAATACGCAGCACCCATAGATAGGTGCTGGGGTGGACCTGGGATGTGAACTCACAGCAGCAGAGTGTGATGCAGTGCTGAAGCAGGCAGAGGCAGTTTTGCAGAATAGTTAGAGCAGTAGAGCAGCTTTAATCGCCTGCCTTTAAGAGAGGCAGAGCAGAGGCAGATTTGCATGAAAGAGTTTATGAGATTAAGGGCATGTCTTTAGTTTGCCTAACTACATCCATAAACTATGCACAAAGCCAGAGACTGAACCAAAAGCCTCTGCTGCTGTCTGATCCTCTTCAATTTGAAGGCGAACGCAGTCCCAAAAGACACGCACACGCTCTCATGCACTCATATTTTTCTTTTTGACTATCTTAAGATTTTGGATCTTTGCCATTTCAATTATATTTGAAGATGAGTCTTGACACCGTAGTCATTGGTGAGCTGTATACACATTCACATGCTAGTGCTCTACACATGCTTGCAAACACACACACACACACGCACACACACACACACACACAATACAGTCTTTTCTTTGCAGTTCTAACCGAACATCGAAGAACCAGCTGACACACGATTTTACAATCATACAAATATATCGGTTTGATTTATTCAGTAATATCCAGGATTGAGATGTGGCTCTTCTGAGTCGATGCATAATTATGTCCCCATGAGTCCAGGAATGTTGGGGTCGGGATGCAATCGTCTCCCGCCTCCCGGAGGGTCAGTAAATACAGTAGCATGCAGACATGGGGCTGATATCTCTCAGGATGGGTTCTGTTTGTATGTCCTGTTCCGGGGGGGGGGGGGGGGTTATACCTGAGTCTTAATGACCCCGCTGCAGTGATGGGGTCCTCACCTCCTCCTGCATTATGGCTTCTTGTGAGGGGAAGGCAGCGATGTGGGGGTGCAGCTCTTAAGACCCAAAACTTTGGAGAGAAATTATTTGTTTCCTCCTGTTTGGAAAACAGAGTGGCTGATCTGGAGCTGCAGGTAGGTAGATTGAAGCCCCAGCAGAGGGGACCAGCTCATATCTGCTGCAGTGGGTCAATCAGGGGAAATCAACTCTGTTCCTGGAGACAAAATCCTGAATACTTTCACTGCAACCTTAATCTGGCAAACCCGATACAAACAAGTCGACATGGTCTACATCATCCCCCGCCGATCATGTGCTTCTTATTTTTGAACTCCATCAAGGCCATTATGGTCTGAAGCTACACAGCAAATTTGGTTGTCCTATCTGTAATAGTTTCTGAGAATAGTTGTCCCCTTTCTCTCGGACAGACGGACGGATGCACACACGCACACACGGACGAACGGAGGTCAAACCTATATCCCCCTCACACTTCGTGTTGGCGGGGGATAATAATCCTACCGTCAATAGGAAATACCTAGTAAGTCGCATTTTGACCGAAAATGAGTTAAGGTCAAAATCAAATTTACTGTGTCTATTCCCCTCATAATAAAGTGTTTTTTTTTTTTGGCAAAATGTCTATCAGTGCATCAAAACCACAGAGGTGAAACACAGCAAGAACACAACTTAGTTCAGTATCCCAGGGTAAAACCCAGTAAGATTTGCTATGATGATGAGATGAGACCATTGATTTCATCTATGATCAAAGCTTGGAATAGCTTGTCTTGGAATGTTTAGTTTTTTTGCGGGTTGATTCTACTTGGAGCAAGTCTATCAGTCTTGGCACTGACTGGATATTTCCTAGTGATAAAATGATGATAGTTCTATGTCATCATTGTTTCAATTTTAGCGTAAATAAATTTCTCTGAATTTATTTTTCATTCATTTCCTCCAAAAACAAGATGGACATCATCACTGCTGGTGAAATTGACAGATATAACTGCTCAGCACTGTGGCTTACTAGCTTTTATTGTTGCATTCTTACAGAAATTCTGATTGTAAAACATTGTTAAGTCACATTAAATCCTGTTATGTAGCATATTTTTTGGATAAGTCTCAAAAGTATTTCAGAGCAGTTGATTTAAAGAGTTTTCCATCTCCAAACTTGTCGAAGCTATCATTCCCAATCTTAATGCAGGGGCTGGAAATTGTACCCCATTTTTCTCCAGACTATCAAAATGTGACTTACTAGGTATTTCCTTTGCATGCTAGAATCAGCTGCTGAAGAGGATCTCCTGCTTTTATGGGGGGTGTACTTCTCCAGGGTTGGAATGAATACATACAGGACTGTAGATCTCCAGGGACAGGGCTGATGACTGCTGCTGTATGACACAGGCTGAGGACATGATGCAGTACAGCACAGGACTGAATGAGTCAAATCACCAAGACTGATAATTTTCACCGGGTCACTGATTGGCTAATGTGAGGACTCAACTGCACTGGGCACAGCCACCAAACTTTGTGTGGGGAGGATGTGAACTTTGTATGAACTCTGTGCGTTTCAAATCCTCACCGCGATCAGTGCCAGCGCACACACCCCCACAAAATGGCTCCTTTGACAAAGTCTGCATTGAAACTGCCTTGCATTCCATTGAGTTTTCTATTTACAAAGAAAAACTTTGACACGTCTCATGGCACAGCAGTGGATCAAACAGAATTGAGACTAATAAGCTCGGCGTTATTCTGAACACGGAAAGTCTTACACAAAAATAACAGAACAGGATGAAAACACTTTGCTCATCCATTCTAATCCAGTTTTACCAAAACTTGCTATACAGAGCACTTTTCCTTTGTGTACAGTAAAAGACAACTGAACACCTAAGGCCATTTTATTCTTGTAAGAAGTGTCGGCCGACTGTGTAACGACCAAAGGGATGTCAGAGAAGTGTCGTCCGATGGTGTCAAACATTTGTTACATCGCAGACACTATTGTTGGTTGTCTAATGATTTCATTGGCTGGATGGACCGACAGTTTAGTGGTTGTCATGGATATAGAACGTTGATACAGTAGCATTTGCAAAAAGATTGGTTTGTTGTGGTTATAAAGGCATAAAATTACCATGCGATAATTACCATGGAGATGATGGTATGTGTTGAAAATGCTTTCCAGTTCTTTGTTCAAGCATGAAGCAGTCTGTATGGACCAACACTTTTCTTAGGACCTCAGTGGAAATATGCCTTCCAAGTATAAAATGGCCCGTAGTCTGAATTCAGGAAATAAGACCAATTCCTTTAGATTATCCAGCCTCATACTTTTTCTTGTTCTGCTTTTAACAGAGTAACACTGCTCTTGTGTACAGTGTGTGTGTGTGTATGTGTCTGTGTGCCTCTCTGCGTGTTGTTCAGCGGTGTGCGTTAGGAGGTTTATTAACAAATTTTGGTGCATAAAGCATGATAGCCCCTTAAAGTTATGTGAACTTATTTCTTCTCTTGAATTCCACTTGTCACAATAAGCTACAGATATTGAACTCAAGTTCACAAGTTCTCAAAAGTTAAATTTGAAGTTATCCATTGCCTTGATTAATTGTGAGTTGAAATAGCGCTCATCTTCAAACTGGTTTAGTTAACATTCAGTCGAGTTGCCTCACATTTTTAAGGCAGCTGGTGAACTTTTGTTCCTAAGTTTAACCAGCATGAAATGTATTGCAGAATGCTCGAACGCACAATCACACACAGAGCAAACCCTTTTTGTGGACACCATACTACCATGCTAATCAAAATTAGTTTACCACACCATTACCTGTCAAACGCTTGGACACAGCCACTTATTTTTTAGCTAACAGAGAGAGGAAAACACTTCTTTAACAAATAATTTCCCAAATTTTAAATTAATCAGCAATAACCGCACTTTGCAGGACACTCACATACTTATTTCCTTCTTAGGTCGTCCTACGGCTGTAAACCTCCGTGATAATGCAGCTGGAGTTCCCGTGGATGTATTGCATGTGCTGGTATCTTATGCGTCAAGTTAGTATTCAGAGTACAAAACTAGCTGGATTTTCATTAACCTCTGGGAAAACGGGAAGAATATTTTCATTTGTTAATTTGGCCAGACTTTTTTATTGAATTAATTTAATTTTTTTCGTCTCTTTTTACTTTATTTACTGAGGTTAAGGGAAAATTGAGTTTTCAGTGTCCAAATTGCTGCTGGCTGGCTCTCATAGTGGTTTCCACAGCACATATTGTGGTACAGAAATAAACATACAAATACATAAATCCAAATAAAAAGTCCAAATAAAAATTGAATGCACCAGTTAATACCCTGCTGTCCCCTGGTTTTTGGCTTTAGATTGATGCACTCTCTCCCTCCAGAAGCCCGCTTAAGTTGGGAGAATCTGGACCAGAAATCAAGAACTCGCGGGTTTCAAGAGCAGAAAACTGCTGGTTTTCTACTCTCCCTTCACCTAAGAGTCAGGTGCGAAGCCTGTAACCCATCAGGTTAGTCACTGAGGAATAAGGAACACCGGGGCTGTATTTGGATTTGAGGGCCAGATTTGATCCTTTTTTTGACCCCCCTCCCTCCTGGCACCTTGCTGCTTTGGGCCTGAACCCTCCTAATGATAAACCCACATCTGTGATCTCTGATACTTAATTAGAAGAACAGAGCATGTTAGTGTGTGTGTATGTGTGTGGGTGCGTGTGCATGCGCATTCGTGCTTGAGTGTGCATGCTTGTGTGTGTGAGTGTGTGTGTGTGTGTGTGTGTGTGTGTGTGTGTGTGTGAGTGCAAGTGTGTGCGTGTTAAGTGTGTGTGTGTTTATGCATGCAGTTAGCCCTTTGAATACTGTGATTTATGCTTTATCCCACTGAGAACTATAGGAAGGGGAGTGTGATGTGGTTATTTATGATTTGGTTATTTATGTGTTTGGGAAACACTCCTGCGCTCTGTCACTGAGGATAAAACCATGAGGCTAGTTTGAAAGAACTTGGGGATGGGGGAACAACGAAAGTGTCTTATTGCGTACCCTCTGTCGCTGCTTTCAGGGACATTCTGATCTGACCCATGCTGTTACAGTGCTGGACTGCATTAAAGCAGGACTGGTCCATACACGGCCGGATGGACTGGTCATTAAGGGTCACCATGGCGATGCACAGTTCACGGAGGTCATAATGATACAGGTGATGGTAATGTCATGGGAGGCCTGGGCTGCATTCGAATAGTCAAAAAATTACAATCTATTGTCAAATTCCCAACCTCATAAGATTAAGGAAAGCTGTAAAAGGGGACTGGAAACGGCTTAGGAAGACGACCGCGTTAATAAGAGAAACTCAAAGCATTTACACTAGGCGTCGTGATCAGGCTCCTCTCGACAGTCATGTTGATTTGTGCTCGAATTGGCCAGATGGATGATAGTTGCTTTAAATATGACTTCCCCACAGAATTGTGGGACAGAGTTATCTCCTTTCTTTTTGAAAAGGATGCTTCAGTGTACCCTGTCCTAAAGGAAATGAGTTAGAAAGCAATGAAGCACTTTTATTTTACATTTACAGACTTCAAACAAACGTATCATGGCTGCCATGTAAATTATTGCGGGTTTGCGGGTTATATTCAAGGATTTAGAAACTTTCTTAAGCAAAAAAGACTATTCGAACACAGCCCTGATGTCAGCAGACGAGGACAGGGTTCATGGGGCTGGGGAACTGAAGGAGGGTGAGGGTCTTCTGTGTGTCTCAGTGTGTGTGTGTGTGTGTGTGTGTGTGTGGGGGGGGGGGGGGGGGGGGGGATTGAAATCAGAATATCTGCCTTGTGGGTTATTACTGGTTTCCATAGTAACCCTGAGAAAATTATGACTTGTTTAGTGTGGCAAAGTTCAAAGGTGCACATTTGCTGGTCTCAGCCTGAGCCTCCTCGTGATTGGACGACTCTCGCAGCACCACCTTGGGCTCGGTGCCTCTGCCAATAGCAGTCGCCGTCCTGCCCTTGACTGATTTCGCTCAGCCAATCAGAGCCTTCGCGGAGTGTGGAGGCTGTGGGAGCAGACTCAGTTGCTCGGTGCATTGTGGGTAGCTATCCTGGCTGTCCCCAGGCTACGAGGCATCAGGTTTGGGCGGGTGAGGAGGGGTGGAGTCGCCCGTTTTCACCGTCTTCCTGGGGGGGCTCTGCTCTGCCAACTCGTGTACAGAGGGGTCTTTATACATGGCCACTGCAGTGAAACACACACACACACACACATACACACACACGTTACACACACTTACACTGCAGAGGTGAACAGTATACCCCTGTAGAGAGCGAGTCTTACACTTGGCCACCCCAGTGAAATACGCATGCACGTCACACACCCCTACACTACACACAGATCTACAGTCTCCACTTGCAGAGGGAGCCTTATACATATTCACTGCAGAGAAACACACAACTGCACTCCATCCATACGTACAGTTGACTCCTATGTTATAAACTCCTGACATTTTACTTGTACACACTCATGTTCGACGCACTAAGTTGGACTTCATTCCTTATGATGGCGTTGTAATGAAATTTCCACCATCATCTCCATCACCAGCCACACTGACAACCTGTCTGGAGGAGACTAAGGCGTGGATGAATCACAACTTCCTACAACTCAACAGCTCCAAAACCGAAGCCATGCAGGTCGGTACTCCACATCCGGTCCGCTCATCCCCTATAACCTCTATCACCTTCGCTGGTCAGGTCATTCCACTCTCCGTAGCAGTCACCAACCTGGGTGTGAGAATGGACTCCCACATGACGTTTGACACCCATATCAGGCATCTGTGTAAGAACTCCTTCTACCACCTTAGGAACAAGCTCCGCCCCACACTCTCTCTGCCCGATGCTGAAAAGCTGGTACACGCCTTTGTCTCCTCCAGGCTGGACTATTGTAATGCGCTCCTCATTGGGATCCCTAGCAAGAACATTCACAAGCTCCGATACATCCAGAACAGCGCTGCGAGGATCCTGATGAGGGTGCGCAAATATGACCATATCAGCCCAATCCTTAAATCACTGCACTGGCTCCCTGTGGAACTCAGGATTGATTATAAGATCTCCCTCCTCACCCACCAGTGTGTATACGGAAATGCCCCAGCCTACATAAAGGAACTCCTCTTCCCCGAGACTTCCTCACTTACCCTCTACTCCAGCACAGCCAACCTCCTCAGGGTCCCCAGAACCAAGCTGCATAGCATGGGTGATTGAGCCTTCTGCTCGGCTGGTCCCAGTCTGTGGAATGCTCTCCCTGACCATCTGAGAGCACCACAGACTGTGGATTCTTTTAAGCGTAGCCTTAAGACTTACCTTTTTACAAAGGCCTTCCCCTAGCTTTTTTTTTTTTTTTTAATCTATGTCTCATTGTTAGGTTTGTGTTGTTTTACTACGCTTTATTGTAGCACTTTGAGATTTCTTTAATGTAAAGTGCAATATAAATAAAATTAATTATTATTATTATTAAATGAGTTTTCATAGCCATGTACACAGTCCCAGTGTAATTACAAATCCTTTTATTGCCATATAGACCACAGCTCTGATATTATGCTGTTTTACTAGGTCAATGTTGGGTAGAAGGTGATATTGATCTGGACCATTTGTCTAGTTTAAGGGAAGGGCCTGATATTGGGCTGTTTCATTTGGCCACTGTAAGGGGAGGGTCTTTTATTGGGCTGTTCCATTGGGCCGGTGTAGGGGCAGGGTCTGATATTGGGCTGTTCCACTGGGCCACCATAAGGGGAGGGTTTTATATGGGGTTCTTTCATTGGGCCAGTGGAGGGGGAGGGTCTGATATGTCTGTCCCATTGGGACTGTGTGGGGTAAGGAGGTGTACCTTCGATGACTTTGGGCATGAAGTGGGCAGCGCCCTTGGTCTTCTTGACACGGTTGCCCTTCATGACCTGGCCATCACGGTTGATTCCGATGTACCAGCAGCGTCCTGACTGGCTCTGCCGGTACAGGAGGGATGAGTACGTGACGTAGTAGTTCTCAAACACGCTCTCTTTAAACTTACACTCTGCGGTGAAGTGCTCCTGTAACACACACACATGCACAAATAAAACCTCTTCTCAACGTGCAGTGCAAATACTGACACACACTCACATACACACTTACACAATCACATACTCGCACACACATCAATGGGGAATCACATATAAACCTGTACACCATGTGCCCTGAGGTAGTGGTAGGGGCTGTGCTCCAACGGATAGGAACACGGGGGGAGGGGAAATGTGAGACTGTGTCGGACTGACACTCCAGCTCATACACACATCTGTCACTGAGAACATAACAAAGAGTGAGGGGAGAGAAACCGAAAGAGAGAGAGAGAGGGTAGCTTTCACTAGTTCCGTGTGTTCAAACGTAAGGCTAGCATGCGGCTCTGGTAGAATGGTAAATGGACTGCATTTATATAGCTCCTTTCTAGTCAGATGACACAAAGCGCTTTACAATTATGCCTCACATTCACCCTGATGGCAGAGGATGCCATGCAAGGCACCAACCTGCACAACAGGAGCAGTGTGGGGTTCAGTGTCTCGCTCAAGGACACTTTGACACGTTTTCTGGAGGAGCCGGGGATCGAACCTGATTCCTAGCCTAGCCGCTCTACCTCCTGAGCCATGCCACCCCCGCAACTAAATGCAGCTGGTCCTATTAGCAAAGACAGCTAGTGACCCATGCAACTGTGCTTTTCTGACCAATATTTTAATCATGGCATTTTAATATTACAAAACACTGCTGGCGATATTTCATCATTTGCGGTAAAGCTATAAAATGCGAGCATGCAAGGAGGGTCTGTGAAATAGGCAATGAAAAATAGGGTAAATATGAGATGCATCAAATGTGTTAGAGCTAAACAGTCTGACAATGTGACCAGAGCCTGTGGTGTTAATATTTGCCACCAATGAATTTCTTTACTATCCCTCACCACAAACTGTATGGGTATATAATGATGTGTGTTATCCCTCCGTGTGTGAGTCCGTTGGTCCGTCATGCTCCTATTCCGGGCCAAAACTCCCAAACTGTTCAATTTTTTCTCAACAAAATTTAATATATGGCTCCATCGCATTATGTAGATGTGCCTTTTTCATTCTGTGTGTCTGTCGATCACTCCACCACATTCAAAATGTCATCCCACAACTCGGGATCTGAGTATTTCATGCTTGTTTAGCCGATAATTTATTGGTTTTTAAAACTAAGACAGCGCAGCAACTGCTGCCAAAGCCGAAAACATCCTGTTTGTCAAGTGTGTCCTGATTTGCACTGACAAACTCCGAAACAGAGCCAATCTTTGCCTTGGCAAAACCCCAGAAACTTGTCACCCCAGTGGTAAAAACCATGACCACAAATGACAAGAAAGCTCCGGCTGTTACACAATCTCTGTGCTTGTGTGGACCTGCGGTGTTGCCTGGCCTTGTGACATCATATTCACCAGCCATAAGTCCTGCTGCAGAGTCAAGACTCAATTGCTCGACAAGAGTGGACCTGGTAAATTATAATTCAATGCGCAAATGTGGATAAAATGAGTGAGGTGCAGTTACATTTTTTATTTCCCCATTTCTGTGATAAAATGTGTCTAAGAATGAAAATGAAGTGATAGATATGCTAATAACTGTCAACCCCAATCTCATTTTATGCTTATAAAGTATGACGAAAACCATCTATTATGTGTTGCGCTTTGAGATAGTTTACCCTTGCACAGCTGTAAGGACAGATTAGAATATACAGTACTTCCCAAAATCATGGATGCGGACTTGATTGTGACACTAACAGACGGCCTCAGATTCCAAATATGCGCAAGACCATCCGAACCCACTGCCCTGCCAGTGAAAAAGCAGGTCCCCTCTGTGACTTAGGTGTTCAGTTTAGATGCCTGATCAGATCACAGACGCATAACTGGCGACAGTTGGAGTATTTGGGCTCTAATACTGGTGTCTCCCCCCCTCCATTCTTATTGTGTGTCTCTCTATCCTTTTTAATCCCTCTCTTTCTCCCTCTATTCTTTTTGTGCCTCTCTATTCTTTTTCTGTCTCTCTCCCACCATTCTTCCCTGTGTCTTTCTCTCTCTTTTTCCTGGCCCAGGGAGTATCCCAGAAAGCACAGCCGGGAAAGTGGGTCAGGACTGGATGTCAGTATTTTTATCGAAATCCAACTGTCAGTGGGATCCACCGGTTGTGGAGACACACGCACCCCACAGTCAAGAGAGTAACAATGAGGAATTTCCCTTTTTGGCTCTCTGGAACATGCAGACACACCCGTGCTCACATTGTCACACACTTACGCACCCGCGCACTCACACACATGTCACATGGTCTTGCACACTTGCGTGAACACTCATACACCCATTTCCTCACGCATTTACACACACACATACACATTCTCAAATACTCAATCTCACTCATTTCACGCGCACGCTAGCACAGGCACATACACACATGCAAACACTTGCACAGACAACACACCCACTCACACACACACACACACACACACACACACACACTTGTGCAGATGCATACACATACACACACACAAACTCTTGCACAGATGCATACACGCGCACACACACACACACACACACACACTTTGACAGATGCATACACAAACTCGTGTGCACAGACTCACTGAGGTGTAGAGGTATCCCTCACTGTTCATGGCCAAGTAAAGCCCCGCCTCCATCCCGTGAATAGCCACAATGCGTAACCCCACTGGGACCAGGTTACACTGGGCTGAGAGAGTAGAGGGAAGGGAGGGAGGGGTGGGGGGTGAGAGGGAGAGAAAGAGACGCATGGAGAACAAGAAACTAAATCTTCATTTCATAGCCTTTCCACACCTCAACCCAGTAACATCACCCAGGAATACCCCAGACAACATTGTCAATCAGACATGTTTCCTAAAAGCATATCTGTTAACTACACTGGTATCTTACATTGTTCAACCATACACACTCAATGGTTCCAGCTATGTAAGTTAGCATGTAAGTTAAATTACTGAGTGCTGAAAGCGCTATGACCTAATGACTGTGTTCTTCAGACCACAGATCACTGTAATTTTAGTGTATGTACCAGGGCCTGATTTTAATCTAGCTGCTGAGCACATGGTAGACAGTTATAACCGGGCCGTCAATCAGACTGGAATGCAGCCAGTATTTCTACTGGGGGATATTAACAGCTGTGACATTACCACACATCTGCCCAATCTGAAGCAATACGTTACATCACCCACCAGAATGCACATTATACTGGAGATGTGCTATGGCAACATTCCTAACACATACATCTCCAAACCACGCCCACCCCTCGGCCGCTCTGACCTCAGTGTTATTCTGTTGCAGCCCAGACACAGATCAAAACTGAAAACAACTGAGCCCATCACAAAATCCATCAGAATCCGGTAGAGAGATGCAGCTGAAACGCTTAAGGGATCCTTTGAGCTCACGGGCTAGGATCTGGTTTTTAATGATTGGGGTGGGGATTTTCATGCACTAACAGATGTACTTACCTCATATATTTCATTTTGTGAGGACATTGTCACTTCCACCAAACTAATAACAATTCACTCAAACAACATGAAGATTGATAACCAAGGATATGAAATTCTGCCTGGTTCAGAAAAGAAATGCATTTTCACCAGGAGACAAGCTCAGGGTGAGGGAGCTGGAGAAAGAGTTCAGAAGGAAGGCCAGACTGGCAAAGACTGACGATACGAACAGGGCGGAGCAGAAAATAGCATCTGGGAATGAAAGGGAGGTGTGGCAGGGTCTGCACATCATGATGGGCAGAGCCACGAAACCTGCAGTAGTCGACTGTTATGATTCTGCCCTTTCATGTGTTGTCCCTTGCTTATTTGTGCTTGTGCATTACTTTCGTTTCTTATTTTCCAGCCTTCAGTTCAGCCATCTGACAATCCGCTCCCAATCTTCCTTCAGTGATGTCGCGTGACTGCCTTCAGCATGCCTGCGTCTCGTTGTCCAATCACGTTTCCTCTTTTGGTTTCGGCTTGGGTATTTCATTCATTGCTTCCAGTTGTGCTTAATTCTGGGTCTCGCGAAACTGAGTGAATGCGCTCTCTGATAGGATATTACTAACCCGTACTAACCAGCACTTATTTAAGGGTGATTGTAAATAATTTGTCATGAAGTGTTAACCTTGATTAACTCATTTAGCGAGCGTGTGCGATTCTGGCTTTTGTATTTCAATCTGAGCTGTATCTGATTAACTACATTTAAAACTATGTTTCCCTTTGCTTTTCTTGTGGTGCTTTTTACTTGTCACGTTTAGATTACCTTAATTTAAACTGTGTAAGTTTGATTGATGGTCTCCTTGTCTTGTCTCGAGTCTTTATTGTTTAACCCGGTCCTCGTGTAATTGTTTATTAATCCCATGTGTTTCTGTTTCAGTCCGAGATTGCATTCCGAGTCCCTACCTCCCACCAATGGGAGCATTGGATGCGATTCTCACATGGATCCTCCGTATTGTCTCTGTGCTACATGGTGAAGTCTCAGCTCCTCGTGCCTTCTGAGTGTCTCCCGTGTATGGTTCCCGAGTCCTTCTGTTTGCTGCGCTCTAGTCTTGTCTGCCCCGTGTTAAAGTCTCCCAGTGTATCCGTCAGTGTAGTTAGGTTCAGTTTGTTTTCTTAGTTTATTTTCTCTTGGAGAGAGTATTTCTGTTTCCCCCTGCCTTTGGCAGTGTACTTTAGTTTTCCCATTTGTTCAGTGCTTGTGCACGGTGTTTAGTTTCAGGCGTATCTGCCTTTTTGCCCTTAGTGTTTTGTGTTAAATAAACACTTCTGCATCCTGCACCTGGTGTTCCTCTGACCTCCTCTTACATCGGCTGCCCTGACCCCGCCTCCGTTGCAGAGCAGCTCAATTGCTTGTTCACCCATTTCAACAGCCACGGCGCGCCCACCAACTAGACCTGCCCAACCTCAAACTGCCCTTTCCCAAAACCCTCACTGTGGATGAACAGCTGGTGGCGTCCATCCTGTGCAGAGTAGAACCATACACGGCCTCTGGCCCTAACAGACTCAGAGGCAGGATACTCAAAGACTACTCTTCACAGCTTGGGGAGGTCCTCACCATAGATAATATATACATGGAACACTAAATTGCTGATTGGGTACGCTCAAGTGAAGCATGTGTTCCAGCAGTCTATACACCCGGGAGTAAAATTTGCTCATAGACCCCCATTAATTTTCGCCTACTTTAAAATTACATCTTCAAAAACACTAGCGTGTGTGTCGGTGTTATTTTGGTATCGCTGTGTAGAGTAACTTTTTTTTTATTTTTTCCCCGGAATATGCGCTTTTTTGGATGGGGGAAGAGGCGCATTCACGGAGGGCACGACCGAAAAAGTGACTTGGCAACAATTGATTCATATGATAAATGCCAACGTTGTAAAACGAAAGCGCTAGTTAACTGGAGTTACTCCATTGGCAAGTTTCACATCACCGATCGCGGGGATGGCGAAATTTGTGTTTTTTTTTTTTTTTTTTTTTTTTTTTGCAGTCGCTATGGGTACGGCAGTTTTTCAATGTGGAGAAGTATGGTTGTCCCCCTGCCCTAACCCTTATCATAATCCCGAATCCTTATCCTAATCCCTTGAAATAAACGGCTGTACCTATACCAATAAAAACTACCGTGTTTCTAGACACTGCGGTTTTTTTTCTCAAGGCTTTAGACAGCCAAGCCTTACTCTCCTCTGTTTTTGGAAATCTGTGACGCATTTACCAAAAGCGTAGTTGCTAACCAAGTTGGCCATTTACATAGTTTGTCCATTCTCAGTCAATGGGTCCAACAATGCAAGTTTACACCTGTGATTTCAGTAGCTAAACGCGCTCCTTTATCGAAAGACAAAGCAACTAACTCAGTTTTACATATTTTGCTGGTAAAAAGTATTGACGTTGAATGTTAATTATAAGTATCTAGCTTGTTAGAGCCACCTTGTTAATTTTATTAACTGTTAAGTCAGCATAGCTAGTTAACTGGCGACCATGAAAAATCCTTAGCATTTGGTTTTAGTCAGCGGTGTATTCAAGTCAATGGAATTAGCTTGCTAGCATGCAAACACGACTTTCCCCATTTAAGTAATAAATTCGTGTTTCTTCGATAACTTTCGCATGAAACGTTTTACTACTGCCCCTCGCACGAGTATTTCTACATGACGCGGCTGCACATCTCGGCATTTTAACTATTATACCAACTTATTTAAAATTGGCCTCATACTGTAGGAAACCATTCATTTTAATACATCAAAAAAAAAAAATATATATATATAAATATATTTCAATAAGGTGGCCAGGTGCTTCACTTTGTGTAATGTTAATATGATGTCATTAGCAATCTTGTGTTCTAAATGAATATCTATGGTCTTCACCAGGCTGTTCCAGGACCTTCTGGACTCTGGCTGCGTCCCGACCAGTGGAAGGAATCCACGATAATCCCTATCCCTAAAAAGACGCATGCGAAAGACCTGAAGTACTACAGGCCAGTGTCCCTTACATCTGTCCTGGGTAAATGCACGGAGAGGATGGTATGTGACCACTTGGCCAACATTCTGTCGGACAAATTGGACCCTTTTCAATTTGCTTATAAGGCAAAACACGGTATATAGAGGATGCTAGCCTCACACTTTTAGACACTGTCACCAAGTACATGGATTCTGCACACCCACACACTTGGGAGTTTGTTCATGGATTTCTCTTTTGCTTTTAATACTGAACACACAAACACCCTCCTGCACTGCCTCTCCAACCTCCAGGTTCACCCCATGCTGATTTTATGGTTTAACAACTTTTTAAAGGACAAGCCGCAACAGGTGTTTTTAAATGGGTTCAAATCCAGTAAGTTGGTTCAAGACACAGGGCTCCCCCAGGGTTGTATTTTATCTTCCATTATCTTTTCTATTTACACTAACAACACCTCCTCTAGCAGTGACGGAATGTCTTTTTTTAAATATGCTGATGACATGGCCCTGGTGGCTCACCTGACTGACATGCATGCTCTGTCCCAATCACAGAGATATAAGAAAACTAGAGTGGACAATCCCGTTGTTTCCGTGGCAGCACACCACCGCCATCTTGTGTATGTTTATCGGGGCAGACGTTCAATGGAAAATGCAGTATAACTAGCCTAAACCGAGCTTGGAAAAAACGAAAACTCGCTCATACGGGACAACAGCTGAAGTTCCGATTTAATGTCTTCCGTTTAAATAAACATCGAATACATTGGATTTTAAAAATATATATTTTCTAAATAAATTTTGTTGTTTGATTACAATTCCTTATTTGTGTCCATTTAAAGAATGAAAGGATAAAAAGAACACAGAAAAGAAGTCTCTAAGTTGTCAACACCCATGTTTAGCCTACTGTTTACACGTGCCTCATTGGACATTTATACATACACAAGATGGCAAAGCTATTCTCCCGTTTCCGCTTTGGTCCAGCCCACACATCGTCTACTCTAGTTTTCTTATATCTCTGTGGTCCCAGTCATAGACTGTGTAAAAAGATGGACAAACCAACCGTGACGTCACCCATTGGTTTCAGCATACCATAAAGGAAGCCTCGATTTTGTCAATTGGAATTGCGCCATGTTGTCCTTTTCAAACCAGATGGAAAAAAAAAAAAAATTGAAACCGGATGTGATTTCCATTGGACGAGAGCGAGAATCAAGATCTGGGGAGGGACGAGAGAGGTAGATCTGACCACAGATATAAGAAAACTAGAGTAGACAATCCCGTGGTTTCCGTGGCAGCATGCCGCCGCCATCTTGTGCATGTGCTGTGTTCTGGGGTCCTGGCCTTTGGCCAGGGCAGCATTTATGGTTTTAACAGTTTCATGTTCAAGATTTCATTGTTCATAGTTCATGTTCATAGTCACAGTTTTAACAGTCTCTTGTATCAGGTTCAAGCATTTCATAATTCATGTTTATTGTCCATGTTTTTACTTTTCCATGTTTTGTTTCATGCCAGGTCTGCCAAGCCACTCCACCGCTTGTCTGCGTTCCGCCCCGTGCCTTCGTGGTTGCACATTTCAGAGCTCTGGTTGGCTTTGGTGTTTCCCCCTTCCTTCTGTGCTGTGCTGATTCGGGGCTGTCTAAGCTTAATTGACAATTAACTGTTTTTAAGTTACTAACATTTACTAACATTCACTGGGTGGTGTAATTCTTAGATAGGCACATTACTAATATTACTAATTTAGACAGGGAGTTTATTGTCATGATTCTTGCTTTGCTATTTCAAGTCTGCTGTGCTTTTCTGTTCTTAACATTCATGCTTGCTTCCAAACTGCATACTTAATTGGTACTTAAGCTGAGCACGCTCATTCTCTTAATGAGCAAGTCTTGTCATCCAATCTTTGTCCATGTCATGATCTTGCCATGCCTCTTGTTTCTCCTTCTCCAGGTGTTGCCCCTCATGTCTTGATTTCTTACCCTTTATCTGGATGCAATGGAAGTCAAGTTTTGTTGCCAAGTTTTGTTCTAAGTTCATGTTCCCATGTTCTTGCTCAAGCGCATGTTCCCAAGTCTCGTTTTCATAGTCATTTTGTATATTGAAAGAGACAGTGTCTACTGATGTGTGATCAGGTAGACACCAGTAGCGAGGTGAAGGGGAATGAGGAGTTAACTCCTCATTCCCCTTCACCTTGCTCCTGGTGTCTCCCTGATTTGGTTGAAAAAACTTTTTTTTTTTTTTTTTTTTTTTTGTTGTTCCATGTTATGGGTAGAACATTTGTGTCTTTATTATTCAATCCCAAAAAATATCACTTTAATCAAAAAATATGTTTTCAATCAAAGAAAAAAAGTGTTCAAATGAATTTTTTTGGGTCTCAATTTTATTTTTACATTCATACACTTTTTTCCTTTGATTGAAGTGAAAAAAGTTTTGAAGTCGGTTTTTCTCGCAGTGGGCGGATGCTGCCCCATTGGTCAGACGTGTCTGAGTGACAAGTGTCTACACCAATGAAATACGAATCTCTTTCTAGAACGAGGAAGTCGCCATTTGCAATGTACACTGAAAAATGATGGGTTGATTTTTGTAACTCAACCAATAGGATTGATCGAGTTGGGTAAATTTTATGGGTTGTTTTCTAAAATATTGGATAATTTGGTCTAACCCTACTTTTGGTTTGTCATAGTGACAGTTATGTGCCTGTTCTTCTCGCACTTGGTGCTTCCCTCTCAGAGGTCTCCCGTGGAAGGAAAATTTAGCAATGGAAAGAGTTACTGGAAAAACATGCAAGTATTTTATATTTCAATTGTGTTCTTTTCGTCAGCTTTTGCAAAAAGGGATGCAAGCCTTAACGTAGGTGGCATTATGTACACATTAGAATGATCTTTACACTAATTTACATCGACAAAACCGTAGTTCACCGTCATTTTTTCTTAACTCTGCATAGAGTCAGCTATTTAGCCAGCTAAAGTAATGGTTAGCGTTTACTGAAACTTCAGGTTAAGAACTGAGAAATGAGTTCTATAAGGGTATGTTAGTTACTTAACTGCGAATTATTAACCTCCGCCGAGGAGGTCTATGTTTTCGGTGCCGTTTGTTTGTTGGTTTGTTTGTTTGTGTACAACATAACTCAAAAACTTATGGCCGGATTTTCATGAAATTCTCTGGGTAGGTGGGTATTAAGTCAAGGAAGAGGTGATTAAATTTTGGCATATCTAGACCAAAGTGCTGCTGAGATACACGCCAAAGTTCAATATTTCAAGTCTTTCCAATGTGCCGGAGTTCCAATTGCCGTGCTTTTGGGTTTGCTGCCCCCTGGCGAAGGAGGTTCTGCGCTCTCTGAGTGCTTTTCTAGTTTAATGTGGGTTTATTGTGGCTGCGTAATAGAGTAGTGGAAATATAGGTTTTTAACAGTAGCCAGCTAGGTGCTTCAGTTTGTTCCTTCCCATGAATGCTTGATTAAGAGCATCGGTGCTGCCACAGTCAGCTCACTCATGCGTTAGAGGAGGTAACGGTAACCATATCTTTACCTTCGCCAGCGACTTCGCTGACGAAGGTAATGTTTTGATCCCCGTGTATTTATTTGTTTGTGTGTCTGTCTGTGTGTATGTGTATCGAATAACTCAAAAAGTACCAAACGGAATTTCATAAAATTTGGTGGGTTGATTTGGCATGACCTGAGGATCAATCGATTAGATTTTGGGAGTGATCGGGTCAAAGGTCAAGGTCAAGGCCACGAAAAGGTCAAAACCGACTTTCGGCCATATCTCGGTCAATTTTTATCCGATCGGCATGAAACCAACGCCAGTGGCGAGGGATTCAGTGGCGTCGGCGAAGGTATGCGCTCTACCGAGTGCCCGTTCTAGTTATCTTTGTTTTACTTCTGAGAAAGGTGACGAGCTTGAAAAGGAAAGCTAAATGTATCATCATGTCCTGATGTTAGCATTAGTTCCGCTAATATTAATATCGGTAATATTAATATCCTGGCTAAATTACAACTCGCTGCCTTGACCCTACTGCTGCTTGTATGGGAACGGATGGAAGCAAACGTGAGGTTACAGTAAGGAAAATAAAGCCAATGCATGCAGGATTAGTAATCCCCTGTCGTGCCAACTGCATTCAGTGTATATGAAACTAGTTTGCATAAACGTTACGTTACTGCCATAGGTTTGTTCGAAGTGGGGTGGGCTGGGCAGCTAAATTTGACATTTTGACTGAACTGTGTGTTATTATGGGATTGTGTTCAGGCGGCGATTGTCTGAGTAGCTAAATTGCGATCTCAGTTAGCTAGCAAGCAAAGTTGCTCCAGAGCATTAAAGTCTTCAGTCGGCTGTGTGTTCGTAGGACCTGAATGTTCGCTCACTTGGTAAGTCTCACACATTAGGCGCGAGTCTCGCCTCTTAGTGGCGTCATGTTTCTGTGCCGTAATCAGCAATTATTCAATCATAGTGCACTGAAGAAATTCGCTCGCGGAATTTAAGTCATTGTGCATCAAGTTAATCAGTTACACGTGCATTACGGTGGATTTCCCCACTAATGACACGGAAATCGATTATGACTCGGGTATTATCAGGCTTGTCTCTACACAGGGATTGAAAGCAATGGAATCGCATAAAGACTTGTCAAATGGTGGTATTTCATTTACAAAATTTAAATGATCATGAAACACATGCATTATTTCCAATCCCTGTGTAAAGAGAAGCACGGGACGTCCGGAGTCATAATCACTTTCCCTGTTGCTTGTGGTGAGGTCCGCCTTGACTTGAGTGAAACTAAAACTTAAATGCACAAGGATTTTAATACCTAACCGCGTGAGAATCTCATTAAGCGCTCAATGAATAATTGCGGACTACGGCGAATAAGTCTAAAAAATGCGTGAGACTTAGCATCTCTGTAACTTTTTTTCAAACTGTAAAATAGCACTTTATGATGAATGACGTCAACGCTGTCGGCTGAGGGACGAAGTAGAGATATTGGGAAGAATTAAATATGGCCATTTAGTTTGTTAAGCTTATTTATCACGTTGATGTGCTGCTGAAAGAAAGCTATAACTGTAAAATAAAAATTCAGATTTATGAACAGAAAATGGATTATTTGAAGAGAATTGAGAAACTGTTCAAGTATTTTTATGAGTCTTGTCAACTAAATTTGGTTTAAATGGTGACTGATTGAGAAGTCATAATTTTTTTAAAAGATTAGTGATCAGAAGTGTGATGACTTTCCCGTTTATATTATGCCATTTTATTGTTCATTGAGAATAAAAAATATATTTAAATTATTACCTTCGTCAGCGACTTCGCTGACGAAGGTAATGTTTTGATCCCCGTGTATTTATTTGTTTGTGTGTCTGTCTGTATGTGTATCGAATAACTCAAAAAGTGCCAAACGGAATTTCATAAAATTTGGTGGGTTGATTTGGCATGACCTGAGGATCAATCGATTAGATTTTGGGAGTTATCGGGTCAAAGGTCAAGGTCAAGGCCACGAAAAGGTCAAAACCGACTTTCGGCTATATCTCGGTCAATTTTTATCCGATCGGCATGAAACCAACGCCAGTGGCGAGGGATTCAGTGGCGTCGGCGAAGGTATGCGCTCTACCGAGTGCCCGTTCTAGTTTATCTATGAAATCTGCTCTCTCCTGTTGTCTGTATATATAGCAGTAATGGAAAGTATACATTTTCAGGGGGTGCTCATCATAAATTGGGACATAAATGCACTTTTTAAGTGTTTTCTCCAGTTTTCTGTAGCCAGAAAAGGTTGGGTCAGGAGCTTTTGTTAACCATGGAGAGAGATTGCCTGGTGGAATGGTTTGGAATAATGATGGTAGTTTTTTTTTTTTTTTTTTAAAGTTAATATATCATTAAATGATACAAAAATTTGTCCATTCAGATGTTGAAGGCCCCTACCCTGAAGACTCCTGACCGTGATGCTGTCATCTCTTGACAACAGAAACTGAAAGACATATATGACCCAAGCTTTGAAGAAAACAAGAGGTCTTTCATTGACTTAAAGAATGAAAGTACAGTATGCAATGGTACACACCGGTTTCCTAACCATAAAGTGACCCAAGATATCTAACTACACAACTGCTGTCTGTCACCATGCATGATCTCAGACTGTTATTACCAAGTAATTACATTTAAACTTATGTTACATTTTCATTCAGTTCACTTTACCTTCACTAAATGCATAGCCATAAAATAATTCAAAGCTTGCCAATGAGCGAGAACAAGCACAGATCAGCAGAAGATGCCTCCAGGGCTTTTAATGAGCTGAACACATCAAGGACAACTTGTGACAGGAGTGCAGACTGGAACAGTGGTCAGAAAGTCCAGTTCAGGTTATCGGAAAACAACGTCAGAAACGGCGATTCTAAACCGTGTTCATCAACATTTCATGGTCAGATGTTGGGTGGTTAAGATGATTTGCAACACCAGTAGAACAAGGCATCAACTATGTGGTAGTGGGGTCCATCACTGCTCTGGAGGCATCTACTGTACCTATTAAATTGCACTAGTTGCATCAGTTATACTACTTCTACCTTGATAACTGAAGATGGAGAGCACTAGGGCTCGAGATAAAGAGCTGACTAGGAAACTTCAGTCAGGCAGCACAATCTAGCAACAATTTACATCGACTTAGCGACTTATATAAACATGACATGAATCACTGGGATATGAAATGCGGAACGAAACGAGGATGGCAGGGGGTAGATCGAGTAGTTCTCTCAGCTAGAGACTTGGTCCAATTTATGCTAATCAACTGATGAGTCAGCCGAATGTGTGCAAGTACTGAGGAGGGAACAGTGTCTTTGGACATTCTTTGGGAACAATTTTTGGAGCATATTCAGCATTCACCAAAATGGACCCAATATTTCTGGAGATAATGATACACATTTTCATTTTATTTTTGGTAATAACACCAAGCCCTGGCACTAACTTGGTGGTGTATTGTGATTCACAAGGTAATCTAGACAAAGCAGTGCATTTCTTTCTGCCTCCATAACCTGCCTATTGAGACATGGAGTAAGTTGAGCTACAGTGTCCCCTGATAATTTTTCCTCTGTTTCTACAGCTTTGCCGAAGGAACACAAAAGGCTGTGGAAATGCATCAGGTGTCAGAATACCAGACCAGACCCAACCACTCCATCCACTGCAAAGTGCTCAAAGGTTGTCAACCACAATTTCATGGACGGTTAAAGAAAGTTCAAGGACATTTACATTCAACATCAGTCCATCTTTAGAGCTGAGTTACTCCATCCAATGAGAAATGCTGCAAGATGTGGCTGAAATCTTCAGAGGCAGTTTACACCCTGTGTTTATATTTTTTGTTCGCATTTATTAGTTGAATGTTCAATATTTTGGTTCTTTATCATGTTCATTTCCCTTCCCTTTCTTCCTTGGCCTTAAAGACCACAGCCAATGCTCTAAAGTATTTGTTTTTTGAAGATGGGCACTTAAGCAAACCCACTCTCCTTAATGTGTGAAGCTTTTAATGTACTGGACATTCTTTCAACTCTCAGTTGTGTGTGATCTTAAGGCACTTCATTTGTCTGCCTGAGCAGTATTTTAACCATGTGCTGGGGTAGCAGAAACAACCCAATTTGGGTTATATTCAACCCAACATTTTTGGAGTATAGGTATGCGGTGAATATGTCTTCCGTCCAATCGATATGCACTCTTTTCAAACAACAGCGGGCGATGGAAAAGCGCACAACTGTAAGTTGTAATTACTGATACTTTACTGATGTTTGAATGCAATTTCAGATGAGTCAGTCCATAGTTTAAACTCCAAACCCGGGGACGACATATACGTAGAGCCCACTTAAATGTAAGGTCTCAAACCACGCTAACCGGGAAGCCTCAAAGATGACCGCAGTGTCAGCGCTCAGGCTTCCCCACCGAGAGCAGCTTCTCTCGTATGGTCCCTTTGAAATTCATCGCACATCACATATCCAGTGACATGCCATCGGAGGTCAGTTAGGGAAGGCAGAATCCTCACCGTTAAACAAACGATAACTCTATTACTCTGCTTGATTATTAATCTGAGGATTGATTAACTAATTTACAAGTCTAAACGGCAGAATGGCTTGCCTGTTCCATCCACGACATTATTGCTCAGTGCATTGAACTTATAATGCTCATGAGACGGCAAGTTTATTCATATTTGCTTAGAGGAAGCTAACGCAATGCCATTAACAAATCTTAAAACCTTATGCGGAGTTCAATGTGTGGTCAATATGTTTACGTTAATATTTCCCCCCTTAACCATGTACTTTTTAATGCCATTTTTTTAAAAAATAGGGAGTTTATTTTCAGTCTTTCATATCCCGATAAACAAAAGATCCAAACAATATACGCAATTACAGAGGGATTTGAGGTTTTTCCCCAATTAATTATTAAGAGTTACTTCCTTGCAGTCTCCAATCAAAGCATAAAGTTAAATTAATCATTTTGTCTCTTTCACCTCTTAATCATTACAGGCTTAATTGACCAGAAAAAAGGTCAAACGGACTGATTGACAATCAGACATATTACATGGACACAGGTTGACAAAATCTAGCGATAGAAAAGGAGAAGTCACTGCCTATCCTGACCGCACATCCCATATGTCTGAAGTGGTAAGATATAAAATGTAATTCGTTTGTGGTACATCTAATGCAGTGGGTCTCAACAAGGGGGTAGTGACCCCCTCCTGGAATAATTATTATTTCCTTTTTTAGATTACATCACCTGCAATCATATATTTTGTCTTAAAATGGATTGTATTGAGGGTAATTATGGGTGTCAAAGTGTCCGCAGCATCAACAACGGAGAAAAGTAAGTTGCCGTCGGGTGAAAAGGAGCCCCGAGCTAAGCTTCGGAAATAAATTTATCAAGAGGATGGCTGAGGAAAAACCGACTTCAAAACTTTTTTCACTTCAATCAAAAAGAAAAAATGACTTCAAAACTTTTTTCACTTCAATCAAAGAAATAAAATGTGTTTGAATGCAAAAATAAAATTGAGACCCCAAAAAATTCATTTGAACACTTTTTTCTCTGATTGAAAACATATTTTCTGATTGAAGTCATATTTTTTGGGATTGAATAATAAAGACACAAATGTCCTACCCATAACATGGAACAAAAAAAAAAGTTGCGTCAACCCAAAAAAATATTTTCAATGAAATTATAACTCACCTCAGTCAAAATAAAAACCTTTTCAATCAAAAAAACAGTGTTCAAATGCAATTTTTTGGGTCTCAATTTTATTTTTGCATTCAAACACTTTTTCTTTGATTGAAAAGGTTTTTAATGATTGAGAATATGTTTTTTTGTTGTAGCAACTTTTTTTTTGATTGAATAATAAAGACACAAATGTACCTTCATATAAACCGTGCTTGAAAAAAACGAAAACTCGCTCATACGGGAGAACAGCCAAAGTTCCGATTCCTCTAAAATGTCTTCCGATGAAATAAACATTGATTACACCGGATTTAAAAAAATATATTTTTAAATAAATTTTGTTGTTTGATTACAATTCCTTATTCGTGTCTATTTTAAGTGTGAAAGGATAAAAAGAACACGGAAAATAAGTCTCTAATTTGTCGACACCCATGTTTAGCCTACTGTTTACATGTGCCTCATTGGACATTTATACATACACAAGATGGCGAAGCTATTCTGCCGTTTCCGCTTTGGTCTAGCCCATACATCGTCCACCCTAGTTTTCTTATATCTCTGTGGATCTGACCGTATTGGACGAGGACCAGAGGATAGCCACGCCTCTAAAGCATATTCTGGCTCTATCCTTTATTTCAGTCTACTTGGGACCATAATTTACAAAAATGAACATCATGATATATCGAAGGAGACTTGAAACTCGCTATAGCTACCATAAAATAATGTGTAAAATCATTATTTGAATTAAAAATTAGGTGGGAAAGTAGGGTCATTTTCTCATAGACTTTTATAGCATTGAACTTCTTTCTGCAACCACCGACGTCGTCATCTGCTGGCCATTAAATAGAACGCCATAGTACGGTACTTCCGCCTGGGCTTCTTTTTTCAGACCAGAGAGCTGCGTCCATTTTTTTATACAGTCTATAGTCCCAATACCAGCAAACAGTTTACAATCTGGTCCAAACATTAGGTGAAAACTCACTGGAACTAAATATTTCAAAAACCAAGGAGTTGCGCTGTGGAGGCAGAGAGAAAACCCCATCAGCTCTGTTCCAGTCACTCTCTATCCAGGGTCAGCTGATAGAGCAGGTCCAGTCTTTTAAATGCCTGGGTACAGAGATAGACGCCTTTCTGTTGTAATGTGGGGAAAAAATGCCACTAGATGGCAGTTTTGGCATTTTTTTGTTAAGCCCAGTCTGCAGCTAGGTTTTTGGGCATGTCCTAGGCATGCCTCAGAGGGGAAAGTCCCAGAGAATAGTAAAAAAAGTCTGGAAGGTGGGAGGGGGCTCAAAAAGAGTATATAAGGATACAAATTGAGAGAGTAAAGTAGTACGAGAAATTGCAAGGAGAAACAGTGGAAGGATACATTTGACAAGACCTGTCACTCTTTACAAGACCTGTGAAGCTTGTTTTTGTCGATTTTTGCCTGTGTTGGAGCATTTCCCAGGACATTGTAACATAGAAACCCCATCTCCATTACCAAGGGACTGTAACTATCTCATTTTTTTTATATGTCAATCTTGGTCAGAGTTTGTTTAATTAAATCTTTTAAAGTTTTAAAAGTTTGTCTGTCATCCTTTGCTGTCCGATATGTCATAACAAATTGGGGTCATAACACTGTTCTTCACACAACACGCAGAATACTGTGTGCAAGAAATCTCCTCAGCGCCTCAATCTACTGAGGAAACTAAGGTCCTTTAATTTTAGCAAGGACATTTTAAAGGTCTACTAAATTAGAAAAAAAATGTTCTAGACATATATTATTGCCTGTAATTCATGAACATAGCATTTAACTTTCGTAATTATATGTCATATTGGCAAAAAAATGAAGAAACTAGACACTTTGAGACCTCTTCTGAAAGCTTGGGCAATTGGCTAATCAGCTGCCACATATGACAGGTAAGTTGCACCGGAGCTAGTACAGAAAATGACTTGTTTGACTCCTCATTTCAACAGCCAATTTGTGAAAGAAAGACAAGTTAAATTTATATAATTTGGGAAGAATATTTTTATTGATACATTACAATTAAATGATTTGACACAAACTGTCCAGATTTTGTGGGTTTTTCACTTTTCCGCGAACGAAGGTCTGATCTCATCTGGGATTGCAAAACGAAACGTTTGCATTAGGCGTAAAGGCGCGTACAGTTGTTTTATGCGTTCTTGCATTGTATTCTACACAAAATGAGTGCTAATTTTGGACTTTGAACAAAGAGGAGACTGAGAAACACGGCAACTTCATACTCACATGGACCGGTCGCTTGTGTTTATGTTTGGGTTTGATCCATTTCTTCGAAAAATAGCCAAAAAAATTTCTGAGTGAACCTTTAACTTTTAGTTTACCGTTCACCCATTGAATCAATACTCACCTTCGATATTACATCCTGGTATAATTCTCTCACCATTAAACGTAAAACAAAACTTTCACATATAACCAATCAGGCCAGTAAAATAATCAGTTCACCTCAAACTCCCCTCTCTGATCTATGTATGCACTCAGTGATCAGGAAAGCCACCCTGATCACTGAGGACCCCCTCACCCCCTCCACCGCTCCTTCCTGTTACTGCCATCAGGCAGAGGCTACAAAGTCCCACTGGCCCGGAAATACATAATCATTCATTCCATCCGCAATAACCATCCTGAACAGACATAGACACGGTACACTAACCTGTTGGCATGCATCTATTTTTATTTATTTATTTTTTATGGATGTTTTTTAGCAGTTCTTGCAATGTGTTTGTAACATATTGTATTGTTTTTAATGTGTTTTAAATGTAAATTGTGTTTTCTGAGCCCTGTTAAAGAAAAAATTCTGTCACTGATGGGGCAGACAATAAAGAATATCTATCAATCATCTGCTCTTTTAGGAAACGTACCCCACTATGGGAAGGTGTTAGCGCATCCCTTTCGAGATTTAGGCCCTCATTGACGCGTTTTCGCGCAGGCAAGCCATAGCACACCTAAAAAAATGAGGCGAGGAAAAAAAGCGCTCACCTCGCAAAGCAAAGGGGGGGGGGGGGGGGGGGTCCTCTAAATATTGAGAAAAAAAAAAATGTGCCAGTCATGAACACCATAACGCAAATGATGCTGCACTATAGTGACATCTGGTGGTAAAAGTGGTGGGGATGCGTGCTATACCAATGTTGATACAATGTAACAAAATCACGCCATATATCCCACCCAGAGGCACATTACACACAGGGCTTAAAACGTCGTTAAAAAAAATTACCGGGGGGTCGCCAAAAAAATGAGTTGCGTCCTAACGCACTTTGTGATGGTCAGAGATGTATAATAACGGAGTAGTTACAGTAGCAATTTTCCTTAGCACAGCACACCTTACAGCTGCTTTGATGTCCACACAGTCAGTTATAAATCAGGAAAATGAAGCCAATAGATTTTATCAGGGTTTGTACCCTTTTTTATATGAATTGAGGATGTATCCCCTGTGTCCACATGTCCACAGATCACTGTATCTGTCCTTACATTACTTACAGATCACTGTATCTGTCCTTACATTACTTACAGATCACTGTATCTGTCCTTACATTACTTACAGATCACTGTATCTGTCCTTACATTACTGACAGATCACTGTATCTGTCCTTACATTACTTACAGATCACTGTATCTGTCCTTACATTACTTACAGAACACTGTATCTGTCCTTACATTACTTACAGATCACTGTATCTGTCCTTACATTACTTACAGATCACTGTATCTGTCCTTACATTACTTACAGATCACTGTATCTGTCCTTACAATTCTTACAGATCACTGTATCTGTCCTTACATTACTTACAGATCACTGTATCTGTCCTTACATTACTTACAGATCACTGTATCTGTCCTTACATTACTTACAGATGATTGTAAAAGCTGTCATGTTAAAGATAGTCCACTAACTAACTGGGATTTTGATGTTTTGTAAAGATGCAAACAATAAATGGAACATAGTTCAACAGAAAAACAAAAATAACAAAACACAAATCTAAAAACACAGCACTGTAATGCTGTCTACAGGCTTCGTGCGCCTTTTACAAAGTGAAATTCAAGCATTTTTCAAAGAGTTTTAAGGTGCATGTTCATGCTTTTCCGGTACCTTACAGCTGTGGTAAGTTACATATTTATATACATAAATGACAGATTCCACAGAAAGTGTGACCAACAGGTCCCACTGTACTTAACAGGATGAAATTATAAATTAATGGTATATATGTGGTTTATTTCATTCATAACATAAAATCAAATGTTTAGTTTTAGACCTGGATCACTGCAATTTTGGTAAAAAAGTGAATGTAAAATGTAGTATAATGTAAAAATTCGGTCTTGTTGCTAATGTTACATGGACGGAAAATTGGTGTTCACAGGACAGAACTGAAACGGTGGCAAGATTGTCTGAGCCAACACCAATAATGGCACGATGAGCAGAGAAAAGGGAAGGCACACCAGTGACCAACCCGCAAATCCGCAATAAACAGGGCTTTGTTAAAGCCTGTATATCTACTCTTGAACAGTGACCTGAAATGCACAGCTTTTACCCGGGATTATTTAAAAAAAAAAAATCCATACACGGGATAATGAGTCAATCCTGCCCACTCATTTCCAAGTTCCTCATCCACCCTGGAGTTCTGAGAGGAAGGAGGGACACTTTTTTAGGCCAACCTGTTGTATGGATGTGCCAACCCCTTTAAGTCAAACCAAGGTTGGCTTGATCAATCCAGGGATTGGAGAGAACTTGTCCATTTAAGAACCAGTTTTTCTAAGGATAGGAAAATATCAGACACATTGGATTGTTGACCCCCCTAGATTTAGCAGAATTTTTTTTGTGAGATGGTTACCCAAACTTCAAACCCCAAACCGTTCCATGGTTGACCTCTTATAATCAACGTTACAGCGCTCCCTATTTTGGACCCCCTGGGGCAGTAACCAAAAAGTGAAAAGTTCCCACCCCTCTAATTCATAACTTTGAGGGTGTCCCAGTTCTTAGTTTCTTGATATGGAGACTACATGGAGGGTACAATAATACTATTATTTTACTGGGACACCTTCAAAGTTGACCGATAGAGGGCGCTCAAAAGCGCTCCTGGCTGAAAATGGCTTAAATTAGGCCTCCCATTATTTTAAAACTTTGAGGGTATCCCACAAATTTTATTGCAGGTATTGTTCATTTGGGAGGTGTCTGATTGGTTTGTACTGTTATTTCAGTGGAACACCCTTGAAGTTGGGAGAAAAAGGGGTCCAAAAAGGGTCCCGACTCAAAAAAAAAGGGTAAAAAGAGGTCAACTTTGAGAGTGAATTCATAAACAAGTTACAGCATTTGAAAGGCATAAACCTTAGTGTTAAAACAAAACAAGAAAATAACTGGAATCTCCTGAACTTTTAGAAAAAAAAAACAAAATTGCACTTGGCGGCAGTCACTGTTCAAATACTAGGGCACCATAAGGCCTTCCGATAGCCAAGTAGGCTACTGTTGAGCCCCAAACAAAATCAACTCCTTTTTTAAAAACAGTTCTTGAGGTTTTCTAGAGTAGCTGTATCTTAAATTTTGCTTCCATGCTGTTTGAGACTTCAGGAGTCACATGGGTGCACTTAGAGGTCACGAGTGCAAATGCACAAACAAGTGATTCAGATTCTCTGAACCTTTTGACGATATTACGGACCGTAGTTGATGAAATCCCTAAATTTGTTGCAAAAGCTCGTTGAGGAATGTTGTTTCTAAACTGTTCGACAATCAGCTCATGCAGTTGTTCACTAAGTGGTGACCCTCGCCCCATCCTTGTTTGTGAATGACTGAGCATTTCAGGGAAGCTGCTTTTATACCCAATCATGGCACCCACCTGTTCCCAATTAGCCCGTTCACCAGTGGGATGTTCCAAATAAGTGTTTGATGAGCATTCCTCAACTCTCTCAGTCTTTTTTGCCACTTGTGCCAGCTTTTTTGAAACATGTTGCAGGCATCAAATTCCAAATGAGCTAATATTTGCGAAAAATTACAAAGTTCACCTGTTCGAACATTAAGTAACTTGTCTTTGCAGTGTATTCAATTGAATATAGGTTGAAAAGGATTTGCAAATCATTGTATTCTGTTTTTATTTATGATTTACACAACGTGCCTACTTCACTGGCTTTGGGTTTTGTAGTTTCCAGTCGCCTCCATCTTGAAAATCACGATAAGTCGATTGACGAGCACGAACGAATAGGAACAGAGCTGATAGGAAGGATAGGGGAACAGATTGCAATCTATTCATTCGTGCTCGTCAATCGACTTATTGTGAGTTTCAAGATGGAGGCGACTGGAAACTACTTTTGTACATCGAGGTATTGTTTGCATAAATAGTCTTTTTTAATAAACTACTCGAGCATTTTCAAAGATCTCACTGCCTAGTTTTAAATATCAGGGCCCTCAGAATTCTACCAATGAAGTGTGGAGCTACTTTAAGCCTTGTTAAAGATGAAAAAAATAGCGATTTCTTTGCATGGCAATGCAATGCCTGAATCACAACCATTGTAAGCCTGTTGGGAGCTTCGGCTAAAAATCCATTTATTTCGAAAAGTTGCGTGCGTACGGAGGTGGGGTATTTGACAAAAGTTAGTACTGATTATCTTGTTTCAACACACCCCAAGTCAATTTCACACCAGAATTTTCCTTTAAACACACCACACATCCAGCCAAAATAACAGCCTACACTAAGTTAAAGGGCATGTAGAGTCGATTCTCAGACGGGACGTTGAATGTCAAATGTTTACAAACAAATCACTTGCTTTTGTTGCCATCTTGCATTGTAACATAACCAATTTCATTCATCAACCTATGTATGCGTAGATAATGCTTCTATTTTGGTTTGTTTGCGCAGGTGCGGATCTCTGACTGACCGCTAAACAAAAACAATGGGAATTGGCTTTAGATGCCCTTTCAGCTAATGCTAGCTAGATGCCATTGTGGTGCTTAGTTAATCAGTGTGCTATTTATCGTTGGTTGGGGGGCCTCATGAAGTTCTGTAGCCCAGGGGCCTCAAGTGATATTAATGCGCCCCTGACTGGTAGACATTCCGTGTGAAACAGAACGCTAAAATGCCAATAGTGCTTTGTAGCAGATATGTGCATAAATTAACGATTCTCATTCCTTGAAATTTATTGCTGTGGACACGCACAGTTAGCTCCCGCCACTCGCGGTGCGGTGGTGCTATGGTATTGGGCGCCGTTCGTCCGTGTGTGTGTGTGCGTGCATGCGTCAATCAACACATTTTGCTTTATCTCATCAACGATTTCAGTTACAGGCTCCTAATTTTTACTGGACATGCATCTCATGAAGGCCTACAAATGACATGCCTAAAGGTGACCTTGGCCTACTTTTTCAGGGTCACTGGCCTAAAAATATCACCAAAAACTTTGACGTTTTACTGTATCTCATCAAGTATTTCAGTTACAGGCTCTTAATTTTTACTGGACATGCATCTCATAAAGGCCTACGAATGCCGTGCCTAAAGGTGACCTTGGCCTATTTTTCAAGGTCGGTAGCCTAAAAATGTCACCAAAAACTTTGACATTTTCCGTTATCTCATCAATTATTTCAGTTACAGCCTCCTAATTTTTACTGGACATGCATCTCATAAAGGCCTACAAATGACGTGCCTAAAGGTGACCTTAGCCTATGTTTTCAAGGTCACTGGCCTAAAATATCACCAATAACTTCAACAATTTGCTTCATTTTATCAACATTTTCAGTTACAGGCTCCTAATTCGCTCCCACCGCCCGAGTAGCACGGGAGCTATGGTATTGGGCTCCATCCGTGCATGTGTCCGTCCATGTGTGCGTTCATCAACAAAAACTTCAACACTTCAACTGCAGGTTTTCATTCCACTAAAAAACTACACCAGGTGATTTCACTGATGACCTCACCTTCAAGCAGAGAGGAGGGACTAATCAGTGAAATCACATGCTGAAGTTTTTGGGTCGAATGAAAACCTGCAGCCTCTTGGCCCTCTATGGCACAAGTTTGACACCCCTGTAGGGTAGGATGTGTGGGGACTCATTGGTTTGAGGCTTTGGCTTGTGCGTTCTTAATGGTAGGATGAGTGAAGACTATTGGGTCGAGCCTGAGGTCTGTATGCTTAATGGTAGGATGTGTCAGGACGCATGTGGTTCAGGCTGAGATCTGTCCACGCTTAATGTTGGGATGTGTCAGGATTTGTTAGGTCGAGGCTGCTGTCCATACATGGTTAACGGTAGGATGTGGAGATAATCATGAGGTTGAGGCATAGGCTTGTACATGCTTAATGGTGGGATGTTTATGGTCTTTTTTGGTGGGTCCACATATTGCTCAGCTCTTGGGTCTAGTTTTACTTACTATGCTCTTACATGACCCCTCATCCATCTGTGCACTCACTGTTAGACCACTATAAGATCATTGCCAGAAAAATCATGAAAACCCTGAGAGGAATGAATATGTGCTCACTGTATGACAGGTGAGATTGAGACAATGATGCATTTTCTCATTCAGTGTGAAAAATTAAAATGAATTAGACATGAATTAGATTTATTTTGATCAATCTGTTTGTCATTCTCCCCTGCCTCCCGAATGCACGTGGAAAAACTGAGGCTTTTTTTGTGTAATATGATTTGAGACAATAATAGAGACTGAATGAGGGGATGGGAGTAACAGGCAGGTTTCAACATTACAACCATCCAACTGTATCTCCAATCCCTGCCCTTCCCCCCTTTTCTCTGTGTCATTCTTCACAGGCTGTTTTCATTGAGTATCCACAGTGATTGCAGTGAAAAGTCAGTGTAGTAGAATTTGTTTGTAACCCTGTTAATGTGCGAGGCAGGACGACAACGTGCTTTTGTGGTGGCAAAGTCAGCATGTGGAGGAGGCTGGGTTGGATGTGTGGGACAACAAGACTATGGCCTGCGCAGCTGTGCCACTGGAGAATCAGGTTAGCATCCCAATTCCCAATGTGAGTTTGATATTACAACTGCTTTTCCTAAAAAGTTGGGACTCTTGTTAAATGTTAATAAGAACATAAAGCAAGGGTGTGCATATTATGTCAACAGAAAGTTCAATTGAAAATGGTACAAAGACAATATATCAAATGTTGAAACTGAGAGATCTTATGATTTGGCTAATTTTGAATTTGTTGTCAGCAACAAACTTAAAAAAAGGCTGGGACAGGGGCAAAAAAGTTATATGATGCTAAAAAATACACCTGGTGGAACATCTCACAACTATTTTAATTGGCAATAGATCAATAGCATGATTGGTTATAAAAAGAGTATTCCAGAGAGGTTGAGTCTTTAAAAAAAACGATGAGGCATCCAAGATTGCGTCATTGGCATATGATGGATAATTCCATTGAACATCATTGTGACAGAAAAGATGTTCTGATCACAAGTACGATGACATCATCGGATGAATGGTGGATGGATCATAGATTGATAAGATCTCCTATGTCCTTTGTCCTTCGCCCAAAACAGAGAAAGGCAAAGAAACAGAAGGGAACCAAATATAACCTGACCCTGAGAGAGGAGGGATCGATGAGCCTCAGGGCACCCTGTTGGCCTCTTCCCCCCCGAAAAAGGAGAGTTAGTGATAGTGGGGGACTCTATTAGAGGGATATGGTGTGTTTCTTGGCTGGTACTCAGGTAGGAAACCTCCTAGAGCGTGTGGACAAGCTCCTAGCCAGGCCCATGTTGGGGCAAATGACATAGGTTAGGGTAGGTTTGAGGTTCTTCAAAACAAATTAGTGAAATTAGCTGAAAAGCACTGGGGCAGATCCTCCTTGGCAGATTTCTCCAGGATTCTACCAGTACCACATGCAAGCAGAGGGAAGCAGAATGTTACCTGGAGGTTTAACACATGGCGACGAACCTGGTGTAGGAAAGAGGGGTCCAGGCTTATGGGGCATTGGAACTTCCCTTGGGACAGGGGTGACCTGTACAAGTCTGATGGGCTACACATAAACCGGAGGGGTACCTTTACATTTAGCCAGCGTATGTTTAGAGTAGCATGGAGTTATTTAAACTAAGGACTTGGGGGGGCAGGGAGGTCAGAGAATGATATGAATTGGGAAATGCAGATTGCTCTGGTAGAAGCTGACGGGGCTACACACACTAGTGATGATACCCTTTTAAAGCTAAGAAGCATGCAGCCGGGGAACAGGAGAGAAAGTGCAGTCGTAATAGCCTAAAATGGGTATATTTAAATGCTAGAAGCATAAAAAATATATTTTCGGAACTTGAGGCTGTTATGACGAGTGAGGGATATGACATAGTTGGAATTACAGAGCCATAGCTTGGTGAAGATGATGGGGATGAATATAATAATGAAGGTATTGAAGGTATATGGAAGGTATAGGGAAGGGGGTGTAGGAATGAAAACATTAATGTGCAGAAAATTGCCCTCTGAAGAGATTTGGGTCAGGCTCATTGGCAAACACGAGACAGGTCTAAACATAGGAGCGTGCTATTGTCTGCCAGCTTCGGACGGTATTGTAAATGAAATGCTCTTTAAGAGGATTACGCAAGCTTGTCGAGGAGGAGGGACTATTATTATGGGAGACTAAAATTATTGTGCTATCGATTGGGAAGTGGAAGGAAAAGGTAAAGGGGAGGAAGAATTTCTACACGCTATAAATGACAATTTTTTTGGTGCACAATGTAAATAAATATTCAAGAGAGAAAATTATTTTAGATTTAGTACTCTATAATGACCCTGATGGAATTTGCAAAGTGGAGGCAATGAAGCCACTTTGGGCTAGTGATCATTCTACTGTTAGTCTTGATATTTCATGGCAAGTCTAAAAGTTATCTTCAAAAGCCAAAATTTTTCAATTTTAGGCGAGGAAACTTTCATAGGATGCTCTCATATCTAAGCAAAATAAATTGGAAGACACGTCGTGATTGTACATCAGTAAATGAAATGTGAGGTAGATTCAAGGAAGTTTGACTAGATGCACAATGCAATTTCATTCCATAGGTGTGCAAAAGCCAGTTTAAAAGGCTGAATCCTCAGTGGATGACTATAGCTATTCGTCAAATAGCTAAGGACAAAAAAGAACTGAGGAATGCTAGAAGACTGTATGAAAGGCAAATTTGGAAGGGGCAAAAAAAGGGATTCTAATGTGTTTTTTTCAGTACTGCAGTAGAAAAACGAAAGTCAAAGAGGAGGTTAACCTCTTATAGCCAAACACCCCCGGTACCGGAGGCATTCATTGCCCATCATAAATACAGCATGTTTCCAAATAGCAACATCATCATTTGGCACATCCACTTAAAGGGAAGAAACTCAGTGAAAAACTGACTATGACCTTTTTTTTTCTCAAACAAAAACAATTCAAGCACCAAGCAAGTAAATAAGCATGTTGCAAAACATAGGATAAAATAATATCAGTGCTGAATCGCCAGAATTTCTCCTGAATTTGTGCTAGGCATACTAACGATACCTCAAAAGTCCACAGAATCCAACAATATAAGCCATGTCATTTTAATCTGACACCACACTCAAAGAGCAGCAGGCATAAACTTAACATTCTACAGCAATGAGCAAACATTTTTTCTCACCTTTGATATTCAGTAATAAAAAACTGTGTTCGAGGGAAAATCTGCTGTAAGTGGCAGAAAACCTGCATGCTGGATTCGTGCACATTCTCATGAATGCATGACTCTGATATGCTTACCCCAATTATCTTAATAGCACCAGCACCTAGCAAAAGAATTTCTGGTTCTTGAGACGATAAGGGTTTTTAAGACCCAAAAGGCACCCAACCTTTGGGTGGAGCGATTTTGGACCTCTGGGTTGATGGTCAACATCTGGTTTCTTCATTAAGCTCTCTTCAACTGTTTACAAACACTGGCCTGTGCCAGACAGTGCCACAGTACCATCAGCTGGACTCTTCAGAGATTATACCAGTGAAATAATTTGCATTGCTTCCTATTCACAAATTTTCAAGGACTTTTCCCCATTAATTTAAAATATAAATTTCACCCATTATGTTACAAATATAGTGTGTATTTCTCTTGTATTGTATGATTAGAGGTGATTGTTTACATTAATACAAATTATCTTTGTAATTATGTACTATACCGGACGTTTCATGGCAAACCGTAGTGCTAACATATCATGTTTGGTATAATTCTAGTCCTTTAAATTTCCGAAATTGCATGGGACATATTTTAAAGGGATTAGAATTATATCAAACCCTCATTTAATAACTGTGAAAAGAATATCCTTGTTGAACTTTTCTGTCTGGCAATGTCCCTGCCCAAATTTCCTCCATGGAGGGGTCGCATTTCTAATTTGATTACCCAAGTAATCCAAGACCCTGCCATAAAAGCCATTATAGGGTTTGGGTATAAAAGATGGGGAAACAAACCATTCGAGGAAGATCGCAAAAGACTTCCCTTACACACTTCTGCATTCCGTGTGTAGCCCATATAATTATGGAGGTTTGAAAACGACGCTCCACATGTGCCTCTGTGTGTGGTCAAACATTTCAGGAAGCTTGTATTCATCCATCCCACATTGTACAGGTTGTGTATATGTGTAGTTGTGAGTCGCGTAAAGTATGATTTACTTATTTCTTTAAATTTCATGTTACAATCTAATTTGGTTCTCTAATTTAAGCTCGTGCCTGCCTGGCAAAATAAATTGTTTTTTGCATTCTGTTGTGGTTTTCTGACTCAAACTAACTTATATTCCTCCAGCTCGGTGTTCCTGTCACCCAATGTAGTATAATGTAGGGCTATGAGGCCTGTCCGATCACCAGGCCTCCCTGCTAGGTACACGGTGGTGTTCCATGCTGTGATTGGTGTTATTTTGATTGACTGCGAGAATTTGTTGTTTATACCTCGTTTACAATTGATCGTACGGGCTGCTACGGGCAGTCTACGGGCAAAAATGAAGAATTTTGCCTGCATGCTGCAAGATGCACGCAAGTTGTCTGCTGCGATTTGGGTGCCCGTGGTGTGCCCGTACGACCAATTTTTGGAAAACCTGCATGCATGTTTTTTCCACGGTAGCCGTATGGATTATTCCCCCGTGGCCAGAACGCAAGTGACAAGTACTTCACATGTACTTTACAAGTACAAGAATAAGTGAGAAGTACTTATTCCGTACTGCTCTTGGCCCTCATTTCCACTAAAATTTGGAATGTTCACCCGCAAGACACACGTACGGGAAACGCACGGTCATCTTACATGCAAAGAACGACAGACATATTTTTTTCCGTGAATCAGTGATGTGTACAGTGCGTCAAAAGTAAGGAGCACGTAGCAGCTGCACGAGACTCGCACGTGACACGCAGATCTCGTCGATAGAAACTGCGTGCATCGTTCGTTCTCATTTTCAATTAAGCTCGCAGGGCACATAGAGCCCATAGGATCGTACGGCCAAATGTAAACCAACTGGCTACGGGCAAAAGATAGGTCTATGGGTGAAATTTGATCATGGGCCACCATCTGATCGCAGGACACGTAGAGCCCGTAGGATCGTACGGCCAATTGTAAACGAGGTATTCACTTAAGAGTCCCAGTACGCCTTCTTTTTTTAGTTTTTGCGTCAAACGGAATTACAGTCCCTGAACGCCTTTTTTCATCAAACTTAAAAAGTTTTTAAATGAACATTCATTCCGGTCCTCGGTGGTCACTAGTCATAGCTACTTCTTATGTCAAACCACCGGGCAGAATAGGACTGCCAGCCTCTGAGATCTCCACCGAGTTGTGCTGTACAGATGTTTTAGGGTACTTAGGGTATAGACCAGTTATGAGTCCGATGCACAACAGAGCCCTAAATTTTGAAATTTGAGTCAGATCACATTAACAAAACGCATGGTTTAATTGTAACCGGGATTGATTAAAACTAAATTTTATATTTACATTTAATACAGAGTCAGATAAACTGTAACCTATGCTATGTCGATAAATTACCATCTGTTTTATCACGATTCACACCAACTGAGGAGGAATATGCTATACCTTCCCCTCTGGCTATTTGCGTACTTGGTATAGCTGTGAGGTGTTTACACTGGGCTGGCCATTGTTTGCCCAATGTGCCCGTGTTATATTTAAAGTAGAACTGCTAGTCTCCATGCATGTTTTTCTCCTGGTGCACTGCTTCCAATGAGATCAATCACTGAGCATTCTGCTTGCACCCAATGTTTTTTCTCCTCTATGCCCTGCTTGTGATGCCGTCAGTTAGACTTTGTGGGTGGCCATTTGATTCCATTGGGCTCTGACGTTTCCAACGAGCCCTCAATTACTGTAATTGCACATACATAGCCTGAGACACAGCCTTGCGTTCTCTCTGCTCCTATCTGAGAGTCCATGCGCCGTTACGCACATGTACTCTGAGAACTTAATAGAATAATCACTTAAATGGTTTGTTTTTAGTATTTTCAGTATAATTAACTAATAAATATCCAACAGTCATTTTCAAAGTCATTTTCTGACTAATAATCCTTGCGCCATTATGCACAAGTACTGAGAGAGCGCAACAATACAAGCATTAAATCAGGGTGCATTTTGTATTTGCAATACAAGAGATAATGAATCGTCAGATGAGTTAGTATAATGGTTAAAGCGAAATGCCAGAACGTGAGCAACCCGGATTCAAACCCTGGTTACAGGCACGACCTAATAAAACAATGGAAATGTAGTTTTTTGTATAAATAATTGTTGGGTGTTTTTTTTTTCTTTTTACTTTTTTAACCATATTTTACTTTATATTAACAATTTTGGTTTCTTTTGCCTGTTTTAATCAAAATAAATCTGCTCCGGTGGAGTCAAACTTCATTTCCTTTGAATGTGTTTTCTTTGAATGGGAAAATGTATGCAGGACTGGCTAAAATATTTAAAAAAATATTTTTTAAGATTAGAAAATAACAAAAATTGTTGTATTTTGATGGAATGTATGCTTATTCTGACATTTAATGAAATTAAATAGACTTCACAGTTTGGTGGCTTTTTGGCTCACAGTTACAAAAAACTGCTTGAATTTCAAATTTGGAGATGCCACCTAGCAATTACAAAACTAAAACCTCTCTAATTTTGCTCCGATTTACTTGATTAGTTTAAAATTTGGTGCCGATAATGGTGAGATTCTGTGCTGTAATTTCTTAGAGCAGGGGTGGGGAACCTTATCCAGTAAGGGCTGGTGTGGGTGCAGGCTCTCATTCCAACCAAGCACTTACACACCTGATTTTACTAGTCAACCTTCGGAATCTTTGCAAAGGACCTTGATTCATAGAATCAAATGTGAAATGACCTGGCTGGAATGAAAGCCTGCACCCACACCAGCCCTTTCTGGAAAAGGTCCCCCCCATCTTAGAGGTTTCAAACTACAACTAAATAATTTCAAAATGCTGTATTCCATCTTCATTTATGCTGACTCAGTGACATGTATTAAAGAAATAAGTCCCAAGAAGCAGTGGGTTACAGTGATTTTATAACGGCGAAGAGGTGTTCTAAGGCACAACACGCAGTGGAGTGCCTTAGAGCCCCTCCGCCGTTATAAAATCACTGTAACCCACTGCTTCAAGGGGCTTATTGCTTTTATAAAATGGTTACCCTACACATAGCCCATTAAATAAACACAAAAGAAAAAAAATCAGAAATTTATTTGTAATAATGCAACAATAAAATTGAGAACTATTCGTTCTTCCACCAAGCAAGATAGAGTGGACAGAATGGTTGGCAAGCAACACAGACGCTAAGATTGCTTTTTCATCTAGCGCCATTATTATGTCACATCAGGCTATCTGGGCTCGCTAATTTAGAAATACTATAAAAGCAGGCTATTTTGAATGTCTCCTTCGACCTCCTGAAGATCCCGTTAAATAGTTTTACGTTCATTTCAGTTTCCGAGTTTCCTTGTTCTCAACTTGTGCCGATTGGCCATATCATTACAACCAGCAGGGAGAGTTGGGAACAATTGACTTTTGCCCTTCACACTTGCCGGTGTCCAGGAAAATATGTTGAATTGTGCATTATTTTGCTAGCCAGCTTGTCAACTAGCTAGCGTTCACTACAATGGATGTGGTTACCCTACACATAGCCCACAAAATAAACACACTAGAGAAAAGTCAACAATTTATCTCGAATAGGCTACTGAAATAGCGAGCTAATTAGCAACGTAGCTAGCAACTCAAAAGTGATATCGAACTCTGTAATGCAATAGCAAGCTAGGTAGATAGCCTACTGGTTAGCGGGTTAAAAGGCTTAACTTGGCTAACACTGAAATAGTGAGCTAAAAGTCTTGAAACAAACTTAACCTAATGAGTCAGTTGAGCGCAGAGTAGTTTGTTGCACGCAGGGATATTTTGTGATTCGACCTGCCTAAGTGGGTTACAGTAATTTTATACCGGCATGGAACGCGGCTTCGATAATCACATTTAAGGATGGGAAGCACCCTTTTTATAAACTGATTTTTACACCACGACAAAAATCCCAAAGGGCTTATACAGTCTCGGTAAACTGTGCTTTTGGTAGTGAGACGTGCTCTCAGTGCGATCATTGCATTGGCTGTCAATTCAGCAGTTCTTCTGTGCTATCTTACATGGCAGAAGATGTTTTATGAAATGTGATTTGTGACATCACAGACGGCACACTTTGTCGGGGACAATATCTGACACATCTGGTTATCCTGTGTCATCCCTATTATCTGAGTATAGTAATTTCATGGAATTTATTGCGTCCAGAAGCTTTTCCTTGAGACCGAACATCATTCAACCAGAGATGCCAAGTCTCACGCATTCGGCGTAGGTAAGCATTTTTTAGGCTTAGCCACCGTAGTTCACAATTATTCATTGAATGCTTAATGAGATTCTCATGCGGAATCAAAATCCTTGTGCATTGAAGTTTCCGTGTCACTTGCATCAAGGTGCACATCATCACAAGTAACATGGAAAGTGGTTATGATTCCGGACTTCCCGTGCTTCTCTTTACTCAGGGATTGGAAACAATGCATGGGTTTCATGATTGTTTAAATTGTTTTAATGAAATAAGACCATTTGAAACCTTTTTATGCAATTCCATTGCTTTTAATCCCTCAGTAAAGACGAGCCTAAGAATTCCCGAGTCGATTTCCGTGTCATTAGTGGGGAAATCTGCCGTAATGCAAGTGAAAATGATTAACTTGATGCACAATGACTTAAATTCTACCAGTGAATTTCTTCAGTGCGCTTTGATTGAATAATTGCTGACTACAGCACAGGAACGTGAATGCCACTTAGAGTAGAGACTCACGCCTAAAGCCTCTGTCACACTGTGGCGCCTATTGTGGCGAATCCCGGCGAATTGGGGGAATATTTTTGTCGTCGTCATTTGCCTGTCTGGGGCTCTGTCTGGAAGTATACACGAATGCCCTATGATTGTGGCACTCATGCTGTAGGGATTTTGTAAGATTGCAGTATGTATGTCGGCGACGGGAGTAAGATTGCAGTGAGAATGAACAAGAATCATTACGCATGTAGTACGAATCACGTACGAACTTTGTACAAAACTAGAAGACTGGAGTAGGAATCATGAAGAATCACCACGAATGTATACGATCGCAGTACGAATTCACTACGCTTGAGTACGAACGCAGTACGAGAATGCAGTACGAACGCAGTAGGACTGAGTACGAACGTAAGAAATGTGGACACGCCGAAATGTATAACTTTTTTTATAGGATCATGACGCCACAGGGGTCAATTTCTGGAGAGAGCCAGGGTACAACCCCCTACAACTGTTCAAGAATATATGCGAATCGCCACGACTGGCTCCAAGAATGCAGTAGAAATGCAGTACGATGAAAAATAAATTGAGCTTGGACTGCAAATGTTTTGAACATTTCAAAAAAGTCGTAGCGCCTCGGAGACTGGCCAAGAATGCCGGCAAATGAGGGAGAATCCACCACGAGCCCAATACAAATTGCCAAGATTTTTTTCACTTTTTCTATTTTGCGGGGATTCGCCCTCCCAAGTCGCCACAGTGTGACAGGGCTTAAGCCTTAAGACGTAAGCCTTGGCATCTCTGTTCAACATTCAAAATGTTTGATTCCTCCAAGATTCATTAGTTTGTGGCATTTGACATGGGAATAATGTGACTTTCTTAATGTGTGTTTTTATTGGCCCTAACCTTGGACTGTTTATGTGCAAAATGATTTCTCACAATACGTGATTCACAACCATGATCAAGGGAAATGTGTCGCATTTGGGTAATCATAGTGAGGTGCTACACCAAGAAGTAATTCAAACCCAGACACCTGACATTTTGCAATGCTTACCATACCTGATGGTCATCATATGAATCAGCGTAAGGAACAACTATCAGTTGTCAACTTAGACCATAAAAACCACTATGCGTCTTAAACCCTCGTACAACTAAGGGTTTTTCTACTTACAACCCTGACCGCGGGGGGGTCGTAACTCATCTTGGGAAAAACACAGGCACAAAAGGAAAACAAAGAGTTTTATGAACATTTTTTGCATTTTCTTTACTTTGTTTTTCCCAATGATAGAACAAGGTTTATAATATCAGTAATATGTCTGGTACATATGTTCTCTTTCAAAACTAGAATCAAACGTCACAAATTTCAGCAATGTGACATCACAATGACGTCATTATAGTCATTATATAATGTAATTATAGATGTCATATCTGAATAAATACAAAAATGTTTTTTTAAAAATATTTTTCCCTCTATTTTAGCTGTTACATATTTCTCCCCTCGATTTTAGGTGAAGGTATGCTACTTTCCACTACTCTAGGTGTACTATACTAGTGCTACTGTAAACAGTATTAGTATCATACATATTGTTATATACCAAGGAGTCACAGTAATGGAATAAATGTACATTACAATGACTTCACTAATTAGTAAAATGACTCATGTTGACCAAAACGGGGGGGGGGGGGGGGGGGGGAATACAAGGACAAGCTACATCAGTAAATCAATAATGATGACAATCAGTGTGGTCTACAAAGTTAATTGAGGATGAAACATAATAATAGCATACTATTTGCAACTAATTCGTATGCATATTTTGTATCCAAAACAAGCAAAAATTGCTGGAGGTTGCTGAAGCCACCAACCCCCTACCCTTCGACTTTGACGGCCTACCCTACCCCCGGAGAGTGAAGTACCCTCATGTTTTTTCATGAAAATGAGCGCAAATGATGAATAAACAATTACATATTAGCATTAGAGCATATCTTTTTAAGTTTTTGTGCGACAGGAAAAAATCTGTTGGGGGGGGGGGGGGGGTGGTGTACCACTCCCACCTTGGTTGGACGAGGGTTAATGCCTCTCAGTATATGTGACTCTAAAGCCTGCACCACCTGTAGTCGATACCTCAGAAAACTTTAGAAGTATAATCAGCGATGTCTCCGCCATATACTCAACATCAAATGGCAGGACAGACGAACCAACGGCTGTGTTTTGATGGAGGTGAATGTCATAAGTATTGAGACCATCATTATAAAGAACTAACTTCGCTGGGCTGGTCATGTTGTCCATATGCCCATGTCCAGACTTCCCAAGAAAATCTGCCATGGTGAACTGAGTAATAGGAAACAAGATCAAGGTGGACAACGGAAACGTTTGAAGGACTACTAGAGGCATATCTTAAACGGGACCTATTTTGCTATATTTCCAGTTATATTTTGACCTTGGACTCCCCTAGAGTACTCGTGATTGCTCAAAGTCCTAAACAGGGTCCTTATTTAGCTCATACTGCCATCCTCAAAAAACCCTATTTGTAGTCCATTGTAGTCTCAGCCTGAAATGCCTCATTGGGGTGGCTCTTCAGCTGTGGCCCCCACTCCCCGTGTGCCCACTTTCTTCTGACTGGTCAGCGCTGTGGAGGACGGATCTAGGCAGGACGAGGCAGCAGAACGCAGTTTTCTGGGTCCACCTCAGAGTGAAATTGAGACGCATCCCCCAAAGAAATCGACTTGCATATTCTGCAATCAAACGCAGTACATGTGTATAGATCTAATGAAATTAACTTGTTCTAATAAACACAACGGCGAAAATGGAGGACGCAGTGCGAATGTCTGGCAGCTCAAGCTCGAATTTCCTGTTGGTGAGTACACCGGTGTTTATACTCTATGGCTAGGATTGAGGGAAAGCTAGAATCCGCCCCATATAGGCACATTTGTACAAAATTTGTAAAATATTTTACAAAGCCTGCATTTGAGGCCAGTTGTTAGTGCTAACTTTCGCTAGTGGTCCTGCTAGCCACCCATAACACATTAACTTCACTTACATTATTTGCTGCTATATCGTCACTTACAGCTTGTGACTCCGAGCGCTTGATCGATGCAACTGCTTCAGGTTTGAAAAGCAGCTGAAATTCTTATCCTGTGTCAAATAGCACAAACAGCTAACGTTCCCTTTGGCCGTGGCTGTTTGCTGCCAGCAAACAAAAAAGCTACCCATTGATATCTGGTGGCATCCTCTTTTGGGAGGGAAATAGTTGTTTTTCTTTGCGTCCAAAAGTAATTGGACAAGCAGCTTTGGGAGACATACAGACAAAACTGCACCTCAAATGGTATGCGTATTCTTTTGTATTTCCAAGTATGTTGATGCTACTAAGGCATAGTATGATCTGCCGTTGTTAGTGCCTGCTAAAATAGTTGCTGGTGTGGGCAGGTCTAGTGCCGTGATTGGCTCTGGCTTGGTCTATACTAATTGGACGGCACAACCTGATGTCAGGTTTTGCCCGGATCTCGCAAAGATCTCGAGAGCAGCTGTTCAGAGAGGAAATCACGTTCAGGAAATCATGTTCTTGGATTACGGCAAAACCTCTTTATCTTATGTTTAGAAACTTTTCAGAGGTTGAGTATGGAAAACCAACAAAGTAACATTACTAATATGCATTAAAAGAAGGATCAGCATAATAGGTCCCCTTTAAAATAATTTGCCATAATAATAATTTGATGTAGAGGACTGGGAGAATATGCCAACTTATTCGCATTGGCAAACGATCGACTCCCAGCACCTGCAGTGCGAGGATTTTTATTCCTCAATCTTTATATTAAAATAATTTGCCCTCATAAACTTTCCTGAGACTATCGTTTCCAATTCCCTGGGATTCAAATTTCTTCCCCGTAAATTTCGCCGATCGCCATTTCATCAAGACGTCCATGAGATCAACCTTCTGACTTGGCCTGACAAACCGCATCGGCACCTAGCTAGCGTAAGTAAGCAACTATGGCTGCTTCCCCTTGTTCCCCGACCTCTTTTACTGTCCTGTGTTCTGAATGCAGGATGTTTTTTAAAGATATTTCCACCCTCAGCGGCACTTATACATGTAAAAAATGCATTGCTTATGCCAGTTTAGCGGAAAAGATTCTAAAGTTGGAAGCTCGCACAGAGACTCTTCAGAATATTCGGACCAATGAGGAGTTCATAGACTCTTTCTGTCCAGCCTGATAGTTGCGCTAATATTAGTTCTCTTTTGGTTTCCCACTCCATGCCCGCTGCAGTAGCGTCCCCGCAGCAGGACACATTTCTAACAGTTAGAGGTAAACGGAGGGGAAAGAAACACGTTCAGCCATCTGCTCTCTCTCCTGTCGACAAAGTAATTCATTCGCTCCCCTCGAAGATCCACAGTTATATGAACGAGTACCAGAAAACCCACTAATTATCGGTGATTCCATTGTGATAAACGTTAGGGTGTTTAAGCCAGCTTCTGCAGTGAACTGTATTCCTGGCGCTCGTGTCACGGACATCGAATCTAATTTGAAATTACTTAATACGAGTAAACACAAGTATTCCAAAATTACTATTCATGCCGGCACAAATGACGTTCGTTTAAGTCAATTGGAGATTACGAACAGTAGTTTTAAGTCTGTCTGCGCCCAAGCTAAGAAACTGTCGTGTTCGGTAACTGTCTCTGGTCCATACCCGATCCGGTGTAGTGACAAAATGTACAGCAGATTAGATTCACTCACTTCTTGGTTGTCCTGTTAGAAATCGCTGATTTGTATGTTTGTTTTTAGTATGTTTTAGTGCTTTTAGTTGCTATTTATTTATTTATTTATCATATTTATTCTTTTAGAGTATGTATGTTTCACTAAGATTGTGCTGTCTTTAGTCTTCAGTGTCTTCCTCTTGTTTCTGTCTCGTAATGTCTTGTCTTTTTCATCACACTCTCTTCCCTGTATTTCAGTTAGGTATTTCATCTTCCTTCTCTCTTGCGGTTCTCATTGGCTATCCACAACTGAGAGTAGTTTAGTGAGGCATAGGTGTTAAGTTAGATTAGAGTTAGAACTCCACCCTTTTCCTCTCTCTCTCCTATCACCGTCCTTGCTTTTCTAGCTCCACCTCCCTCTACAGCTGTCCTGTGTTTAGCTGGGATTCTACTTAATTAGTTTGTGTGTTTAAAAGGCCCACTTTTTCCTCAGCTTCTTGTCGACTCGTTTCTTCCCATAGCTCGTCTTGGTTAAGTCTTGTTTCTGCGCGTTTCTGGTTTCGATTGTTGATTGCTCGTTTCTTGTTATATCTCCCGTAAGTCTTGTTATTGATTGTTTGTATTACGTTGTTTGATTGCTGGCTGATTGATTAGTACTCTGTTCTCCCTTACTCCCATTTTCTACCCAAATGTTTAGTTTCTCCTTTGTTCTCCCTTATCCCATCCAACTCCCTTTTTCCTTCCCCTTCCATTCCCTTAGCTCAGCCCCCTTTGTTACTGTCTTTGTGCGGATTGATTCTCTGGTTACTAAACTACTTGCTTGTCCCCTGACTTTGATTCTGACTATTCTGCATTACCCTGTTTGCCTGGCTATTGATCTGTTTCTGTCTTTGACCACGAGCTTTGTAAATCCCAATAAACGCCCTGCCGATGCTGAACTGTGCTTGGAGTCTAAACCTGTTCCTTTCATGTCCAAGTGGTGCGCAGGAAACGTTGGCTTCATAGATAATTGGCAAACTTTCTGGCGCAGACCTGGCCTTTTGAGGAGGGACGATGTCCATCCTTCTCAAGAGGGCACCGTCCTTTGTCAGAAAATTTGGCCTACAATTTAAACCAGTGCAATTGACTGCCAAGTATCAAATATAGATTGCAGGCATTTTAAACAGTTAGTCTCAATGAATCATTGTTTAGGTCAAATTTAATAGAGACGGTGTCTGTTCCCTGAATCCCAATAAAATCAAAAAGGAAGAATCGTAGTGTCGTCCACAATAATTGGACCTTCATTGAAACTAACTATATCAACACCTGTATGAGTACAAAATCCTTTCTCAAATTTGGACTACTTAATATAAGATCACTTGACTTAAAAGCTGCTCTTGTGAATGAATTCATCTTTGATTATAGTCTTGATGTACTATGCCTCACAGAAACTTGGCTGAAATCAGATGAAATCTCCTCTTTGAATGAAGCTTCTCCACCTGGTTTTATATACTCTCATAATCCCCATCTTGACGGGAAAGGAGGGGGCATTGCTGTTATTTATAATGACTCCTTTCACTCTGCCCAAATTGCAACATAAATTTGATTCATTTGAGGTACTATTAATGAATTTTTCATTGTTTGATTCAGGTATGAACTCCATCCCTGCTCAGCCTATTGCTCTGGTGATAGTCTATTGGCCACCCGGTCAATATTCTGGCTTCATGCATGATTTCTCGGAATTACTTTGAATTAGTTTTAAGCTATGATAGAACTGTTATTTTCGGTGACTTTAACCTGCATTTTGAGAGGGGAGATGATTCTTCAACATCCATCTTCACTAATGTCATGGAGTCGGTTGGCTTCACTCAGAGTGTCATCGGCCCAACACACATTCATGGTCACACTTTAGACCCGATTTTAAGCTTTGATGTTGAGATTGCCAAGGTTGACATCCATTCACACAATCCTAGCTTATCAGAACATTTTCTTATAACATCCTGTCTACAATTGGCCCACCCTGTTTTATCAGAAACTAGGATGTACACAAGTCTTTTACTGCCACAGCATCTTCACAATTCACTAAAACACTACCTACTTATCTTGATTATCCAGTCAGCCCCCTCTGTATTGACAAAATGGCAAATAGGTTTGCTAATGCTCTTCGCAGTACCCTCGATGTAGTTGCTTCATTGAAATTTAAAAAGGCTACTCAGAGGAAGAGACCAGCTCCATGGTATACTGACAAGACACAGACTCTAAAGCAAAAATCCCGTCAACTAGAACGCAAATGGCACTCCACTAAAAGCCAGATATTCCATTGTGCTGTCTGGTGCTAGGTCCTCTAATTTCGCAAATCTTATACAGGAAAATAAATATAACCCTCGATTTTTGTTCAAAACAGTGGCCAAATTAACAAACAACCATGATGCTAGTACCCCTCAAACTCCAGCCTCCTGCAGCAGTGATAATTTTTTAAAAATTCTTTAGTGGCAAAATAATTGGAATTAGAGAAAATATCATTGCTTCCCTAGAAGTTGGTGAAGGTCTTAACATAAAACCTCATGCTGTGCATATAAACCAATTTGATTCATTCTCTCCCATATCCCTGAGCCAACTTGCCAAATTAGTCACTACTTCCAAATCAACAACTTGTCTCTTTGATCCCATCCCAAGTAAGTAATTGAAGGAACTCCTTCCCATTCTTGGCAGTCCAATTCTGCACATAATCAATTCTTCCCTGATTTTAGGTTTGGTTCCGACTTCATTTAAGATGGCTGAAATTAAGCCTCTACTCAGAAAACCAAATTTAGATCCAACAGTTTAGGCTAATTATAAGCCGATCTCAAACCTTCCATTTTTATCCAAGATCCTTGAGAAATGTGTTGCCCAACAGGTTACTTTCTTCCTGCAAATGAATAAGGTACATGAGAGGTTTCAGTCTGGCTTTGGAAAACATCATAGCACTGAAACAGCCCTCACTGTAGTAATGGACTGTTCATGGACTGTGGCCGCATCTCTGTCCTTGTCCTACTTGATCTAAGTGCTGCCTTCAACACAATAGACCACCATATTCTTCTTTACAGGCTAGAAAATCTAGTTGGTATTTCTGGACTCGCCCTTTCATGGTTTAAGTCTTATCCTTCTGACAGATGTCAATTTGTTGGAGTAAATGGTAATTCCTCCGAGTATTCCAAGGTTAACTTTGGAATACCTCAGGGATCTGTTCTGGGCCCTCTGCTGTTTTCCTTACACACGCTTCCCCTTGGAAACAGCATTAGTAGATATGATGTTAAGTACCACTGTTATGCAGTATCTTTTAAGCCAGGTGAAATTGATCCACTAACTAGATTAGAGATGTGTCTTAAAGCTGTTAAAAGCAAGGATGACACAGAATTTTCTGTCTTTATATTCAGATGAGACTGAAATATTAGTAATTGGTCCCAAATCACTCAAAGACACATTTCTCAAGTTTTTACTCGACGTTGATTGACTCCTGGTTTCTGCCAAAGCAGTTGTGTCACCTTGGTGTCACCCTTGATTCAGAACTCTCTCTCCACTGTCATATTAATAGCATTATAAAATTGGCTATATCTTAGAAACATATCTAAACTGACAAAAATGTTGTCTCTTCAGGACGCCAAACAATTGGTTCGTGCATTTGTGTCCTCTCGGCTGGATTACTGTTACGTTTTACTGACTGGCTGCACCAGTTCTACCCTGAATCGCCTTCAAATAGTGCAGAATGCTGCTGCTAAGGTTCTGACTAGGACGAAGAGATATGACCACATTATGACCACTAAGTGGATGGAGGGGTGTTGACTGTTTCCTGACCGGTCTGCTAATGATTTCTCACTTGGCACATGACACAGGACGGGTTTTTTTATTAACATGCCATAGTTTTATCCAGTGCCTCACCCCAGTTTTTTCTGTGTCTCTTTCCGAGGATCTTTCTGTCCACTACCCTGAGTCCTGGCCCGTCCAAGCCCTATCCCTCACCATGAGCGCTGGCTGCTGCTGTCCTGCTGTCCTGATCCGGTCCTGATCTAGTTCTGCACCATCCTCGACTAGCCACTTCCTGGAGCGAGTGATGCCACTGTTCAGATGGACTTAAATGGAACTCTTTTGCCATTTTATTCAATTTTACTCTATCTTGCTATTAATTAGCTAGTCCTCGGAGGATGAGCTTCCCCACAATAGTCGGGTTCCCCCTGAGATTTCTTCCCACTGGGGAGTTTTTTCTCACCACTGTTTGAGGATTTTTCTCCCTACTGGGAGATTTTTTTTTGCCTCATTTGCTGTAGTGGGGAATAGGCTGGGCACTGTCCTTTCATTTATTTAATTTCTCTCTCCAAAGCGCCATTATGACAGTCTGTGAAAAGCGCTACACAAATAAATTGAATTGACTTGAAAAAATACGATCAGCAAAAGACCTTGCGGGAGTCATGCCCATCACCTTGCGGCACATAACAAGCAACTGAGAAAGGAGCTTAGTGAGAGTCCGGACAGCAAGGAAAGCAAGACAACAAGAGTACAATTGGTACAATCCCAACCGCTACTGAGTTTAGATGCCCTGTCCATCTATAGATCTGCTTTTCATGAATCAGACCCCAGAATCACCAACAATCTCATATACAACACTGACTTAAACTCAAAACAAACACATACGTGAATGCACAACAAAGAGCACTTTCCAACTACACATCTTACTCACTCGAGGGATTGTGAACTACAGACACACAGACTCGCAAACAGCTGTACTGACACTGAGATGGACTGACTCACAGACTGATATACAGACTCTCAGACAGACTCACAGAAAGGGCTGGTCTCGTCGCGAGTTCCCTCCACAGTGCCGTCTGGGAGAATCTGCAGGTCGAAGCCGTGTCTGCATTGCAGCCGTGTAACGATGCCCTTCAGTTCCGGCTCTAGGAGAGACAGGGACACAACAGCACATCAGACTTTGCTGCCTAAACACAACCATACTCTGCCTACTCACACCCCCACACTGCTTAATCACACCCACCCACACACTGCCTACTCACACTCTCACACTGCCTACTCACACCCACCCACACTCTGCCTACTGACACCCTCACACTGCCTACTCGCTCCAACCCCCACACTGCCTATGCCCATCACACTGCCTACTCACACTCACCCAAACTCTGCCTACTCACACCCTCACACTGCCTACTCACACCCACCCACACTCTACCTACTCACAACTTCACTCTGCCTACTCACACCAACCCACACTCTGCCTATGCCCACCCTCACTCTGCCTACTCACACCCACTCACACGTTGCCTACACCCACCCTCACACTGCTTCCTCACACCCACCCACACTCTGCCTACACCCACCCTCACTCTACCTTCTCATACCCATCCGCCCTGCCTACTCACACTCACACTGCCTACTCGCACCCATCCACACTCTGCCTACTCACACCTACGCTCCACCAACTCCCACACCCACACTGTCTACTCTTACTCATACTGTGCCTACATTCACCCAGAGTCTGCCTACTTGCATACACCCATGCTTTGCCTACTCATACCCATCCACCCTGCGTACTCACACCCATACGCACTGCCAACTCATGCCTACACTCTGCCAAGACCTACACCAACACTGCCAACTCTCACCCATACTGTGCCTATATTCACCCAGAGTCTGCCTACTCACATACACTCATACTCTGCCTGCTGTAATGTGAATAGAAGCCACTAGATTGCAGTATTGACCTTTTCTTTTGTTAATCCCAGAATGGAGCCAGGTTTGGACATGTCCTGGGCATGTCTGAGATGGAAAGTCCCAGAGAACTAAAAAAAAAAGTCTAAAAGGTGGGACGGGTCTGCAAAAGAGTATATAAGGAGGAAAATTGAGAGAGTGAAGTAGTAGGGGAAATTGCAAGGAGATGGATACATTTGACCAGACCTGTCACTGTTCAAGACCTGTGGAGTTTTTTTTAGTGGATTTTTGCCTGTGTTGGAGCATTTTCCTCACCTGGAACATCACCAAGCGACCCCATCTCAAGGGACTGTAAATATTTTTTTTTCTTGTGTATATCAATCTTGGTCAGTAGAGTAGATTGTAGATTAGTGTTAGTCTTTGTTTAATAAAAATCTGTTTGAGTTTTGAAATTTTGTCTGTCATCCCTTGCTGTCTTATGTCATAACAAATTGGGGCCATAACACTACTCACACCCACCCACATTGTACCTGCTCATATCTACACTATGCCAACTCCTAGCCATACTATGCCAAAACCCACCCACACTCTTCCTACTCACAGCCATGCCCAGTCTACTCCCTCCCACGGCCTGCCGACTGACGTCCGCACCCTGCCTACTCACTTTTATAGTGTGCCTGTTCACACCTATATCCTCCCCATTCACACCTAATTTATGCCTACTCACACCCACTCCCTGTCTACTCACACCTACATTCTGCCTACTCACACCCGCTCCCTGCCTACTCACACTTACCTCCTGCTTAGTGACACCTACACTGTCATAAAGTTACACATTTTTGCCACTTATTTTACCTGTAATTTTGCAATAAGTTAACAACAGAGTTCTGTGATTGTTAAGTGTAAACCATGGTTCAATGTGCGCAGGACTCCACTTACAGTAAAAATAACCAGGAAACAATATGTTACTTTAACTTTTAAATTCAGTCAATTTATAACAGTGCATATCCTGCCTACCACACACTTACTTCCTGCCTACTCACATCTAAATCCTGTCTACTCACATCCAGCCGACTCACAGCCACACTCTGCCTCACCAAAACACCTTTCCATCTAACATGTACATCCTGCCTATTTGCACCTGTGCCCTGCCTACTCACACCCACAAACTCCCTACTCACACCTATACTCTGCCGTCTCACAACTACACTCTGCCTACTCATACTTATGCACTGCCTATTTACGACCACACAACTCTCTTCTTTGTGCACCTGGGTTTGAAAATTATTCACTGAGTTTTACATTGCAAAGGAATAATTTTACCGCAATTAGATATCCTAGATCAATCAGAAAGTATCTTCACGGAAGTTATCATTTTTCATGGCAATTTGAGGTTTATCTCAATAACCTTCTCCTGTCTCATATCTCCAAAGTCACTCACTGTGTTTTTGTACTCGCTGCTCTTTAAACCCTTCCCATCACCCTGAGTCTTGTTTCTTTTTTTGGTTTTTGCCATTTTGAGCTTATTGTTGGGCATTTCACTTGCAGAACTCTTAAAGTCACTTTGCACAACATAATTTTGGCGGTTTCAGGTTTGAGGTGACAGGGTTTGAATGATCCGGGCAGAAATTCAGCGGTTGTATATGATCATTAATTTTGTTAGTCACAATTGGAAGTGGTGAAGAAGTCTTGTAAACTAATGTCAAGGTCAGGACATTTACTGAGTCAAAAAAGAAACTTCACACTCATAAATTTGAAAATATTTTCTTGAAACTTTTAATAAAAGAGTTTTTATTATCACTAGGGGTAAATGCGTTGTCAAAGACATCATGACACACATCAACTCTGACGTGCACAGGTACGTAGCACATGCGAGCGTACTTTAAGCTAAAACCATGATTTCTTGTGTTCCTAGTCACGTGACCATATGAGAGATGTGCAACTGAGCTCACGTTAGAACGACATCTCGGAAAAACAAGTTTTTACAGTCAATTATTCGTTGATTTTCAATGCCATGGCTATCAAACATTCAGTGTGAACGTGCCATTGGCATGCTGAATACGGAAACGTCCGTCACTGACGTTGCATGGGTTATGGGATGCAGTCGACAGACTATCCATGATCTTCGGACACGTCTCCTACAAACTGGCACCACAGCTGACCGACCTCGTTCTGGTAGCCCACTTGGGACGTCAAAAGCAGAAGGCCAACAAATTGTCTTACATTATTTGCATAATCGATTTTGTCACTGCAGCGTCCACTAGGAATGAATTGTTTAGAGGTCGTGTGACTGCCCAAACCATACGTAATCGCCTGTGCACTGCTCTTATTCAAGTTGTAACTTACCATTTTTACACTTATTAATAATTAATTATTTTTATGATACACCATCTTTAATGAGTACAGAATTAAATAAAATCATTATTTAAAACCTCCTTTCTTGTATGTTCAACTCATCAACCTCCAACCGAATGTGAAGTTTTTATTTTGGCTGAGTATACTTTGACAAGACACTCCTTTAACAGGCAGCACAGAAATAATTCACAACACATCAATATAATGGTTCAGCTTCCTCTGAAAATAAGCAGTAAGTCAGCAAATAAAAACCAGTGATCCAGATACGTATGTATTTTTCTTGCATATGGTTATAATAACTCTTAAAGGTCCCCTATTATGCAGTAATTAGTTATTTAAAATATGTCCAATTAGTCTAAAATAATGTTAAGAATTCAGTTACAAAAAAAAAACCCACACACATCCAGGGTTAGTGAGACCTCTTCTCTCACCTGGTCTGTGCTTGCCTGAAACACGAGCCGTATTGAAATGGGCGGGGAGGCTATGCTAATAAAGGCACTGCTCTGACTGGTTGCTTGGCCGCTTCACTTCCGGGGGAGGGTGCAGACTCAAAAACCAGGAAACCAAGATGGCAGATATTTCAGGACAGCTCTCCGCAGCATGTATATCTGTGAGACCGTACTTGTTTGATCCCGAATCCGACGTTGAACGCCGGGAGGAAGCAACTGAAGTATTGCATCGACGTTTACAGCAGGATTTCAATGAATGGCAAGTTGAAATTTTAGTGTTTTGCTCGTACTGTCTCGCCTTGTGTGCATGTGATTGTAGCTGTACTGTTATATAGTCATGTTATATACCTACTTATCTATCCGGAGGAAACTTTGCTTAAAGCTCCTGTTAACCATAGCCACCAAAACAAAACGCAAGTCTTTCACCAAGCTATAAAATGAGTTTGAAGCAAAAACACACAAACAGTGTAAGCGTTGCTCATGTGGAGCAAGTGAATTGATAACTTTTACCAAAAAAATAAAAATCTGTATCCGATCTCCCCTTTTTTTCAGCCATTTATTCGCCAGAACAATTTTCAAAGGGGTATTCCGCCATGGAAATGCAGAGAAATCGTTTGTTATACCAGACATGTTGTAGTGTGTTTCATGATTGTTTTCACTGCAGCATCAGAGAGCTAAACCCACACTACAGCAAAGTACCCGGCTGACCCCAGTCATGGATAAGTAAAACGATCATTTCACAGCAGCAGTAAACATACCCAGGCACTTGCCCTAAGCTCCACAAAGCCTACAGCTGGTCTAACTGCAGCCTTATCAGCCCAACTTTGCAGACACACACAACACCTCTCCGGTTAGCTTCAACTGTAGCGGCTACGGTCAGGTAAAGTTATGATGAAATTACCACCTTGATGCTAACCGAAGTAATGCAAGCATACCAATCTGAATTACTGCATATACAGTGAACAAAAATATAAACGTAACACTTCTTATTGTGTGAAATATGATCATGTTCAGAAGCTCATTGTACTTTCATTGAGTGTTGACAGATTGTATGACCATATTGCAATACATTTTGATCAATGATTTAAAAAGACAAACAAGAATCTCGCGATGGTGTGATGATAAAGGGGATGGGGTCTATTGTCCAAATTTCACAAAGCAATATTGGGTATGTCCACCTTTGGCCTGCTGCATTACTACACAATCTCTGCTGTGTGGACTGTAACAAATGGTCTTTGGTGACTTGGTGGACATGTTTCCACTTCTCTTCTAGAGCTGTGTGGAGTTGGCGGCTATTGGCTGAGAGAGGGAACCAATGACGAACTTGTTGCTTGTGGACATCCCAAAGATGCTGGATGGGAGACAAATCCGAGGAATAAGCCAGCCATTCAAGCACACAAATGTTTTCAGGCTCAAGGAATTCTGTGCATACATGGGTGACTTGGGTCTGGCATGGTCATACTGGCTGGTTATTGTTTTGATGGATCAATGGTAGGATGATAGGTAGCAGCATCTCATCGTGAAATCACACAGCATTCAAGTTGCTGTTCATCAACTGCAGTTGGGTGCAATGCAAAAAAGTGCAAAGTCAACCTCAGAAATAATAATGCGTAATATTGAAAAGACTAAACTGTTGCGTTTATATTTTTGTTCAATATAAATTAGCCAGGAGGATTAGTCGCAAGGAACGCAATCTAACATACGGTAGTAACCGTGCTGTTACAATAACGACAGAGACAAATGTTACCCTGCAATACAGGTTTTACACACAGGAAGTTCCGTTACCGTGAACAGTTGTACCAAGCATCCAAATTACAAAAAGTTAGCTTCAAATGAGATTTATGTTCACACACCTTCTGTTGAATGTCCCCTGATATCACTCTTGCATAGTTAGGACACAAACATTAGCAACAGTAACTTAGCTACGTTAGCCGAAGTGCCACAGCCACATTCAATAGGCTATCACGTTAGGTATGCTTATACAGTAAAGTAACACAAATGATGAAACTTACTGCTTCCACGTCTGTGAGTCACAAACAGTTGCTACCGATCCAGGCTTTATCATCAGATATTTTACAAAGCCTGCGTTTGAGGAGCTGTAACATAACATAAGCAGCTGAGGTGCATATCCAGCGTCAAATTATCCCTTATTGACAAAGCTGTCTTCGGTGAAATGCCAATCACAAGCAGCTAACGCTCCCTTTGAGTGTGGCTGTTTGCTGCCAGCAAACAAAAAAGCTACCCACTGAATCTGGTGGCATCGTATTTTGGAAGAGAAAATAATTGAGCTTTTTTTTGCATCTAAAAAAAACGCGGATGAACAGCTTTGGGAGACATACTGACGAAACTGCACCTCAAATGATCCGTGGTTGTTCTTCTTCTTCTTTTGTATTTCCGGAAGTGTAGACACTACTAACGCGTAATATGGTCCGCGGTTGTTTGTGTCTGCTAGAATATTTTCCAGGGCGGGCAAGTCCAGCGCTGTGATTGGCTCTTGCCAGGTCTGTACTAATTGGACAGCACAACCTGACATCAAGTATTTCCCGGATCTCATGAAGACTTTGGGACCAGCTGTTCAGAGAGTAAATCACGTTCAAGAAATCACATTCTCGGATTATGGCAAAGTCCCTGTATCTTATGTATAGAAACTTTACAGAGGTCGAGTGTGGACATCCAACATAGCATTACTTGTATGCATTAAGAAGGCAGCACAGTGGTTAGCACCACGTTCTCCCCGTGGGTTTCCCCCGCCCACAAAAACATGCCTCATAGGAACACTCCAACTAGTACCCCTGACCAAGGAACTGGCTTTAGAACTGGAGTTGGTCCCCGGGCGCTGCTCTGTGGCTGCCCACTGCTCCTAACTATAGGATGGGCCAAATGCAGAGGACAAATTACCCCACGGGGTTCAGTAAAGTATATCTTATCTTTAAAAAGGGATCAGCATAATAGGGCCCCTTTAAGCAAAAAATATGTATGACTGGGAAAAATTGCTCTTATTGCGTATTTAAGGAATATGAGCATCCTGCTTTTCATTATCTAACAAACACGAGCAAAGCTTCATAACCCTTGTGTAAAACCTCTAGTGTGCCTCTTTGCAATGCAGCAGCATTCATGTCTATTAGGTTTATGTGTGTTGTGATTGGTGTATGTCTTTTGTGTCTCTTCCCCATTGGCTGAATCTTGTTATAAGTTTGTGTCTTAATGAGCGAATGATGGGTATTTAAGCCTTCCAGTGCATGTGCTTGTTACTGGATTGTGAAGTCGCATTTGCACAGAAATCCTAGTAATAGGTATGTTAAACGTCTTTGTCTTTATACAGCTAGAACATTAGTGACAGCTCAGGTCACTTTAAACCTTCATTGTCATTAGTTAATTGGCACAAGTTTCCAAACCAACTTCAAGTGGAGGACTGGAACCAAGTTCAAATTAGCTTTATTCATCCTGTTTATCAGCTCAAGTTTTCAAAAACAAGCTTCCAGTCCCAATCAGGGTTCAAGACTGGGACTGCATTTTTGTGGACCCTTGCAAGTCTACCCTCTTCATCAAGTTTGTCAAGAACAAGCTTCTAACCTTGATCTGGGGCCAGGACTGGAGCTGAATTCATCTCAAGCATCAACCTTACTCCTCGTGGGCATTCCAGTGCTGGTAACCGCTTCAACATCTGGCAGCACACCAGAAGCCACCGGCCAGCGATTGCAGCTATGCATTGCCAATTACAACTCTGCTGAACTGTTGCTTTTCCTCTCTGGAATACTGTCCCCATCATTTACTATACTGCTGCTAATAACTTACCAGTTGTATTGCAAGTCTGTCTCCGCACTTGATTTTTTGTCTGGACCATAACGGTACAATCCCGCTACTAATGGAATTAGCCGAGATATCAAGCCCAATTGACACCTTGAGGAACCAGGGTGAACAAACTGGCTAGCAGAAAAATGAACTATAGTAACTTAGCCAGTCCATTTGAGCCCTCCCCAATGAACTTCTGGCTATAATAGATATCTCAGGGGACTCTGCCTCTGCTGCTCAAGCGGGTAACGCCCTTCTGCAGGAAGCGCTTTCTCAGAAGCAAGCCCTTGAGAATCCAGCCTTGCGGTTTTGGACTCCTATTGTGGTGACCCAACAACCTATTGCAGCATCGTGGCCGAGTTTCTGATGGTCTTCAAGCTTCTGCCCTCCTCCTTCCCCACTGAGCATTCAAAAGTGGTTTTTGTCATTCTTCACCTCGCAGTACACACCAGAGACTGGGCTCCTGCCGGCCGGGAGGCTGCTCATCCTGCAGTGAAGTCACTCCCTGTCCTTTGCTGCAGAAAAGAAGAAAGTATTTGACCGTTCCCAGTCTAGTCATGCAACTGCCTGACAGCTACTCCAGCTGTGAGTGCAACTGGTAGGTGTCGGATCATTCCGTCGACTTCCATACCCTGGCTGTTTTTACTTAGTGGGATGCTCGGGCACTGTAAGATGTCTACCAGTTCAGGGATGCATTTCCTGAAAGCATAATTGCTTACTATAGTAGCAACTTATGTAGTTCCTCCATTCACAGTCAGTGGTTCCAACAATGTAAGTTAACATCATTGCTAATAGGAAATGTACTCCAGCTTTGCTGACTGAATTAAAGATGAATTAACCACCTTTGTCCTACCCCCAAATCTGGACCAGTTGATTGACCTGGCACAGAGAATTGACAACAGGCTGCAATCAGTGGATCAGTGGCTAAGGTTACAGGCACCTTTCTTGTCTGCATCGCAAGATGTGCCACTTGGAGCTTCTACTCATTTGGCTCCTCTGGTACCCATGGGTATTGATCGAACCTGGCTACAGAGGCTGCCTCTGGTACAATGGCTGTGCTATCTACAGATGAATCTTTGCCTGTACTGAGGAAGTACTCCATATGTGCCCAGGGACAAACTCCAGTTCTCAAGCCGGAGCCGTAGTCAGGGGTACTGATAGGAGTGTTGCAATAACACATTTTTCTGGGTGGGGGAAACCCATGCAAACACAGGGAGAACATACAAGCTCCACGCAGGGAGGCTCTGGCCAGCCAGGGCTTGAACCCAGAACCACCTTATTGTGAGGCAACGTTGCTTACCACTGTGCCACATTCCTACCATCTACTATGACCTTCTCATGACATTTAGCAAAGCAAGACTAACATCACTTCTGCCTGAAAGACCCCCTGATTGCGCCATGAATTTATTGCCCAGAACTTCGCCCACCAGCGGTTGGCTGTACTCCCTAACTAACCAGGAGTCCTAAGCAATGGTGGAGAGTCAGTCCCTGGCATCCAGAATAATTTATGCTTTTTTTGTCACATGCCGGATTCTCTTTTTTGCTAAAAAATATGGTTTGCTGCGCCCCTGCTTCAACTTCAGGGGATTGAATGCAGTTACAATTAAAAACTCTGACCGTTTAATGGATTCAACCCTTTCCAGATTCCAGGGCTGCCAATTCATTAAACTGGCCTGCGCAATGCTACCCACCTTGTGCACATATGGGAAGGAGATGGGAGGAAGTTGAGTGTCTGCCTTAATTAATTTTTGGACTTTCTTCAAACCCAAGAAGACTTCATCTACCACATCTGCTTGGTGATCAAAAGGCTCCAAGAGAATCAATAGTTCCTGAAACCTGAAAAGTGAGTTTCACCATACTACAGTCTTCTTCCTGGGGTTTGTTACGACGCTAAGTGCCATAAGGAGCTGCAAAGATTCCTGGGCTTCACCAGTTCCTATTGCTGTTTCAGCTGAGGGTACTCAAGTGTTGCTGAGCCCCCAATGAAGCTGATATCTATTAAAGTTTCCTTCGCCTGGACCCCCAGGCACCATCCTCCTTTAAACAAATAAAGAGCCCGTTTACCACCGCTTCTGTTCTCAAACTTCTAGATCCCAAGCTCCAGTTTGTTGCAGAAGTCAATGGTAAATTACATTCTTGTGCCTAGTTTTTCTCATCGCTTGTCTCCTGCACAGAGGACTTTTGCCATTGGTGATCGGGAGCTGTTGGCAGTGAAGCTAGCATTTAAGGAGTAGATATGCTGACTGGAGGGGTCCTGGCTTCCTTTCCTCATCTGGATGCACCACTGCAACCTGGAGTACCTTGCCATGGTGAATAGGCTAAATCACAATCAAGCATGTTCTTCCCTCTTCTCACCATTTTGTCCTACTGTAGCATTCTGGTACAAAAAATGGTCATGACTGAATCCTTCCATCTCGCAGAACCTCCTGACACCAGTCTTCTGGGGTGACTGTCTCTTGACTGCCAGCAAGTTAACTGGTTGAGAGTAGGGTCGAAGAGACATTGCAGTCCTGTCTCTCACTACCGGACACCCCATCCAACTGGCTCTTTGTTCCTGCAAGAGTGAGGGGTCATGCCCTCAAAGAGGCCCATGCCTCCTAGCTAGCATGTCACCCAGGCCTCTCTCGCTCCCTCACGCTGATTTGTCGCTGCCTCTGGGGCTCCTCTCTCGCCTGTGATACCAGGTCCTTTGTCGCTGCCTGTAATGTATGTACCTGACTCCAAGCCAAGTGCTCAGCGTCTGAGTGGTCTACTGCAGCCATTCCCCATTGATCATGCGTGCTTAGCAACAGAATTAATTTCATGTCCACATGGATGGGAATACAGTCATCCTTATCATCATTAAGAGATTCTATAAGACTACCCTTTTTGTGCCATTGCCGACGCTGTCAACTGCTGAGGAGACTGCTAACCTGCTGCTGTAACATACTATTCGCCATCGTGGCGTGCCTCAAGAGGTGGCGTTAGACTATGGTCCACAATTCTCAAGCCGGTTATGAAAGGCCTTCTACACTTTGGTGGGTGCGACCCTGTGGCTCTCCTCAGGATTTTACCCTGAAACCAATGGCTCTGTGGAGAGGCTAAACTAAGAGCTGGGCAAAACTCTTCATTGCTTGCGTGAAGGTAATCCTAAGAAAATGGTCTTGTCATCTAACTTTGGTGGAGTTGGCTTACACTTTATTACTACTGGCTTGATTGGACATGTCTCCCTTTCAATGTTGTTCGTGCCATCAACCACCTCTGTTCCAGTCAGAGGAGAGAGAATTAGCTTTTCTGTTTGCTTAGGTCCTGGTACGGCTCACACGTCGGGGTTGGAGAAGAGCTTGTGTGTTATTGCTCAAACATCTCGCCACCATGAACAACGATCAATGCTTCTCTTCGTGGGCAGTGCAATGCTGGCAAGCGCTTCAACAACTGGCAGCATACTGGAGGCTAATGGCCCGTGACAGCCGCCAAGCATTGCCTTTTACAGCTCTGCAGAACTGTTCCTCTTCCTCTCCGTGTTTTAGTCCCCGCCTATTCTCTCTTGGGTTCTGTCCCTGTCATTTATCATACTGCTGCCGATGAAATTTCAGTCATATTGCAAGTCTGTCTTCACCCTTAATTCCTGGTCTGGACCATAACACAATCAGGCATTCCTCCCTTCATCACCTAACATACACGAGTAATCAACAATCCAGGCTTCTATCACTTCGTTAGAAAACTGTCCTCTGCAAACCTCAATGCAGGCATCCATCTCTGTATTATCTAACAGACATGAGCAAACGGTAATCTAGGCCTCCATCTCTCCACTATCTAACAGACATGAGCAAACATTAATCTAGGCATCCATATCTCCATTATCTAACAGACATAAGAAAACGTCAATCCAGGCATCCATTTCTGCATTATCTAACATACATAAACAAACATAGATCCAGGAATCCATCTCTCTATTACCTAACAGCATGAGCAAACGTCAATCTGGGTGTCTATTTCTCCTTCATCAAACAGACATGAGCAAATATCAATCATCCATCCATCACTTTATTATCTAAAAGACGACGGCAAACATCAATGTGAGCATTAATCTCCCCAATATTTAACAGACATGAGTAAATATTAGTTGAGGCATCCATCTCCACATCATCAGACATGAGCAAACATCGATCTAGGCCCCCCATCTCCCCATTATGTAACAGACATGCGCAGACATCAATACAATTCATAGTTCAATTTTCCAATCAGTTTATTCCTCGTCAGGGTTATGATGATGCTGGATCCTGTCCCAGCACATGGTGTTCAATAGGCAGGACCACACCCTGGACAGTTCATCCATACACACATGTACATACAGTAAGCGCTCGTGATCTAACTGTTTTTTACCACCCTCTCTAAACTACTGGCAGGGTCCATGAGAAGCCCGTGAGGAATGTTCTCTCTCTAAAAGGAGTGTGAGTGACTTGAGTCGCAAACACTTTTTCTTACAAGAGCATTGGTAACTGATGTGGGAAATGGTACTTCTAAAGAAATGCAGTAGACTGATGTAAAACCCGTTATTTCTCAAGGAGTGCGGGTGGGGGGACAGAGAGGTGGATTGCCGGGCGGTGGGGAGTAGGGGGCTGGATAAGATGGATTTACGTGATGTCCTCTTATGCGTTCTGAACCCCCCGCTCTTTGTGTCTTTGACAGAATGAGCCCCATCCGCATAATACCAACAAAGCAATCTGAATTAAATTACATTCAATGCCAGGGGAAAGGATTGAGTTAAGGATGGAGAGATGATGACAAAGACAGTGATGGGTTTAAAGAGACAGACAGAAGAGCAGATTTTACAGGAATACGTTTCCCTGTGGAGCCGTGGCGAATTCTCCCAGATTTCATGTCCCAGTTCAGACGATAATGAGGACTGTGATCACTCCAGCTGTGCTTCACACGTGAGATGCTTAAAATTAATATCACCACGACCAGATTCTGAAAAACTCTACTGAAAATGTTCAAATTCATATCATGTATTAGCATGTTGTTGTATTTGAGTTTGAGTTTGAGTTTGTTATGGCCCTGGCCTCGCCTCACAAGGTTGTTGTGTCTGTGGATGGCCTGTAAGGGGGGGCAGGTGACATGTGGGATGGGGTGGTGATAAAGATGGTGCTACAGTGTGTATTAGCTCTTATCAAACCCTGCTCCATTTTTAAGGATACCATGAAACTGAAAAACAAATATTTTAACAGATCTTTGAAGTTGTGAAATTTTATTGGTACTAATTGTAGACGTAAGAAAAACATTAGAATATTGATTTTCATCCTCTCGTCAAATCTTTTTCTGTGGAATGGTTGAGAACTATCTTTTGGTGTGAAAATTCAGTAGTGGTGTGTTTCCATTATTTTCATTGGATTTACTGCTTACTGTAAGATTTATGGCATGGTTATTCAAAATTGTATTCACTGAGGAAGAAGTACATTTTGTACTAAAGCAGCACTGTCTTACGAGGACATGATGTTACTCTCCATAATTAATTTGTGTATTTAGCATGCACACTGTTAGGGCACCGCCTTGGCACTTCAGTGTCATGCTTAAATTTCATTCATCCTTGTCAGTGAGCTTCAATATAAAATGCGGAGCGAAATACTTTGAAGTAATTGCTAGAGAATGCAGACAAGAATTATTTGACTGCACGTTTCACACTGCTAAAAGCAATCAGTTGACCCTTTGTTATGTGACTCTTTTTCTCACCATGAATTTTGACATAAAGTGACATTTCTGCATGATTTGTCACAGATACAAGAAAACCTGTCCAAATTTCATGACGTTTGGTTACTTTGGCATCCACTATGCAACGAAGGGTTAAAGAGAAACGCTGTTACCATGGAAACGCCAAGTGAAACTTCACTCGGGAGGGTAGGCTGAATTTTAGCAGGTGTTAAGGGCCTCAAACTCGTATCTTGCACAGCCGCTGTGTCTGCTAGATTTGGGTCTGTTGCTGCACTTAAGCACTTCATTGAATTCACTGCAGTCCACACACCTTTTTTCCAAGGTCTCCCTCTAATGCTGATTGGATGGAGATCCCAAAAGCTGAGAAACATTTTGACCCCCCCCCCCCCAGGACTGGAGTTGAAGATTTCTGACCAAGTTATTCCAGCCTTTCTCCCCAATGGGAACATGTTTCAGCCGTTAATGGTTTCAGAGGGAAGTGAAACATTTCTCTCATTAATAAACAGTAAAAACAAATGGCTGTGATGGGATTTGCATGGTAGGGTCTGCCGAGGGTGAAATAGTGCTTATTTCACCCGTGCAAATTATTTAGGAACAGGGCCAAAAACACGCACATTGGTGCTGTTAATTGTTGTACGAAGCTGAGAGGGTTGTGGGACTGCATGCCTTCTCTTTGCACCGGAGCGGCTGCGCAAATCACATCTGTGGAAACATGACAGTGAAGGTGATCTAACATTGACTCGGCACACTGTCATGGCTTACGCTATAATACACGAAAAATACCAAAATTATTGAAGAAAATGTATGCCATTAAAGAAGAAACAAAGATCTCACGCAACTTTTGTTTCAGTATAGTTATATTGATTAACTGCAGGATAAGCAGTGAGCAGCTCCACTGGAGCAGTGCTGTCAGACTTGAGCCCCTGTAATTCACAGCTATCACACTGAGACTGAATGGATAGGATGCAAAACTGAACAAAATTCCTTTTCTGAACAGGAGCCAAAATGTGCTGGTGCTTTCTCTCCTTCCATTCCTAACTCCTCACTCCCTCTCTCACTTCCTCCTTCTCGCACTCTCTCCCTACCTCCCTCCTTCTCTCACTACCTTTCTACCTCCTTTACTATTTCCTTCCTCCCTAACTTCTTCCCACTTTCACTCACATCCTCCTTAACTCCTTCCCTCTAGTCCTCCCACACTCCTTCCCTAACTTTCTCACTCCTTCTGTCCTTCCCTTGCTCCCTCACTTACTCCCTCCCTCCTTCCCCCACTTCCTCTCTCCTTCCTTCTTTCCCTTGCTCCTTCACTTCATCCCTACTTCCCTCCTTTCTCATTCCATCCCTTACATTCTCCCATCCTCCCTCATGTCCTCCCCCTCTCTGCTTAGGACCTTCCCTTATTTTCTCCTGTGCAGGAGTGATGTAGATGATTATTGCACACAGTACAATATAAAAAGACTACATACAGCTGTCATTTCCCTGAGACAAAAACTATGCCTCCCTCTCACACCTCTATTCTCTTTGTTTCTCATGGTCAACATTTTTTCCTTTGTTATCTTCACCAAGGAGATTATGTTTTTGCCGGCACTGGTTTGTCTGTCTGTCTGTTTGTGTACAAGATGACTCAAAAAGTAATGAACAGATATCTCAGAAATTTTGTAGGTGGGTCGCTAGTGCATCAGGGATGGACCCTATTGATTTTGACTGTGATCGGTCAAACAATATGGGCACCACATCAATCATCTCAAAATCGTATTTTGCAGATACCTTAAATTTCTTATGATCCATGTTCGCTCAGCAGGATTTTGACTGTGCTGCCTTGGCGGAGATTTGCACCCTCAGAATGCCTCTAGTTTCTGCTTTTATCACTCCATCTTTCTCTCCCTTTTTCTCTATGACCATCTTCTGTCATGTCTTTCTCTCATTGCTTCCCTGCAATGCCTTACATACTAACAACTGCACCTCAGCAAGTTAAAGGACCATTAGCAACAAAAATACATGCACAACCAATAATAATTACAGCTCATCATATACTTTTCAACAGTGTGCTGACATTATGAATGTGAGAGTGAATAGGGAGCTTATATAAAGGACAGTTATGATAAAAGCAGTGAGGGTGTCCTGCAGTCTGTTTTTTTCTCTCTCTCTCCTTTTCTCTCCATAACTTTCCTTTTCTCTTTCCCACTCATTTCCAGAGATCTCTGGCCCCTGATCTCTTCTCTAATTCGACTCATTTTATGGGGGCGTTTTCTCTCGGGACACTGACAGGCAGCCGTATCAGGAACTACACTCTTTTCACGGAGCTCTCAGCCAATTAGATGGAAGCTGTGGGTAATTCTGCAAGTGGTTGCAGAAAAACTCTCTCTGGTTCCAACCAAAGCCTGATTGCACTTTTATGTACAAACACAGTGTGTGGAAACCTAAAATAAACATTTTAATCCAGGAGCAGGATCATGTATTCAGTATAAATGCCAGGGCTTTCCAGCTATATCACTTTTCTATTACGTACTCAGTCAATTACCTGTATGTTCTTTACCTTACACTGGGAGGGCGCTATACTCCAAGCAAAAGACCCACGGCCAAGAGCCGAGCTTTACCAAGAACAAGAGTCAGAGCTGTCGGGGGAATTTGGGCATCTAATCGTTCATTCAATAATTATGAAACATTTTTGAACAGAATGATGGGCATTGCCAACAGTTATACAAATAAAAGGATAAAACAGCCAATTGGCTGCTGCAGAAACGGAAGTGGCAATAAAAACGCATCACATGATGGTGATTGGTTACATGATCAGCGTCCAGTGGATATGAATTGTGATTTATTTTCATTCCCAGGAGCAAATCTGAGGTTTGGCAGTTTATTTCCACATCAAATGCATTTGAAGATAGAAACTTAGGGAGAAATATTTTTCAGTATTGGTCTGAAAAAGTGAATATATATCGCCCAGCAGTTGCTAAGGTGACATACTCTGATACTCATTGGCGAGTATTTGGCCTGTGCGCGCCCTGCTAAATCCTCATGGAGCAGAAAATGAGATTATTTAGGTCCTGCCTATGCTCTCTCTCTCTCTCTCTCTCTCTCTCTCTCTCTCACTCTCTTTCTCCCTATCCTTCTCTCCCTCTCACCTTCTCTCTCCCCTTTTCTCTCTCACCCTCTCTCATCTCACCACCTCTCTACCTTTTTGTTTTAAACGCATTTTCTCATGTTCAGATTTGAATGTAAATGTGCTTCATTTGCATGAGAAGAGAGATTGTGTTACTGATGGACTCATTCAGCACTGAGAGGAAATTTGGATTACCTGCACCCCCCCCCCCATCTATCTATCTGTCACAATCATTATCATCATCGTCTTCATCACCATCACCACATTATCAAGCCTGATCTCTGTGCTGTAAGTGAGGACTCCCTCGCCACAGTATGAGAAACTGGTGTGTGTGAGTTTGTGTGTTATATTTTGCGTGTTCATGAGAAAGTGCGTACGCTCACATGGGGAACAGTGTCAAGTTCGAACAACCTGGACGAATAATCTCACAGATAGTAGTATCACTACCCCTGAGAAGCAGAGAAACATGGACTGCTGTATCGGTCACAGTCACAAACTGATCGTTCCCTTTCCCTCACCTGTCCCTCTCTCTTCCTCTACTCTCTCTCCCCCGCTCTCTCCCCATCTACCTCCCTTCCTCCCCGCTCTGACCCCTGCTTAAATAAAGTTCTGATTGGGAGCCACAGTACACCTCTGCTGTGATCAGATGTTGGTGAGTAAGCGTGTTGGGAGCTGGATTCTTGTGGTCAGCTTAATGCTATCTCCTGTCTGGCCTGGCCTAGCCCCCCGCTGGTCGTCTATCCCCCGAATCTGACAGTATAACCTACAAACGACTGCTGATGTTATACCCGTTTGTAGGGGGGCGGGGAGAGAGACAACCCCCAGAGGGAAGCCTGTAATTGTTCTGTGCTTCCCCCACATCGCAACTGGCTCACAGCCATGTTATATTTCCAGTGTCAGAACACACGTCTTCAGATTACAGCCCAGCTCCCGCCGACCTTATTTAACTACGGAAGGTCAGAGACAACCTGGCTGTATATCCTCTCTCTCTTTCTCTCTCTCACACACTCACGCACACACACACATACACACACACACTCGCGTACACGCTCATTAAGTCAGTCACCTGCACAAAAGTTTTCACTGGGACAGACGTAGGACATACACTCCCTCGTTTATGCAACGACAGATGCATTAACACGCATATCGCTGTTAAAAGTCCCTAATGGTATCAGAGAGTAGCTGAACAAATGATTTAGCATGAACGCGCTTGATCTCTGCTGGAAACAATTAGAACAAGTACAGTATTTGTTACAGAGTGATAATGTACCCCGCAATCACATTTTACTAAATAAGAGAGAGTATCTCAGAACGAGCCAAAAATGACGGATGTCTCGAGGATTCCTGAATACATATAATTACATAATATTATCAGGAATGGTGCACTGCTTCTTGAGGTATCACACGAGATAAACAATGATGTCAAAGTCACATAAATATTTTCAAGAGTTTGAATCTTAAAATGGAGCCAGGGTCACCACAATCAACTGGTGTCTGGGGACCATTGTTAAATACCTTATTACCAATAATAATGAACATCAGGAACCCTGGTTCTTGAGATAAGAGACGAATCGAATGGTGACGAGTGGTGGGACGAATCAGCGAACATCGGTTACACGCTATGTGATTTGGCTGGCAGCTTTTCCCTTACCCAGATCATTGACCAACCTACTCGTATTAAGGGAAATGTGCTTGATTTAGTTTTTACCAATATCCCTGAACGTTGCTCCGAGCCCAATGTAACATTTGGTCAGTTTGACAGTGATCATGCTGTGATCCAGTTCAATTTTCGAACCCGTGTCAACAGACTCCGCACATGCGCGAGAAACGTGTACAATTTTAAAAGAGCCGACTTTATCAGGCTACGATCTTACATGGACAAAGTGTTATTTCATTCTGCTCTTCTTCATCTTGATATTAATGTTAATTGGCAAAGTTAGCTTGATCTTGTACATTCATCTGTCAGCAAATTTATTCCCATTGCTGTAATTAAGGATATAAATTCTCCTGCCTGGGTTGACAGTGAAGTGCGCCACCTGAGCAACAAGGTACAATCCACACGGAAACTTGCTAAAAAACGCAATCCTCCAGCGTTGTGGGCAAAATTTCGCAAACTAAGGAATAAATTAAAAAATGCATGTACTTTCAAGTACCATCAGTATTTGGACGTTCTCAGTGATTCTCTTGCCACGACACCAAAGCGTTTCTGGGGATTCTTCAAGAGTAAAACAAAGACAAAAAGTGTCCCCAGTTTTGTTGCTTATGGAGATAGAACTGCCTCCAATCCTAGCACAAAGGCTAGTCTGTTCAACGAGTATTTTCAATCCCTATTTACCCCTCAGCCTCTAGAACGAACATACCCGGATATAACCGTCTTCAAACATGTTCATTTGGGTGATTTAAGGATTACTGCCCATGAAGTTGAATCGGTTTTGATTAACCTTGATACAAATAAAGCATATGGGCCTGACGGGTTACCAGCTCGGATTTTAAAAGAATGTGCTCGTGAATTGGCTATATCACTTTGTAGTCTTTTTAACAAATCTCTTCCAACTGGAGAATTACCACTTGATTGGCTAAGAGCAAATGTTATTCCAGTCCATAAAAAATCTGACAAAGAAAATGCGAGTAATTATCGACCGGTATCGTGAATGTGCATTTGTAGCAAGGTGCTGGAAAGATGCGTACTTAATTTTGTCTACCCTCATGAAGTGCCTGTAGACTTCTAGACTTTCCATCTGCTTTCGACTCCATCCCCCATGACTTACTTTTATATAAACTCCAGACATACGGATTTCATGGAAATCTTTTAAAGTGGTTTACGTCGTACTTATCCAATCGTAAACAAAGAGTTGCTGTCGATGGTGCCCAATCATCCTGGTCTCCCGTTAAATCAGGGGTTCCACAAGGATCAATTTTGGGCCCTATGATGTTTCTGCTGTGTAGTAATGACATGCCAGACTGTGTAAGTCCTGAGACTAGCGTTGCCTTGTTTGCAGATGATTCTAAATGCATAAGAGAGATCAGAAACACGCAAGACTGTTTACACCTGCAGTGCGACCTAGAAAACATCTTGGATTGGAGTCGTAAATGGGACATGAGATTTAACGCTGGTAAATGTAAACTATTGAGCATTACAAGGAAGCGAATTCCCATTCTTCACCATTACACAATGAATGGTAATCTAATTGAAAATGTCGACTGCATGCGTGATCTTGGGATTGTGGTGTCATCAAATTTATCATGGGATGCACATGCTAATGTCTTGGTCAGTAAAGCAAATTTCAACAGATTATTTTATTTGTGGAATGCCAGTCACCTCTATCAAATTTCTGATACTACAGCTGCTTTTAAATCGAAGCTATTTCATTTTTATAAAGAAAAGTTCAACAACTATTTTTCCTCTGATGATTCCTGTACATGGGTTGGCAAATGTCATTGTTCACGTTGTTGTCTGTCCCTCTGATGTTACTTACACTTGCTGATAAACTGTCTTATTTTATTATTACTATATTTGTATGTGTGTATGTATGGATATATATATGTATGTGTATGTGTGTATGTATGTATGTGTGTGTATATATATATATATATATATATATATATATATATATATATATATATATATGTATATATATGAATGTATGTATATATATATATATATATATATATATAAAATATTTTTTTTTTCTTCTCATTGTTCAATTGTCTGTACATGTTGTGGGATGATTGCCTCACAATAGGTGCCTTGCCACCTGTGCAATCATTTCCTGACTTCTGTCAAAGCTTAATAAATAAATAAAAAAAAATAAAATAAAATAACAAGTCTTTCAAAGTCAAAATCTTAAAATGTTTGCTGTGACCTTGAAATGAGGTCAAGGTCACCCAACTATTATCAGAGGGACCCACAAAGTTTATCAAGATCTAATACCTAGATATCATCACAATGAGATCAAATTCTTCAACATATCACTCTGACCTTAAGCATAAGATCAATGTCAACACAGACTGGTGTTGAGTACGCCAACATACACCTTGGTATTAAATTTAGTAAGATTTGGATCCTTAGTTCTTGAGATATTGCTCCGAGCTTGCTGTGACCTTGAAAATGAAAATCACTAGTATTGAAGGATCCCCGATAAACACCTTAGTACCAAATTTGATCATGATCAGGTACCTGGTTCTTAAGATATCAAGCCAACAGCCAACAACATTTTCATAGCGAAAATCCTGAAAAGCTTCCTGTGACCTTGAAAATGATTTCAAGGTCACCAAAACTAACTAGCGTCAAAGTACCCCTGATAAAAACGTTAGTACCAAAATTGATCAAGATCAGCTAGCTGGTTCTTGCGATTAGAAGACAATGATGTTGCCTGTCACCTAATACATATCTTGGTTTAAATATGAACAAAGTTGGATCTCTGCTTCTTAAGACATTGTGAAAGAAAAACTTCAATGTCAAAATCTTTAAAGGGTTGCTGTGACCTTGAAAATTAGGCCAAGGTCACCAAAGATGACTAGTGTCTGGGGACTCCCATTCTACACCTTGGAATTAAATTTGATCAGGATCGTATCACTGCTCCTTGAGATATCGCGCCAACAAGAACCTCAACGTTAAAATGTTTGGAGTCATGCTGTGACCTTGAAAATGAAGTCAAGGTCACCAAAATCAACCAGTGTCTGGGTCTCCTCATACTAGACCTTGTTGTCAAATTTGGTCAAGTTTTGTTTGCTGGCTCTGGAGATATCGTGCCAACAAGTCAAATGGACTGGACTGGACATTCGGATGGACAGATGGATGGATGATCATGAATTCTATGTCCTGCTGCTCCGCGCTGAATGTGCACTGGGGGACAACAAGCACCAGTTCAGCAACAATCACCCGAAACCTCAGACGAAGAATTTGGACTGTATCAGCAGTCTGGCTGAAATAGGGATGAGAATAACTATGGCAATAGTGGAATATTACAGAATAGGAGTGAGGAAAACTGTAGTTTTAACGGTATGTAGCGGAATAGGGGTAAGGCAAACTATAGTAACAGTGAAATATAGCGGAATGGGGTGAAGAAGACTATGGTAACAGTGAAATATAGCAGAATGGGGTGAGGATGACTATGGTTGTAGTGGAATATAGCTGAATAACAGTGAGAAAAACTAGTAATTGTGAAAAATTAGTAGAGGTGAGGAAGACCATGGCTAAAAACAGAATATAGCTTAAATGGGATGAGGAGGACTATAGTAATAGTGGATTAAAATGGAATAAGGGTGAGGAAGACTATGGTAATGGCAAAAAATAGCGGAATCGGAGGGAGGAAGACCATGGTAATTGCAGAATGTAGCCAAATAGGTATGATGAAGACTATAGTAATAGTGAAAGTTAGCAGTACTGATGTGTGGAAGACTATAGTTATAGAATTAAGCAGAATGGGTTGAGGAATAGCGGAATATAGTGAAATATGGGTTAGAAAGATGATTGTAATAGAATATTGCAGAATGGAGTGTGGAAGACTATCGTAATAACAGAATATAGCAGCATAAGGGAGATGAAGACTATTGTAATAGCAGAATATAGTGAAATACTACTATGATAGTAGGAGAATACAGGGAACTGGGGTGAGGAAGACTATGTTAATAGCAAGATAGGGGTGAGGAAGATTAGCAGAATAGAAGTGCAGAAGAGTATGGTAATAGCAGAATATGGGTGATAAAGACTATGGTAATTGCGGCGTATAGTGGAATGGGGGTAAGGAAGACTGTTGATAAAAGAATATTGCTGGATAGGGCTGAGGAAAAGTTTGGTGATAGCACAATATAGTGGATTAATGGTGAGGAAGACTACGGTAGTAGCAGATTTGAGATGAGATAGACTGGCAATAGTGGAGTATAGCAGATTAGCGGTGTGGAAGTAATATTGAAATACGGGTGAGAAAAACTATGGTAATAGTGGAATAGGCCTGAGGAAGACTATGGTCATAGCAGATTATAACAGAATTAGCATTGGAAAGTCTATGGTAATTGTGGAATTAGTAGAATAGGCATGAGAAAGACTACAGTAATGGCAGAGTATACAGGAATAAGCCTCAGAAAAACGATGGTAATATCTAGAGGTCGCATTAAACTTTCTGATTGTCTGTCATTGTGACTGACAGGGGCATAAAAATTCCGTCATAATCAATTATTGTCCGTCATTGTAATTTTATTTTTTGATGATAATGATAATCCTTTTTTTTTAAAATAAAATAAACAGAATAATTTATAGATTACGCGTCAGCTGATGCCGACAGTGATTCATGTCGACACACATTGCGCACTGCGTTAAATATAGCACTGCGTGTATTTTCTAACTTACTGCAGTATGAACTTTATAAAACATAACAAATGATTTCTCCCTCCACACAAAAACAGAGCAAAAATGAACAATGCTTTCAGTTATTGCTGGGCTTCACTAAGCCTTACAACCGCAGTCTCGCTCAGCGGTCCTCGAAGCTGCTTATCAACTCATTATGTCAACCAGGCCTTTCCCGACCTAGATATCTGCATGTTTACATAACAGAAACGGCGGTTGTAGCATATGACCAATCGTCCGCCGGCAGCAGAGCAGCATATTTTAGAAATAAAGAGCAAATTATCATATTACAAAAGGAAGAGTGTTGGGATTCTGTATCTGCCCATGCCTTGTTTAAGTTCTGTGCCTGGCCTAGCCATGTTGATTGATTTTTGTGTTAAGTGACCACTGCCTGTTTTCTGACCATTCTTAGTATTGTGTATTGTGTTTTGATATTTTAGAAATCCTGGTTTATTATTTTTTATGTCTTGTATTTTTCACAGTCTTTGCCATGTTTCCTAGATCCCATGTCATGTTTATTTTCTGCCATGCCTTGCTTTGCACTTCATTTACACAGTCTTGTCTCATGTAGGTCTTTGCTCACGGTCCCTTGTCTTGCGTGCCACTCATTCGGGTGATTTATTGGTTTCTGGGTTTCAACCTTCTTTCATTATCTCGTGTTCTTCCTTCCTCTCTCTTTTGCTATCTTCTAACACATACTAATAGTTTGTTGTTTTTGCTTAATTACTAACCCACATTAACAATGTATATTTTTACTAACTTTACTAACAATTCTAGTCTCCGCCTCCTTGCTTATCCCTAATTATCTCTGCTACGAATTTCTGTGGATTTCCACTAATACTTTGTGCTTCCCTTTCTTTAATCTATACACTTTAGTACTCCTTAACTGGAGCTGTTGTTCTGTACATAGGTTTGTCTTGTGACTCCTGTCTGCGTTTTGGCTTTTACCATATTCATGTAATTAGATTATTGCTCATGTGTCACTCCTGATTATTGTACAAAACCCAAAACCAGTGAAGTTGGCACGTTATGTAAATCATAGATAAAAACAGAATACAATGATTTGCAAATCCTTTTCAACTTATATTCAATTGAATACACGACAAAGACAAGATGTTTAATGTTCAAACTGAGAAACTTTTTTTTTTTTTTGCAAGTAATCATTAACTTAGATTTTAAGGGCAGCAACACATTGCAAAAAAGTTGGCACAGGGGCCTTTTTACCTCTGTGTTACATCGCCTTTCCTTTTAACGACACTCAGTAAACGTTTGGGAACTGAGGAGACCAATTTTTGAAGCTTTTCAGGTGGAACTCTTTCCCATTCTTGCTTGATGTACAGCTTAAGTTGTTCAACAGTCCGGGGTCTCCGTTGTCGTATTTTACACTTCATAATGCGCCACACATTTTCAATGGGAGACAGGTCTGGACTACAGGCAGGCCAGTCTAGTACCCGCACTCTTTTACCACGGAGCCATGCTGTTGTAACACGTGCAGAATGTGGCTTGGCATTGTCTTGCTGAAATAAGCCGGGGCGTTCATGAAAAAGACGTTGCTTGGATGGCAACATATGTCGCTCCATAACCTGTATGTACCTTTCAGCATTAATGGTGCCTTCACATATGTGTAAGTTACCCATGCCTTGGGCACTAATACACCCCCATACCATCACAGATGCTGGCTTTTGAACTTTGTGCCTATAACAATCCAGATGGTTCTTTTCCTCTTTGGTCTGGAGGACACAACGTCCACAGTTTCCAAAAACGATTTGAAATGTGGACTCGTCAGACCACAGAACACTTTTCCACTTTGCATCAGTCCATCTTAGATGAGCTTGGGCCCAGCGAAGCCGGCGGCATTTCTGGGTGCTGTTGATAAATGGCTTTCGCTTTGCATTGTAGAGTTTTAACTTGCACTTGCAGATGTAGCAACGAACTGTAGTTACTGACAGTGGTTTTCTAAAGTGTTTCTGAGCCCATGTGGTGATGTCCTTTACACACTGATGTCGGTTTTTGATGCAGTACCGCCTGAGAGATCGAAGGTCACGAGCATTCAATGTTGGTTTTTGGCCTTGTCGCTTACGTGCAGTGATTTCTCCAGATTCTCTGAACCTTTTGACGATATTACGGACCATAGATGATGAAGTCCCTAAATTTCTTGCAATAGCTCATTGAGGAATGTTGTTTTTAAACTGTTCGACAATCAGCTCACGCATTTGTTCACTAAGTGGTGACCCTCGCCCCATCCTTGTTTGTGAATGACTGAGCATTTCAGGGAAGCTGCTTTTATACTCAATCATGGCACCCACCCGTTCCCAATCAGCCCGTTCACCTGTGGGATGTTCCAAATAAGTGTTTGATGAGCATTCCTCAACTCTCTCAGTTATTTTTGCCACTTGTGCCAGCTTTTTTGAAGCATTTTTCAGGCATCAAATTCCAAATGAGCTAATATTTGCAAAAAATTCCAAAGTTTACCTGTTCGAACAGTAAGTAACTTGTCTTTGCAGTGTATTCAATTGAATATAGGTTCAATAGGATTTGCAAATCATTGTACTCTGTTTTTATTCACGATTTACACAACGTGCCAACTTCACTGGTTTTGGGTTTTGTATCATTGATTGCATCAGATTCTCCCTGGTCATGTGTTCGCCCCGGATGTGTATTTAAGATGTCTGTTTATGCACTTCCTTTGTCAGATCGTTCTTCCTAGTTTCCTGTGCCACATTTGTTTTCCGCCTCAATTCTTAGTGATTTATCTTTCTGACTGGACCGCCTGACTACGAGCTTTGCCTATTCCCTGTATTGTTCCGCATTCTTGTTTATCGACCTCTTTTTTCCTGACTACAATTTTTGTGATTGGTGCCCTGGTTTTGACTCTGGATTACGCCCATTGGAATCTGTTTTTGGATTGCGGACTTTGTACTGTTACCAGCTCTGTTGGGGGGTTTCCCCCTTCAGAAATAAAGCCTCCTTTTTGCATTCATCTGGTTTTTGCTAATGATTCATTTCGTAAATCACAACAAAGAGGCTATTCGCCCCACGGCGGTTTAGCATGTGAGATCATAGAGCAGGGCAGACTATGAAATAAAATCTCTTCTTGGCCCAACTGCGGGGCAAATTGCCGAAGTGCTTCTCTTATCCGTCCCACCGCGGTACGAATAGCAAAACTGTTTCCCTTGTTGGCCCCGTTGCGGGCCAGATAGCTGATCTCTTTCCCCCAATCCACCCCGCTGCGGGGCGAATAGCCTCTTCCATTACGGAAAAATGAGGAATACAGGATCATACTAGAGCTGCCAAGTCTCACGCATTCGGCTTGAGTCTCTCGCCTCTTAGTGGCATTGAAGTTCCTGTGCCGTAGTCAGCAATTATTCAATTATTCAAAAATTAAATTATTCAAACGCGCACTGAAGAAATTCATTCATGGAATTCAAGTCATTGCGCATGAAGTTGATCAGTTTCTCATGCATTACGGTGGATTTCCCCACGAGTGACGTGGAAATTGATTATGACTCGGGAATTCTAATGCTTGTCTTTACAGAGGGATTGAAAGCAACGGAATGGCATAAAGACATTTCAAATGGTCTTATTTCATTTAAACTATTTTATACGATCATGAAACACCTGCATTGTTTCCAATCCCCGAGTAAAGAGAAGCACGAGAAGTCCGGAGTCATAATCGCTTTCCATGGTGAGGTCCACCTTTACGCAAGTGAAACTGAAACTTTGATGCATAAGGATTTTAATTCCGCGTCAGAATCTCATTAATAAGTGTTCAATGAATAATTGTGGACTACAGTGAATAAGCCTAAAAAATGTGTGAGATCTACGCCGAATGCGTAAGACTTGGCATCTCTGTTATACAGATGAAAGACAATGCTTGAGACAATATGACACCCACAAATAATGGAATGGGGGTGTGAATTACATTCTGTCAAAATGACAGATGGCCTTCAAAATGTTCCGTCATTGTTAAAAAAAACCATCTGTCAATGACGGAAAATATTTGGTTAACGGGACCTCTGGTAACAGCGGAATATAGTGGAATAGGCATGAGCAAGAATATGGTTATTGCTGAATATAGCGGAATAATGCTGAGGAATATAATGGTAATAGCAGAATAAAGCAGAATGGGTGTGAATAAGACTATGATCATGGTGGAATATAGCAGATTACGGGTGAGAATTACTGGTAAGATTACTGGTAAGAAAAACTATAGTAATAGTGAAATAGGCCTGCGGTAGACTATGGTCATAGCAGAATATATAGCGGAATTAGCATTAGAAAGACTATGGTAATAGTGGAATATAGTGGGATAGGCGTCAGAAAAACGATGGTAATAGCGGAATAAAGATGAGAAGGCATGAGCAAGAATTTGGTTACTGCGGAGTACAGCAAAATAAGGCTGAGGAAGATAATGGTAATAGCAGAGTAAAGCGGAATGGGTGTAAATAAGACTACGGTGTGAGAAAGACTATGATCATAGTGGAATATGGCAGATTAGGGGTGTGGAAGACTATGGTAATATCAAAATACTGGTAAGAAAAACTATGCCATTAGCGAAATAGGCCTCAGGTGGACTAAGGGTCATAGCGGAATATATAGCAGAATTAGCATTAGGAATACTATGGTAATAGCATAATATAATGGAGCAAGAATTTGGTTATTGTGGAGTATAGCACAATAAGGTTGAGAAAGATTATAGTAATAGCAGAATAAAGTGAAATGGGTGTAAATAAGACTATGGTTATAGCAGACTGAGTGTGAGGAAGACTATAGAAATAGCAGAATAAAGAGGAATGGGTGTGAATAAGACTATGGTTATAGAGGAATGGGTGTGAAAAAGACTATAGTAGTGGCTCACCCGGCCTCCTCTCTCTCCGGCTCCTCTGAGCGCTGCAGAGCCGTACTTTAGAGATCAGCACCAGGATCTGTTTCTGGCACAGTGACTTGTTGCTCTTGGGGGAGGGCCTGCGTTTGCTGGCAACCGGCCGGGTCGTCTGGTCCTCTTTCACGGCCCGCTTCTGCCGGATCAGGGAGCTGGCGAGAGCAGCCATATCCCCCCAGGCCTGCGGGGGGTCCGATCTCACCCTCCCTCCTTCTGCCCTCGGTCTGGGCCGTGCTCACCTTCTGGGGGGGGGATACCCAGGAATTTGGAATGACACGCCCTCCGTTGCAATGTGCAAAAAAAAATAAAAAATTTCACCAAAAATCACATGATAAGAAAGCCGCCACCCGTCCTTAAACTGCCGGGACACGATCGCCCGCTCCTGTCCGTTCTTTGTTCCCTCCACTGGTGCGGCAATGGTGTAGCCACGCAGGAAAGTTTGAAAATTGCTACCAATGAAAAAAATTCTATTTTTGTTTAAAAATAGGATGTCAGAATGGGATGTAAAAGTGAGAGCTGTTGTCCATCTCCAGGCTTTTAAAACTCACTCCAGCGGGCAGCCGGAACGCCATTTGTTCCGATTGCAAACTTCAGCGCCTCCGGACAGAGAGAGGGAAAAGAGAAATAATCCCAGACGCTTTCATCCTCAGCCGGGACAGCGACTTTGAGCTCTGGGATGAAGAGCGACCTACTGCCTTCCTGTTCCTCTCCCTGCTGCTACCCCAGCACTCCAGAACACTCTCCCACGAGCGCACGCCACACCGACATTCAGGAGAGGGGGAGAGAACGAGAAAAGAGCCCGAGATAAAGAGAGATGGGGAGGGGAGAGTGAAAGAGAGGGAAAGATGAGGCAGACAATGTGAGAGAGAGAGAGCTAGAGAGGGAGAGAGAAAGGGGGAGAGAGAGGAAAGCGTTAAGGGATCCAGCCAACTGCAAGCCTCTCAGTCAGTCAGTCAACTACAGCATCCATCCGACTGTCCTTCAGAAGCAGAGAGAGGGATAGGAGGAGAGAGAGAGGGAGAGAGAGAGGGGGTAGAGAGGAGAGGTGAGGAAAGAGCGACTGACTGAAGAGGGAGAGGAGGATGGTGGTGGTAGTGGCTGGCTTTGTCTCATGAGACAAGCAGTAAGGCCAGGTAAGTAATCCATTATTGAGCATGCTAGATCACTCTCACACTCACAAGCACACACACACACACACACACACACACACGGATACACACACTTCACTCGCACACGCACACACTACATTAGATATACACAAATACATTCAGAGAGCTTACCTTCCACATGCACACATACATGCGCATACACCTTTCACATTAACATGTCCTCATACATCTTGCTGACACACTCAGGCACACACACCTTAGATATTCACACACACACACACACATATGCACAGGCACTTACATCCACACTTTTCAGTAACCTTACAGCCAGGCCCCATAGTGGTGCGTGTGTGCGTGCGTGTGTGTGTCTGTGTGTGTGTGTGTGTGTGTGTGAATGTACGAATGTTGTGTATCGTGTCAGTGTCATTTTGTGTGTGAGTGTGTGTGTTTGTGACTGTTTCTGTGGGAGTGAGTGTGCTTCTGCATGAGTGTGTATACCAGGGGTCCCCAGTCTTTCCCAGAAAGGGCCGGTGTGGGTGCAGGCTTTCATTGCAACCAACCAGCTATGCACCTGATGCTACTAATCAAGCTTATTAGTAAGGAGTCTAGGGGTTGATTAGTAGCATCAGGTGTGTAAATTCTTGGTTGCAATGAAAGCCTGCACCCACACCGGCCCTTTCTGGGAAAGATTGAGGACCCCTGGTGTATACAGTATGTTTGAGTTTTTGTATGTGTTTATGTATGTATGCAGGAGGTTGTGTGTGTTTATGTGTGTCCATGCGTGTATAGATGTTTGAGTTTGCATATGTGCAAGTGTGTGTGTGTATGTGCGAGCATGTATGTGTTAAGGAGTATGTTTATGCATAATTGCATTTGTGTGTGTGTGTGTGTGTGTGTGTAAGTGTGTGCGTATGTTTGTATGTGTATGCAAGAAGATGTATGTATTTGTGAGCCTGTGTTTGAGTGTGTGTATGAGCAAGTGCAGGTCCATGTGTCACTGTCAGTATGTGCATGTGTGCTCTTGTACTTGCCTCAAAGTGATAACCAAATAATATATTTTTTTTCTACAGAGTGGGGACATTTTTGGGAAGTGGGGACATTTTCATGTGTCCTCACAACTACAAAGTTAAATTGTGACGTATTGTGACAAATTAAGGTAAGGGGCAAGGTTAGAATGAGGAATAGGTTAAGGCTGGGGTAAGGGTTTGAGTTAGGCATGTGTTACTTATTGTAAAGATTAGGGAAAGGCTGTAGAGACTCACTAAGAATGAATGAAAGTCAATATAATGTCTTCTCAAGGATAGAAGCACAAGGATGTGTGCACGCACTTGTGTTTGTGTGTGTGTGTGAGTGAGTGAGTGAGTGAGTGTTTATGAGTAAATGTTGGTGAAAGACAGTATCAGTGTTAGTGTGCGTGGCCACATCCCTCAGCTCTCTCTCTCTCTTTCTCTCGGTCCCTCTGTCTGTCTCTCTGCTCTCTGAGGCCATCCTTCTCTTCCCCCTATTTTTTTTTTAATTTTCTCTTCCATTGGCAATTAGCAGTCAGGCTGTTCTGGGTAAACAGGCAGGTTTTAGTTGATTGGTTAACTCTACTTCTACCTGGATTCAAGAATATGACTTCGCATGAATTGACTGCGCATGTTCAATGCAAGTTGCGCTGGAATGCGTTCTCAGGTCTTGTGGATTGTAGACTGATTTTGCCTTGTCTTTGGCCTATGAATGATGATTTGTGGGCAGAATTACCACTATTTGCCAATAATGCCCATTTAAATATGCTGTGGAGGTACTCTGTGCATTATTTTATATATTTTGCATAGTTTTTAATCGCTTCATGCATTTTTTTGTCATAGAGATGAAAAGTTTGAAATGTACAAACTTACTGTGATGTCGCAATGTTAACTCAAGTTCTACCCACCTCCCCAGGGTGCTTTGACCCTGGTAGCAAAATTGGATCAAATGATGTCACTCGGGTAGTAAGCACGACGGTTCTGCTGCAACACTGATGGATCACGTTGTACGTGGGTGGCAATCGAACTAAGCCACAGAGATGGGCTTTTGGGCTGATGTTCTTGTTAGACTGAAAGAGCTTGGCTGTCAGAATGCCGTTCTAGTTAAACCAATAATGATTTGAATGATTGGGTGTCAGGCTGCTGCTCTAGTTAAACAGGAAGTGATTGGCTGTCATAATGCTGTTTTAATTAAAGAGACAGAGATTGGCTGTTAAACTGTCCTTCTAGATGAAAAGGTGATGATTGGCAGTCAGTGTGCTGTTCTTAATTAAAGAGACCGAGACTGGCTGTCAGGCTGCTGTTCTAGTTAAATAGTGATTGGCTGTCAGTTTGCTCTTATAGTAAAATATACAGTGATGAGAGTGATTGGCTGTCAGGGTGTTGTTCTAGTTAAACAGGCAGTGATTGGCTGTGAGGGTATTGTTCGAGTTAAACAGACAATAATTGGCTGTCAGGGTGTCGTTTGAGTTAAACAGGCAGTGATTGGCTGTCAGGGTGTTGTTCGAGTTAAACAGGCAGTGATTGGCTGTCAGGGTGTTGTTCTACTTAAACCCCAAATGTCCCCTGGTGGTACCGCATGCACCGTGGGATTTTTATGGCATGCCATCAGTTTCTGACCCTTAAACGCATAATTGCTTTCAAACGTTTCCTGTTCAAGATGGCCTGATTAATAGCCAAACAATTTATTGACCTACTAATCAAGACCAGTATATGCCTATAATTCAGAGTTGGGTCCAAGTACTTTCAAGTACCTTTGAGAATTGTATGCAAGCATTTTTTTTATATACCATAATGCTTGTATTTGTATCTGAGTACTACCTAGTAATGCTTAATAATATTATTAGGCTTAATTAATGCCTAATAATACCTAATAATAAGTACATGTACTTGTATCCAAGTACTTTTCAAGTACTTCGCCAATCTCTGTCAGCACTTAGGCGACAGATTGGTCAAGAACTTTGAAAATGACTTGAATACAGGTACAAGTACTTTAAGCATTAATAGGAAGTACTCCGATACAAGTGCAAGCACTTTGGAATTTAAAAAAAGTACTTGCATCCAATTCTTGAAAGTACTTGAACCCAACTCTGCTGTCATTACCAAGAAATTATTAAGAAATGACAGATATCACCAATGGGCTACATTGCAACCTAATTAAATTTAAGATTGCACTTCATCAAAATGTTTCCAGTGTTCAAAAGAATAGGCTACATTTGTGGGGAAGTGCAGTTGCACACTCATTGCCCTGATGCAAGAATGATTCATTTATTAAATTACCACTTCTTATGTCGAAGTGTTGGTGATTGAATAATTCAGTATATTGGTTATTTGTGTATCGTTGCCATGAGTTTGCGCCTGTCTTTTTTTTCATATTTGTGATTTTACCAGGGTCAGAAACTCTCCAACTCTGGCATGCAATCCTTCTCTCTTGGGGAAAAAAAAACAAACATTTCAATTGGGAAAACCCTCTTCGGTTTATTAAACCTCAAGCTTATAGAAAATTTGACCAAAAGGAATTCAGAATCTTTTAAAGACTTACTCATTTTTATACCCCTGACAGCAAATCATTGAAAGTCCTGGGTATATCAGGATAATCAGGTTGCCTCTTTCCTTTCCTCTCTGTTATTCACAGGTCAAGGGAAGTTGCAGGGTGATTTTGAAAGTACTATGTGAGGTTTCAAAAAAAATCAGGTCTCCTTTCTTTCAATACCTCATGAGCTTGACACCAGTTAATGATGACCGATCTAAACAACTGGAAATCTACTATGAATGACAGATCCAATTGCCACAGCTAGAAAGGATCATCGTACATAATCAATGATTCCTTACTTTCAAAGTTTGTCCTGTGTTTTTTTTTTTGCTAGAAGAAACAATGATGGACCGAACTGCCTCCTTTCCTTCAAGAAATGGATAATTCAGGCACTCCATGTCGTCGCTACCAGCCAAACTATTTCCAGTTCATGTCCACTGTCAAAAAAGGTTCCTTGTTCTTTAGAGAATTCCAGTGTACTCTGAGTAATTTGGTTATGTGCCTCATATCCTCATTTGTTTGATGATGTGACCAGCAGTATTTTGGAAGGTTGTGCTGGGATGGGTTGAGTTACTTGGTTACTGTTTTGTAATGACTGCATTGGTGTAGGTTTGCGTATTTTGAGAAGCCAGATTGTCCTTACCAATATTTCAGTGAACACGTTCTTATCATCTTGCTGCAGGGTGAAGTTGCCTTCAGACATCGACTTCCAGACTGCTCAGCCTGTCAGGCTGCGTATACACCGCCCCCAAGTACAACCAATCAGATTGCGAGCTAGAGTACAACCAATCTGCTCACGAGCCAGCCAATTCTATTCGAAAACCTTTACTCAGTAAGTGGGCTTAAGAACACCAATATTATTAGAAAGGATTGCATTTAATTGTGATTTAAAGAAACTGATTAATGAGGTAACGTTAGATATTTCAGCTATTGTGATTATGTTAACCAATGCAAACAAGCGCTTTATTTATGTCTTACAGTGAACTTATAGACCTAACCTTAGGTTATACTTGTTAACTTAAACACTTCTACAATATAACTTCAAGTATTACTCTGGTTGAAACATAAAATTGGCCTACTTGTGAGATATTTTGTTCAAAAAGCTGCCTAGTTGAGCTTCTTAAAAACTTCACCTGCAAGTTGCTGTAATGTTGCCTTCGAGGCTGATTGTTGAGACTCGTGCCTTGCAGGCTGATTAGAAGGCTAATGTTGATTTGATATCATATAATCTTAAATAATATTGCCACAGATGCCTTCAAGGCTGATTGTAAAGCACTAGTGCCTTCCAGGCTGACCGTAGAGACTAGTGCCTTGCAGGCTAGTTAGAAGGCTAATGTTGATTTCATATTGTGTAATCTTTGATAATATTCAGTCAGATGCCTTCAAGGCTCATTGTAGAGACTAGCGCCTTCCAGACTGACAGTAGAGACTAGTGCCTTGCAGGCTGGTTGGTAGGCTGATGATTTCATCATATATATAAGTGCTGTGAAAAACCACACTGCTCAAAAAAATAAAGGGAACACTTAAACAACACAATATAACTCCACGTCAATCACACTTCTGTGAAATCAAACTGTCCACTTAGGAAGCAACACTGATTGACAATCAATTTCATATGCTGTTGTGCAAATGGAATAGACAACAGCTGGAAATTATAGGCAATTAGCAAGACACCCCCAATAAAGGAGTGGTTCTGCAGTTGGTGACCATACACCACTTCTCAGTTCCTATGCTTTCTGGCTGATATTTTGGTCACCTTTGAATGCTGGAGGTTCTTTCACTCTAGTGGTAGCATGAGACGGACTCTACAACCCACACAAGTGGCTCAGGTAGTGCAGCTCATCCAGGATGGCACATCAGTGAGAGCTGTGGGATGAAGGTTTATTGTGTCTGTCAGCGTAGTGTCCAGAGCATGGATGCGCTACCAGGAGACAGGCCAGTACATCAGAAGACGTGGAGGAGGCCGTAGGGCAGGGATACTCACTCTTTTCCAGATTGAGCCGCTGTGGGTGCAGGCTTTCATTCTAACCAACCTGTCCCACACCTGATTCTACTAATCAACCCTTGAGGCTTTTGCCAAAGACCCGTGATTAGTAGAATCAGGTGTGAGACTGCAAAGTTAGAATGAAAGCCTGCACCCACTGCGGCTCAATCTGGAAAAGAGTGAGTATCCCTGCCATAGGGGGTCAACAACCCAGCAGCAGGACCGCTACCTCTGCCTTTGTGCAAGAAGGAGCACTGCCAGAGCCCTGCAAAATGACCTCCAGCAGGCCACAAATGTGCATGTGTCTGCTCAAACGGTCAGAAACCGACTCCATGAGGATGGTATGAGGGCCCGACATCCACAGGTGGGGGTTGTGCTTACAGCCAAACACCGTGCAGAACGTTTGGCATTTGCCAGAGAACACCAAGATTGGCTAATTCGCCACTGGCGCCCTGTGCTCTTCACAGATGAAAGCAGGTTCACACTGAGCACATGTTCACACTGAGACGCCGTGGAGAATGTTGTGCTGCCTGCAACATCCTCCAGCATGACCGGTTTGGCAGTGGGTCAGTAATGGTGTGGGGTGGTATTTGTTTGGGGGGCCACACAGCCCTCCATGTGCTCGCCAGAGGTAGCCTGACTGCCATTAGGTACCGAGATGAGATCCTCAGACCCCTTGTGAGACCATATGCTGGTGCGGTTGGCCCTGGGTTCCTCTTAATGCAGGACAATGCTGGACCTCATGTGGCTGGAGTGTGTCAGCAGTTCTTGCAAGATGAAGGCATTGATGCTATGGACTGGCCCGCCCGTTCCCCAGACCTGAATCCAACTGAGCACATCTGGGACATCATGTCTCGCTCTATCCACCAACGCCATGTTGCACCACGGACTGTCCAGGAGTTGGCGGTTGCTTTAGTCCCGGTCTGGGAAGAGATCCCTCTGTAGACCATCCGCCACCTCATAAGGAGCATGCCCAGGCATTGTAGGGAGGTCAGACAGGCACGTGGAGGCCACACGCACTACTCAGGCTCATTTTGACTTGTTTTAAGGATATTACATCAAAGTTGGATCAGCCTGTAGTATGTTTTTCCACTTTAATTTTGAGTGTGACTCCAAATCCAGACATCCATGGGTTAATAAATTTGATTTCCATTAATAACTTTTGTGTGATTTTGTTGTCAGCACATTCAACTACGTAAAGAACATAGTATTTAATAAGAATATTTCATTCAGATCTAGGATGTGTTATTTTAGTAAACCCTTTATTTATTTGAGTAGTGTATTTGCCCCCTTCCGGATTTTTTTTTTTTTTTTTTGCATATTCATTAGAGTTAAATGTTTGAGAACATAAAAGAAATTTTAAATATTAGACAGAGATGACCACAGTAAATACAAAATGCAGTCTTTAAATCATTTCATTTATTGAGGGGTAAAAGCTATCCAAATCTACCTGCCCCTATTTGAAAAAATAATTGGCCCCAAAACCTAATAACTGGTTGTGCCACCCTAGGCGACAACATCTGCAACCAAGCGTTTGCGATAACTGGTAATGACTCTTTCACATCGCTGTGGAGGAATTTTGGCTCACAGTTCTTTGCAGAATTGTTTTAATTCAGCCACATTGGAGGGTTTTCGAGCATGAATGGCATGTTGAAGGTCATGCCACAGCAGCTCAATTGGATTCTGGACTTTGATTAGACCTCTCCAAAGCCTTCATTTTGTTTTTTTTAAGCCATTCAGAGGTGGACTTGCTGGTGAGTTTCAGATCATTGTCCTGCTGCATGACTCATGGACGCTGGAGCTTGAGGGCACAAACTGATGGTTGGACAGTCTCCCTCAGGATTTTCTGGTAGAGAGCAGAATTCATGGTTCCATGAATTACAGCAAGTCGTCCAGGTCCTGAAGCAGCGAAGCAGCCCCAGACCATCACACTACCACCACGTTTGACTGTTATGACTTTTGTCTCTTCACTCCACAGAATATTTTCCAAAAAGTCTTGGGGATCATCAAAATGTTTTTCGGGAAATGTGAGAGGAGCCTTTGTATTCTTTTTGGTCAGCAGTGCTTTTTGACTTGGAACTCTCCCATGGATGCCATTTTTGCTCAGTCTCTTTGTTATTGTCAAATCATGAATACTGATATTAACTGAGGCAAGTATAGCCTGCAGTTCTTTAGATGTTGCTCTTGGTTCTTTTGTGACCCCCCTGGATGAGCCATCGATATGCTCTTGGAGTAATATTGGTAGGCCGGCCACACCAGGGAAGGTTCACCACCATTCCAAGTTTTCTCCATTTGTGGATAATAGCTCTCACTGTGGTTCACTGGAGTCCCAAAGCTTTAGAAATGGCTTTGTAACCCTTTCTAGACTGCTAGATGCCAAAAGCTTTTTTCTCATCTGTTCTTGAATTTCTTTAGAAATTGCAGCATGATATGCTGCTTTTTGAGATCTTTTAGCCTACTTCACTTTGTCAGACAGGATTGTTTAAGTGATTTCTTGATTCAACAGGTCTGGCTGTAATCAGGCTTGGGTGTGGCTAGTGAAATTGAACTAAAAAAATGTGGTTAATCACAGTTAATTCATGATTTTACAAGGGGGGCAATTACTTTTTCACATCGGGCCAGGTAGGTTTGGGTAGCTTTTTTCCTGTAATAAATGAAATCATCATTTAAAAATTGCATTTTGTATTTACTGGCGTTATCTGTGTCTAATATTAAAATTTGTTTGATGATCTGAATTATTTAAGTGTGACAATTAAAAAAAAAATGAAATCAGGAAGTGGGCATGTATTTTTTTTCACAGCACTGTATATGTGTGTGAGTGTACAATTTTGATGCCTTCAAGGCTGACAGTGGAGACTCAGCATTACTGAGGGAGGCCTCTACTGAGTTTGAGCCTTCTAAGGCTAATTTAAAATCTTCTTTTTTCAGCCCATAGATTTATTACAGTTTGAAACCAACCACGTTACCTCAGACAACTGACTGAGCTGTTGTTGCATATTGATGTTGTCTTCTTTTTACACTCTTTAAGAGTTCAAACGATGTCTCGGTGCCGTTGTGAAGCCCTATCTACCTGCCCCATTAAAAAAGTAAATAAAAAAAATAAATAAACAGCCCCAGTGCCCACCCAGGGTCCTGATGCTCCTGCAGCAGCACCCGCCCCAGCACCCACCCCAGGCCCTGATGCCTTGAAGGAATCTGACTGAATAGTATGAAAGAGCATACAATATGAAATCAACATTAGCCTTCTAACCAGCTTGCAAGGCACAAGACTCTACGGTCAGCCTGGAAGGCACTAGTCTCTACAATCAGGCTTGAAGGCATCTGACTGAATGTTATGAAAGTTCATACAATATGAAATTAAGATTAGCCATCTAACCAGCCTGCAAGGCACTAGTATCTGCGGTCAGCCTGGAAGGCACTAGTCTTACCGCTCAGCTTTGAAGGCATCTGACTGACTGCTATGAAAGATCATACAATATGAAATCAACATTAGCCTTCTAACCAGCCTGCAAGGCACTAGTCTCTACAATCAGCCTTGAAGGCACTAATCTCTACCATCAGCCTTGAAGGCATCTGACTAAATACTTATAAAGATTATATAATATGAAATCAACATTAGCCTTCTAACCAGCCTGCAAGGCACTAGTCTCTACAATCAGCCTTGAAGGCAACTAACGTTACAGCAACTTGCAGTTGAATTTTTTAAGAAGCTCAACTTAACAGCTTATTGAACAAAATATCTCTCAAATAAGCCAATTTTATGTTTCAGAGTTATACTTGAAGCTATATTGTAGAAGTGTTTAAATTAACAAGTATGACCTGTTTAGCTAAGGTTAGGTCTATAAGTTAACTGTAAGTTAAACAAAGCACTTGTTTGCATTGGTTAACATAATCAAAATAGCTGAAATATCTAACGTAACCTCACTAATCAGTTTCTTTAATGAGAAAAGACGATTAAATGCATTCGTTTTTCACAATATTGATGTTCTTAAAGGAGTTGAGTCACGTGAACTGCGCATGCTCAGAACTTTGAAAACTGTATATCCTAACAAGAAATCAAAATCAAGGCGATCGTGACTTATCTTCCAAAAATCCGTTTCCATCGGCGCTCTACATTCTTCAATTTCTTGTATATATATATTTTAGTTCCTTGAACTTTAGTTCCTTTTGTTTTGGGTATTTTTTCTCCGGTATAAGTCGAGTAACTAGAAGTTTTAGCGTCCTCGCGAAGGATGTCCTTTTTGCCTACTGCATTGGCATAGAGCACCACAGAAGCGATCTACAGTCTTGCAAGGGCAACCAGTCCTCCTTCGTCCAGATTTTGTAGAGCATGTGCTCTTACGTCGACAAAAATCCTCGTTCGGCTGATCGAGTTCATCTGTGTTTTTTTCTTACTGTATAGAAAGCAGACGGCAGTGCTACATGAAGGCGCTCGAATTTCTTTCCCCGGCCAACAAATATGTTTGAAAACAAAATCATTCGCATAGAAATCAGATACTTACCGAAAGTGGCGCGCTTGCACCAGTAATTGAAGTCATTCCTAGTCTTATGCAGTCTTTATTTTGTCCCGAGAGATTCACGTCCTGCGAGCTCTGTATCCTACGAGTCACCGCAGGTGTGAAAGCCTGTCTGTTTATCAGATTTGCATATGTCACCTCCTGAGCATGCGCATTAACCGTGACACAGCTCCTTTAAGCCCGCTTCGCTTTGAGGAGAGGAATTTGAATTGAATTGGCTGCCTCGTGAGCGGATTGGTTGTACTCTTGCTCGAGATCAGATTGGCTGTACTTGGGGGCGACATTTACGCAGCCGGACAGACTGAGCAGCCTGGAAGTCGACGGCTGAAGGCATCTTCACCCTGCAGCAATCATCTTTCCACATAAGCCATATTAGACCCTCTTATGGTGGCTATGTCTCCATGACAACCTATTTACGCATTCTAGAATTTCACTGGTTGAAAAGGAGTGGCTATCTGAAGGCTAAAAGTCAAACATAAATTGACTATTCTATTCAGGTCATAAATATTCATTCATGTCCAAAGCAGAGCTTGAGATGCACAACTGGATCGCCAGGTTTGATTACATGGTGTTTGCAATGGCTTGCCCGTTGAAGAGAACCTTAGTTTGGCATTTATTCAAGATTTTTCTTTATCACGTAACAGTAGCACTTTTCTCATTGCCCTACTCATGACATGTATGTTGTGATTCTGCTTTTTGTCATGTCATGTTTTAGTTCTGTGCCTGGCTATGCCGTGTTGTTTGATTCTGTGCTTAGTGACCACTGCATATGTCTGACTGTTCATAGGATTGTCTTGTGATCCCTGTCTGCGTCTTGGCATTTGCCAAATTCAGGTAATTAGATTATTCCTCATGTGTCAGTCCTGATTATTGTTTCATTGATCACACCTGTTCTCCCTTGTCATGTGCTCACCCCGGATGTGTGTTTAAGATGTCTGTTCAAGCACTTCCAGTGTCAGATCGTTCTCCCTAGTTTTCTTGTGCGATATTTCTCGCCTCGATTTCTCAGTGTTTATCTTTCTGACTGGATTGCTCGACTTTTGATTTTTTGCCTTTGTGATTTTGGATTACTGTTGCATCTGTGTGTTTTGACTTTTTTTCTGTCCGACTACGAGATCTCTGTTTGCTGCCCTGGTAACGATTCCGATTACGTCCTGTGGATTCTGGCTTGTCTTTCTGATAGTACTATTCCTGTGTACCAGACCGATTTCTGTCCGACTACGATTACTGTGATTGCTGCCCTGGTTTTTGATACTATTTTTGCCCAACTGGATTTCGACTTTTGAGTTGTTGACTTCGTACTGTTGTTTTTCGCCCTGCGGGGGTCACCCCCCTTTAACAAATGAAACAAGCTCTACTGCATTTCCTGGTTCTCGCATCTGATTCCTGATCGCAATACAACAATGTAGGGGAAGGTGGGGCAAAACTGGCCCCTTAACATTTAGGCCTCACCAGATCAAAGCTGCGGCAGAAATTCAATGCGACTCATAGTGTTCAAAAATCTTTATTTAACTCTCATGAAAACGCACATGATCAAAATGGCCCCAAACAGATATTTACTGGAGAAAGTCTCAGTTAAAAAAATAACTTGAGGTGGGCCATTTTATACAAGGGTATGGGCATAACGGCCCCCACTTATGGGGCAAAATGGACCACAGCAAACAGAACATGTGTGGCGAACGAAAACGAGAAAAAAAAGGTTTTTTTTCTAAATTTGAAACTTTACCTATATACAGTATATATATATATATATAAAATTAACCAGACAGATATATTCAGATCACTAAAGGTACATTTATGCATGTGGCGACTAAATTTGAATGTGGGGTAAAACGGCCCAAGGTTGGGGTAAAACAGACCAGGGGTCATTTTGCCCCTCGACGCATGGGTCGTTTTGGCCCACGACCGACGACAAAATATCTTGACCTCATTAGTCAATGACGTTTCTGTGGCGGACTTTTTGATATGTCCTCCACCGACCCTTGGAACAGACCACGCGATACACCATAGGAGTAAAACAATTGCCATATGTTGTCAATACTGACGCTTATTTTTAGGGATGCACCAATATGAACATTTTGGCCAATACCGATATCCGATATTAATATTGCTGTGATGGCCGATAACCGATATTTATTGATATAAATATGTCTTTAAAAAAAGTTTCAGATGATAAAATTTTGTACAGACTGAAAATCATGCTAACTGAATTTTCAAAATGTGTTTTACTTCCGAATAACAAGGTTACAGGGCTACCATAAAACACAAGTAACCAACAGTGATACTTTTTTGGCAACCTTTACCACTAGTAGCTGTGCTTGTGCTAGCCATTTGCCACATCGCCATAGGCGAAGCCATATTCTGTAAGGCAAAGACTTTTTTAGCCTGTTTAGCCACTGTGGCGAAACTAAAATCTACAGCAGTGATCAGATTAGGCGGATTTGCATCGCAAAATGCGAATCAAATTTCAGCAGTTTTGACAAAATGCTAATCATCATAACAATCCCTTCACAAAAAAATGTGATTAAAAAAAACCAATGGGTGGCATCACGGTTGCTTCGTCCATCTATTTAAACAGTCTATGTGTGCGACAAGTCCACATGTGTAGATGAATGATCGAATATTTAGAAGTAAAACAGAAAATTAGGATGAGATAATAAAGTAAGGTAATTTTATGCATACAAATTTGCAAAACTTCTACTTTGATGTACAGTGCCATACCTGCAAACCAGGGACATGTGGTCAGGGTAGGCAGTGACTTCTTTTTAATCGCTATAGATTTTCTCAACCCATTTCCACTTACGTGGAAATGCATGATTGTCAATCAATCAATTTGACCTTTTTTTTGGTTAATTAAGCTTGTAATGATTAAGAGGTGATAGTGACAAAAAGATAAATTTATCTTAATTCTTTGATTCAAGACTGCAAGGAAGTAAATCTGAATAATTAATTGGGGAAAAATTTCAGGTCTCGGTAATTCTGTATACTGTTTTGATCTTTTTTTTATAGGATTATGAAAAAAAGACTGAAAATAAACTCCCTATTTAAAAAAAAAATCGTATTAAAAAGTACATGTTTAAGAAGGGAAATATTATCGTAAACATATTGACCACACATTGAACCCCACATACAGTTTTAATATTTGTTAATGGCATTGTGTTAGCTTCCTCTAAGTAAGCATGAAAAGACTTGAACAACGTGTATTCTTGACACTCATATGACGAGGGAGTAGTCATTATTATTATTATTACGTTCGATCACTGACAAGTCACTTCCTTCCTGTATGATTTTATTTTAATGTTAAAAAATATTTTACAAAGGTAATGGTAAGCAAAAAAAATGCCTGTTAAACTATATGATGATGCCCCTCTGAGCATCACTGACACTGTCACATGCCCAAACAAATACTGCATGGCCAAATCCCCCCCTTTCGGGATAAACCCCGTTCTGAGGGAATGGGACTTGCTGAAGCCAACACATGCCATGAACTCAGCACTGGGGTTCTAAAATGTCCTGTGGGAGAGATTCCCCCGTTTCAATAAGGGTTCTCCGACACTCATCCAATCTGGCCCAATTTCTTCCCTTCATCCCTCTTCTCCTCCTGCATACTCTCATTCACTCACTCACTCACATTTGCTCATTCACTTACTTGTTCACATTGTCATTTACTCACTCCGTGGAGGTGTATGGAACAACTTTGTAACCCCTCGCTCCATTATGGACACAAGCGAAATATCCTTTCAGGCTGCAGAAAATTATATTGGTAATTTTTCTGACCTGTAGGTGATGGTCTCATTAGCACCAGACTGATGTTACAGTTCCTCTCTATCTCCTGCAGACAGGCTGATAATTAGACTCTGTGCTAAGCTTCCTGCTGTGTGTGTGTGTTTGAGTGAATGAGAGTGTGCAGGTGCATATGGGGTGTGTGTGTGTGTGCGGGTCTATGTGAGTGTTTGTCAATGTGTGTGCGTATGAGAGTGTGTTTGTGTGTGTCAATGGGTTTTTGTGTGTGTTTGTGTATGTGTATGTGTTAGCGTGTGTTTGTGCTTTAGTGTGTGAGTGTGTGTGTGTTTTGTATGTAAGTGTGTGTGTTTTAGTGTGTATGTGTGCGAGGGTTTGTGTATTTTAGTGTGTGTGTGTGTGTGAAAGAGTGTGTATGCATGTGTGTGTGTGTGTATGTGTGTGAGTGTTTCAGTGTGTAGACAGCTGGTAGATTAATCAGGGAGGCCTCAGCATGTTTAGAGGTTAACAGTTAGCTGCGGCTCTGTGGTTTGAGGTTACTGAGAATTAGAAGTGAAAGATTAACACTCTCATAAATCATACTCGCTTAGCTCCACTCTACCACAGTTAATCTGCAGAGAGCATCTCATCTCCAGAAACATTTCAGCAAATGAGGGCTACTGCGTGTGTGCGTATGTGATTGTGTGAGTGAATGTGTGCATCTGTATAAGTGTGTGTCTGTGAGTGCGTGTGTTTGAGTGTGTATGAGTGTAAGTGTGAGTGCGTGTGTATCTGTGTGCGTACGTTTGCACGTCTGCGTGTGCGTCTGTCTGTTAGTGTCTGTGTCTTTGTTTGTGTGTGAGTGCATGTGTGTGTGTGTGTGCGCGTGCGTCTGTGCGTGAATATGTATATGTGTGTGTGTTTGTCTGTGAATGCATGTGTTGGTGTCACATCTAGTAATGCAGGTTAATATTTCACTTTTTATTTTTACACGTTTATTTTTCTTTCTCCCATGATGATGATTCCTGCTCAGGTGATTTTGGGACATAAATAAGAGGTTCTCTGCTCCCCTGACCTCCTTGTCTGATGCTACATCCTTCTGAAATGTTGACTCTTATCTCTTCCTTGTTCACAGCCGGACCGGCATCCCCGGGGCCGCACTCGGTCTCCCTAAGATGGAGCCAATTTTCGACGCTGCCAAACGGCCCCTGAGCAGCAATAAAACTGTATCACTACCTCTGCTGCATCCACAGGGTGTAATTCACTTCTGACACCAGGAAGCAACTATATGGCTTCAGTTTCTAAGCCAGTTTCTGTAGTCCAGACTGAATCATGTCTGCTTGTTATTGTCATAGTTTTACATCCCACACAGATATTGTAGTGTAAGCAGTTTGAAATTAAATTTATATTGATTATTACATTCATGTTTTTTGCTGGGTTTGTGTATGAAGCTGTGTAATGTGATCATTATTTAATTGAATTTCTGCACAAAACCTCATTCATATAGAGGTGTGAGAACTTATAAATCTCAAAATCTCATATTCATGCAATGAGCTTTCCTGAATATTCAGTCCACACAAGCCTCTCTGCTTCTCCCTCTCTCCCTCACTCTCTCTCTCGCTCTCTCATTACACAATAAAAGATAAAGTGTAGCTCAAGCACCCAAACTCTGTAATGTGGCACAAGTTACATAACCGTAAGTCGGCATCTATTTAATGTTGAGAGTAGATGTCTATAAAGACTTGGTGCGGAGGGATAGGAAATTATGGGTCGTGACCTGGCTGACTCCCTCTGCCATTACCCAGAGTTCCACAATCTGCCAGCGGTCGCCTTTTCATTTCAACACATCTGATGCTCTTTCTGAGCCGTACATTATATGACGCTATAATAATTATCACAGAAATAATGCGGTGATGAGATGATCATTACAAAGAGGCTTCTGTCAGATCTGTGAGTCACCATTAGAAATCTCATACTTGGAGGGAAAAGGGTATTATTGTTTTAATGGTACAGTTGTTCAGTACGTAAAGCAAAGGGCAGAATCCCAGACCACGAATCCCAGAATAAGAGGGTTTATGATTGGTTCATCTTACGCTGAGAGGGTTTATAATTGGTCCATCTTTGGCAGAGAAAGTCTATTGATTGACTTGGTGGCCTAGGTCTCTTGGGTCTAGACAAGAAAGTTTAGGTGGCTACAGGTTACTGGCACATTTTCCTGGTTTCCTGTCTGTTGCTAGTCCCATAGAAGAGGCTCTGATTTATGGCAGCCATTAAACTCACATGGTGACATCATAATGACATTACAGTGAAGACAGGACAAGGTGGTGAGTAATTTAAACTTGATTTGCCCCACCTACTACATGGATATACCTGACAGGTTCACTCACCTTTCACACACCTGTATTGTGCTTCCCCTGTGTGTCCTGGGGCAGCCAGAGTGAGTGTGTGCTTGTGCGTGTGTGTGTGTGGCCCTTGTTTACCTACGCTTGTAGGGACAAAATGTCCTCATAAGTATTGGAATACCAGATTTCTTCATCCTTATGGGGACTTTTTCAGGTCCCCATGAGGAAATTGAGCTATTTTTAAGGGTTAATTTTACAGTTTGGATAAGGTTAGGGTTAGGTTAAGGTTAGGGTTAGGTATGTTCTGTTGAGGGTTAAGGTCAGGGAAAGGGATTGAGGAACGAATGGAAGTTTTCCTGTTTCCTGGCTCTCCTGTTGCTGTTCGATCCAGAGGCGCCTCTTCACGTGGCTACTTTTTTCTATCATAATCTTTTGAATATAATCCTTGAACTCTTACCCATCTACAAGGCGCTCCATATTTTTCCCTCGGATCCAATTTTTTTCCCACGAGCAATCGGACTTAATAAAGCCAAATAAAACGTAAGTAGTCATTAAGTTTAAATGGCTGCGTTTGGCTCTCCGGTTTCGCCTATCCCTCACCCTTCCTCTGCTTCTTGGGCTGTCTCTTGCTCTGTGTGCGATATGTTTAGTTATTCCTTCTCCACAGTTAGTGATAACTTTATTTGTGATAAATGTAAGTTAAATGATAGGCTGACGGAGAAGGTTGCTGAATTGGAAAGTCGCATCCGTACCTTATATGAAATTCGAGATAGCGAAAAGTATATAGAATCCTTCTCGGTTCCAGATGCACCAGTTAGCCTTTCCTCAGGTAGCACCCCAGCAGAGCCTCCGCAGCAAGGCGGGTGGATTACAGTTCGGGAACGTAGACGAAAGCCTAAGCCACCTGTGCACCAACAGCCTATTCACGTTTCCAACAGGTTCTCCCCCCTCAGCAGCGCACCAGCTGTGAAATCTGTTGAAAAAACTCTGGTAATTGGCGATTCTATTTTAAGAAACGTGAATTTAGCGACACCAGCGACCATAGTCCACTGTATTCCTGGGGCTCGAGCGACCGACGTCGAAGCGAATTTGAAGGTGCTGGCAAAAGGTAAACGTAAGTTTTCTAAAATTGTTTTTCATGTCGGCGCTAACGATGTCCGATTGAAGCAGTCGGAGATTACCAAAAATAATATAAAATCGGTGTGTGATATGGCAAAAAAGATGTCGAGGTCAGTAACTTGCTCTGGTCCCATCCCCTCTCGGCGTGGTGATGAAATCTACAGCAGATTGACATCACTAAATCACTGGTTGTCTGTTTGGTGCCCTGCAAACGGTGTTGGCTTCATAGATAACTGGGATACTTTTTGGGGGAGGCCTGGTCTTTTGAAAAGAGATGGCATTCACCCCACGTGGGAGGGTGCCGCTCTTCTTTCTAATAATTTATCGTGTAGTCTTAGAAATTCCATTTCCTGACACACCAGAGCCAAGACCAGGCAGCAGACTTACTGTCTTCCACAGATTTCTGCTTGTTCCCAAGAGCTGCTGCCCAGGTTTTATGCTATTGAGATAGTGTCTCTACCTCGACCTAAATTAAGCTCTGCTAAAAACCATAGGAGTGTTTGTTGGGCAAATTTAAAAAAAATTAGTACCTGTCATTTTATTAATAATGTGGCTAAACAACCCAAGTTAAAAATTGGATTAATTAATATTCGATCACTAACTTCTAAGGCAACTTTTGTAAATGAATTAATTACTGATCACAAAGCTGGTATTCTATGTTTAACCGAAACTTGGCTGAAAACTGATGAATATGTTGCCTTAAATGAAGCCACCCCTCCTGGTTATAGTTCTATTCATGTTCCGCGTCTCACGGGTCGTGGAGGTGGGGTTGCTGCCATATACAATTCAAATCTCCTGCCTACCTTGAAATCTGGCTTCAAATTTAATTCTTTTGAAGTTATTGTTCTCAGTTTTGCACATTCAGATAAAAAAGCAGTCAGTTTTGTCCTTGCTATTATATACAGGCCACCAGGGCCATACAGTGGTTTTTTAACTGAGATTGCCAATTTCCTTTCAAATATGGTTGTAAATTCAGACAAAGTTGTAATTGTAGGGGATTTCAATATTCACATGGACAATGAAGGTGATCCTCTCAGATCAGCCTTCTTATCTATCATTGAATCTATTGGCTTCAATCAACATGTACATCAGTCCACGCATTCCCACAACCATACACTTGACCTAGTCCTAACTTATAGTGCTGAAATAACAAATGTGGCAGTCATGCCTGAAAATCCAGTTTTATCAGACCATTATTTAATTACCTTCGAACTTCTTCAAGGCTGTCATGTGTCACTGGATCCCGCATTCTACTACAGCCGAAAGCTTTCTTCCTGGACTGCAAATGCTTTTATTAATGAACTCCCAGGCTCATTTGTACACTGTGGAGATTTTCTTGGTGTTAGCCATAATGCATATACAAATGCAAGTAAAAACACAATTGATCAGCTGACAGACAATGTAAATAACATACTTTGCAGAACCCTGGATACTGTTGCACCTCTAAAGAAGAGGAAAGTGTGCAATAAGAAATTAGCACCATGGTACAATGACTATACTCGTTCTTTAAAACAGGTTTCACGCCAACTGGAGCGCAAATGGCGTTCAACTAAATTGCAGGTATTCTTCCATGCCTGGAAAGGCAGTCTACTTGCCTATAAACGTGTCCTCTCCACTTCACGTTCCTCATATTTCTCTACATTGATAGATGAAAATAAAAACAACCCCAGGCACCTGTTTAGCACTGTTGCCAAGCTAACCAAGAATCAAGCTGATCCCTGTGTTTCTGTACCATTTAACAGCAATGACTTTATGAATTTCTTCGATAATAAAGTTATAAAAATCAGGGACAAGATTCAGAGTTCCTTTGTCTCTCCTCATATAGGGTCTTCTTCTCTATCTACCCAGCTTATGGATTTACAATTATCACAAGGACAAGTGTCCTACCTGAACTCTTTTACACCAATAGATGTCAGCGAATTTAATACCATTGTAAATTCGTCAAAATCTGTTACGTGTCTTCTGGACCCCATCCCAACAAAGCTTTTAAAGGAGCTACTACCAGTGATTGGAACCCCATTATTACACATTGTCAATGCTTCTTTAGCATCTGGACACATCCCACACACTCTTAAACGTGCAGTCATCAAACCCCTACTTAAGAAACCAAACTTGGATGTGAATAATGTGTCTAACTTCAGGCCTATCTCAAACCTCCCATTCCTCTCTAAAATACTAGAAAAGGCTGTTTCAAAACAACTCTGTTCATTTTTACACTCCAATTGTATATTGGAAGTTTTTCAATCTGGTTTCAGACCCTGTCACAGTACTGAAACAGCCCTGGTCAAAGTACTCAATGACCTTCTCCTCGCTTCGGACAGTGGTTACATTTCTGTACTTGTGCTTCTTGATTTAAGTGCAGCATTTGACACTATCGATCACGATATCCTGTTGAATCGACTTGAAAATCTTGTAGGCCTCCGTGGACAGGCTCTTTCCTGGTTCAGATCATACTTATCGGATCGATATCAATTTGTGCATTTTAATAATGACTCCTCGTATCAATCAAGGGTTAGATATGGAGTACCACAAGGATCTGTGCTTGGACCTCTGCTTTTCTCAATATATATGCTTCCACTGGGACAAGTTATTCGCGCACATGGCATTAACTTTCACTGCTATGCAGATGACACACAACTATATCTGTCAGTCAAGCCTGATAAAGCTGCCCAGCTGTCAAAGATGGAAGCCTGTCTTGTAGACATAAAGAAATGGATGAGTCACAATTTTCTCTTGTTGAACCCTAGTAAGACAGAAATAATCGTAGTGGGTCCCAAATCTCAGAGATGCAAAATCTCAGATTACATGCTTAACATTGATGGAATTTCAATCGCTTCAAGTGCCATTATTAAAGATCTTGGTGTTACTCTTGACCCTGATCTCGCACTTGATACACATATAAAGAACATCTCAAGAGTTGCATTTTACCACTTGAGGAATATTTCCAAAATTCGGAAAATGCTGTCATTACATGATGCAGAAAAGCTTGTCCATGCCTTTGTTACTTCAAGATTAGATTACTGTAATGCTCTTTTGTCTGGTTGTGCAAAATCCTCTCTAAAGGGGCTCCAGCAAATTCAAAATGCAGCTGCTCGTATTCTCACTAGAACACGGAGACACGAGCATATCAGCCCAGTGTTAGCTTCACTTCACTAGTTACCAGTTAAATTCCGAATAGACTATAAGATACTACTTCTTACCTTTAAAGCCTTACATGGGCTTGGTCCATTGTACCTAAGTGATTTACTTTTACCCTACATTCCCTCCAGAACACTCTGTTCGCAGAGCGCAGGCCTCCTTGTTGTTCCAAAAATAGCTAAAATTACCATAGGCGGTAGAGCTTTTTCCTATCGTGCTCCCCTCTTATGGAACGAATTGCCTGCTCATATTCGGGGTGCAGACACTATCAGTATATTTAAAGTTAGGCTCAAAACATATCTCTTTAGTCTGTCCTATAGTTGAGGGACAGGAGTGGGTGGCTGGCATAAGCTATAGAATATTTGGTGGACTGAGCAGCCAGTGCTGTCACTGGATCATTGCTGGTGGTGCCCTATTCTGCTGAGCTGGTCATGGTCTGGTGGTGACTGTCTCAACCTGCCCTCGTGGCTGTGTTGGCCCCTGCCCCTGTTTCTCATAACTATGCTGCCATAGTCTTATTCTGCTGGGGTTTCCTTATCGCACACAGGCACCTCTGTCTCTCCTGCTCTGTGTGCTCGCCATACAACTCCACCTCCCTAACAATATATATATATTTTTTTTTCTCCTCCTCCTGCTCTGGGCACTTGCCCTGAGCTCCAGATCAAGCTTCACCCAACACCCCCTGGCCCGGAGCTCCAGCCTAAGACCAGCTGTTACCATCTTGTTTCAGCTACAGGACCAAGAGGGTCTTCCTGCCTCATGATGACCTCCATTGCTAATTGTTTTACATTAGCCAAGACATCTGTTGGACAGTTTTAAATATACAAATTATTTTAGCACTGATTAGATGGATTTCAATGGAACTCTTGTCATTATCTTGTTATCAACTAGCTAGCCCGCGGAGGATGGGCTTCCCCACTATAGCCGGGTTCCTCCTGAGATTTCTTCCCACTGGGGAGTTTTTTCTCACCACTGTTTGAGGATTTTTTCTCCCTACTGGGAGTTTTTTTTGCCTCGCTGTAGTGGGAATAGGGAATAGGTACTGGGAATAGGTTGGGCACTGCCCTTCAGTAACCCATCTCTGACTGTAAAGCGTCTTTGTGACAGTGTATCTGTAAAAAGCGCTATACAAAATAAAATTGAATTGAAATTGAATTGAATGGAAGTCTATGGAATGTCAAGACATGAAAACCCAATGTGTGTGTGTGTGTGTGTGTGTGGTGTGTGTTACATGGAGTCACCTTTACCAATGTACCCTCCACTGACCAATCACAGGCAGGACAACTCTGTGTCCTCAAATCGGAGAAAGGAAATAATTGCAGGCCATCAAATCATATGAGCTGCGCAACTCACCCTTTGACACTGGCAGGAAGAAAAACTTCAAGATGAAAGGGAAAACACTGCTGTCTGTATCTGCAGAAACTCGATAATTATAGAAACATTTTACTGTTGAACTCCTGAGAGTACTTTACAGCTTCAGTTTAGCCTGTGAATCACAGAAACTCAGCAACTGTGGAACATCCTGCTGTAAAAAAATCAAGTGAGATTTATGTTTTCCTTTTTATCTTGAATGTGTGTGTGTGTGTTTGTGCGGGCATGTGTGCGTGTGTGAGTCTGAGTGTGTGCGCGCGCGCGCGTGTGTGTGTGTGTGTGTGTGTGTGAGAATGTGAGTGCGCCTGAGTGTGAGTACATGTGCGTGTGTGTATACGTGTGTGTGCTTGTGCGTGTGCGTGCATCATTACACTGTTCAGTGTAAATATGCTGTGTGTGAGGTGGAGGTGCTCTGAGAGAGAAATTCCCTGCAGGTGTGTTTGCGGGTTTGAGGGCTCCCATGAGCCTAAACATTATAACCACCTGCCTAATAAGCTATTGGTTCTCCATACACCACCAAAACTGATCAGACACACGGAGGCAAGGACTCCATAAACATCAGCGGGTGTCCTTTAGTATCAGGCACAAAGATGTTAGCAGAAGTCGTTAGGTTGTTGAGTTAGGCCTCCATGGATTGGACTTGCTTTCCTGGCACATCCCCACAGATGCTTAATCAGATCTACATCTGGGGAATCTGGCCACTAAGTCCACCCCTTGAACTCTTTCCCATGTTCCTCAAACTATTTCTAAACAATTTGTGCAGTGTGACTCTGCCCATTATCCTGGTGAAGAGGTCGCAGCTACTAGGGTACCTCACTGCCATGAGGGATTGTTCCTGGTCCACAGCAATGTTTAGGTTAAGAGCACAATCAGATAGACATAACATGAATGCCAAAACCAAGGGTTTACCAACAGAACTTTGCTCAGCGAACCACACTCCCTCCACCATCTTGTGTTCTTCCTGCAGTGCATCAGACCTGGCTATCTCCTTCCATTGCTCTACAGTCCAGGTTCGACACTCTTTTGCCCACTGTAGGTGCCTTCAGTGGTTGACAGGGGCTGGAACGGGCTCTAAGACTGGTCTACAGCTACAAAGGGTGTGATGCATTGTTTGTTACGACACATTTCTCTTGTGACCATCATCAAAATTTATTGCAACTTGCTCCATAACAGCTGCACTAGCAGTTAAATGACGTAGGATGGCCATCGGGTCACTGTGGGTTGGTATTTGCTGCTGCTCACCAGGGGTAACCCACAGGTCTGGCCAGGTTGGAGATGATGTGACCCGCGGTCTGGCTACAACATTTCAGCCATTCTGGAATTTGCTGAATTTTTTACGCCTGACCAGTTCTACGGCATCCTACTCATTGACTCTGAGAACTGAGTGCATGGTTACTGTCTAATATAGCTTTCCCATGCGCTGGTCTTTCAAGATGTTCAATGTCATATGCTTTGTCTGGTCGGAGGGGCGGAGCTAAGCCCTCACCCCAGAGGGGGCGGAGTATTATGGAGGGGCCCCCTAAATAGTCATTGAAGTCAACTGTAAAATGATAGATAGGCTAATATCTTTCTCTAACCTATCCAACACAAATCATCAATTATTGAGCCAAGCAAATTTATGTTTAAGAAAACAAACACTGAAGCCACATTGTCACTCAAGCTTGTTCTGAGGGAGGGAGGAGTAAAAAAATGTTGTGAATATTTTGGCAGCTAAAGCATATAGGGTATGGTTGCCAAACATCTGATAAAAGAGAATAATAAATTTAATTTAATCCGAGCCTTCGGCGTGGACAAAAGTAGTCATTATGATTTGAAGCCTTTTGTGAGGTAAAAATGAGAATTACATTGTACATTACATTACATTTGAGTTACATTAATTTGGTATGTCTGAAAAAGCTCAATCTTCCCAATTTTTGCCATTAGCTGGTCGGGCTCTCGACAGAAAGTCATTAGTCCTCAGAAGACTCTACGAGCCTGACTGAAATAGTCGGGCTTCTAGTCTGAAAGACTAGAATATCACGTGAAATTTACAAAACCCAAAACCAGTGAAGTTGGCACGTTGTGTAAATCGTAAATAAAAACAGAATACAATGATTTGCAAATCCTTTTCAACCTATATTCAATTGAATATATTGCAAAGACGAGTTACTTAATGTTCGAATAGGTAAACTTTGTAATTTTTTGCAAATATTAGCTTATTTGGAATTTGATGCCTGCAACATGTTTCAAAAAAGCTGGCACAAGTGGCAAAAAAGACTGAGAGAGTTGAGGAATGCTCATCAAACACTTATTTGGAGCATCCCACAGGTGAACGGGCTAATTGGGAGCAGGTGGGTGCCATGATTGGGTATAAAGCAGCTTCCCTGAAATGCTCAGTCATTCACAAACAAGGATTGGGCGAGGGTCACCACTTAGTGAACAAATGGGTGAGCTGATTGTCGAACAGTTTAATAACAACATTCCTCAACGAGCTATTGCAAGAAATTCAGGAATTTCATCATCTACGGTCCGTTATATCGCCAAAAGGTTCAGAGAATCTGGAGAAATCACTGCACGTAAGCGACAAGGCCAAAAACCAACATTGAATGCCCGTGACCTTCGATCCCTCAGGCGGCACTGCATCAAAAACCGACATCAGTGTGTGAAGGACATCACTACATGAGCTCAGGAACACTTCAGAAAACCACTGTCAGTAACTACAGTTCGTCACTACATCTGCAAGTGCAAGTTAAAACTCTACAGTGCAAAGCGAAAGCCATTTATCAACAGCACCCAGAAACGCCGCCGGCTTCGCTGGGCCCAAGCTCATCTAAGATGGACTGATGCAAAGTGGAAAAGTGTTCTGTGGTCTGACAAGTCCACATTTCAAATAGTTTTTGGAAACTGTGGACGTCGTGTCCTCCAGACCAAAGAGGAAAAGAACCATCCAGACTGTTATAGGCGCAAAGTTCAAAAGCCAGCATCTGTGATGGTATGGGGGTGTATTAGTGCCCAAGGCATGGGCAACTTACACATATGTGAAGGCACCATTAATGCTGAAAGGTACATACAGGTTTTGGAGCAACATATTTTGCCATCCAAGCAACGTCTTTTTCATGGACGCCCCTGCTTATTTCAGCAAGACAATGCCAAGCCACATTCTGCACGTGTTACAACAGCATGGCTCCGTAGTAAAAAAGTGCGGGTACTAGACTGGCCTGCCTGTAGTCCAGACCTGTCTCCCATTGAAAATGTGTGGCGCATTATGAAGCGTAAAATACAACAACGGAGACCCCGGACTGTTGAACAACTTAAGCTGTACATCAAGCAAGAATGGGAAAGAGTTCCTCCTGAATAGCTTCAAAAATTGGTCTCCTCAGTTCCCAAACGTTTACTGAGTGTCGTTAAAAGGAAAGGCGATGCAACACAGTGGTAAAAAGGCCCCTGTGTCAACTTTTTTGCAATGTGTTGCTGCCTTTAAATTCTAAGTTAATGATTATTTGTTAAGTTTCTCGGTTTGAACATTAAACATCTTGTCTTTACAGTGTATTCAATTGAATATAAGTTGAAAAGGATTTGCAAATCATTGTATTCTGTTTTTATCTGCGATTTACATAACGTGCAAACTTCACTGGTTTTGGGTTTTGTAACTGCACATGCACAAACTTTATTAAAATACTTTATATAAATCCAAAAGGAATGTAAATAAAAAAAACACAAACAGTTTAAATGAAACAGATTATTTCGTGTGTCTTGAGTTTGTGCACTGCCCAGCAAAAAAAAATTCACCTCTTTGATTTAATTAAACAAAATTGTAAGAGCCTTCCATTCTGCAGTGATTGATATGTTTCAGCGGGTAACAAGTTATTCATCCTAACTGATGCAGTTAGTGGCCTCTTATTTTTAAGCAACAATGTCATATCCTGTGGCAGTGGAAAAGGTGTCGTTATTCTCTGTTTCAGAGAGATCAAATAATTGGCCTGCATCAGGCAAAGAAAACAACTGAAGAGATTGCTGAAACTATTGAAATTTGGTTAAGACCTGCGGTTATGAGCCATAAATTTAAATTTGGTTAAAAACTGTAAAAATCGAAGCTTACTAACCTGCCAAGATAACAGCCACTAGCATGTTCTATTAATGTAATCATATAGCGTACGTGAGTAAGAAAGAGAAATGTTACGTTTCTGTTAATAGTGGGAAAATGACGTTGATCTTTAGGCATGGGCACGCTGACAAAGTGGCCGTAAACCCATTGCAAAATCTGGAGGACCCAGGGCTCAAACACATTGGCTTTCGGGGCTGCACACCACTACTACAGCATGTCACATACACATGCATAAATACAAGTGTGCGGCAGTGCGGTCAATAACAGGGTTACAGCGAAAAACATTGTACGAATATCATTGCTAGTAATTAATACCGCCAGTAATATTTCTTTGAGAAACAAGCGAACGTCAAATTTCTGGGAATAAAATGAGAACGAATTTGGTAATTAGCTTGGAAAGAATCCCGTATTCAACCTATTAATATTAAATTCTAAACCAGGTCCGGCGCTAGACCCGAAAATTCGGGGGCAAATATCCATCCCTTTATTGACAACAATTAGTCCTGGCTAAGTCTAGATGGTTTTCCTTTATTAACAAATTTTCCAATTCAAGATTAATCAAGTGGCTATTGAAGACAGGGCTTTCCTTCCCCATGCAATCTAACAACGACGAAATAATGGCCTACATTCAGTACAGAAAAATAATTATAAATAGGTCTATGCACCGGCACTCAGCAACGGTAATTTTCTTCTTCCAGTGAGAGAGGCATTTCAGAACTCCTTTGCGAATGGAGGTAATTTCAGCAACAAGTACATACACCTGTTTTTGCAGCACGGTCACGCAACTTGCTGTAAAAAATAGACAGCTGTCCGATTGGAAAATGTAAATGGATGAAGCTACGTAGGCTACTAGTTACCAAAATTACCTTCATTCACTGAAGAGTTCTGAAATACTGTCGCCGAGTGCCAGAGCGTAGACCCAAGGGTGTAGGAATTAGTTTAGCATTGGGGGGACCAAGGGCGTAGGTTTAGTGTGAGAATTGGTAGGGACAGGTATGTGATGTGAGCGCGCTGGAAAATTCTTGTGAATCTGAGTGAAGATACTGCCTTTACTGTAGCCTATACAGAGATTATCCGAATGAGTGTTTCAACATTTTTTAAAATTAGGCTACGCAAGTTGCCTCCAAAATTTTCATGTAAGGATGCCACATACATAAACTTGCCACAGCCTTAACTGGCAGCTGCAAACCATCTCAGTGCACTCATGAAACCCGCTCAGATCTAGTAGCCTGGACATTGATACTAGTGAGTGGATAAACAACTACGTTAGCAAGCCAATTGGCTATCCTCTCTATTAAGCATCTTAATATGCGGTGATGCAATTGCAGCCGCGATAAACACCTCAAAATGGGCCACCGACTATGAATTAGACAAGCAGCAAACCAAGCGTTAATCGGACTGGGTCATGTTAAATTTACGATTACGTGTTTCTTTCATTTCCCCCACTGAGCCAAAGTTGGTTCAGACATTTTGACTTTGAATGGTTATATTTGCTGAACATCATGAGACTACCTTTAATGCAATCCCTATAATTCCACAGAACAAGTCATAATTGAAGCACCTATTACTAAAATCCCTTAAGTCACACTTGACTTGACTTGTGGGGTTTTAGTTATCAGTGCTTCAATTATGACCTCACCTGAAGCCCTTTTACACCTGTATCCCCAACAGCTTGCACTGTTTCTCTCGCTTGCTACTGTGGTTCCTGCATATAAAATAATGAATTAATAATGGAACCTTCGCGGGATTTCTCCACTGAAATTCACCTCATAATTTGACATATTCACCTGGCTTATATTTAGCTACTCCTGCTAGCAACCCGATTACTAACCAAAATGTGACAGAAACCAGGTTTAGTTCGCTAGTTGAAATTAGCGAACATGTTTAATTAACATTCGTTGATCCTAATAGTACTGTGGAAATAATGAAGAGAGTTTCTGTCATCAGACCGCCTGCTGTCGACTGCTGCTGTCTCCCGCCTCCCAATAACTCTTACGGCCGGTTCATACTCTGTGCAAGGTACACGAGTGAACGCGAGCACAGGTCCGTGCCATTTCGTTCACAGAGAAGCCTGAATGCGCGTCCCTATTATTTGCTTTATCTCCCCTATTGGAATCTCATGGAAATACACGTGTCGATGCGTCGGGTTACAAAAATTTGGACAGCACACTTTGCTACGCAAGGACTCAAGATGGCTACCTTGCCTTGCTCGATCCGTTGCCTTGCGTTCACGCTCGCATACCTAGCGTAGAGTATGAACCAGCCCTTAGAGCTGGTGAGGGAGGGGGTGGGCCAGTGACATGATGCTGTGTTGCACTTTCAAAATACATGCACGTAAGTTAAAAATTTCAAAATCAAATATTTTTCTCCTCCACGTTTTAATTTTTGGGTGGGACAAATGTGCCGGTCTCCAATATTGGAGGGGACACGCCCCCTCGTCCCCCCCCCGGTCCCTACGCCCATGCATCGACCTAATTACGTCTATGCTCTGGCACTCGGCGACCTAAGTATTCTTATTATTTTATATCGTTCTGTTCTTAGATCAGCTAAAACATCCAAAAACTTGCATTTTTGTGCGACTACCTCACATATCTGACATAAAGGCAGGCGATGATAGCGACTTGAAAAAGTATGGGACGAGACGGACAAAAGCTACAATATTTAATGATATTCAAATATATTTAAAACAACACCACCATGTCCCCAAAATTCCCCAGCTAAACACCGTTTGCATAAACCCCATAAAATTATCAATTTACTGCTCGCAAACAGCATTATCTCTGCCATAGGCAATATCTTATATTGTCGCCCTTTTAAAATGATAGCCTAAGTCATTTTTTCAAAGTTTTTGGGAAAACACAAAAAAACTTCACCGAATGCAGAGCATATGATATTTATTAATCATTTAAAACTTTCGTAAAAAAATGACCTAGGCCATTATTTTAATAGGGTGACGATATATAAAAATCAAGTCTGTACTAACAGAAAAGTCACTTGCAGGCCTACTCACCTATTTGAATGGCATTCGGCAAACTTTGCACTGAGCAAAATCCTCGACTTGTCTTGAAATTTATGCAATAGCCGAGCGTTATCATTATTTAGGTCAAATACTATCTTAGCCGGATCTGTTACCTGCTGGTTGCATTCCCACATGGAAAGAATCTATATGAACATATATGCGCATATATGCAACCTATATGCGGCATATATGCGCATATATGCTGCATATAGGTCAAATTCAGGTACATATATGTGCTTATAGAGGGCGTATAGGTTTCCTATATCACTTCTTTATTTCCACATATTGGCATATGTACATACAAGGTATATGTCTCCTATATAGCTCATAAACTCAGTGGCAGGTTCTGTTTGTCATACCTATTGTGTAGCTCACATCTCACTTTTGCAACTGTCATACATGATGCCTAGCTCATAGTTTTATTCTCAAGGTAATATCAGCATATTAGTCCAAAGTCCCTTACATAAATAACAAGAATTTCACGCAATAACTTATTAATCGCACGTGAACACGTGAAATTGGCATCACATTTGATCCTAAATAGATGTCGACATGTGACAATGGCATGTTATGTGTAAGCCAGTCATTATTAACTATGGCAAGTGAGAGGAGACATAAAGCTATAATATCAACACAAATATCTAATACTATTTGTCACATTTTTTCCCTGAAACATTAACAATAACAAGGTCATCAATTCTTTCTTGACCGTACTTATTTCTATTCTATGAAGATTGAGTTGTGTATTGTGAAAGAGAAGGGAATGGTTTAAAAACAAAATGGTTTGATAATGTTTATTTCATCAATTAAGCATTTTCTCAAGTTTAGGTTACTGCCAGATTCGCCACATTATATAAAATTGGATTCACATCATTACAGCTCATACACATCCACTGAAAGGTAATACACTACACTGTTACATCAACCAAATGGAATGTTTTCTATCTTGTCTGTAATGCAGTTTCTAGAAGAATATGGCTTAGAGGTCCTTAGTCTAGATGTAGCACAAGAAAACAAAAATAACTAAATAAAAGTACACAGAAGAACATACATTCAAGTAAACATGCCTTTCAAAAGTCATTTTCATCCCCACATCTATTTGAGCATTTCACTGTGGTTAATGAATTTGAAGACAACGTATACATTTCTGTTCACAGTTTTAATGAACAGATGCTTGTCTTTTATCTGAGATGCTTGTATAACAACTAAAGGTCCCAGAATTTTTCCTACAGAGATGAAATAACAAGGATTCTTAGAGGGACCCCATTTGCTTCCAGCAAAAAAGGAATTTGGATAATTTGTCAAAACTCTCCAGTAGCCATAAAGTTGCACCAGGTGCAAAACAACTTTGTCCATTTGAGACGTCTAATGGTGAGTAATTACAAAAATAGTTCTTGAGTGGACTATCCCTTTAAATTCCCACACGGAAAGAACCTATATAAATATACTAGCTGCTACCCGCTACCCGGAGTGAAATTGCCATTTTTTTGCGTGCATGACGGTTTTCAAAAATCAGGCGACAAAGCACAAGTACTTGTACATAGTTCCCTTAGTGAATATCCTAGATTTGGGTGGAATTGGAAATGCCAAATAAAAAGAAAAAAAAAAAAACATGAAGTTTTATTATAGGGCCACATATAGGTACAAAAACTGCCCTCAATAATTATTGGCACCCCTGGTTTAGATGTGTTCTTTAGCTTCTAATAAATTCAGTTTTTTTCTAAATAATATTGGACACAGTGAAAAAAGAAGTAAATGCAACCTTTAATTCAAGTGCATTTATTCAGTGGGAAAAAAATCCCACATTAAAAAATTATTCTTTTACATCAAATCATGTGTGCCACAATTATCAGCACCCCTGATGTTAATACCTTGTACAACCGCCTTTTGCGAACAAAACAGCACCTAATCTTCGTCTATAATGTTTCACAAAATGAGAGAATACAAAAAGAGGGATCTTTGACCATTCCTCTTTGCACGATCTCTCTAAATCATCCAGCGACCTGGGCCCTCTCCTCTGCACTCTGCTCTTCAGCTCACTCCACAGGTTTTAAATGGGGTTGAGGTCTGGGGACTGAGATGGCCATGGGAGGAGCTTGGTTCCGTGTCTGGTGAACCATTTCTGTGTAGATTTGGCCACATGTTTAGGGTCATTATCTTGCTGAAAGACTCAGTGACGACCCATCTTCAGCTTTCGGGCAGAGGCCACCTGATTTTGATTTAAAATGTCCTGGTATTTCAAAGCATTCATGATGCCATGCGCCCTAACAAGGTTCCCAGGGCCTCTGGAAGAGAAACAGGCCCACAGCATCACTGATCCTCCCCCATACTTCACAGTGGGCATGAGGTGCTTTTCTGCATACTCATCTTTTGTGTTCCACCAGACCCACTTGGAGTGTTTGTTGCCAAAAAGCTCTATCTTGGTCTCCTCTGACCAAAGCACACAGTCCCAGTTTAAGTCCCAGTACCGCTTAGCAAACTCCAGACGTTTGCGTTCATGATTGTGAGTGAGAAAAGGTTTTTTCCGTGCATGCCTCCCAAACAGCTTGTTGGCATGTAGATAGTGCCTGAAGGTTGTTTTGGAGACTTTGTGACCCCAAGATGCTACCATTTGCTGCAATTCTTTAACAGTGAGCTTTGGAGAACTTTTTATTTCTCTTACCATCCTCCTCACTGTGCGTGGTGGCAAAATAACCTTGCGTCTTCCTCCAGGCTTGTTTACCACTGTTCCCATTGTTTTAAAATTCTTAATGATTCCTCTGACAGTAGATATGGGCAGGTGCAGACAAGTGGCTATTTTCTTGTAGCCATTGCCTGACTTGTGAAGGTCGACACACATCTGCCTTACTTGAATGGTGTGTTCCTTTGTCTTTTCCATGTTGAAGAATGGATAACAGAAATGGCTTCTGTGTCACGTGATATTTATACCCCAGGGAAACCGGAAGTGATGAATTGATAATTAAATGTTCCTAGATACTCTGATCAACTTTGTAAACTAATGTAGAAATTACAGAAATACGTCAATTACACTTATTTCCTAGAAATTGTGAGGGGTGGCAATAATTGTGGAACAGGTGATTTTATGAAAAATAATTATTTCTCGGGGATTTCTTTCTCCCTGAAAATTCTCTTGAGTTGAAGGCTACATTTTTCTACAGTTTTCAATGTGAGAGAATGCTTCTGCAATAAAAATTGAAATTATTTTAAGGCTTTTAACACATCTTAACCAGGGGTGCCAATAATTATGGACGGCACTGTATATGTACGTATAATACTTGAAAACGGCCAATTTTATCTATATTACATATATGTGGCCCTATATTAAAACCTATATGTTTACATGTTTCTTTCCATGTGGGTTGCTGCTTGAGGGAGGGTCGTCCATGGTTCGGCAACTGCTTGTAATAAAGCCAAGTGAACTTAGTTTTGGCAGCTTTGCGACCCTCTATTCCAGACCTTTCTTTTGTTTTCTTTTTTTTTTTACTACTGCTTTTATGTTTGAATGGTATGTGACTGCTTCTGAATTTGCAAATTTGCTTCTCTTCAGATTTTGTGCTTGAACTATCAGACATTACAGATGTTAACCTAGTCACATGATCAAATCAAATACAGACATTGGACAACACATTATCCAGCAATAATCTTGACATATTTGCATATCAGTATGAAAGAAAAATATTAAATAAAATGAGGAACATTTTCATCTTATTACCCAGATAGCTAGCACCTCCGCTCCGGATCTGCCTCGGCTCTGTGCCGACTCCAGCTGATCCGGCTCAGAGCCGGGGCAGATCCGGAGCGGAGGTGCTTGCTATCTGGGTAGTCTTTAAAATCTGTGTAAGCATGTAAATTTGTCATATAATGCTATGAATGATTGTTAAAAAACCCATGATTGAGATTATTTTGGCTTTACAGGGGTTTATATAACGAATTTGATTGAATGTGACTTCAAACTCATACATATAAAAAGCTTTGTATATGTGGACTTTGTTTCTCAACCAATTGCAAGAGAAAGGTACTCAGTGAGGCAGAATGGGCCCTCACTGGCCGTGGCTCCCTTGGCCCCCGCGGGTGCGCAGCTTATGTCTGGTGTTAATGTTTTAGCTCATCGGTTTGAATATGTGTCTCTCCAATCATTTATGTCTCATTCTGAAATGAGGGAATGTACTGAGTGCTTGCCTCTCTCTCTCTCTCTCTCTCTCTCTCTCTCTCTCTCTCTCCCCTCCCTCTCGCTCTCTATCCCTCACTCCCTGTCTGCAGTGAGCCTGTCTGGTGTGTATATTCACCGTGGCTATCAGTCACAAACACAGTTGCAGCAGAATTATCACTTTCACACTGTTCCACACTGCCTTCCAATGGTGTAATGCAGCACTGCACCCTTAACTGGCCTGGAGCAGAGCCGAGCCTCATGGAGGTTGGATCGTTAGAGACACCTGCTGGTGACGAGCTGCTATTACAGTAAGGATGCGCAACGTTTCTGTCATTATTGCTGTAGTAACCTGTGGTTGTAGAACTGATCTCATCTGAGTTTTCTGTCAAACAGCTGATTTAGTGAGATAGCGGGATAACTGAACAGCATAAAACCAGAAACTTCTAGCGAAATCCGCGGAACACTCGTTGGCGTTATGCAGCATACTCTGTATTACCGCTTTGTCCAACTGCGCTCTGGTTTGTGTCATTAATCTGTCTTGATGGACAGGGCTGTATCTTTTGCTTTGGTCAGGGAGATGCCTGTGGAGAGAGAGATCTGACATTTTTATTTAGGGTATCTTTGAAAAAAGAAACATGTTCTCAATGGAATCTCTTTGGTTAGAAAAAAGTTTTAGAAAAGACAAAAAAAAATCATCATTACACAGATTATTTTATGAGTTTCAGATTTTTGTTTTATATGAATAAAACATTTATATTCATATCCAACTGTTACAGGCTGATGTAGATTGCATTCATGTTCATATTCCACTGGAATGGATGGATAACCTTTGCATTGATATTCGACTGAAACAGGCGAATGTGGTTTTCAGTTACGCTCGGGCAAAGATTGAGAGGGAACGAGAAACTCGGATTGATTATTTGTGAAGGTGAAAAAAAGAGATTGAAAAGGGATGAAGGGAAAGCAATATAAAGAGGAAGATGAGAGAATGCTTGATACAGACAGAGATGTTGATGAAACATTCACTTTCATTGATTTCTGGTGATTACATCAGGATCTACATTGTTGATTCAGTGTCTAATTAAATCATTCAGTGATTGTCTCTGGGGAGGTGTTTGCTGAAATTTTTGACATTCATGTTGATGTTTCAGCCTCCATGGGACCCCAATATTGTGTTTCCGGCTGTTTCTGATGTCCTAATGCTGACGAAAACTGATAATGGCTCTGTCAACACCCGACGGGTTCTGCGCCATGATGACTGAGTGCTGTTGTGATGATGTTTTTTCTGAGGTGAGTGTGATTGGTCAACGGCGTGGAAAGGTCCCCTGGCCCCTCTTGAGGGTTTATTTATTTTTCTCCAGAATCTTTGTTTTCACTGTTACTCTAGGCCTTTCACGAGATCTGCCCTCGACTTTGAGAATTGGGCTTGAAATGCAGTCACCAATTTGTAAAATACATTTAGCCATTAACTCAACAAGATTCCATACCACTGTGATGAAGAGGAGGTTTTGAAATTTACCTCCCCATTCACTTATGTCATGCGTATAAATATCATAGAATATACACTTTCTATACTTCAAAGAACCTATCCAATACTGTTGTAGGTGTTTTTTTTGTGCAATTTTTCCCTCAGAATGGTCTGTATGTTTTTTTTTTCTTTTCCTTGAAATGGTCTTTAAATTTTCACCAAAAAGTGTTTCATTAGTTTGGTCTTATTTGATTCTTCGCCATTCCAATCCAAAGTGTGAAAAACTCGTCCCTTCAAAGGGCCCAACATAACAACTGTTCCTGAAGTGAGCAGGCGATAGTTACCTGGCTCCCACAACGCCATGCGACACCTATGTTGCCTAGTGGCAACGTAGACTGTATGAAAAGATGGACGCAGTGCCCTGGTCTGAAAAGTGAGGCCGATGCAGAAATCTCTAAAATTTATTAGATTTATCAAATCTATTTAATTGCCAGCAGATGGTGACGTAGGGGGATGCGAGAGAAGGTCAATGCTATAGAAGTCAATGAGAAAATGACCCTACTTTCCCACCTTATTTATTATTTTAATAATGATTTTCCACATTATTTTATGGTACCTATCGCAAGTTTCAAGTCTCCTTTGTTATATCATGATGTTCATTTTTGTAAATTAGGGTCTCAAATAGACTAGAATAAAGGACAACGCCAGTATATGCTTTAGGGGCGTGGCGATCCTCTGGTCCTCGTCCGATATGGTCAGATCCACCCGTAGATCCACCCCTTGCTCCTCCCTGGACCATCAATTCACGCTCTCGTCCAATAGGAATCACATCTGGTTTCAAAATGACAAAATGGCGCTATTCAAATAGCAAAAATCAAGGCTTCTTAAATGGTATGCTGAAACCAGTGGGTGACGTCACGGATGCTTCGTCCATCTCTTTGCACTGTCTATGAGTGGCAACTTTTTCTGAATGACATTCAGGAAAAAGACAAGAATAATGGCTTGTAGCTAGACCCCAGAAAGTTAACGAACCAAGCTAGATAGCCAACTAATGTTGACTAACTAATGCTAAGTATGTACAGACTCTTTTAATCTTTTTTAAATCCCAATTTATTGCCTAAAGAAAGCTATGCGGTTGGTGCTACTGCGAAACTGATAAATAGCTGGTGAAAGCAGTCCCCCCATCAGCAGGTTGCCTTTATTTACCCTTGCTTTAACAGAATGCGGCAGCCTCGAAATAGGTTCAAGGTCATTCCAAACATCCTTTTATTTGGGAGCCCTAGTCCCTACTGCCCTTCAGGGTTTTCACTACGAAGGCAAGTGACTTCACTCAGCGTGTTGGAAGTAAGGATTAACCCTGTGGAATTAAATACAGCCCAAATTTCAATGCAAGTAAATTTCAAACACCTCCTTTTGAAATATGGTAACTATATAGAATGCCCTATATTCAAAGTCAAGAAAGTATTGCTTGAACACAAACCACTCATTTTCACTCGAATTAAGTTCTACACCAAGGACAGAGACTGCTGTCACAACACAGCAATGGTTGAATCTTTGATGATGACATTTATTTACTATCCTGCGTTCAGCTCTTTTAGTACTGTTGAAGATTTCATTTTTCCACCTTCATTCAATATACTCCACATCTTCCATTTTGTACATTAGAATCTACTCTGTGCAATTTCCAATTTTTGATCAGATTTGGGGCTGTATACAGACTGCTATTGCTTCGCAACACAGACAGTTGAGGTCAGGTCACCATTTTTATTGATTTTGTGTACTCTGACATAGTTTAATATAAATTTTTTGCTTTTGTTGATATATTGACTTGCAGTTAAAGACTTCCTGAAATATCAGTTGGCGGTTTGAACTTCCTGGCGGAGGGATCTCAGGCTCCTGACCTCAGTCAGATGCTGGAGGGTTTGATGGGAAAACGGGTTGAGCCCAGACATAATCTCGTTAAATGGGTGACTGGTTTGAGCCAGAGCGCCGGTGCTGATTTTGCAACCTGCATTGACTGGTTTATTTAACTCTACTGTTATCATTCAGTCATGTGCTCTGGCAGAGGTGAGAATTTATTCTTTAATGAAAAATTCTTATTTATGTACTGCTCTAATACCTTTCACTTAAAAAAAAAAAACTTTTAAGCCCGATAATTACCTTAAAAAATCAAAAAATTTGCAAAAATTAACTGTGCTTACATTGCGCTTTTGTACCTTGTAGAGGAAAGTTCTTTACAAAGGTGACCCTGCGGTTAGCGGGTTATCCTCAGCCACTGCTGTTCCATTTAAATTTATTTTTAGAGGAACTTTTCCGTAATATACAGTGTCTTTTGTCTTTATGCTTTCAATGTCATCATATGGTATTAGGTTTAATAAAACATTGTTTCAATCTCACCCTCCCTTTCTTTCTCTCTTTCCCCTTCTCCCTCCCTTTCCCTTCCTATCCCTCTCAAGTTTTTCTTGCTCCCTCTTTCACACGGACTCACTTTCTCTCTCTCACGTTCACTCGCTCTCTGCCTCCCTCTCTTTCCCCCTGTAGGATAGCAGCAGCTAATGATTATGGCTCTATCTGATCCTCCGTTATGCCCTTGCCCCTCCGCCTAGGCTCTAATACTCTCTCACACTCAGTCAGTGATTATTTACATCAGTTTGTTTGTGATGGCAGCAGTGCAGCCATTTTACTGAGGTTTATTAATACTGCTGTATTTGGGTGTATTGTTCAGTCTGGCAGGTGGTGTTATTGATATGAATAATCTCTAACCAAATACTGAGGCTAACTCACAGTGTCAAACATTGAGTGTTACAGAGCAGATGGCGCAGCCCTACTGTACAGATTGCAGGGCCTCAGGAACCCCCGCTGAGAGGAACACTGCTTCTGTCCTCAGAGACAGAGCTGCAGCGTGGGACAGAGCTGTAGCATGTGACTGCTGCAGTTTGAGACAGCTGCAGCGTGAGACAGAGCCGCAGTGTGGGACAGAGTTATAGCATAAGACAAGGCGGCAGTGTGAGAGAGAACTACAGTCTGAGACATACAGGATCTTTCACAAATGGGCGTGTCATATGAAAGTAAAGAAACTCGCTAAGCTGACAACAAATGCAAAATTTACTCAACAAATAACATAACTTTCTTATAACACCACCAAGAGTATGAGATTCTGTTTATCACATAACTTAATTGCGCAATTTCAAAGAAAACAAAATAATTTCTGTGAAAGCCTTAATAGTAATAATAATTCCCACTATATGAGAACATTGAGCTAAATCCATCACTTTGCTAACTTAGCCAGTCTCTGAGTCACAAATATTCACAGTTTGAACTAGCAATGGTTTGTGAATTCACAGTCAACTGAGTAGCTAGCTAACGAGGCTAGTCCCGACTTGTCATATATTGATGATACCTGGCGAAGTGTCAATATATTGATGCAAAAGGATGCTTTTAGGCATCCTTATCCGACGCCTGTTTTAAACAAATCCTATCCCCGAGCCCCTAACCCTTGAGCTGAGCCCTAACCCTAAGCGTCAAATAAAGACCCCAAAAGCTTCCTTTTACGTTGCATATTACTGCTTGGTCAGGTTGCATCACTTTATGAGGAGTCGAGATGAGAATGTGTTGAGCTAACATAAGCCTACTAGGTAACAATGTAATGTTACATAATGCAAAGGAAAGGTACCACGTGCGTGCTAGCTAGCTAGCTAAGTAACATTAAAGGGGACCTAACATGCTGATCCTTCCTTTAAAACGTATTAGCAATGCTATAATGTTGGTTGTCCATTCTCTACCTCTGAAAAGTTTCTAAACATAAGATACAGAGATTTTGCAGTAATCCAAGAATGCGATTTCATGAGTATGATTTCCTCTCTGAACAGCTCCTCCCGAGATCTTCACGAGATCCGGGCAAAACCTGACGTCAGGTCCAATTAGTACAGACCTAGCCGGAGCCAACCACTGCGCTGGACCTGCCCACATCGGAAATTATTCTAGCAGGCACTAACAACAGCAGATCATACTATGCCTTAGTAGCGTCTACACTATTGGAAATACAAAAGAAGAACCGCAGATCATTTGAGGTGCAATTTTGTCAGTATCTCTCCCAAAGCTTCTTATCCGTTTACTTTTGGACGCAAAGAAAAACAAATATTTCTCTTGCAAAAGATGAAGCCACCAGAAATCAGTGGGTAGCTTTTTTTGTTTGCTGGCAGCAAACAGCCATGGCCAAAGGGAACGTTAGCTGTTTGTGCTCAGCATTTCACCAAAGACAGCTTTGTCAATAAAAGATAATTCGACACAGGATAAGCGTTTCAGCTGCTTCTCAAACCTGAAGCAGTTGCATCAATCAAGTTCTCGGAGCCACAAGCTGTAAGTAACCATATAACAGCAAATAATGTAAGTGAAGCTAATGTGTTACGGGTGACTAGCAGGACCGGTAGCGATAGTTAGCTCTAACAACTGGCCTCAAACGCAGGCTTTGTAAAATATCTGAAGATAAAGCTTGTATCTGTCATGACTGTCCATGACTCTCAGGCACAGAAGCTGTAAGTTGCTTTTAATGCATAAGCCAAACTGACGTGATAGCCAGTTGATTGTGGCTGTAGCACAGCGGCTAACGTAGCCAAGTTACTGTTGCTAATGTTTGTGTCCTAATTATGCAAGAGTGATATCAGGGGAAATTCTACAGAAGGTGTGTGAACAAAAACCTCATTTGAAGCTAACTTTTAATACTACTTTGTGTCTGTGAAACCTGTATTGCAAGGGTTTGTCTCTGCGGTTATGACCGCTCGGTTACCAGCTACTGCTTGTTAGTCTGCGTGTCGTGCTAATAAAAAATGCTCCTGGTTAACTTATTTGCAGTAATTCTGATTGGTATGCTTGTTTTACTTTGGTAAGCATTAATGTGACAGTTTCATCATAAGGTTGCCCGATTTTAACCACTACAGTTGGCGATCGCTTCACTTATCCATGACCGGGATCAGCCGGATACTTCACAAATGTCTGAGCAAGCTGTCTGGTGCTACCATGAAGCAATGCGAAATGCAGAAGCTACCGGTTTACAAATGATTTCTCTGCACTACCTTGACATAATTTCATCCCCCTTTAGAAATTGTTGTGGCTAATAAAAAGCCAAAAAAGGCGGAGATTAAATAGGTAATTCTTTCCTGTAGAACTGATCAATTCGCTTGCTCCACATAAGCAACTTGTCCGAGCTAACGGAACTTACGGTCTGCAAAACCTGTATTATGTTCATAACATAACCCAGATCTCTCTAGCTGTCGCGTACTATCCATAAAGTTGCTTTCACATCTGACACGAAATGAATTTTTTGCGGGACAGATTAGCCAACATTGAAAGTCAATGCAAAGACGCGAATACACGTTATGGGCACGTCAAGCCGCTTTCAAACCAGACGCGAAATTTTTCGCGCGACAGATTAGCTACATTCAAAGTCAATGCAAAGATGTGAATACAGGCCTTATAGGTGCGTTAAGCAGCTTTCACACCAGACGTGAATTGAATTTTTCGCCCGACAGATTAGCTACATTCAAAGTCAATGCAGTGACGCAAATACAGGCGTTATGGGCGCGTTAAGCAGTTTTCACATTGGATGCGAAACAAATTTTTCATGCGACCGATTACATTCAAAATCATGACCGCTTATCAGCTACTGTATGTTAGTTTGCATGCTCTGATAATTATAAATGCTCCTGGTTAACATATGCAGCAATTATGATCGGTATGCTTGTGTTACTTCGCTAAGCATCAATGTGGCAGTTTCATCATAATGTTGCCTGATTGTAGCCACTACAGTTGAAGCTAACCGGAGAGTTGCTGTATGTGTCTGCCGAGTTGGGCTGCAGTTAGACCAGACGTAGATTTTGCAGAGCTTGGGATGCAGTTTTGGGTGCTAATGAGTTGATCGCTTTACTTATCCATGACCGGGGTCAGCCTGATACATCTTCAATGGCTGGGCAAGCTCCCTGATACTAGGAAAGTAATAGGGAAGCGCACAGGCTATAATGTGTTCGGTATAACAAACGCTGCATTACCATTGATTGAATATTAAATTCTTTCCTGTAAAAGTGATTGATTCACTAGCTCCACATAAGCAACGGTTCACGCAGACGGAACTTACGGTCTGTAAAACCTGTATTATGCTCATGACATAACCATAGCTCTATCTAGCTCTCGCACGCTATCCATAATGCGCCCGCGAGGAAAAACAGGTCATTCCGAAGCAATAAGTAAACCATTACCATGGGCAATTTCCGAAAAGGACGTTTAGCTTGGAGCTTTCGCCCCTCCGTCATATACCAGCGTGGAAGCTGTTTGTTTCTCCACGCTAACAACACACCACAGCTATGCACATGAACCAGCAGGTCCTAATACACACCGAAGCAGTCCATAAGCTGTTGATCCACTTTTAGCTGCCCCTCACTGTCCATGTTTCCCTCTAAACTCAGACCCACCGTACTTCTACGGTCTCTGGTCTACACTTGGGCATGTCGACCCGTTCTACAAATGTGTATGTATATGGGGTGGATTTTAGCTTCTCCTGCATCATAGCTAGGAGTAGACAAACCGCTGTACTCACCAGCTGTTGCCGTAGCAAACTGCAGCCGATATCAAATTCGTGCTTGAGCTGCCAGACTTTCGCACTGCGTCCTTCACTTTCGCTGTTGCATTTATTAGATCAAGTTAATTTCATTAGATCAATACACATGTACTGCGTTAGATTGCAAAATATGCCCGTCGATTCCTCTGGAGCTGGACCAGGAAAACTGCGTTCTCCTGCCATGTCCCGACTAGATCCGCCCTCCACAGAGCTCGCCAGTCAGAAGAAAGTGGGCACACGGGGAGCGGGGGCCATAGCGGCAGAGCCACCCCAATGAGGCGTTTCAGGCAGAGACTGCTATGGACTGCAAATGGGGTTTTTTGAGGAAGGCAGCACAAGCAAAATAAGTACCCTTTTTTTCCTTTGCGCGATCAGGATTACTCTTGAGGAGTCAAAGACTAAAATATAAACTTGGAAAAATAGCATATTAGATCCCCTTTAATTTTGTTATAAGCGGAGCATTTTGGAAGCTCGCTACAGTACCAAGCCACACCAATTAAACCAATGTTACACCTGGTATTCAGTTTGGCTAAATATTAACAGCGTGACTTAACGTGGAGTGATTTCTTTCCCCCACGCTCTCAGCCAATGAAATTTTCACAAATGTCATATGTACCTATGGTAATATCAAAAATATTTCGAGAGCTGGGCTATGGGAAAAGTAATATAGTTAGTTGATAAAGCACCATAGCCTAAGACAGGGTTGCAGGGTGTGATTGCTGCAGTGTGAGACAGAGCTATAGCATAAGACAGGGATGTTGTGTGGGACTGTGCTGAAATGAAGATGGGCTGCCGTGCGTGACAGCTGCAGTGTGTGACAGGACTGTATTGTGTGCAGCTGTACGCATCTATACCACGTCACAGCTGTGTGTATATACACCAGGTCATAGCTCTGTGTATCTATACCAGGTCACGGCTATGTGGTTCAATACCACCCTGGTTGCCTCTCTGTGCATCTATACCAGATCACAGCTATATCTGTTCAGAGCTCTGGCTTTCTACATCAGGTCACAGCTGTATGTATCTATACACAGCTGTGTGCACCTGTATTACATCTTGTTTATGTAGACCAGCTCTCCAGGAATTAGGGTCTCTGTGACATTTTTATATGAAGCCATGGTAATTCAGTCATAAACCACATGGGTGAATGTTGAACTGTACAGTATGCCAATAAGATATTGTCAAATTGAACCGACTTGTTTGATTCTTTTATTTCACCAGTTATAAACCTATTCAACATTTCCTTGACAAATCAGACAAATCGGTTACATTTTGTGATGTTTGCTCTCATGTCAAATATTAGCAATGTGCTGAATGTTTCAATGGCATTCAGCTAGCTTTGAGAGAAAGCGGGGAGGATGGGGAAGGGTCAGAGAAAGAGTTGGAGAGAGAGAGTGGGAGAGGAATAGAGAAAGAGAAAGAGGAGGGAGGGACAGAGGGAGAAAGAGGGAGGGCGAGAGATTATGCAGCTGGGCTGAGTATTTTTTGAGCGTTTGAGTGGATTAGCAGAAACAGCCGTGTCGTGTAAAATCTCGTCCCCCCCCATGTGACTTTTTGACACATATTGCACGACAATTTGCATCTAATCATGCCATTTGAGTCACCAATGTGATTTTTGCAGTAGTGAAGTATTGTCAGAAATAAATAAGTAGACAAATGACATTTAAACTCAATGATCAGTACAGAGGTCACGTTAGCAGACATTAAACAATCGATTGCTTATACTGACATGGCTAGCCAGCTTGATTGCTAGTATGGCTACAGTTCACTGCGACTGTTATTACCACTAGCTAGCAAGCTAAAGTGATTACTAACACTTAAATGTAATAACTAGCACACCAATGTAGCAAGCTACCTAGCTAGCTTACTAATAAGGCTACAGTTTGCTTCTACTGTAATAACCAATAGCTGGCTAGCTAAAATGATCAACAACTCTTTAATGTTATAGGTAGTAAACCAGTGTCGCGAGCTAGCTAGCTAGCTCGCTGATCAGGCTACAGTATACCATATGCACGCAGCAGCAATTCAATTAATTCTACGCCATTTCAACAGTGAGCGATACAAAAGTCTCACAAGACATTTGAGGTGCATAATGCAACGGAAGTCAAGTGGAGGGAATGCAACAGAAGTCAGAATATTGAATACATGACAGAATATTTAAGAGCAAGTAAAGGCCCTCTGTCTCCAAATGAGACCTGGTTCTGTAGCATGGTGCAGGTCTGCCGCACACTAGGAAAATTTCAGGGTCTTTGCATGGGACTTCAAAGTTGTGAGTAAATGAGGAGTCCACTTGCAAAGTTTTCTATGTCAAGTTGGTCCATTTTTTTACAACTCCGCTTCCGGAATAGTTGGGACGAAGTGAAAATTGTGAATAAAATCAAAATACAATGACTTTCAGATCACATGAGCCAATATGTTATTAACAATTGAACATAGATAACATTTTAAATGTTGAAACTGAGACATTTTTCATTTTTATCCACAAAATGAGCTCATTTCAAAATTTCTTCACCAGGTCTCAAAAAAGTTGGGACACAGGAAAAAAGGGCTGAAAAAGCAATCAATGTATAAGAGAATCAGCTGATAGAACATTTAGCAAGTAATTAAGTTAACTGGCATCAGGTGTGCAACATGATTTGCTAAAAAAGGGATGTCTTAGAGAGCTAAATCGCTCAGAGGTCAAGATGGCCAGAGGCTGTGAAGTCTTTCGTAAAAAAATTGTGGAATACTTTAATGTTCCTCAACGTCAAATTGCAAAGGCTTTGAAGGTCTCATCATCGACGGTGGATAATATCATCAAAAGATTCAGAGAAATTGGAAAAATCTCTGTGTGTACGGGACAAGGCCAAAGACCTTTCCTGGATGCCCATGATCTTCAGGCCCTGAGACGCCACTGCATCACTCAATGGCATGGTTCTGTCATTGACATTACTAAATGGGCCCAGGAATACTTCAAGAAACCACTGACTGTAAACACAGTCTGCCGTGCCATCCACAGATGCCACCTAAAACTCTATCATGCAAAAAGGAAACCATTGTTGAGCATGATCCAGAAGTGCCGCTGTGTTCCGTGGGCAAGGCTCATTTAAAATGGTCTGTAGCAAAGTGGCAAAGTGTCCTGTGGTTAGATGAGTCCAAATTTGACATTCTTGTTGGAAGTCATGGCCGTCGTGTCCTCTGGGCTAAAGAGTCGAAAGACCACCCCTCCTGTTATCAGCGTTCAGTTCAAAAGCCAGCACCTCTGACGGTATGGGGATGCATTAGTGCATATGGTGTGGGACATTTGCATGTTTTAAAAAGCACCATGAATGCTGAGAGGTATATAAAGGTTTTAGAGCAACATATGCTCCCCTCCAGACAACATTTATTCCAGGGAAGGCCTTGTGTATTTCAGCAGGACAATGCAAAACCACATACTGCAGCGATTACAATAGCATGGCTTTGTGGTAGAAGAGTCCATGTGCTTAACTGGCCTGTCTGCAGTCTTTCACTGATTGAGAATATTTGGTGCATGATTAAACGAAAAGTCCATCAAAGGAGACCCAAAATCCTCCAGCAGCTAGAAGCCTGTATTAAACAAGAATTCCAATGGCTCAACTCAAGAAACTTATCTCCTCATGGCCCAGACTCCTCCACTCTGTGTTAAAAAGAAGAGGGGATGCTACACCATGGTAAACAGGCCCCTGTCCAATCTTTTTTGAGACCTGTAGCAGCCATCAAATTTGAAATGAGCTCATTTTGTGGATAAAATTGTAAAATTTCTCAGTTTCAACATTTGCTTTGTTATCTCTGTTCTATTATGAATAAAATACTGGCTTGTGTGATCTGAAAGCCATTGCATTTTGATTTTATTCACAATTTACACTTTGTCTAACTATTTTATTCTAACTATTTTGGAATTGGGGTTGTAGAAAAATCAGATTTTTTGGTAGGCATAGAAAGTATCTTCCATAGATAGCAATTTTCACTATACTGAAACTATGAGCCTTGCAGACCTAATCCATGGGGAATTCATTATTTTTTTAAGAAACGACTTTGATTTTGCAACACAAAGTTTTCACAGGTTTTTTAGCAGGTTTTGTCAGTGTTTAAACCAGCCGCAATACTCAATAGGTAAAGCAATATGACTCAGGATCCACTCTACATGCTACAGACAGCACAGTGGTTCAATAGCTGTTATGACAATGACAACATAAACATGAGTCCATGGGTTCAAATCCCTTTTATGATATCACTATCATCACACTTTTCTGAACTGCCCAAACCAATTAGAGTTAGAGAAAGCAAAAGGTGAACAGGCAATAAAAGCTTCACTGTGATTGATTACTTCTAGCGAACAAAAACGAAATGTTTCCACGTTGGCTGATGACTTAGCTGAATTTGACAGAGTTTTCCTCCTTGACTTGGCAGGTTTTTATAAAATTTTGCTTTTTCTGTTACAATTTATAACATAATTTAGTAGGTTTTGAAAGTGGAGCTGTCAGTGGGACATGTGCAGTTGCCTGAAAGAGAGGCTAAGAGAGATAAGTTATTTATTTTCAAAACTTGACTAAGCAGGTTTTGCAAGTCGACTCCTCAAATTCGGTTCTGCGGGCATGATTGGCTCACAGATTTTATTTGATTCTGTGGGCTGACCCCAGAGTTACGGAGGAATTGTTGATGATGCAAAGAGGGAGAGAGGCTGCCTCCAGCTGGACAGACACAACAACTGCAGGAGTAACTCAAGCCAGTGCATCCAAAAATTGGACCAATGAAAAGGTAATGAGTACGAAAATGGTTTGTCAATTGATTTGTTCGTTCAAAAAAATTATTTTTTTGACAGTACTTAAGCTCAAACCTTAGTGCGATCGTTATGCTCAAAGTTTAGTGCTATAGTTATCCGTAAACATTTGTGCTATCCCTATGCTCAAACATTACTGCTACCCCCAGGCTCAAACCTTAATTCCATCCCTATGCTCAGATCATAGTGCTATCCCTATGCTCTAACCTTAGCGCTATCCCTATGCTCAAACCTTAGCGGTATCCCTATGCTCAAACTTTCATACTATCCCTTTGCTCCAACCTCAACACTATCCCCATACTCAAGCCTTTGCGCCATCCCTACGCTTAAACCATAGTGCTATCCCTATGCTCAAACCTTAATGCAATCCTTATGCTCAAACCTTAGCGCTATCCCTGTGCTCAAACCTTAATGCAATCCTTATGCTCAAACCTTAGCGCTATTCCTGTGCTCAAAACTAAGTGCTATCCCTATGCTCAAACCTTAGTGCTGTCCCTATGCTCAAACCTTAATTCTATCCTTAAGCTCAAACCTTAGTGCTATTCCTATGCTCAAAACTAAGTGCTATTCTGATGCTGACACCTTAGTGCTAACCATATGCTCAAGGCTTATTGCTATCTCTATGCTCAAGCCTTTGAGTTATCCCTATGCCCAAACTTTACTGCTGTCTCGATGCTCAATCAGTCTCTTCATATGCTCAAATCTTTGTGTTCTCTGTAATGAAATATCAGTACCATCCCTATGCTCAAACCTTATTGCAATTTCAATGCTTGAATCTTCTCTAATCCTGACCATTTCAGACCATTCACAGATCAGACTACTTATTAGCCAAAAAATGCATTTATAAAACTAAAACAAAGACACCAGGAGACTAAATTATGTTTCATTTGTATCTGACTGGTAAATCAATTTCCCAGAATCTGCATCTGTCAGGGACACAATTTTTTATTTCAACAATGGCTCTGGTTTGATTGCAAAGACACATTCCTCAAAACAAAGCACCATTTTTCAAAACTGGAAAACTGCACACTCAACTCTGCAAATGTCAAACTTTCAGGTGAAAACCCACCTCCACTCAAAACCATATACTCTTGCTGAAAAACCAAACTTCGCCTTCACACATCAGTCCAAAAACACACACTACAACATACTCTTAGACACTGTGGAGATAAAGTCATAACACTGCCACAAAATCTAAAATGAATAATGTTGCTTCTGGTTCTCACCCACAAAACCTCTTGACATGATAAACACAGTAGACAAAAATGTTTACTTTATTTTTTATTCATAATGTATGCTACAGTTCAGCTTCCAATCAATACAATGTTATGGGATGAAATACACAGTAAAGGAATGAAGGAAAAAAAGTACTGTAAAAAAAACTAACAGAAAATAATTTACCACAGCATCCCCACCATGGATTACTGGCAAATACAGGAAATATTTTACTCTGCTATTGCATTGCGTCTCTGGTCTGGGTCAAGCCAAAGAACCACATCACATGGTATATTGGCCCTTGCCAGGCAGCGGAGGAAAAAAAAACACTTTGCATAACTAATCCACCCCTGGCATGCATCTACTGTTATGTCAAAACATGCCTCCTCCATGACCTGGAGAAGGTGAGCAGGGATGTAGGGGCCCCCGTTGTACACCGTCCACTACCATGCCAAAAAAAAAAAAATGCTGGTAGAAAGACATTGCTGAAACTCGGTTATTGGTGAACAAGTCACGAACTAGAGCTGCCTGGTCGAAGCGTATGTTGTCCCAAATGACAGTGTGGCTGCTGTAGTTGTGCTGGCTCCCTCAGTTCTAACTGATATATGGTCTCGCAGACTATCAAGGAAAGTAAGGAGAAGCACTGTGTTTTATGGCCCAAGGACGGAATGGCGGTGGAGGACCCCTCGGTTGCTGATGGCGACTCACATGGTGATATTCCCTCCTCGCTGGCCAGGGACGTAAACAATGGCCTGTTCACCAACTATGTCGCTCCCGCCCGCCTTCCCTTAGTTAGGTTGAATCCTGCTTCATCAATAACGATCATCTCAGGAGGAACAGGTCACCCTTCTACTTCAAAGATTCCCTACAAAAAACATGAAATATAGTAGAGTACCATAAATGACCACACCAAAACACATTGCTAGAGGGTGCAACTGATAGGCCATCATGTATGTAGTTTGCTCTACAGTATAGAGGGCTATAATTTACAGTGCAGTTGTTATGGTTCTGCCTTATGGGTGTTGTCTTTGTGCTTGCCTTAATTTCTGTTTTATTTTTCAGCTTTCATTTCTGCCGTCTGATGATCGATTCCCTCTCTTCCAAACTGTCGCGTGACAGGCTTCAGCATGCCTGCGTCTCATTGTCCAATCACATTTCCTCTTTCGGTTCTGGTATTTCATTCATTGCTTCCAACTGTGCTTAATTCTGGGTCTCACTAAAGTCTGAGTGAATGCGTTCTCTGATAGGATAATAACTAACCCGTTCTAACCAGCACCCATTTCAGGGTGATTATCAATATTTTGTCACGTAGTATTAACCTTAATTAACTCATTAGCGAGTGCGTGTGTTTCTAGCTTTAGTAATTCCTGCCTAAGCTTTCCCTGATTAACTGCGTTTAAAGCTGGCTTGCTCTCGTGGTGCTTTGCTCTCCTCACGATTAGATTACCTTAATCTAAACTGTCTAAGTTTGATGGTCTCAGTATTATTATTGTTAACCCGGTTCTCGTGTAATTGTTTATTAATCCCATGTGTTTCTGTTCCATTCGAGATTGCCTTTTGAGTCCCCGCCTCCTCATGACTATAAATGTGGCAGAGATGGGAGGAGACATCAGACGGAACTTTGTTAGACTCTGCATGTTGAAATCTCAGCTCCTTGTGCCTTCCGAGTATTTCCTTTGTATGATTCGAGTCTTGTATTTTGCTGCGTCCACGTCTTGTCTGCCCCTTGGTTAAGTCTCCCAGTGTGTCTGTCAGTCTAGTTAGGTCCAGTTGTTTTTCTAGTTTATCCACTCTTGAGCATTTCTGTTTCCCCCTGCCCTGGGCAGTGTACCTTAGTTTTCCCATTTGTTCAGTGCATGGTGTTTTATTTCTGGCTTGTCTGCCAATTTTCTCCTAGTGTTGTGTTTCAATAAACAGTTCAGTTCCTGCATCTGGCGTTCCCCTGACCTCTTAACAGCAGTAATACTGTATGTATTGTAACATACAGAAATACTTGTTAGGAAACCCATACCTGCACATGTTACTGACGAAAACGAAAACGGAAAAACGAAATGTTTCCACGTTGGCTGATGACTTAGCTGAATTTGACAGAGTTTTCCTCCTTGACTTGGCAGGTTTTTATAAAATTTTGCTTTTTCTGTTACAATTTATAACATAATTTAGTAGGTTTTGAAAGTGGAGCTGTCAGTGGGACATGTGCAGTTGCCTGAAAGAGAGGCTAAGAGAGATAAGTTATTTATTTTCAAAACTTGACTAAGCAGGTTTTGCAAGTCGACTCCTCAAATTCGGTTCTGCGGGCATGATTGGCTCACAGATTTTATTTGATTCTGTGGGCTGACCCCAGAGTTACGGAGGAATTGTTGATGATGCAAAGAGGGAGAGAGGCTGCCTCCAGCTGGACAGACACAACAACTGCAGGAGTAACTCAAGCCAGTGCATCCAAAAATTGGACCAATGAAAAGGTAATGAGTACGAAAATGGTTTGTCAATTGATTTGTTCGTTCAAAAAAATTATTTTTTTGACAGTACTTAAGCTCAAACCTTAGTGCGATCGTTATGCTCAAAGTTTAGTGCTATAGTTATCCGTAAACATTTGTGCTATCCCTATGCTCAAACATTACTGCTACCCCCAGGCTCAAACCTTAATTCCATCCCTATGCTCAGATCATAGTGCTATCCCTATGCTCTAACCTTAGCGCTATCCCTATGCTCAAACCTTAGCGGTATCCCTATGCTCAAACTTTCATACTATCCCTTTGCTCCAACCTCAACACTATCCCCATACTCAAGCCTTTGCGCCATCCCTACGCTTAAACCATAGTGCTATCCCTATGCTCAAACCTTAATGCAATCCTTATGCTCAAACCTTAGCGCTATCCCTGTGCTCAAACCTTAATGCAATCCTTATGCTCAAACCTTAGCGCTATTCCTGTGCTCAAAACTAAGTGCTATCCCTATGCTCAAACCTTAGTGCTGTCCCTATGCTCAAACCTTAATTCTATCCTTAAGCTCAAACCTTAGTGCTATTCCTATGCTCAAAACTAAGTGCTATTCTGATGCTGACACCTTAGTGCTAACCATATGCTCAAGGCTTATTGCTATCTCTATGCTCAAGCCTTTGAGTTATCCCTATGCCCAAACTTTACTGCTGTCTCGGTGCTCAATCAGTCTCTTCATATGCTCAAATCTTTGTGTTCTCTGTAATGAAATATCAGTACCATCCCTATGCTCAAACCTTATTGCAATTTCAATGCTTGAATCTTCTCTAATCCTGACCATTTCAGACCATTCACAGATCAGACTACTTATTAGCCAAAAAATGCATTTATAAAACTAAAACAAAGACACCAGGAGACTAAATTATGTTTCATTTGTATCTGACTGGTAAATCAATTTCCCAGAATCTGCATCTGTCAGGGACACAATTTTTTATTTCAACAATGGCTCTGGTTTGATTGCAAAGACACATTCCTCAAAACAAAGCACCATTTTTCAAAACTGGAAAACTGCACACTCAACTCTGCAAATGTCAAACTTTCAGGTGAAAACCCACCTCCACTCAAAACCATATACTCTTGCTGAAAAACCAAACTTCGCCTTCACACATCAGTCCAAAAACACACACTACAACATACTCTTAGACACTGTGGAGATAAAGTCATAACACTGCCACAAAATCTAAAATGAATAATGTTGCTTCTGGTTCTCACCCACAAAACCTCTTGACATGATAAACACAGTAGACAAAAATGTTTACTTTATTTTTTATTCATAATGTATGCTACAGTTCAGCTTCCAATCAATACAATGTTATGGGATGAAATACACAGTAAAGGAATGAAGGAAAAAAGTACTGTAAAAAAAACTAACAGAAAATAATTTACCACAGCATCCCCACCATGGATTACTGGCAAATACAGGAAATATTTTACTCTGCTATTGCATTGCATCTCTGGTCTGGGTCAAGCCAAAGAACCACATCACATGGTATATTGGCCCTTGCCAGGCAGCGGAGGAAAAAAAAACACTTTGCATAACTAATCCACCCCTGGCATGCATCTACTGTTATGTCAAAACATGCCTCCTCCATGACCTGGAGAAGGTGAGCAGGGATGTAGGGGCCCCCGTTGTACACCGTCCACTACCATGCCAAAAAAAAAAAAAATGCTGGTAGAAAGACATTGCTGAAACTAGGTTACTGGTGAACAAGTCACGAACTAGAGCTGCCTGGTCGAAGCGTACGTTGTCCCAAATGACAGTGTGGCTGCTGTAGTTGTGCTGGCTCCCTCAGTTCTAACTGATATATGGTCTCGCAGACTATCAAGGAAAGTAAGGAGAAGCACTGTGTTTTATGGCCCAAGGACGGCATGGCGGTGGAGGACCCCTCGGTTGCTGATGGCGACTCACATGGTGATATTCCCTCCTCGATGGCCAGGGACGTAAACAATGGCCTGTTCGCCAACTATGTCGCTCCCGCCCGCCTTCCCTTAGTTAGGTTGAATCCTGCTTCATCAATAATGATCATCTCAGGAGGAACAGGTCACCCTTCTACTTCAAAGATTCCCTACAAAAAACATGAAATATAGTAGAGTACCATAAATGACCACACCAAAACACATTGCTAGAGGGTGCAACTGATAGGCCATCATGTATGTAGTTTGCTCTACAGTATAGACGGCTATAATTTACAGTGCAGTTGTTATGGTTCTGCCTTATGGGTGTTGTCTTTGTGCTTGTCTTAATTTCTGTTTTATTTTTCAGCTTTCATTTCTGCCGTCTGATGATCGATTCCCTCTCTTCCAAACTGTCGCGTGACAGGCTTCAGCATGCCTGCGTCTCATTGTCCAATCACATTTCCTCTTTCGGTTCTGGTATTTCATTCATTGCTTCCAACTGTGCTTAATTCTGGGTCTCACTAAAGTCTGAGTGAATGCGTTCTCTGATAGGATAATAACTAACCCGTTCTAACCAGCACCCATTTCAGGGTGATTATCAATATTTTGTCACGTAGTATTAACCTTAATTAACTCATTAGCGAGTGCGTGTGTTTCTAGCTTTAGTAATTCCTGCCTAAGCTTTCCCTGATTAACTGCGTTTAAAGCTGGCTTGCTCTCGTGGTGCTTTGCTCTCCTCACGATTAGATTACCTTAATCTAAACTGTCTAAGTTTGATGGTCTCAGTATTATTATTGTTAACCCGGTTCTCGTGTAATTGTTTATTAATCCCATGTGTTTCTGTTCCATTTGAGATTGCCTTTTGAGTCCCCGCCTCCTCATGACTATAAATGTGGCAGAGATGGGAGGAGCCATCAGACGGAACTTTGTTAGACTCTGCATGTTGAAATCTCAGCTCCTTGTGCCTTCCGAGTATTCCCTTTGTATGATTCGAGTCTTGTATTTTGCTGCGTCCACGTCTTGTCTGCCCCTTGGTTAAGTCTCCCAGTGTGTCTGTCAGTCTAGTTAGGTCCAGTTGTTTTTCTAGTTTATCCACTCTTGAGCATTTCTGTTTCCCCCTGCCCTGGGCAGTGTACCTTAGTTTTCCCATTTGTTCAGTGCATGGTGTTTTATTTCTGGCTTGTCTGCCAATTTTCTCCTAGTGTTGTGTTTCAATAAACAGTTCAGTTCCTGCATCTGGTGTTCCCCTGACCTCTTAACAGCAGTAATACTGTATGTATTGTAACATACAGAAATACTTGTTAGGAAACCCATACCTGCACATGTTACTGACGCTGGTCTTTCACTCAGTTTTTCTTTCAAAAGGGACACAATGTGCCTGTTTCATTTGCACATGATTTCTGAGAATACAGTCAATAATTGATACTAGTGGCATCAATTCCTCGAAAGACTTGTTGATCTTCAATGACCCGCTCTTGAATCCCTCACATGCTAACTGCATTGTCCGCAATGACCATGGTGACTATTTCTGACTTCTGACTATTTCATGGATTTGCTACTGCCAGATGAATAAAACAATCCAGCAGGAGCTAGGACCATGGGCCTAAAACAAAAAGCAGGACCCAAACGCACAGGCTGATATAAAAATAGAACACATTAAATGATATTCACAACAAACGACGGGACTAGCAGCACCACATTGCAAGGCTATAACCCAGAATGCAGCTGCAATTGCCAGTTGCCAATTGCAGCTCTTAAATACTCTAACTTCACCTTCAACGAGCAACAGGTGTGGCTCGCTGAAGTGGAGGCGAAGACAGCCGGAGGGGGAGGGACTGCAAGGAAACCCTTAATTTCCCTCTCTTGCACCTCGGACACCAGCATTCTCCTGCCTCCACCAAGTGAGCGTCTCGGTTCTGCAAAAACAGAAGTGGGATTGGATACTGTGAACAATTCTTGACAAAATGGCAGCGTACCATAACTCCACATTACGCACTGTAACTGAGATTCATACAGAACGATAGAGCAAACAGCTGCACCCCACACACACACACACACACACACACACACACACACACACACACACACACACACACACACACACAGTACTGTAAGAGCTCAGAGTACAGCAATCTAGAGTATAGTAGAGAGCAGTATGTAGCCTACATACAGTACTTACCCGGTAAGGTCCATATGATGGAGGTAACATTGAAACGGCTAAGGTTCCGCTGCACTCGTTGCCCAGCCTCCCTCATTGACAGGCCATGCACAAGGACGTGGTCAACAAGGGCGGCACGAATTTCATCGCTCGCTACTAGGCTCCTCGGTCTTCGCATCCTCCTCCTCCTCCTCCTCCTCCTCCTTGCCTTCCTGGATCTATTGCTCTTAAACTAAATTAACTAACCTAGGGCCCTTTTATCTATGCACTGGAGGTTCTGATTAGTGTATGAACAGTTTTGTCTAAGTGTTTTCAATAATTTTCAGAGTTTTCTTTTTTTTTCTTCAAATAAATTTGGTATCTCCAATCCCACCCGAATCTGGAATGCCCGACTGGTGAACTATGTACAAAGCTTGCTCGTATGCGACCCCTTGCTGCCAACTCAGGATAGTAAGGACAGTTCACGGCTCTCCTCCGAAGCATGTGCCTGTCAACCACTGATTCTTATACACTCATTGGTTGAATCCTCGTAAGTTCAGAACGAGGGCGGAGGATACCCAGACATGAACTGGAGCAACGAACAAAGCTATTATTGTATCCCCTAATCCGGCAGTCCCTTCCCAATTTGGAACCCTGTAGCGCGATGGCCAATTGTGCGCTACTCTGAAAAAGCTGCCGACCCATGCCGGTGGGTACGCCGGGGCTCGAACCCACGACATGATAGTCACCTCTGCACTGCAGCGCAGAGCCTTAACCGAGTGAGCTATTCGGCAGCATTTTCAGTGTTTTCAATAATTGTGTGGTAATTGGGTTCAGTCTTTGCTGACTGAGTTAACATTGTCAAATGCTCGTGCTTTCTGAATGAACACAAGGTGCAGGCAATGGCAATTAAGGGGATTTGTGTGTACAGTTTTGCACTAAAAGATCAACTAATTTGAATTATGTGTGTCAACAGGTCAACATGGTTTAAAGTTTTGGGAAATGGGTGTGTCTTTTGGGAGATAGCATTATGCATTAGGATATTTAGCCCATTAGTCTGGTAATAGTGTGTAAGCAATTGAGAGAAACTGTACGTTAACCATTAAATATTTCTCTCCCTCTCTCTCTCTCTCTCTCTCTCTCTCTCTGTGTGCATGCATGTGTGCGCGGGTGTATTTGTTAGTGTGTGAGTATATGTGTGGTAGAGAGTATGTTGTGTGTATGTTGATGTGTGTGAGAGATTGTGTTTGTGTTTGTGTGTAAGACGTTGTGTGTGTGTGTGTGTGTGTGTGTATGTGTTTGTTTGAGAGAGATATTGTGTGTCTGTGTGTGCGAAAGAGAGATTGTGGATGTGTGTGTGTGTGAGAGAGAGACAGTATGTGTATGCATGTCTGTGTGTGAAAGAGCGATGGTGCGTGTTTGCGCACTTTTTTTGTGAAAGCTTCCATTTTTGCTTCTTCTGTGCCACTTTCTATTAAATAATTGTGTTCTACAAAAGAAACATCTCCCAGCCCTGTTTTATACCCTGATTTCCTAGGATTGTGTCTCATACAGGAAACTCCTGAATAATTTAAGGCTGGCTGGTGGCGAAGAGGAAACATAAAAATATTCTCCATCCAGCGGCCAGGCTTCCTCTGAGACACAATTAACTGCAAAATCAACACAACCACGAGCTGGAGAGCTAATGCTGCGCTGCCTTACAAAAACTGAAGCTCTGTGGACTCCAGTAAAGGTCAAGGATCAAAGTTCTTAGCATGGTTGATAACGAATTTCATAACTCATGTCGTCAGTCTAAGTCTTAATAGTCTTACTCACAGTAGTGCATTGTGGCCTCAAATTTGAGCTATTTATTTATTTATTATTTAATAATTTTATTAAATGTAATAATTTTAATTAATGGAAGTGGACCAAACTGGGGACAAAGGACTTTTATCATTGTATTCAGGGTTTTAGTAGCGCTCTTAAATACTGTGACTTCCATGAATTTTCTGGTGCATTTTCACCCTTAACTCACAGTGCAGTTGTGCACAATGAATGGAGGATTTGATAACTGGTGTTGCCAGTCATTTCTGTGAGCACTGCAGCAAGTGCTTGATGCGTCCTCCAGTGGAGGTGTCAATGGTGTTTTATTCTCTCCTGATGAGAGCAGATTTGAGATTAATGATTATGCAGGAGCTAAGAGTGTATAATGCATCACTCATAATTCCATATGCAACGACATTTCATCAGCGATTAATCAGCCAATCAGGCTCAGCTTGCAGACTTCATATAATTTACTGCCTGACTACTGATTAATGGTGTAAAAGAGTGAATACGGACATAATGAGAGCAGCGAAATGCCACACACGTCATCATGCATTTTACAATGAATATATACTCGCTGATGTATAATTCATTAATCGCAGGGCAATAAATTGTGTGATGTGTGAAAATCATTATCTTGGGTGACACGAGGATGTGGACTCTGATTGTGCAACGACAGCAATTTCCAGCAGGGGGTGCTGTGTTACCAGTACACGTACATACCACCCGCGTCACACGATTTTACTAGCACAGTCACATATGCACCAGCAAACAAATTAAAATGCTGTATGAGCACAGTCTGGGAAAGAAACTCATAGGTTGGAGGATCAAGTTCCACAGCAGCTGTTAAGCCCCTGAGCTTGGGCTTAAATTGGTCTCAGTGGGATGGTGAGAGGATGAATAGTAGATGTGCTCTGTGGGAATGATGATGAGAGGATGAATGAATGATGTATGCTGTGGGAATGTTGGTGAGAGGATGAATGAATTTGTGCTATGGGAATGTTGCTGAGAGGATGAATGAATGATGTGTTATATTTGAATCTTGGTGAGAGGATGAATAGATGATGTGTGCTGTGGGAATGTTAGTGAGAGGATGAATAGATGATGTGTTCTGTGGGAATGTGGGTGAGAGGATGAATAGATGATGTGTTATGTTGCAATGTTGGTGAGAGGCTGAATAGATGATGTGTTCCGTGCGAATGTTGGTGAAAGGATGAATAGATGATGTGTTCTGTGGGAATGTTGGTGAGAGGATGAATGAATGATGTGTGCTGTGGAAATGTTGGTGAGAGGATGAATGAATGATGTGTGCTGTGGAAATGTTGGTGAGAGGATGAATAGATGATATATGCTGTGGGAATGCTGATTAGCAGATGAATTGATGATGTATGCAAGCAGTTGCCAATCCCACTGAGATCAATTTGGTATTGAGAGGATGAATACATGAGGTCTGACGACTGAGATAGCCATTGCCGAATATTGATTTTGTTGTCATGGCACCATTTCTGTGTGGTTCTCGAAGTATGCTTTGGGTCACTGTCTTATAGGATAGTCCACCTACAGCCAGCCTTCTGGCGGAGGCAACTAGATTTTCAATCAAAATATCCTGATACTTTATGGAATTCATTATGCCATTAAGCTCATCCAGTGTCCCTGGATCTCTTGAATGAAAACAACCACAAAATACGTCTGATCCAATATCATATTTCACTGTGGGTATGAGGTGTTTTTCCTTGTACGCATCTCTATTTTTATGCCAAACATGCTGATGCTGTAGGTCACAGAAATGTTCAATTTTGGTCTCATCTGACCAAAGCACCGTGTTCCAGTCATAATTTTAATGATGGTCAGCAAACTTGCTTGTATCTCAGTCTTCTGACCAGAAAGGCTTTCTTCTGGCAACCCTTCCAAAGTGGTTGTGAAGGTAGGGCCTGATGATGCTTTTTGAAACCTGGTAACCCCAAGATGCCACCAATGTCTGCAATTCCTTCACAGCAATTCTTGGGGATTTTTTTGCTTCTCTCACCATCCTCTTCAGTATCCTGATGGCCAAAATTCAGTTGCATCTTCTGCCCTTGCATTTTTCAACAGTTCTATATCTTTGGAATTTTTTAATAATTACCCTGACAATCCTCAGTGGCACATTCAATTGTTTGTGAATCTTCTTGTAGCCATTACCAGATTTATAAGGGTCTATGACCATCTGACTCTTTTGAACTGACATTTGTTTTGTTTTCTTCATGGTGTTGGATGACAAAGGGATATTGCATGTGTGTTACCTCATTTTTACACCCTAGTGAAATAGCAAGTGATGTAATGGCTCAATGTAGTTCTTTAACACTTAGTTAAAACTTAAATAAGTGCAGTTTAAAACCTGGTTTAATTCTGGTCAATGTTCTTCATAATAATCTTTAAGGGTGTCATTAATTGTGAATTCCTGATTTGGCAGAAGTGGACATTTAATTAAATCAGTAAACGATTTTGGTTGGTTCCTTTGTAACAATAATATTCTACAGCAGTTTTCACATTGTTACGTAGAATTACTCTATAAATAAATTTATGAGAATTTTTAAAAAGTATTTTTGATGCATTGCCAGTCAGTGACGCCAGTCATTTTGGAGCCCACTGTATGTGTGCATGCATTTATGCAGGTATGTGTGTATGTATATGCACGTATTATATATATATATATATATTTATACCATGGTCTGGGTGAATACTTTTTTCTGATTGGCTGGCAGGTATGCATTAAAACCGTGGAACCGCACAGATAGTTTGGCTACGGTCGTTTCACCATTCGAAATTCATCCACTTGCCAACTTGTAACCCTTGCAACGTTAAACGTGGCATTCGGCTGGGTGCAACGGAAAACCTAGCTGCTCATATATCTCCAGTAAATTAAGCGGCGTCATACAAGTTGCGTCCAGCGGGGCGGTTAACTATAGGTACTCGAGCGATAATGACCGGCAATATTATTGCAGCGAAGTAATCAGCCTTTATCCATTAAAAGATTATAATTGAGTACGGTTACAAATGAAGCTAACGTGTCCACTTCATGTGTCAGCAAAGTTCTCTAGCTACGTGCTATGCCGGCAGACTGATTTCAGCTCGCTGCCTGCGGAAACCGTCATAAGTTCATCGTAATTGTGGGTAGCAAGTTAGCTACAGTCTGCATAATCGCACATAATGTTGTGTTATGCATAATCTCCATTTCAGCTGGAATCCGTAATCAAATCAGCTGGTAAACGGATGTAAGCGTGTGCAAAAAAAATCTTTCTCCATGAACGTAAGATGAACTAAGATAGCTGGTTCAATTTAACTTGGCCTATAGTAGGCTATTGGGTATGAGAAGGCGCGGCGCCTCTTTAATGATTACCAGCTCTTTTTTTTTTAGTGCAAAACTTTCACCAAAATTTCTGAATGCTGTGATTTGATATCGCTGGCAAAAGACCATGGTATAAGCGGGATAATCAACTCGAAGGTGAGCATTCCATGGTTTTAATGCACTTCGCGGAGGCAACCACCCTCCAATTTGCCTCCGCGTCGTGCATTAAAACCGTGGAATGCACACCTTCTCATTAATTATCCCTTACATATATATATTTATACCATGGTCTGGGTGAATACTTTTCTCTGATTGGCTGGCAGGTATGCATTAAAACCGTGGAACCGCACAGGTAGTTCGGCCACGGTCGTTTCACCATTCGAAATTCATCCACTAGCCAACTTGTAACCCTAGCAACGTTAAACGTGGTATTCGGCTGGGTACAACGGAAACCTAGCTGCTAATTTATCTCCAGTAAATTTAGCGGCGTCATACAAGTTGCGTCCTGCGGGGCGGTTAACTATAGGTACTCCAGCGATAATGACCGTAAATATTGTAGCAGCGAAGTAATCAGCCTTTATCCATTAAAAGATTGTAATTGAGTACGGTTACAAATGAAGCTAACGTGTCCACTTCATGTATCAGCGACTGCTGACAGTTCGTTAGCTACATGCTATGTCAGCAGACTGATTTCACCTCGCTGACTCGTACTCAAGCGATAATGACCGTAAATATTATAGCAGTGAAATAATCAGCCTTTATCCATTAAAAGATTGTAATTGAATACGGTTACAAATGAAGCTAACGTGTCCACTTCATGTATCAGCGACTGCTGACAGTTCGCTAGCTACGTGCTATGCCAGCAGACTGATTTCAACTCGCTGACTCGTACTCAAGCGATAATGACCGTAAATATTATAGCAGTGAAAAAATCAGCCTTTATCCATTAAAAGATTGTAATTGAATACGGTTGCAAATGAAGCTAACGTGTCCACTTCATGTATCAGCGACTGCTGACAGTTCGTTAGCTACATGCTATGCCAGCAGACTGATTTCACCTCGCTGACTCGTACTCAAGCGATAATGGCCGTAAATATTATAGCAGTGAAATAATCAGCCTTTATCCATTAAAAGATTGTAATTGAATACGGTTACAAATGAAGCTAACGTGTCCACTTCATGTATCAGCGACTGCCGACAGTTCGCTAGCTACGTGCTATGCCAGCAGACTGATTTCAACTCGCTGACTCGTACTCAAGCGATAATGACCGTAAATATTATAGCAGTGAAATAATCAGCCTTTATCCATTAAAAGATTGTAACTGAGTACGGTTACAAATGAAGCTAACGTGTCCACTTCATGTAGGCCTATCTGCGACTGCTGACAGTTCGCTAGCTACGTGCTATGCCAGCAGACTGATTTCAGCTCGCTGACTCTACCGAAACCGTCATAAGTTCATTGTAATTGTGGGTAGCAAGTTAGCTACAGTCAGCATGATCGCGCATGAAGTTTGGTTATGCATAATCTCCGTTTCAGATTAATGCTGCGATTTGATATTGCTGGCAAATGACCATGGTATAAGCGGGATAATGAACTCGAAGGTGAGCATTCCACGGTTTTAATGCACTTCGCGGAGGCAACCACCCTCCGCTTCGCGTCAGGTGGTTATTTGCCTCCGCGTCGTGCATTAAAACCGTGGAATGCACACCTTCTCGTTAATTATCCCTTACATATATGTATATATATATATATATATATATGTGCATGTACAATGTATGTATATGCAGGAATGTATGTCTGCATGTATGTAGGGTATACATGTTTATATGTATAATTGTGCGTATGTTTGTGCTGTATGTGTGTGTGCTGGAGAGATAAGCATTCACATAAAGGAAAATAGAGTGCATATCTTGGTTTGGATGGTGATGTTTAATTCATGATCTAATTCTCCTGGAAACATGACTGCGAGAGTGTTTGATATTTTTACAAAGGGTCTGTGACTGCGGCCACACTGCAGAAAAAGTAGCAGGGAGACACAACGCACTGTGTGGATAATGGACTGGAGCTGGGCTCCTCAAATCAACACTTCCCATCTCATTCTATCAGCTCATTTCACACAAGCAAATGCTCTCCGTCACATGCTGCTTCGGTCATCGCCAACTATCAGGGCTTGGTATCAATGTGTGTGTGTGTGTGTGTGGTACGTGTGTACAAGTATGTTTGCCGGTATATATGTGTGAGTGTGTGTATTTGTCTGTGTCTTTACGTGTGTGTACATGTGTATGTATGCGTGCGTGCATGTGAGAATATGTTTGTGTGTATGAGTGTGTGTTTGTGTGTGTGTGTGTGTGTATATATATATATATATATACATAATATACTGTATGTCCAGTATATATATGTCTGTACATATTTATATACAGCGCCCTCTATAACTATTGGCACCCCTGGTTAAGGTGTGTTCTTTAGCTTGTAATAAATTCAGTTTTTTTCTAAATAATATAGGACCATAATGAAAAAAAGGGGAAAATCCAACCTTTAATTCAAGTGCATTTATTCAGTGGGGAAAAAATCCCATATTTAGAAATAATTCTTTTACATCAAATCATGTGTGACAGAATTATTAGCACCCCTGATGTTAACACCTTGTACAACCCCCTTTTGCCAACAAAACAGGACCTAATCTTCTCCTACAATGTTTCACAAGATGGGAGAATACAGAAAGAGGGATCTTAGACCATTCCTCTTGTCACAATCTCTCTCAATCTTCCAGCGACCTGGGTCCTCTCCTCTGCACTCTCCTATTCAGCTCACTCCACAGGTTTTCAATGGGGTTGATTTCTTGGGACTGAGATGGCCATGGGAGGAGCTTGATTCTGTGTCTGGTGAACCATTTCTGCATAGATTTGGCCTCATGTTTAGGGTTATTATTATCTTGCTGAAAGACCCAATGATGACCCATCTTCAGCCTCCAAGTAGAGGCCACCAGATTTTGATTTAAAATGTCCTGGTATTTCGAAGTGTTCATGATGCCATGCACCCTAACAAGGTTCCCAGGGCCTCTGGAAGAGAAACAGGCCCACAGCATCATCGATCCTCCCCCATACTTCACAGTGGGCATGAGGTGCTTTTCTGCATACTTATCTTTTATGCTCCACCAGATCCACTTGGAGTGTTTGTTGCCAAAAAGCTCTATCTTGGTCTCATCTCACCAAAGCACATGGCCCCAGTTGAAGTCCCAGTACTGCTTAGCGAACTCCAGTCGTTTGCGTTTATGATTGTGAGTGAGAAAAGGTTATTTCCTTGCATGCCTCCAAAACAGCTGGTTGGCATGTAGATAGCGCCTGATGGTTGTTTTGGAGACTTTGTGACCCCAAGATGCTACCATTTGTTGCAATTCTTTAACAGTGAGCTTTGGATAACTTTTTATTTCTCTTACCATCCTCCTCACTGTGCGTGGTGGCAAAATAACCTTGCATCCTCATCCAGGCTTGTTTACCACTGTTCCAGTTGTTTTAAACTTCTTAATGATTCCTCTGACAGTAGATATGGGCAGGTGCAGGCAAGTGGCTATTTCCTTGTAGCCATTGCCTGACTTGTGAAGGTGGACACACATCTGCCTTACTTGAATGGTGTGTTCCTTTGTCTTTTCCATGTTGAAGAGTGGATAAGAGAAATGGCCTCCGTGTTACGTGATATTTATACCCCAGGGAAACAGGAAGTGATTAATTAGTAATTAAATGTTCCTAGATACTCTGATCAACTTTGTAAACTACTGTAGAAATTACAGAAATACTTTAATTACATTTATTTCCTAGGAATTGTTAGGGGTGCCAATAATTAAGGAACAGGTGATTTTATGAAAAAAATTTTTTTCTTATTCATGGATTTTTTTCCCCCTTAATATTCACTTGAGTTGAAGGTTACATTTTTCAATTTTCAGTGTAAGAGTATGCTTCTGCAATAAAAATTGAATTTATTTTAAGGCTTTTAACACATCTTAACCAGGGGTGCCAATAATTATTGAGGGCGCCGTATATATGTATATGTGTGTGTGTGTGCGCGCGTGTACACTTATAAGTCAGTTCTGCCTGAGGAGCTTCCATATCTTGCATAATGCAGTGTTTTATACACCTCCCTTTAGAGCATATTCCAGCTGCTGCAGGTTCTGTAGGTTAGAGATGAGAGACAGAGAGAATCTGCATCAGTGTCATAAATATAAGTCTAGAATTAAACTGTACATTAGAACAACCCTGCTCCCACCATTGTGCGTGTGTGTGTGTGTGTATGTGTGTTTGTGGGGGCGCGTATGTATTTGCTTGCATGCGTGTACGTGCCTGCGTGTTGCGCGCACAATTGTGTGCGAGTGTGTGTGTGCAGGTTTGTGCATGTTTTTGGGAATTTTTTTGTGTGTGTGTCTGTGCGCTGAGTTTCTCGTGTTGCTGATTCCCATTGGCTGTGGGAGGCTGTAGACTGCAGTGAAGTCTCTCTTATGTAACAGGCTTTAGTTTCAGAGCAGACAGAACTATCACCAAACTCTTCCTCTGTGACTGGAACCTGCCCCGGTGCATGCTGGGATGCAGGGGGAAGTAACTGAAGGGATCTGTTTCCTGCTGGTGAGGATGAGGGAGTGTTGCCTTGGCTCCTGTGTTTAGCCTTTTTCCATTATTCATCCCTGTTACACACACATTAGCCGCACGATTACACTACATTATTTATGAATGTTACATATGCATTATCCATTATTTTATTATTTAGAGCCTCTCATGGGTAACTCACAGGGCCTGTAGCCCAGCAGGTCATGCTAAGTGTTTTCACGTCTGAGCTCGGCCCGGCAACCTGCAACTTCGGGCAGTGCTGTACTGTTTATTATGCCATATAAATAATACATCCAGAAAGTGAAGTTTTGTGTTCGTGTCCCTTTGTAATCTGAGAAAATAAAGGGGACAGCCCCTTCAGGTTTGCAGTAGTTTTGGATTTAGTTCTGTTTTAATCATGATAAATAGACAATCTAATTTTATCTGGCAAACCACAGGCGCCTTGCCTGTACTGCAGCCCCCCTGCACAGGGGTATAAATAAATGTCTTACGCGGTCGTTATGAGGGTCCCACCCTTGTTTACTGATCATAGTGTGTCCTGGAGTTTCAGCCGAGCCTCGGAGTAAATACAGCCAGTGGAGCTAAAGGGTGCTATAGACCCAGTGTATCTGCAGAATACCAGCGAGAACAGTTTCCATATTGATTTAAGTTTAAGAGCCGATGTGTGACATTATATTAACTTCATTCATTGAGACTCTTAAAACAGGAATTTCTATTCAAAACAGTTAATGATAGGGTCTCTCTTGATGCATGATGTTGATCAGTGGCGGGCCGTAGGCAGTAACAAAGGCCATCAGAAAACTCACCCTTCTATGCTTGATAACCTAAACCTCTCACGGTTTACATTTCCCGAATAGCAGCAGTTGCTCAGACTAATTGGTGGAACTGACGACAGTCTAATTTATTTTTGATAGCATTGTTATACCTCGCACCACAAAATTATGAAGTGTTTTCTTCCACACAAAAATGACGACGTAAAATATGATTAAGGGAGTTCCCGATCACATAGGTTAATGAACAGGAACACTCCCAATGCACCTTCATATTTGTCCTCATGCCTATATATGCCATCTTCATTCCCACAATCCCCCCTCGTTTCATTTCCGCGGGGTTTACTCGTAACCAGACTGCCTAAGCGCTCAGCAAGACTCTGCTTACCCAAAGCATGGAATCCAAAATCCTACTGAATCCCTTGGACACAGAATTATTCCAAGACTTCGATGCTCCAGAGGAATCTTCTCAATCCGTTCCCGAAACTCCCATTTACCCTCCGCTCCGCGATTTTCGTACCTTCACCACTAAGTACCGCCCGCTCACTCCAGGTCTCCAGCGCCGTCTCGTAGCAGCAACGCCCCTCATCAACCACGGCGCCCAGAAGCGAGAGCCCGCCGCTCCCCAGCAAGGCTTACTACGGCTCGCACTCCAGGCTCACCCGAGGCTCCAAGTTGTACAGTCGCCAATCTCCATCGGGCGCCCAAGCAGAAGAAAATCCCCTTCCACCGCTCCGACAACTAGGCCAGACTACTAGAATTATACACCGACTGTCTCAGCAACACAGCTGTTCCACCATATCTGCCTGCAGCAGAGCACACAGCTCTTCTGGTTTCTGCCCTCAATGCCCTTAGCACCAACGTCACCATGCTTGGTGTCGTCCTCTCAGCTCCAGATTCTGTGGAAGCCACTCTTTCCGCAAATCAGCCAGTTCCCCCTGTGCCTGCTCCCGCTGTTCACAACCTCTTTGGTCTCTTTTCGTCCCTTGTTTTGTCCTAGTGTCCGCAGGCTGCACTTTTACCCCGGGCACATGCGTCCCATTCCCCGCCCCCCCTCCCCCCATCCCTTCCGCCGGACAAAAACCGGCTTCTGCGGTTCCTTCAGCCCACAATCGAATTCTCCAAGGCTCCAACAGTCCCGGCATTAACCCACCTACATCCGGAGAAGCACCCACTGTTGCTTCATCTGTTCATCTCTTTCCCACTGCACTATCTCTCCCCGCCCCCTCCCCTTCCCTGTTTCCTAATGTTACTAATCCCATGCTTCATCCTTCAGGTCCACCCCTCCCACCAACTACTTTGGCTGTCTCCGGGCAGTTTTCCTCACCACCCTTTCAGTACACACTTTCCACCACCCTACCTCGTATACGCTCCTCGCAGCCTATTCCAAAACCTTCACCACCATTTTTAGACAACAGATTTTATCTGGTATGTACATTGATCTGGCCCAGCTCATTCAACCATCCTTTCCGCATTAATTTTTTCAGTCGCGAAATCCAAACCATCCTTGGCTCCGCCCAGCTCAAAAACCCAACCCCCACTTGTTCCAGAGAGCTTACTCTAACCAAGTTTGCATTCACCTTTTCACTCTACTGGGATACAATCTACCAGTTCTTCGTTTATCATGGGCAAGGACTGGACGATTCCCTTACACTCCTTCTCAATCTCGCTTTACGCCTCAACAGTAAGGGCTTTTTTCAACGCGACATACTTTTTGCCTCTAAAGCAGCAGGTTTGATTCAGCAGTACAATCAAGGAGTTTACTGGGGCATATTAGACTCAGAATTGTATTGCCGAGTTTGGCGACTTTGCAGCAATTATTTTCACCATCACTCAGCAGTGCATTGTACCCAACAATGCCATTTAGCTGTCACTTCTTTCAGACTGTAGATTGTCATGGCTTATTGCTCAATGAGCCTCGCAAACTAATTTATGCAAATTTGTTTCACGAGCCACATGAGCACAGAAATTACAAAGATGTATTGATTTTTTTTCCCTAGTCATCAATGTGCGGAAGAAACGCCATATAATCTTGTGCAATGTATATCAAGGCTTTCAAAATAAATTAGACTTTCGTCAGTTCTACCAATTATTCAGAGCAACTCTTGCCAAGTATTCTCATCTTGTTCTTTGCAAATTTAATGTCATGCAATTATCATGCTGTTGAATGATTGCAATGTTTATTCCAAAATTGTCAAATCATTACAAATGCTAATGCACTTTGCTTCGCCGTCAAACATTCATGGATCCTGCTTGCGTATCCACCTCACAACCACTCACAGTGGCGCAGCTCACTAGCGCTTCACTAGTGCTTTGGTTATGGGTGCACTTACTTGCCTCGCCGGCAAACATTCACGGATACTATGCTTATCCGCCTCACGACCACTCGGCTATGGCCCCAGCAGTAATACTCTCCTTAGCTTTATCCAACCATCCTGATCCCAACTTCATCCGTTTCCTCATTCACGGTTTTACCCACGGTCTCCACCCTGGGTTTGTCGCCATTTCCGATCACTGTTTCATGTGCACTAATTTATAATCCACTCTAGCAAAGCCTCATATCATCGACAAGCTTATACAAGACAAAGTCGACACGGGTTTCATGATTAGACCCTATACCGAACCACTTTTCCACGTCTTTCGCATCAGCCCTATCGGAATAGCTACCCTAAATACTCGGGGGGGGGGGGGGGGGGGGGGAGCGGTTAATCATAGACTTACCCCTCACGGTTCCGTCCTCCCTAGTATCAGCAGTCTTATCCCCAGCAACGATTTCTCCAAGCACTACTCTCCAGTGGACCACGCTATCACTCTCATCCGCCTCGCCGGTCACGGTGCCTGGTTGGCTAATGCCGATATCACAAACGCTTTCAAGGTTGTCCAACTTTTTGGGGATTTTTGGCGTTTTCCTGGAAGGGGCACTATTACTTCGGCGTTCGTCTCACAGCCCCAAGATTTTAGATTCCCTCTCAGAAGCGCTGTGCTGGATTCTGTCCAATAGCCACAAATTGCCGTTCATCACACACCTCCTCGATGACTTCCTCGTTGTCACCCCACCTTCACCTCCCCCTTTCTAAGGTCCCGATACCTCGGCTTTGGTCTTTTTCGAACTCGGTGTTCCTCTGCAAGGATCATTCCACCTCATCTGAAATGCAGTTTCTCAGGAAACTAACACTAATTTCTGAACAATTCATGGTCAAAGCTGCACATACTCCCGACTATAAAAATGCCACCACTGATACCCTTTCTTGTTTCTCTTGGCAGAGATTCAGATGCTTGGCACCGCACTCGGCCATTCACCCCACTCCGGTTCCTCTGTTTTCTGCGACCGTCTACCCTTGACTCCTCAGCTCGAGCCCTTCACCTCTTTACCTCAAGAGGCCATTCTAAATGGGTTGGCTCCATGCTCACTTTCCTCATACCGCGCAGGATGGAAGCAATTCAGGAAATTCCTGTCTGCCCTCCTACTGCCATTCCTGGCCCTCGACATTGTTTCTATAACAAGCTCCATTTCGTATATCCACTCCGTACACCACATTTGACCGACCTCAATACAAGTCTATCTCAGTAGCATCATCCACTGGCCACTGGTTATCTGTGCTCGTCAATATCCCATTCTCACGTGCAGACGCTACTGTTTGTGTCTCCGACCAAACTTTTACCACTGACAGCAGACCTCCTCTTTCACTGCATCCAGACGCTGCACTCAGGGTACCATTCTGCTTCCACGGATTTCACGCTAGAAGCCTTGTTCCTTTTGGCGTTTAATAGTTTCTTGAGATATTCCGAGTTCGCTCCGCTCTCCGCTAATTACAATCCTTCTCGTCACACCAGCATGAACGACATCTCATTCTACTCCACCGACTGCCTCATGTTCAAGAGTAGTAAAACGAATCAGTTTGGCATTTCTCAGCACATTTTAATATTTCGCCTAGACTCCGCCCTCAGTCCGTTCGAGTCAATATCAAACTACGTCACCCCAAGATACGATAACCACACTTCTGACCAGAGACATGCGGTGAGGTGAGGCAGTGACCCAAACTTTTATCACAGGATTTTGTGAACCTGATCCGACGTACTATTCCTGATTGACAATCAAAACAATTAGGACCAAGCCTATAGGAAGCCCATATACTGATAGAGGAGATAAGGACAAAAAGATTCATTCATGTTTACACTTCAATTCGAGACTGCAAGGATGGAAATCTGAATAGGGAAAATTCTCGGCTCTCTGTAATTCTGTGTCTCATTTAAACATTTTGTTAATCGAATCATGAAAGAAGACTGAAAATAAACGCCCGCTTTTTTTTGTCAGGGTGTTAAAGGGCATATTTGAAGGAGAATACATTGTATATTGATTGAGCATAAGTTGAACTGTTTTAATATTCGTTGATGACATTGCTTCGGCTTCCTGGTAGCAAGTACGCGCAAACCTGCTGTCTAGTGAGCATTTCAGGTTTGATATACTGAATTATAATGCCGTGGAAACTTAAACTGGCCCGTCATTCTGCTGAATAGTCTTACTTAACTAGTTAATCGTCTGATTGCTATTCAAGCAAAGGGAAGGATTCTACCTCACCAGACTAACCTCCGACCGCACGTCACTGCTTCTGACCCATTATATACGACTGACACTGGGGCCATTGCCACTCGCCACTGGTTCCTCTACCATTTCTGTCATGTTTTAATCACAACCCCAATTCCGAAATATTTGGGAGTAAGTGTAAATTGTGAATAAAATCAAAATGCAATGACTTTCGCATCACATGAGCCAATATGTTATTTACAATAGAACATAGATAACATTTCAAATAAATGAAAAACATTTCAAAGATCATGATTCATTTTGTTGACCGGAGGGGATGGAGATCTCAATTCATTTTGTTGACTGGGAGGGCGAAATTGCGCTTCATTTTATTCATCGAGGGGGGAATCGCATTTCATTCTCATTGAATTCACATTAGGCACTTTTTTTAATTGCCCTAAAATATTCGTCAGTAAGTCAGGAGCCGCTGGGGGGGCACGGTAAAAATCTGGGGGGGCGTAGCCCACCCCTGCAACCCCCTAGATCCGGCCATGGGCTGGTGTGATTTGAAATTCATTGCGCTTTGATTTCATTCACAATTTAAACTTTGTCCCAACTATTTTGGAATTGTGGTTGTACAAAGGTAACCCAGGCAGTGAGCAAGTCGGGCCTCAAACTATCGCGGCCGTGTTTGGGCTGCAGTCAGGACCAATTCCACCCATCATGGGAATACATTAACCTGTAGACATCCAATAACTTCAAATAGTGCGCATATGGGTGTGCACGCACACGCACGCACAGACACACACACACACGCACACACACACATGTTGGGTTTTCATGTGTTGTGGGGACCTTCCATAGATATTCATTTATTCCGTAACCCTATTCCCTGACCTTTACCCTCAACAGTACATACCTATCCCTAACCCTAACCTTATCCCAACCCTAACCGAAACCTCTAACCCTAAAATAGCTCAATTTCCTCATGGGTACCTGAAAATGTCATCATAAGGACAAAGAAACCTGGAATCCAAGTACTATGAGGATATTTTCTCCCCACAAAGATAGATAAACATGGACCACACACACACACATGCCCAGTGTGTGAGAAAATAAATTAATTATGAATTAAAAGAGGATTAATAATTAATGCATATTGTAGAAATTCAGTACTGGAGTTAGGGCACAGATCAGTAATTAAGGCCAGATCCCCCCAGGCGATGGGAGCTTCAGTTCTGCTCCCGAAGACCTCGACCAGCGATTGAAGTCCTTCAGTTTGTGTCAGACCAGAATGGCGTGTATCACATGCGCTGTATTGACATAAAATTCTGGCTCATTCCGTCGCGTATACTTTACTACGTCACCATTCGACTCCTGCTGAATTACTTTAATGAGTAATGAGGGAAGTCACATGTCTCCTCCTGAACTTACTAATCAGAGCGCCCCTGCCCCTCCCAGGGCACCCAAACACGAAGGCCTATCGGGAATCGGTCAATATGACATCGATCAAATCGTTATCACTTGTTGAAGGGGAATGAAACAGGTTTGTATCACTTTAACTTTCGCTGACGTCACCCTGGTGCAGATCCTTCAACTCGGAGGGTTTTCATGCGCGAGGGGCTGAACCGCACAGCGAGGGCGACCGACGTGATTTCTCGCCCCTGCTGTTTTTTTTTAAGAGCTGGTTTTACGCCACACATTTTCTAGGAGTACATATGTACAGAGAGGAAAAAGATGGACATATTACTTAAATTGCTTGCGCCAAAGATATATTTTGCGGCAAAACTGAGAGCCGTAAGCAGCTCCGAAGATCAACCACCACCAAGGACACAGTGAATCGCAATCAGTTGACGACTGAGAGACAGTGTGAGAGTGAGTGAGTGTGTGCGAGAGAGCGTGTGTGTGAGTGCATGAGAGAGAGAGAGAGAGAGAGAGAGAGAGAGAGAGAGAGAGAGAGAGAGAGAGAGAGAGAGACTTTCACTTTGATGCCGGGCTGCCGATGAACCACTGAACATTGAAACGGTACCGTTAAGTGCTGATGAGCAGGCGCGGACATCCTCGGGCGGCGCGGAACTTGCCCTCGCGAAGGAGCCGGAGGCTGTGCTGATAGCATCAGTGAAGAAAGGCCTTTATGGATGATTATAATATAAGTTCCCCCAACCGATCTGTTTTGAAAGTGTGGGATATCCAAAACACGAAGATGAAAACCCTGAAACATGCTCCCACTCTTCTTCATCTTGAGAAAATTTTGACTTGATAACCTGCAAAGCGCGAGACGAAGCAAATAGGAAATCTGCATTCGGATTTATTATTTAATTAATTTCTTTGATTTATAAAATTATTTAATCTGGCGTCGGCGGGGTGGTGAGAACTGCTGTGGATTATGCGTTTCCGCGGAAAAACGTGAAGAACCACATTTCAGGGAGACGCAGCTCTGGACGCGTCGGGTTACCGTGTCCAGATGTAAAGATGTGGTAATCAAACTGTTCATCGAAGAGAGAGGAGGGTGTAGTCGGCGTGAGGGAAGGGGGGAATGACATAAGAGGTGTTCTTTTTGGAGAGGGGGCAGGCTGATTGAGAGAAGGGAACACGAATTGATGCGCGAAATTGCGAGACGCGTTTGGTCTGAAATAAATATGCCACGACGAAGGGAAAAATCAGAATAAAAACGCGAACATTTTTTGACTGAGAAGACGATAGCTCAGTTTCAACGGAAAAGCATCTGTGGATTCCGTCGTGGGAACCTGGGATTATTTCGGGTAAGCATTTCCTTAATTTTTTTCCTGTATGGTCTCACATATAATCTGACTATGTGCGATTCCCTCAATTGTACGTGCGTGAGCTGTGGACGTTATTACTGTCCAGCTGATTGTCGTTTTATTGAGACGTCCTGTGGATTGCTTGTCACCGGCACAAAATGAGATACTTAATGATAAATGCACACCGCCACTGAAAACCCAGTCTGTTTCATTAAGCATGTAACGAGGTCTGCTGGTCGGCGTGTAAAAGCAAGTAATTTCGGTTACCATGTATGATCTGCATAGCAACCTGTCACCCTTTCGCAAGCTCGGTTTGCCTCGGGTTTATGCGGTCCGGACGGTCTGTACCCGTTTGGACTTTAATTAGGATGCGATCGATATGTATTTTGCTGTCTTTGGCATTAATGAATGTTCACCCGGTAGGTTTGCGGGCCAAAAATGATTTCTGTGCTGCTTCTTTCTGAAGCGGGTCATTTTTAACCCCTAGACAACTGCTGCATTAATGTTCTCTCAGAATCACCATTTTCTGCTTACGTCCCGAAAAGACAATTGACGTTATAATTTATCCGTAAATACACGCACGCGCACGATTGCAATCTCACTTACATATATGCTCATAAACACACACACACACACACACACACGCACGCACGCACGCACGCTCTAGCATGCATGTGCATACTCATTCACGCACATACATACAGGTACACATGCATTCACACATTCTTACTCATACATGTCACACATACATGCATGTACACACACACAGACACACACACACTTGCATATGTGTATGCACATCCGTACAAACAGTTACAAACACACATCTGCATACATACAGGTACACACACATGTAAATGCTTGCATACACATACACACACGCCCACAAACACACACTCATGAACACTCACCTGCAAACACACACACAGATATCTGCAGATACACCCCAGCACTCTGATGCACAGCCAGTGCATATCAATGGGTTGGTTGGGTGGCTGGAGTGACTGAATGGCAGGATTGAGTTGAGACAGAGGAGCAGTGTTCAGATCTGAGGGGTGGGATCTGTGTGTGAGTGCCCCATCGTATTCAAGCATGATACACACACTTTAGAGGCCTCATATCCCAGCAAGTGTACTCTAACCAGCCAGCACACACATTAACTCACACACGGGGCAGTACAGAAGTGGTCAGATCACTGGACTCGGCAGCTGAGCGGAGTATTAGTCAGAGTGCTGGACTTAGGGCTGTAGAGTGGAGTAGGGGGTCAGAGTGCTGGACCTTGGGTAATAGAGTGGAGTAGCTGTCATAATACTGGACTTAGGGCAGTGAGGTGGAGTAGTGGTCAGAGCACTGGACTCAGTCCAGCGGAGTGGAGTATCTTTCATAGTTCGGGACTCAGGTGGGCAGAGGGTAGTATAGGTCAGTGTGCTGGACTCAGGGCAATAAAGTTCATCAGCAGTCAGAGCGTTAGACTCATTGCAGTAGAGTGGAGCTGAAGTCAGAGCATTGGACTCAGGGCAGTAGAGTGGAGAAGTGGTCAGATACCTGGACTCAGGACAGTGGAGTGGAGTAGAGATCAGAGCACTGGACTGAGGTCAGCAGAGTAGAGAAGTGGTCAGATACCTGGACTCAGGTCAGTAGAGTAGTGAAGCGGTCAGATACCTGGACTCAGGCCAGTGGTGTGGAGTTGAGATCAGAGCACTGGACTCAGGGCAGTAGAGTGGAGAAGTGGTCAGATACCTGGTCTCAGGTCAGTAGAGTAGTGAAGCGGTCAGATACCTGGACTCAGGCCAGTGGTGTGGAGTTGAGATCAGAGCACTGGACTCAGGGCAGTAGAGTGGAGAAGCGGACAGAGCACTGAACTCAGGTCAGTAGAGTGGAGAAGCAGTCAGATCACTGGACTCAGGGCAGTGGAGTAAGTGGAGAAGCAGTCAGATCACTGGACTCAGGGCAGTAGAGCAGAGTGGAGATCAGAGCACTGGATTCAAGTCAGTAGAGCGGAGTAGCAGTCAGATCACTGTACTCAGGGCAGTAAAATGGAGTCAAGATCAGGGCACTGGACTCAATGCAGTGGAGTGAACTAGAGTTCAGATTACTGGACTTGGGGCAGTAGAATGGAGAAGCGGTCAGATCACTGGACTAGGGGCAGTAGAGTGAACTAGAGGTCAGATCACTGGACTCAGGACAGTAGAGTGGAGTAGCAGTCAGAGCACTGGACTCAAGGTGGTAGAATGGAGTTGCAGTAAGATCTCTGGACTCAGGGCAGTAGAGTGGAGAAGCGGTCAGATCACTGGACTCAGGGCAGTAGAATGGTGTAGCGGTCAGAGCACTGGATTCAGGTCAGTAGAGCGGAGTAGAGATCAGAGCACTGGACTCAGGTCAGTAGAATGGAGTAGCAGTCAGATCACTGAACTCAAGGCAGTCGAGTGGAGGAGCGGTAAGTTCACTGGACTCAGGGCGGTAGAATGGAGTAGCGCTCAGATCACTGGACTCAAGGTAGTAGAGTGGAGAAGCGGTCAGATCACTGGACTCAGGGCAGTAGAGTGGACTAGTGGTTAGATCACTGGACTCAGGGCAGTAGAGTGGAGAAGCGGTCAGATCACTGGACTCCGGTCAGTAGAGTGGACTAGTGGTCAGACCACTGGACTCGAGGCAGTAGAATGGAGTAGTGGTCAGATCACTGGACTCAGGGCAGTAGAATGGAGAAGCGGTCAGACTGCTGGACTCAGGTCAGTAGAGCGGAGTGTAGATCAGAGCACTGGACTCAGGGGAACAGAGTGGAGTAGCAGTCAGATCACTGGACTCAGGGCAGTAGAGCGGAGGAGCGGTCAGAGCAGTGGACAAAGGGCAGTCGAGTGGAGAAGCAGATCACTGGACTCAGAGCAGTCAAGCAGAGTAGCGGTCACATGACTGGACTCAGGGCAGTAGAGCGAAGTAGCATTCAGATCACTGGACTCAGGGCAGTAGAGCGGAGTACCGGTCAGAGCACTGGACTCAGGGCAGTCGAGTGGAGAAGCAGATCACTGAACTCAGGTGAGTTGGGTGGACTAGTGGTCAGATCACTTGACTCAGGGCAGTGGAATGGAGTAGCGGTCAGATCACTGGACTCAGGGCAGTAGAGCGGAGGAGCGGTCAGAGCACTGGACTCTGGGCAGTCGAGTGGAGAAGCAGATCACTGGACTCAGAGCAGTAGAGTGGAGTAGCGGTCAGATCACTGAACTCAGGGCAGTAGAGCGGAGTAGCGTTCAGATCACTGGACTCAGGGCAGTAGAGCGGAGTACCGGTCAGAGAACTGGACTCAGGGCAGTTGAGTGGAGAAGCAGATCACTGAACTCAGGTCAGTAGAGTGGACTAGTGGTCAGATCACTGGACTCAGGGCAGCAGAATGGAGTAGCGGTCAGATCTCTGGACTCAGGGCAGTAGAGTGGAGTAGTGGTCAGAGCAATGGACTCAGGTCAGTGGTGCAGAGTAGAGATCAGAGCACTGGACTCAAGGCAGTCGAGTGGAGGAGAGGTAAGTTCACTAGACTCAGGGCGGTAGTATGGAGTAGCGCTCAGATCTCTGGACTCAGGGTAGTAGAGTGGAGTAGTGGTCAGAGCACTGGACTCAGGGCAGTCAAGTGGAGTAGCGGTCAGATCACTGGAGTCAGGGCAGTAGAGTGGAGAAGTGGTCAGAGTACTGGACTCAGGGCAGTCGAGTGGAGTAGTGGTCAGGTCACTGGACTCAGGGCAGTAGAGTGGACTAGTAGTCAGAGCCCTGGACTCAGGGCAGTAGAGTGGAGAAGCGGTCAGATCACTGGACTCAGGGCAGTAGAGAAGAGTAGCGGTCAGATCTCTGGACTCAGGTCAGTAGTGCGAAGTAGAGATCAGAGCACTGGACTCCGGGCAGTATAGAGGAGAAGCAGTCAGATCACAGGACTCAGTGCAGAGGAGAGGACTAGTGGTCAAATCACTGGACTCAGGGCAGTAGAATCGCGTAGCGGTCAGATCACTGGACTCAGGGCAGTGGAATGGAGTAGTGGTCAGATCACTGGACTCTGGACAGTCGAGTGGACTAGAAGTCGGAGCACTGAACTCTGGGCAGTAGAGTGGAGTACCGGTCAGAGCACTGGACTCAGGTCAGTCGAGTGGAGAAGCAGATCACTGAACTCAGGTCAGTAGAGTGGACTAGCGGTAAGTTCACTGGACTCAGGGCAGTAAAATGGAGTAGCAGTCAGAGCACTGGACTCAGGGTGGTAGAATGGAGTAGCGGTCAGGTCACTGGACTCAGGGCAGTAGAGTGGAGAAGCAGTCAGATCACTGGACTCAGGGCAGTAGAGTGGAGTAGCTGTCAGATCATTGGACTCAGAGCGGTAGAGTGGAGAAGCAGTCAGATCACTGGACTCAGAGCAGTAGAGTGGAGAAGCAGTCAGATCACTGGACTCAGAGCAGTAGAGCAGAGTAGCGGTCAGATCACTGGACTCAGGGCAGTAGAGTGAAGTAGCAGTCGAATCACTGGACTCAGAGCAGTAGAGTGGAGTAGCAGTCAGATCACTGGACTGAGGTCAGTAGAGTGGAGTAGCAGTCAGATCACTGGACTCAGGGCAGTCGAGTGGAGAACGGTAAGTTCACTGGACTAAGGGTGGTAGAATGGAGTAGTGGTCAGATAACTGGACTCAGGGCAGAAGAATGGAGTAGCGGTCAGACAGCGGAGTAGAGATCAGAGCACTGGACTCAGGTCAGTAGAGTGGAGTAGCAGTCAGATCACTGGAATCAGGGCAGTAGACTGAAGTGGCAGTCATGTCACTGGACTCAGAGCTGTAGAGTGGAGTAGCAGTCAGATCACTGGACTCAAAGCAGTCGAGTGGCGAAGCGGTCAGATCACTGGACTCAGGGGAGTAGAATGGAGTAGCGATCAGAGCGCTGGATTCAGGTCAGTAGAGCGGAGTAGAGATCAGAGCACTGGACTCAGGTCAGTTGAGTGCAGTAGCAGTTTGATCACTGGACACAGGGCAGTCGAGTGGAGAAGTGATAAGTTCACTGGACTGAGGGCGGTAGAATGGAGTAGCGGTCAGATCACTGGACTCAGGGCAGTAGAATGGAGTACTGGTCAGGTTACTGGACTCAGGGCAGTAGAGTGGAGAAGCGGTCAGATCACTGGACTCAGGACAGTAGAGCGGACTATTAGTTAGAGCACTGGACTCAGGGCAGTAAAGTGGAGAAGCGGTCAGATCACTGGACTCAGGGCAGTAGATTGGAATAGAGATCAGAGCACTGGACTCAATGCGGTAGAGTGGAGTAGAGATCAGAACACTGCAGTCAGGGCAGTACAGTGGTGTAATGGTCAGATCTCTGGACTCAGGACAGTAGAGTGGAGTAGCAGTCAGCACAGCCCACTCTATGCGTACATCCGTCATGTATAGTCCCCTGTTTCGATAGAGTCTTGATATGCAGAGCACTGTCTCCCTACGTCCCTGATATAGAAACCCCTCTCTCGTTAATGGAGTACAGATTACTCTTAATAATAGCTTGATGTACAGACCCCCATCATTAATGCCCTGATATGCAGACCTGTTTCTCAGTATTGCCCTGATATTGAGACTGCTCTCTTCAAAATGCCACAATGTGGAAACCGCTCTTTTACTGCAGATCTATGGACTCCTTTTTGTAATGTTCGGATGTACAGACACTAACTCTGTAAAGCCCTGATGTCCAGACTGCTTGCTCAGTAAAGCCTTGACGTGCAGACCGCTCTCTCAGAAAAAATGATGTACGAACTGCTTTTCTTTTTACTGAAGCCCAGATGTACAGACCTCTATCTCAGTACAGCTCTGATGTACGGACCACTTTATCAGTAAAGCCCTGAAATACAGAATTGTCTTTCAGGAACGTCCTGATGTACGGATGTCTCTCTCAGTAAAGCCTGGAAGTACAGACTGTTCTCTCAGTAAAACTCTGATGTACAGACTGCTCTTTCAGTAAAACTTTTATTTACAGACCACAACTCTGTAATGCTCTGATATACAGACCGCTCTCTCAGTAAAACTCTGATATACAGACCACTCTCTCATTAAAGACCTGATGTACAGACAACTGTCTCAGTAAAGCCCTGACAAACAGTCTGCTCTCTCAGTAAAGCCCTGATATACGGATCACTCTCTCCATAAAGCCCTGATTTTCAGACCGCTCTCTCTGTAAAACCCTGATATGCAGACCCCTCTCTCAGTAAAGCCCTGATGCACAGACTGCTCTCTCAGTAAAACTCTGATGTACAGACCGCTCTCTCAGTAAAGCCCTGATGTGCAGACCGCTCTCACAGTAAAGCCCTGATGTACAGACCCCTCTCTCAGTACAGCCCTGATGCGCAGACTGCTCTCTCAGTAAAACTCTCATGTACAGACTTCTCTCTCAGTAAAGCCCTGATGTACAGACCACTCTCTCAGTAAAGCCCTGATGTACAAACCGCTCTCTCAGTAAAGCCCTGACACATATAATGCTCTCACAGTAAAGCCCTGATATACAGACTGCACTCTCAGTAAAGCCCTGATGTACTGACCGCTCTCTCAGTACAGCTCTGATGTACAGACCGTTCTCTCAGTGAAACTCTGATGTACAGACTACCTCCTAGTTCTTAACGGCGTAATCGCCAGCACTACGTTGCTGCAGGTGGAGGGAATTTTCTGTGCATGTGAAAGATTAAATGTGAACTAGAGCTGCACTGTTGTTAACACCTCTCACTTCTTACATCTCAGCTGTCTTTGCTGTGGTTTTGAGCCTAAATCTACTCACAAACCATGACTATGCATGTCAGATGGCCATCCTTTCTGGTTACTGAAGGTGATTTGGGTGTGGCTTGTGTTATGGGAAGTGAAGGCCCATTTATTTATTCATTTCTTTGTTTGTTTTATGGACAATCTACCGCAGGTAATGCAAATGTCTTTACTGAAATAGCAAGATAAATTATTAATGTCATTCATACTAACAGGCTGATAATGGCAGCCATATCTCACGAGTCCTGCAAGCTGAGTGCGGCTAGTTCTGTCTCTATTATAGTCTCAGTCTCAGTGCTGTATTTTTAGAGCTGTGTTCTCAGTCTTGTGTGAAGACTCAATTTTTGGGTGGAAGTTTCACTCTCGCTGTTGTCTTTTAAGGTTTGGTGCTTTTAGATCACTCTCCGTGCTGTATTTTCTGTGTTATGGCTGAGTCTCAATCTTCATTCCGCAGTTTCAGTCTCAGCTGTTGTTTCAGTCTTGAGGCTTTAGTTTCAGTTTTGAATTTCTTTCTCAGTCATGTTGTTTCAGTATTGATTCTCAGAGTGTGTGTACAGTTTCAGTTGAGGTAGTTTGAGTTTAAGTGCCCCGTAATCTCAGTCTAAATCTTGTAGTTAAGTCTTAGAAGTGTAATCAAAGTTTCAGAGCTTTTTTTTTATCATACTCAATGCAATAATTTTAGTCACTGCTTTGTAGTTTCAGTCTCAGCACTTTAGTTTTAGTCTAAGCAATTAGTCTAAGCAATGTTGTTTCCGTCTCATTGTTGTGGCCTCGTATCAGTTTCAGCACTGTTGTTACAGTCTGTGTTGAAGTTCCAGTCTTAGCGCAGTAGTTTCAGTCTCTGTGCTGTAGCTGCAGAGCTAGTGCTGCAGATTATGTTTAGTTTCAGTCTCAATCTCAATTTTGAAGTTGCGGTCTCAGTGTTGCAGAGTAATGCGCAAGTTTCAGTCTCCATATAGCAGTCTCATTCTTGAAGTTTCAGTCGCTTTCCTGATGGCGTAGTCTGAATTTTGTTGTTTCTTTTTTTAATATTTTTTGGATTTTGTCCCTTTTTTTCCACCCTGAACACAGCCAGATTTTTTATTCCACCGGAAAGCAACCTGCTCTCATTGACTCAGGAGGAAGTTGCCATGGCAGGACTAGCCCTCGCTTCTTTACACCATGCAGTCACACTGCGCCAACAGTTGCCTTGTCCATGCGTGCATCCGGCCATAGCGGGTAATGACGTGGCTGGTATACAAACACCCAACCTCAGGGCTCAAAGATGAACAATTTTGTTGTTTCAATCTCAGTGCTGGAGTTATAGTCTCTCTGCGATAGTTTCAGTCCCTCCTCAGTAGTTTCGGTCCGTGATGCAGTCTGTATTTTCAGTCTCTGTGTTGTAGTCTATGCGGTCTCTGTTTTTTTAGTTGCAGTCTCAATTTCAATTAGTCTCATTCTCGGTATTGTGGTTTCATCCTCAGTGCCTTGGATTCAGTGTTTGATACAGTCTCCATCTTGGTGCTGCAGGATTAGTCTTATTTCTGTAGATGAAGTCTCAGAGCTGCAGCCTCGATTGTCGTAATGCAGTCTTTTATAGTTTCAGTCTCAGCATTTTAGCTTCAGAGTCAGTGCCATAGTTTCAGTTTATGTGCCATCTGTTCAGTCTCAGTGCGGCAGCCGGTCTCAGTGCTGGAATGCCAGTCTGCGATGTGGTCTCATTCTCGATGCAGCATTCTTAGTCTGTTTTATACTTTTAGTTCACTCACAAAAAGGTCTATGTGTAACAAAAGACTTCACAATCCTTGTGTGTAAATTTTGGGGATTGATAGCTTCCTTTACATTCTGAGATTTGCAACAAATGAAGAGTTTGTTTCCAAAAATGCAATATATTCATTTCACTCATTTTGAGTAAATTAGCTTTTTTTATGTTGGAGCCTGTTGCATTTTATATAAAAACAAACTTTGAACATGAAAAAAATACACCTTATGGTATAAATTCCTAAAAATGGATTTTTGCACCATGTGTAAGACGCACAGGGCTATAACTCTATGGTATCACAATTTTTGTAATTTTTGGCACTTATTGCATTTTCAAAACATACTCTTGAAATGCATATCCCATTTTTAGAGTAAGTATTGTTCTAGCATTTAGCTAACAAATTAAGGTGATCAGCTGTTTACAGACCTTTTATGCCAACATGCAAGAAAATATTCAACTCAGTCATTTCAAAAAATCCTCAATTTGACTACTGCGCATGTGCGAACAACAAGAACCTAAGATTCTGAGACATTTACTGCTATAGATACTGGAGAGGGGTAATCAGGGTGATAGTTTGTTATTTTTGGGCATGCGCAGTTGCAGTTATCCACCATTAGAGGATGAGCTAAATTCAAATAATCAACATAAGCATTTCGGCCTTCTATCAGTGGGAATTTAATTTCTAAAATACAGCTAAATCAACAGAAAACAATCTCGACTAAGAAAAGAGAAAGGATCAGGGATGTGATTTGGGTGAAGTGAAATTATCTGAAAATTTAGCCGGGGGTCAGGGGGCCACTGGCCCCCAGCTGGATCCAGGGCAGCGCCCTAGTGGGGGGGATATGGGGGGGTGAAGCCCCCCAAAGCTCCTAGGTTTTAGTGATTTTTAGTGCCCTAAGTGTACTAAGAATTCATTAAATTTATGAAAAATAGAATTATTATCCAATTTATATTCAAGGGCGATTCCACAGTATTGGCGTCATGGCTTTTAAAAAATCAACTTCTTAATATCCTTCAAATAAATATGGCATGCCATAGCCAAATACCCTAAGTTTCATACTACAACAATTGTATTGTTGTCTATTGACTAATTAGCCATGTTAATTGCACTTTTAATTAGCCAAGCCACTGTTCTGCGTTGCGGACAGGACAACACGTTTCCTTAATTAAATCCTTTATTTTCTACCACTGAATAATGAAACTAGCTGGACATTATTGTAGTACTAGATTACATCATATTACCATGTAGAAATTTTTTAAATGCATGTCACTCTTGAGAAAATGCGTGTCATGCATGTCACACATGTCAGTTGTCCTGTCCGCAATGTTTTAATTAGTTTGAATTATATCCTAATGGTAAAATCTATATCACTAAAATTCATTTTCCTTTTACTATGGCCATGTGGTGACATAACTAATCTACTTTGAGAAAAATCACATTAGCCTTAAGTATCTAAACAATAGGTTAAATTATGTTGCGGACAGGTCGAAACGTTGCGGACAGGACATGTCACTGTATTAACTGCCAACAGAAACACCTGTAAATCACTTTTAGTTTCTCAATTGGAGCAATTGTTCAGGAAGTTGGCTGGTCAGCTAATCTAATTAATCAATTCTGCAATTGGGTAGATTACAGAGACAGGTTAATTGCTGCTAAATAAACAATAGGGAGGAAATCACCCAACTGAAATGTGATTAGATCTAATTGATATACCTGCCTTTTCCTGATTAGCTTAGACTCCAAGTCTCAAATGCCAAATATTAATCAGAATAGGCATCCTATATAAATACATACTAAGAGTAAACAAATTCAGTTTTGAGAAAGATATGCTACAAGCACAGTGTTTCCCACACGTTCATTTATTCGTGGCGGCCTGCCACGAATAAATTTTGGCCACCACGAATACATTTTTCGGCTTTTGACTCGACCTCGCCTCGACTAAAATCTACATCTGGTTTACTGTAGTTGAGATACTTTAGGTTTATGTATACTTATTGTCACAAATGTGGAAGCTACAACATTTTTCTCTCATCATTTGAAAATGCATGCGTGCTATGTGATTGGCGGTTATTATAGAGAATGTATTATTTTGAAAATTAATTGTTCTTGTAAATAATTTCTATATAATATTCACATAATATAACTGTAATAAATGTAATCTATGTATATAACTCTTTGTTAATCATTTTGGTTATGGTTGGTTATGGTTTTGGGCGTGGTTTGGTTATGGTAATGAAGTGGAATTTATTGCGGACAATTTAGGGCTGGCTCTCGCTTAAAACTAATTTTCTTTATAAAAGCACAAGTTTAATGTTTCTATACATTGATATTCTACTTAAATTGAAAAGATATGAACAGTCTGAGCATAATTTTAAATTTGGCATATTCTGTTTGTGCCAGAGCCAGCCTGGACAAATGTGCCCTGTCCGCAACAAAATCCTTGTCCTGTCCGCAACGCAATATATTCATCAATAAATTCTTTCTAAAAAAATATTTTCACAAAATATTACTTTGATAGCATAAAGTAACTTATTATCTATCAATATAATGAAAAGAAGTAAGATGACCTGGCTAAATGAAGAGAAATTTCATTTTTTCTAATGGTTGTTAAAACCCATGTCGCAAAGTGTCCTGTCCGCAACGCAACTAATTGGGGCTAATTGAATCAATTATCACAACAGTAGAACGTTCAAATTTCCACCCAAGCAAAGTATTATGGTCCATTATATTTTGAATTAAGTGTTATAGTTCTACATCAAATAGTTAATTAGTTATAGCTAAATAAATTCTCATAATGTCCTGTCCACAACAAAAAGTTTACTGTGGAATCGCCTTCAAGCCAAGAAACACATGCAATCTTTGATTTCTAAGTCAAAATTAGTCACAAGCTCCAAGCTTGTAAGGAATTTAATCTGCCACTATTGCGCTCAGATAAAAGTCAAATAAAATTCATTGAATATAGCCAATATATCAATAAAATCAATGACTTCTTACTTAACTCCAAAATCATAGCACAAAGGCACATGCTCACGTGATTTTATGAATTTAGACTTCCCTGTATGTACTGTGTAATAGCAAAAATGAAAAATAAGAACATAATCACTGTAGATACACACCACTAATAAATCTTTTTTCTTTATCCAATCATCTGTAGAAACCATCTATGAGTTCTGTGAGTATTTTCAGCTTCCAATTATTGACTAAAAACACAATCCTGATGGAACTCCTGGAAATATGCATTACATATTAACCAAATTAATAAGCCAAACGACAATGGAAAACAGTGTCATTAACTCGCCACAATCAGCTATATTCGGTGTCCAGTGACGCTCCATTTACATGAAAAAACAAAAGTGAAACTACGAGGAAGGGCTCCTTGTCGAGGTCCTGAAGCACCTTTAATTATACGACGCGATTGAAAAGTTGCGTGTCGTAGTGGTATCGTTCGCTAATAATGCTAAAGGTCATGGATTAGCTGGGCAGCTGATGAAATAACCATGATTTAGCTTTGGAGCTGGACGCCCAGCTCCGTTAGCACTGATAACCCGTTCGTATGCTGGCCACACTAACCAATTAATTCAGCATTCACCAAAGTCAAAATGTAGGGTGATAATGCTTCATATTAAAGTGTGTGAAAGTGAGGTAGGAATATTAAGATCCATCAGGTTTATTGGTAAGCTTACATAATGCAATGTTATGGTTTGACTGGCCATACTACCATCAATGGGAGCTGGCGAAGGTGCGTCAAAGAGCTAAGACGAGCACCCACTCACACTCCCGGGGGATACTGATACACACTGAACCAACCGCGCAACTTACCAGCGGTGTACAGCATTTGTCTCGAAGAGGGACGCAGAAGTGTTCAGCCGTCAACCACTCACGCCACTGAAACTTAGGCTACAAGACTGCTTCATCCTCGCTCCACTCGCTGAATGGGCTACACAAAATACTGGTATACGGACTATTAATTATTATTACTATACTACAAGCTATCTGTCGTCTTGCATATCCGCAATATCTCAGAAGTTTCTTTTCCGCAGTGTTGAAACTTGCCGCCGTGGCACCGGCGACACACCTTGACATTTGACTGGAAGTGCCTTAGCTGGCTAATTTGAAAACGGAAGTTCTGTGGAATGCATCATGCATGAGATCAATTCAGACACGGAAATACTAAAGGTCGGAATGATGTAGATATGAAATCGGATTTTTTTGACTGAAAAATCAGTTTTATTTATTTTTTTAATTTTGAAGATAAAAGTAAAAGTCCGCGAATTAGCAGAAAAATCACATTCCTGAAGGATAAATGGAAGGTAGGACTGCTTTTTTTATTTATTTATTTTTTATTTTGAGGATGTTTTATGACACCAAACCATTTTTATCACACATACAGTAAAACCTGGGCTGGCTTTAGTCTCAGAGCCAAAGAATCATTTCCTAGGCTCTAGCTTCATTCTCTGTGCTGCAGTTTCCATGTCATTATCATTGTTATCAGTGCAATGGTTTCAGCATCTCTACTGTATTTGCAGTCTGAGTGGTGCATGCCCAGTCTCAGAATTCAGTGGCGGCTGGTGAACTGGGGAATAGGGGTAGCACAAACCATCCCTTAAAAAAATTTTTTGGTCATGACCTGTTTTCAATCTTAATAAAATTGACTTTAGTTGATATTTAAGCTCCCCTGCTGTCGTCAGCCAATCATTGTGTACAAAAGAGATTCTCACGCGGAAAATTGAAGTCCTTGTGCATGGAGGTCCATCAGTTTCACGTGCAATACGGTAGATGTCACCACTAGTAATTGGAAACCGATTATGACTCTGGACTTCTCACGCTTTTGTTTACTCAGGGGTTGGAAGCAATGTATGTGTTTCATGATCGTTTAAATTGTTTGGATGAAATAAGATCATATGAAATGTCTTTATGCGATTCCATTGCTTCCAACCCCCGAGTAAAGAAAAGCGTGAGAAGTCCGGAGTCATAATCAAAATAATTGCTGACCACAGCGGGGGAATGTAAACATGCCACTAAACCTCACGCTGAATGCGTGAGAGTTGACTGGTACGCATTATTAATTAAAACTGGCCACACCTGATAATGTTGAGAGTTTTCTGAGTTTCTGTAATGGTATTTTAAATGAGTGATTGAAAACAGGTCAACAATTAGGCTATTTGTGCTCATTTTCACTCAACAAGGAGAACTTGAAACACCTGATAGTCCTTAGGATTTTTGGAGTCAAGTAAAGTCAATTTAATTAAGATTGAGAACAGGTCATGACCAATCATTATTTTTAAGAGATGGTTTGTGCTACCCCTATTCCCAATTCACCAGCCGCCGCAGTCAGAATTATAGTTTATTTATATGGTGTATTTTCAGTCTCAGTGCTGCAGTCACAGCACTGCTGTTTTCTACTTTTTTGGAAGTTTCAGACTTACCTGCAGTCTCAGTCTTAGCTCTCTGATGTCAGTCTGTGTGCTGTAGTTTCTGTCTCAGTTTTGTAGTTCCAGTCATTGTGCTGAAATATTAGTCTCAGTGCTTTAGTTTTGTTCTCTGAGCTGTAGTATCAGGCTGGGTGCTATAGTTCAATCTATGTGTTGAAGTGTCAGTTTCGCTGCTATTGCTTGAGTCTCTGTTCTGTAGCTGTAATCTCAGTGCTGTAGTTTCAGTCTCAGTGCCACAGTTTTAGTCAATGTGCTGCATTTGCATATTCTTCGTGCTCCAGTCTCAGTCTTTGTTGCAGTCACAAATTTTAGTTTGTAATTTCCATTTTGACTCTATTGTTTCAGTCTATGACGTGTACCTTCCGTCTCAGTGTTTTGTCTTAGTCTTAGCACTGTAGTGTCAGTCTCTGCGCTGTAGTTGCGGTCTCAGTGCTTCTGTTAATTCAGAGATTAAGCTGTAGTCATGATGCTGTATTCTCAGTCTAATCTCCCAATTCAGAAGAATTTCAGATGTGTATTTGACCTGATTTGCGTATAAAAGTGCGCTGGTGATGTCAGCATGTTTGTTTTCCTTCGCCTGGAGTAAACATATTGAGCGAACGGCATAGTTTTCTCTTTGTGGTGGAGTATGGTCGGCTCTGTGGTCCCGTGAGGGGCTGTAGCTGGGCTGGGGTTTCCTGCTGTAATTGTGCACTGCTGTGGATGGCGGCTGGTCTGATCTGGGCTGGGGTACGATGGCTCCAGGCTCAGAATCCCCCTGGGAGGTGAAAGCAGTGGGATGGAGCCCCACACAGATGCCTCTGGACATGGGCACTAAATGCATTTGCATGTCTGGTTGTCCCAGCTGAGTATTGCACAATGTAAAGGCCCAGCGCTCAATCCCTGGTGCACACATACTGAAAAATACAAGCAATCACAAGCAGGAAATGGCTTTGGGTTAAAGCCCCAGTTAGAGAGCATATACATAAATAAATTGCGCTCGATAACTTTTGGGACAAAGTCGTTTCTCATGATTTGCATTGTATTAATAATACATACAGTGATAAAACCACAATCTTGTGTTATTATGCTGTAATATACAGCCTTAGTGTTGTATTAATGCAGTTTTAGCAATGTGATTTATCCTTTTAATGCAGTGTTACTTGTTTGTTGACATCAGTATTTTCCGAGCTTGTGACTGAAAATGGTTTCCGTTTCCTATAGTACATGAGTCTCAGTGGGGTCACTTTACCCCTTGAACTGTCATAACCATGCGATTAATCAAACAATCAGAGGTCATTTGTTACCCTATGGTTTGTAAATAATTTATGCTAAGGCTTCACGTGGTTACAGCACTGATTTTTACTCTGAGGGAGAGAGCAGAACTCAATTGCATGCTCCTCTTGCACTAATTTGACCCAGTCATATTTCCAGCTATGCATTATCTGACCCTCTTACTCCACATCAGTATTGCTGAGAGGCTGGAGCCTGTCTAGGAATACAATGGGCCAGAGACGGAACACACTGAGGACACTTTTCCAATCCACTGCAGGGCACACGACTTCACACCTACTCCTATCTGCAGGCAATTTACAGTTTCCAATGAGCCTCACATGAGTGTCTTCTCACCACGGGAGTAAACCAGAGCAGCCAAAGAAACCCATGCAAATGGTGGGAGGATCTGTGAGACCACTTACAGAGGCCCCATGCAACAGAACTGCACTGTGAGACCACTTACAGAGGCCCCAGGCAACAGAACTGCACTGTCAGACCACTTACAGAGGCCCCAGGCAACAGAACTGCACTGTGAGACCACTTACAGAGGCCCCAGGCAACAGAACTGCACTGTGAGACCACTTACAGAGGCCCCAGGCAACGGAACTGCACTGTGAGACCACTTACAGAGGCCCCAGGCAACATAACTGCACTGTGAGACCACTTACAGAGGCCCCAGGCAACAGAACTGCACTGTGAGACCACTTACAGAGGCCCCAGGCAACAGAGCTGCCCTGTGAGACCACTTACAGAGGCCCCACACAACAATACTGCACTGTGAGACCACTTACAGAGGCTCCAGGCAACAGAACTGCACTGTGAGACCACTTACAGAGGCCCCAGGCAACAGAACTGCACTGTCAGACCACTTACAGAGGCCCCAGGCAACAGAACTGCACTTTGAGACCACTTTCAGAGAGCCCAGGCAACAAAACTGCACTGTGAGACCACTTACAGAGACACCAGGCAACAGAACTGCACTGTGAGACCACTTACAGAGGCCCCAGGCAACAGAACTGCACTGTGAGACCACTTACAGAGGCCCCACGCAACAGAACTGCATGTATGGACAGGCACTGAAGACACCAATAGAACGGTATGTATGGACAAACACTCAAGACAGCAATAGAACAGCATGTATGGACACACACTGACAACACCAATAGATTAACATGTATGGACAAGTACTGAGGACACCAATAGAACAGACAGACACTGAAGAATGTAGTAGAACAGGATGTTTGGACAAAAACTGAAGATGGCAGTAGAACAGCATGAATGGACAAACGCTGTACTTTGCTCGCAGCTACTGGGGAAATCCACAGAAAAGAACAGCAGACGAATGGGATTTAACGGATGAAATTTTGAGCACAAAGATTCCACTTGGAAAATCAGAACAATCTGAAATTATGTTCATTTTTAAATCGGCTTGTAAGAAATGGAGAAATTCCCAGGGAACAAACTTGGCAGTCGTGTATGCCGCAGGCTGCCGACTGGCAAGAAGACAAGATGGTCGCAGACGAGTCAGCGGATGGTGTTCGTTCTGCCAGAAAAATCAATTACATCAAATTTAAAGTCCCTTTCCCTGCACCAAGCTACTTGATGCTCAAGTTACAGATCAGTCACGATTAACATCAAAACATAACTACTAAACTTTGAGTCTGATTTGTAACTTCATTTGTCTCTGACAATACAAATTAGCTCTGGACAGCGGCAGTGATACTCTCATGAGCTTGAAGGAATACCAAACTTTTTGTTTTTTTAGATTGTACGCGCTGTAATGCTCCCTATTTGATGCTTAACTTTTATGTTATTTGAGCTTTTAATTTTGTGCCACTTGCGAGAAAATCCAAACATTGTATGCATAGAAAAATGAAACCTATCTATTGCAGGCAGCTCTCCTGAGTGTGCAAAGGCTCAGACAACAGACATGTTTACCGGAAACACCGAGGAAGAATGACAGCACCATCTGTTAAAAAAAATGAGCCATGATGAAATTCCGATCATGGAACTTAAATCTTTGTTTCATTTCATTTCAGTTTATCTTAAGCCTGCCATTTATATGTGTATTCACCACCTGAAACTGTTTACATGTTGAACTAAGGATTGTTTTACAGATACTGTGAATCTAAGACTGTATCTGCAGTTATTGCCCTTAAATTAGAAAAGGCAACTTACTTTTTATTATTATTATTATTATACGCCCGTCTTAAGACGTATTATGTCATCACCCCCGTCCGTCCGTCTGTTGTCTGTTAGCAATTTCTTGTCCCGGGCATAACTCCTGAGCCGCTTTAGCTACATTTGTGATACTTCACATACACGTGCAGCATCACTAGGCGCTGTGTCGCGCACCATGATTTCGTTCACCTGGTCAATGTCAAGGTCACTGGCAAAGGTCAAAGGTCACATGGGGCCCAGATGGGGCTTATCCGGAGCATAACTTCTCAACCGCTTCAGATACATCCATGATATTTCACACACACGTGTACCATCACTGAGCGGAGTGTCGCGTACCATGTTTACGGCCCTCCCTCCAAGGTCAAGGTCACGGACAAAGGTCAAAGCTCACATGGGGCTGTTGTCTGTTGGATATTGGTATCATGTTGTCTGTCCACTTCCTGATCCATGTTCATGACGGGCGTATTATGCACCGTTGGCGGTGCTCTTCTTGTTGCATCATGTGACGGTGTGGGAACACTGCTCTCAGTCATCATCTTTGCTTAATTAGGGGCAATTGATGAAGCTTGTTGAGGAGGGTCAGTATAATTATTGATGGAAAAGGCAGCCTTATTGACCAGTCTTAGCAGGATGAAGGCTCTATTGACCTAGTTTTGAAGAATGATTTGATTTCAGGCAAAGAAACTGATTAAACTAATGTTTGGACATTCCTAATGTGGAAATTTACGGAAACAGTGTAAATAATGATCTACTACCCTATTTCTTAAAAAGTTGGTTCTGTATTGAAAATATAAATAAGAGAAGAAAATAATGATTTGTAATCATGTGTGACCTTTTATTAATTGAAAACTGTGCAAAGACTAGATATTTAATGTCTCTCCTTCTGAACCTTATTGGGTAGCCTGTGTTTTTGTCCTAGTTTGTTCATTTGTGTGTGGGTTTGTTTTCAGGATTACAGATAAGGGTTCTGCAGTGATTTTATTAAAACTTTGTGGGAAGTTTATATTTGCAGGTAGACAAATCTAGCAGCCAGACTCTCTGATCGCGAAGCCACACTGTCGTATCATGTGCAGAATATGGCATTCCATCATCATGTTAAAATACATGTACTCCAAAATACATGTACTGCATGTCCATCAGCATTACCGTATCAACACGGAGTTTCATGTTACTTATGCCATGGGGCACTGAAAAACCTCCATAACAAGGCAGATGCTGGCGTTGAACCTTAAGTTGGTAACAAGTGGGATGGTACTTCTCTCCTTTAGCCTGGATGTCCGCAGGCCCTGAGAAGACAGCAGCATTTCTGGATGTTTTTGACATGAAAAAAAGCATATACCTTTTCAATGCACTGCCATCTGAAGATAGAAGATCAGGGGCATGCACTATTGTTTTTTTCATCTCATCCTTTATGCAGCCATTCTTATAAAGCGATAAGAATATGCATTGTAGATTGTGCTATTTTGTTGCTTTTATGATTTTATAAATGTTGAATTATTCAATCTAGCTGGCTTTTGAGAAGTTGCAACCCCCCCTCGATCACTGCTGTCAAACAAGTGGGCCTTAGATGCTCATTTTGCATCCAGACAGGATAGCTACCTAGTTCAATACTTGTCCACCCATTTTTTATCATTACAACACTTTCCAAGTCTGATATTACCCCTGTTCTGACTTTTTTTAGAATGTGCCGCAGGCAATGAATACAGAATGTGCGGTAACAATTAATTTCTAAAGGTACCGTATTGTATATGAAACATGAAATATTTTGCCTTGTACGGTCTTCAATTTAATACAGGTCAAGGGGGATTTACAAATCGCTGCTTTCTTTTTTTAAAAAAGGCATGTTCCATATTGTCCCAACTTTTTCAGAAATGGGATTGTTGTGAAGGTATGGCAGTGTTTGTTCATATTTCTAACTTTTACGTTTACTGTAATGTTCAATTATTCTTCAATAAAAATTCTGTTAAATTAGTTGAATTAATTACATCATTATTGTATTGACCACTCTTGATATTCAGGTCATCAATATTCGTTCTTGTCCAAAACAAGGCTTGAGATGCGCAGCTGGGTTGCCAGCTTTGTTTACATTGTTTGCAATGAAGAGAACCGTGATTTGGCATTTATTCCAGACTTTTCTTCATCAAATAACTATAACACTTCTTCCATACCCCGACTCATGGCATATTTTTGATATTTTATGATAGGTACATATCACTTTAGCGAAAATGTTATTGTTTGAGAATGTGAGAAAAAAATTGCTCAAATTGCTCCATGTTGAGTCATGCTCTAAATATTTAGCCAAACTGAATGCCAAGCGTAATGTTGGTTAAACCGGTATGATTAAGCACTGTTGCAGGCTATCTAAGTTCCACTCTCATAACTAAGTTAACATGATTTAGCTAGTGTGCTTGCAGTATATTTCCAGAGCCATTATGTGACATTAGTTTGTTGGCTAGTGAGCTGATGATAGCTAGCCACTCAGTTGACAGTGGGAGAAAACTGTGATCTGGCATTTGTTCCATATTTTTCTTAACTGTAGTACTTTTTCCATGGCCCAACTCATGTCGTGAAAGTGATCAATACAAGCCGTTGCTAGTTCAAACTAATAAGTTAGCATAAGTTAGCAGAATCGTGGCATTACTATTCTTGCAAAAACAGAAAATATATTTGTTTTCTTTTAAATTGCACAATTCAGTTACATGATAAACAGCATCTTATACTCACAGTCCTGTCCTGATCAAGTCACCGCTTAATGCCTCGATAAAAAGAACCTGTATTGCTATCATGAAACCCCTGTAGTTCTGGCCCTTCAGGAAGATAATCTTTCTGAAAACGATGAAAAATAAGATCAGCGTGCAATCTAGTATCCTCATTTCACTGTAGGACACAGCAATGAAATGCAGGTCTTGACGCGGCCATTCTTACTTTTGCTAGTCAAGCCTCGTTTTGGCATTGGAAAGCGTGGTATGCATAGAATTCAAGAGTGCAATGGGGATGTGCAGGTAAAATGCAATGAAGCATACTAATATAATGGTAATAAGCAGTAATAACACATATACAATGCCCAGCTATCCAGGCTGTAGCTTGGGCCCTATTGACAGGTTCTGTTTCTGGGTGAGTGGAATTATGGGAAAGCAGTGGAGAAGCAGGTGTTCTTTAGTCATGAGGTCAACACTCCCCAATGACCTCGCACCTTCAGGTTCCCGCGCTAATTGATTGGCCACTGATTTATGGACGTCTCCCATAGTTATGAGATCATTGACTGCTCCCCCACTTTGGCCAGTTGGAGGTGCTGGTGACCCGGCTCAGGTCAGATTTGATATGGAGCTGGTCCTCTCTCAACTTCAGGCCCCTTGTGGTCATGTTTAGCTTAGCGCTAAGTTTTCTGCTCTAAGTCTATGCTACTGAACGCTTAGATTAGAAGAATATGCAGTAATGGGGTTTCTCTGGCTGTGGCAGGAAGTTATCTTGAATTCAGGTTCGATAATACAACAGGAAATTAACTAAATGCACTGTCTGCTGCACCATGCTGTCCTTGATGTATATTTCATCTTTTTTAATCATAATTCAGCTGTAATGCTTTTTCTCTCTCCCAATGAAAGCATTAAGACTTAAATACAGATACTGTATTTCTAATACATAATATGTTTAATTAAATCCTGTTAAAGGGGAGGGGAAAAAAAAAAAAACGAGCCGGCTGTTAGTGTTTGCGGATTCGTAGTCGTGTGAATTCCGCCAGCTAGTGTATCCAAACATGGCTTCTCTGTGTGTGTGTGTGTGTGTGTGTGTGTGTGTGTGTGTGTATATGTGTGCGTGTGTGTGTGTGTGTTTACGTGCCGGAGGATGCAAGCACGTGTGTGCTGTCCCCCACTAATTTCACCCAAAGCATCTTTATTCTGCGATCATGTGCTCACATTTACACAAGTACTTGAGAACTGCCTTTGCCCTGGAAAAAAGCTGACAGGAAATATGTAAAATTAGATAAAGATGAAGAGCTGTGGGAGAGAAGAAATATGGCTGAGAAGGGAGGGGAGCAGGAGGGTATATCACAACAAACCCATTTACTCTTCTCTCTACTGCATTGCTCAAACACCCGTCTGTGCCGCTCTTCTTTTTATTGCACTTAGCCTGTCACAGATTTAGCTATTTTCATAGCTAGTTAGCAAACTCAGCTAGTCATATATTTCTCACCCTCTCCCTCCCTCTCTGTTTCTCTTCTTCTCACTCCCTCTCTTCGTCTATCTCCCTCTTTCAAGGCTCATGTCTCCCTATTCCTTTCTCCCTCTCCATCTTCCTCTCTCTCTCTCTCTCTCTCTCTCTCTCTCTTTGTGGGAGATTTATTTAGCAGTTGATGCCTCAGTAGCCTCTGCTCTCTCCAGATTGAAAATGTCATATTTTGTAATTATTCCAGGTGATGTATAGAGTTGGTCTGAGCGGCTCTGAACTGAGGTCTAAATCAAAGCCCTGTAGCCAACAGCAAGCTGACATGTCCTAATCTAACACTGCTCACATTAATGCACCTTAGCAGCAACCCCACATTACAGTTCCTTAATAACACCACATTTTAGCACCTTAACACTAACCTCACCTTACAGCACCTCAACATTAACCCCACATTACAGAACCTTAATAACCTCAAGTTACAGCACCTCAAAATTAACCCCACTTTATTACACCTCAACATTAACCCCACATTACTGTGCCTTAATCACACTCCATTTTATTACCTCGGCATTAACCCCACATTGCAGTACCTTAATAACACCACATTTTAGCACCTTACAGCACTTCAATATTAATCCCCCATTACAGCACTTTAATAATCTCAAATTGCAGCACCACAACACTAACCCCACCTATCAGCATCTCACCATTAACCCCACCTTACAGCACCTCAACAGTAACCCCACGTTACAACACTTCAACATTAACCCCTCATTACAGCGCCTTAATAACCCCCAATTTCAGAACCTCAACATTAACCCCACCTCACATCACCTCAACACCAACCCCACATTACAACACCTCAACACTAACCCCACTTTATTACACCTCAACATTAACTCCACATTACTGTGCCTTAATCACACTCCACTTTAGCACCTCGGCATTACCCCACATTGCAGTACCTTAATAACACCACATTTTATCACCTTAGCTTCACCTAACAGCACATCAGTATTAATCCCACATTACAGCACCTTAATAATCTCAAATTACAGCACCTCAACACTAACCCCACCTGACAGCATCTCACCATTAACCCCACTTTATTGCACCTCAATATTAACCCCACATTACTGTGCCTTAATAACACACCATTTTAGCACCTCAATAATAACCCCACCTTACAGCACCTCAATACCAACCCCACATTACAACACCTCAACACTAACCCCACATTTCAGTGCCTTAACACTAACCCCACCTTAGAGCACCTAAACACAAACCTTTTATTACAGCACCCCAACAGTAAGCCCACATTACAGCACCTTAATAAATCCACATTTTAGCACCTCAACATTAATCCTACTTTACAGCATCTCAACATTAACCCCCAGTCATTTCCGCGGTGACTCGCGTTACGTTTTTTGTGCATTCCAGAATTTATATTTTGGCCTGTACCTTATACTGGAGCCTCATTGTGTGTGCTGGAAGGTGTTGGTAAAAGCTATGAAAATGTATGAAGAAATATTCATTTGAATTCTTAACATGGCTTTAATTATCAGCAAGGTAGTAGGTTTAATGTGAGAATTGGTAGGGACATGGATGTGATGCGAGCGCGCGAGTTGGAAAATGTTTTGTAAATTGAGTGCAGATACTGCCTTTACTGTATACAGATTATCCAAATGAGTGTTTCTTCATTTTTTTTTATTATGCTGCGCATGGTACCTCCATAATTTTCATACAAAGATGCCACATACATAAACTTGCCACAACCTTAACTGACAGCTGCAAACCATCTCAGTGCACTCATGAAACCCACTCAGATATAGTAATCTGGACATTGATACCAAGTGAGTGAATATATAACCACGTTAGCAAGCCAGCTCACAATCCTCTCTATTACGCATCTTAACATGCGGTAACGCGGTGGCGGCCGAGATAAACACTTCATAATGGACCACCGACTATGAATTGGACAAGGCACAAACCGAGCGTTAATCGAACTGGATCATGTTCGATTTACGATTATGTGTTTCTTTCATTTCCCCCACTGAGCCAAAGTTGGTTGGGACATTTTGTCTTTCATAGGTTATATTTGCTGAACATCATGAGACTAACTTTCCCCATAATTCCACAGAACAAGTCATAATTATGACCTCACCTGAAGCCCTGATACACCTATATCCTCAACAGCTTGCTCTGTTTCTCTAGCTTGCTGCTGTGGTTCCTGCATATAGAATAATTCATTTATAATGGCACTTTCGCAGGATTTCTCCACTGAATTTCACGTCATAATTTGACATATCCACCTGGGCCTGTATTCACAAAGCATCTTATCTTACCACTAGGAGTACTCCTAAGTCGCGCTAAAACATTTTATGTTGGAGTAAAATCTTAAAAGTTATTCACAAAGCCGCTGAGAGCAACTTTTAGTTAAGAAACTGGTAACTCCTAGAATAGGAGTAGCTCTGAGACAGGTGGGAGTAAATCTCCGTTGCTATGGCTGACGTCAATTCTCATGCACGAGTCTTGGGACAATCAGCACGGTGATTGGTTGTTTGGTGGCAGGGCCACCATTGAAGAAAATATCCCACATACAACCCATGGATTAAAAAATGAGAAAATAGTCCAAGTGGCTAGTTTGTTCCATAAAATAATGGCAGTTGCTACGGGTACGGAAGTTTTCCAATGCATTTCAATGTAGGGAGCGGTACGGCAGTCCCAATTTTAAACACTGCCCTCACCCTAAGCCTAACCTTAACGTTGACCTATAAAATAACTCCTTGCTACGAATTTATAAATTGCTTCAGCAAAGTTTCTTTACTTGAATAATTATTCCAGTTCGTCGTATCGTTTTACTAGATTCTGCGTAACACATTGAGCACTTTTGAAAATGCACAATGCGCGGTCCCCGCATATCATGCTGTAGGCAAATAAACGTATATAGGAAAGAGATAAATTGTAAAAACTTTAATAGCGTAAAACGAGTTATTAATGAAACGCGTCATTTGCCCCAATAATTAGCAACTTATTACTCAATGAGAACGAGAATATGTTGCGACCATTTAAATGTTACACCGTTCCAAGTTTGTTTGCCCTAAACTGTCATGGATGAAAAATCTAAAAGGACGCGAAAGCCCAACTGGAGCCACGGCCAGTGCTGCTGGCCGAGTTGGTGCTGGAGCGAAAGCGCATAATCAAAGGGAAATTTGGCTGGAGGGTTAACTGCAAATCCAAGCGGGATGCGTGCGATAATATCAGCCCACAGATCAATGCTGCATTCCCTGGTGTCTCGGACGGCGAGAAGCGGTGGTATGGACTGCAATCGCAGATGAGGTCCGAAATTGCAGCCTATAAACTGGCTATCGTACAAACAGGAAAGCATACTTAGCTGGGTTTGTAATTTATAGCCTACAATTAAAATATGCATACAAAATATGACATAGGCTGTTATTATTATGATGATCTATTAAATGTAACCCCCGCTCAATAGCCTCATAAAATAATTAATGCTTAGCAAAAAGAGGTACAGCACCAAAGCCACTGTCCCCAATGAAGTGACATCCCACAAATACATGATGCCTGTCAAATAATTGGCATAAGCTGCTTTCCATTAAAACACGAGTCATGCGTGGATCCTGGGCATTTCGAAACAATGTCCAAAATATTGTATTCGGCATCAAATACGATCGGGGTGCTGATGGAATTAACTTTTTTTTCTATTTACAAGTAACCTTCATTTTGGGTTGGAGATATAATTTGTGGGTCTCGTCAATGAGACCGATGATATTGGGCATACCTAAGATGAGCATGAATTCAAGTTTGATTCTGTGTTGTTGGCGAATGTCCATTGGAAACCGGATAAACTGTCGGATGATATGGGGATCACAGAGCGCATTGGTTGTTTGTTGAATTGAACGACTGACAGATGACTGTGAAATCCCCAACTGTCCACATTGCAAAGTTGCATTTTTCCGGTGGCAAGGTAACGAAGTGTTGTCAAACATTTTATTTCGGGGCTTATTTGGTTGTTTCTCATGGTTGGAGACGTAATTCTCTCCTTTACCAAGTCAACAACAAATAAAATCCCTTCACGCTCGATCCGATATCTTTTCAACAACTGTGCATCATTCAGAATTTCCAAGTCATTCCGTCTTTCAACAGCAGACGCCATTTTCTGATTCTTTGTGAAAAGGTTTTAGCGAGTTAGGAGTCCTCTTGACTACTTTTAAGCTCTCCCAGACTTAGGAGCTAGTGTTAGGCCTAAAATGCTTTGTGAATAACACTTAGTAAAAATAATTAGGAGTCCTATATGAATGACTGACACGTCAATTTTTTTTTTGGAGTTTCTCCTAAATCCGGCAGTTAGGACCTACTTTTAGCACTAAGATTCTTTGTGAATACGGGCCCTGGTTTATATTTACTACTGCTAGCAACCTGATTACTAACCAACGTGACAGAAACCAGGTTTAGTTCGCTAGTTGAAACTAGCAAACATGTTTAATTAGCATTCGGCATTTGGCATTATTTTCTGGTAAAATCTAAGTTAGCTGGCAACTTTTCAGTGTGCACCGTCAACACTGGCGAACTTGCAAGCGAGACAGCCTACAGGGAGCTAAGCCAATGAAAACAAGAGCAACGCAGAGCGTGGCATATGCCCCCGCCTGTATGTTGATCAAGGGCATATTGAGATGGCTGCTGTGGCGGCCATATTAGATATCGCGCAACGTTGGTTTTCGAAAGGAACCTTCCTCTAGCCACTCCCTATACGCCACTAAGAAATGGCATCAATCCGACGAGGGATTCTATAGTTATCGCACGGAAACGAAAAGTTAACGGACCACGGACAGACGGACAGATGGCAGACGGACATGGTGTCGACATAATCCCCCCTTTCCTCTTTCGAGGGCGGGGGCATAAAAACAGACTGGTCTCCAAGACGTATTTGGGAGGCGGTGCTGAAGTGGGAAAGGATTTAACCCTTTGTGGGCCACATGAGGCGCATTTTTTTCCCTTGAACCTTTAAGTGTAACTTGACGGTTAAATGGCCTAATGAGATTTATATGTAGTCTTGTGTAAAATGACGATTTATAAACATCATTTAGGATTTTTTGGCGTCATATGATGTAAGAAGAGGAACACACTGTACCTGAGTCTGCCTCTGACCCGTGTGCAGTCGTTGGCGGTATTGAGTCTGAGCGGTTGCCTTTTGGTGCGTGGGTATTTTTTACCTTGTTTTACAGTGCAGTTCAATTCTGGTGACCATGCCGAATCATTATGCGTGCTACAAGTGCACAAACTCCTGCATTTTAGGACAGTCCACAGTTTTCCTGACAGAAGAGCAGGTGCTAGCTTTTGCTTCAGGGTGCTGATAGAAACTTACTTGAATAACTCGCCAGCGTACCTTTCCATAACCATTATGTTATCTGAATTGAGAAACCCTTGCTGCCTACTTTAAACTTGCATATCTGCTACTAGCTGACTGACCGAGTTGCAGATTACCTGGCTCTAAAGCCACATCAGACATGAAACAAATTTTTCGCACGACAGATTACATTCAAAGTCAATGCAAAGACATGATTCACGTCTTTGCATTGACTTTGACTGCAATCTGTCGCACAAAAAAATTCCTTTTGCATCCGGTGTGAAAGCAGCTTCACGCTAAGATATAGTGAATGGCAGTAAGAGTAAAGGTGCTAATGGAAATTGTGCTTTTTTCCCCCCAATAAAATTGCATGATTCAGTCGCGATAAACAGAAAATTATTTCTTGGAGTTCTTATGAAATGCGTTGAGTAAATTGTGGGTTTGTTGTTCACTGAACCTCGCTACAAATGCCAAATTTAGCTATAGAACTTGTGACACAACTTTCATATACGATGACCATTCGTGTGAGATTCTCTATGCACAGAGCTGTCAATTTGGAGACCTACTTGCGTCTTTCGGCAGTGAGAGATGTCTGGGCTCGGAAAGTGGTAACAATTTGAATTAATCAGTTGCTATTAGCTTTCTCTTATGAGATGCAATTTCAACTTTTAATTGGGAAATGATGTTGTTACATCTTTGCTCCGCCTCCTCCAGGCTTCGCTTCAAAGCAGCGAATGAATTATTTAGACTTTCCGTAATCATCTCCACATTGCCTTTTTCTTTTCAGGAGTTAAGATCAGACCCAGCTCTCCTCGTAGAATGTGGTTATATTCAGCCACATAGTTACCGAGTTACACTTGTAACTTGCCCAGTTTGGCTTTCGGTTTTTCTGACTTCAATTATCTATCATCTGTAAACTCAGATGTGCCATCAGCAAATGCACATTCCGAACAAGTGATTATGCAACCTAATTTCGATTGTAAAGCTATATCCATGTTTAGAGAGCTCTCCCGTTGTCAAGGGTGAAGCGTTAAAAAATGTTTTACAATCAAAGACAATTTTTAGATAAGAATTCCATAAAGATTTTTTATGATTACATATTTAAAAGACTCATAACCGGCATTTGGATCCATATTTATTAATGTAAATTATTATGGAATTCAGCCCTTCCGCCTCGATCAATGTCCCTTCCGGTTTGTCGTTTTTAATTGTAATTGTTGTAATTCTGTCGCGAAAACAGCTCCAGAAGTCACTTTAATGTGCGTATTATGTTTTTTTTTTTTGAGAATCAAGTTTCTAAAGCATTTTACTAAACATGGATTCACTAGTGCTCCAACCTGCAAGTTACTCTTTAATTTTGGTGTGGACATTTCAGCCATCGTTTGAGATTGTTATGGACACGTCCATACGGTCGATACACAATTCTATGCTATTGATTATCAATAATTATAGCGTGACTGTTATGATTCTGCCATGTCCTTGCCATGTTTGCATATTTGATTTATTGTTTATTTGACTCTCTGCCATGCCTGACCATTTTCTGGATTATGTATTGTGATTTGGTAGCTTTGATTTGTTAATATGTTGTCTTAGTTTACTTTCCATGTTTCGCATTTTGCCATATTCAGATTCCGGTTCATGTTTTCCAGTTTGCATTGCACTTTGTCTCCCCCGTCTGGTCTCTCGTCTCGCCTGCACTTACAGCCCCAGTCTTGTGTTTCACTCTTTGGGTGATTTATTGGATTCTGGTTTTCAAACTTCCTTCCGATCCCGTTTGCTGGCTTCACTCTACTTTTCTATCTACTAACAGTACTAACAGTTCATTATTTTCTCTAGAGATTACTAACAACAACTAACCTTGTACAAAACCCAAAACCAGTGAAGTTGGCACGTTATTTTAATCGTAGATAAAAACAGAATACAATGATTTGCAAATCCTTTTCAACTTAAATTCAATTGAATACACTGCAAAGACAAGATGTTTAATGTTCAAACTGAGAAACTTTTTTTTTTTGCAAATAATCATTAACTTAGAATTTAAAGGCAGCAACACATTGCAAAAAAGTTGGCACAGGGGCCTTTTTACCACTGTGTTACATCGCCTTTCCTTTTAACGACACTCAGTAAACGTTTGGGAAGTGAGGAGACCAATTTTTGAACCTTTTCAAGTGGAGCTCTTTCCCATTCTTGCTTGATGTACAGCTTAAGTTGTTCAACAGTCCGGGGTCTCCGTTGTCGTATTTTACGCTTCATAATGCGCCACAAATTTTCAATGGGAGACAGGTCTGGACTACAGGCAGGCCAGTCTAGTACCCGCACCCTCTTTTGCTACGGAGCCATGCTGTTGTAACACGTGCAGAATGTGGCTTGGCATTGTCTTGCTGACATAATCAGGGGCGTCCATGAAAAAGACGTTGCTTGGATGGCAACATATTTTGCTCCAAAACCTGCATGTACCTTTCAGCATTAATGGTGCCTTCACATATGTGTAAGTTGCCCATGCCTTGGGCACTAATACACCCCCATACCATCACAGATGCTGGCTTTTGAACTTTGCGCCTATAACAGTCCGGATGGTTCTTTTCCTCTTTGGTCTGGAGGACACAACGTCCACAGTTTCCATAAACAATTTGAAATGTGGACTCCTCAGACCACAGAACACTTTTCCACTTTGCATCAGTCCATCTTAGATGAGCTTGGGCCTAGCGAAGCCGGCGGCGTTTCTGGGTGCTGTTGATAAATGGCTTTCGCTTTGCATTGTAGAGTTTTAACTTGCACTTGCAGATGTAGCGACGAACTGTAGTTACTGACAGTGGTTTTGTGAAGTGTTCCTCAGCCCATGTGGTGATGTCCTTTACACACTGATGTCGGTTTTTGATGCAGTACCGCCTGAGGGATCGAAGGTCACAGGCATTCAATGTTGGTTTTCGACCTTGTCGCTTACGTGCAGTGATTTCTCTGACCCTTTTGACGATTTTACGGACCGTAGATGATGAAATCCCTGAATTTCTTGCAATAGCTCGTTGAGGAATGTTGTTTTTAAACTGTTCGATAATCAGCTCACGCATTTGTTCACTAAGTGGTGACCCTCGCCCCATCCTTGTTTGTGAATGACTGAGCATTTCAGGGAAGCTGCTTTTATACTCAGTCATGGCACCCACCTGTTCCCAATTAGCCCGTTCACCTGTGGGATGTTCCAAATAAGTGTTTAATGAGCATTCCTCAACTCTCTGTCTTTTTTGCCACTTGTGCCAGCTTTTTTGAAACATGTTGCAGGCATCAAATTCCAAATTTTTTCACAGTGAAACGTAAGAAGCGTCTGCCATCTGAGCTAAGGAATTAGCGGGGAAATTTTGCTATGAAACGCAGTACATGTGTATAGATCTAATGAAATTAACTTGTTCTAATTAACGCAATGGTGAAAGTGGAGGACGCAGTGCGAAAGTCTGGCAGCTCAAGCACGAATTTGCTATCGGCTACAGTTTGCTACGGCAACAGTTGGTGAGTACAGCGGTTTTACTACTCCTAGCTAGGATGCAGGGGAAGCTAGAATCCACCCCATATGGACACATTTGTAGAACGGGTCAACATACCCAAGTGTAGACTGGAGACCGTAGAGGTCCGGTGGGTCTGAGTTTAGAGGGAAACATGGACAGTGAGGGGCAGCTAAAAGTGGACCAACAGCTTATGGACTGCTTTGGTGTGTATTAGGACCTGCTGGTTCGTGCGCATAGCTGTGGTGTGTTGTTAGCATGGAGAAACGAACAGCTTCCGTGCTGGTATATGACGGAGGGGCGAAAGCTCCAAGCTAAACGGCCTTTTCGGAAATTGCTTGTGGTAATGGTTTACTTATTGCTTCGGAATGACCAGCTTTTACTCGTGGAAAATGGGCGCATTATGGATAGCGTGTGTGAGTTAGACAGAGCTTCGGTTATGTCATGAACATAATACAGGTTTTACAGACCGTAAGTTCCATCTGCATGAACCGTTGCTTATGTGGAGCTAGCGAATCGATCAATTTTACAGGAAAGAATTTAATACTCAATCGATGGCAATGCAGCGTTTGTTACACCGAACATGTTAGCCTGTGCGCTTCCCTATTGCTTTCACCGGTAATATCAGAGAGCTTGCCCAGCCATTGGAGATTTTTCAGGCTTACCTCAGTCATGGCTAAGTGAAGCAATCGTTTCATAAGCACCCAAAAACGTACCCCAAGCTCTGCAAAATCTACGTCTGATCTAACTGCTGCCCAACTCGGCAGACACATACAGCACCTCTCTGTTTAGCTTCAACTGTAGTGGCTACAATCAGGCAATGTTACGATGAAACAGCCACATTGATGCTTACCTAAGTAACACAAGCATACCGATCATAATTACTGCATATACGTTAACCAGGAACATTTTTAATTAGCAGAGCATGCGAACTAATATGCAGTAGCTGATAAGCGGTCATGACTTTGAATGTAATCTGTTGCGCGAAAAATTTGTTTCACGTCTGGTGTGAAAGCTGCTTAACGCACGTATAACGCCTCTTTTCATGTCTTTGCATTGACTTTGAATGTAGCTAATCTGTCGCGCGAAAAATTTGTTTCACTTTCGGAGTGAAAGCTGCTTGACGTGCCCGTGTATTTGCGTCTTTGCATTGACTTTGAATGTAGGCTAATCCGTCTTGCGAAAAATTTATTTCGAGTCCGATGTGAAAGCAGCTTTATGGATAGTACGTGATAGCTATAGAGAGCTCGGTTAAGTTATGAACATAATACAGGTTTTGCAGACCGTAAGTTCCGTTAGTACTGACAAGTTGCTTATGTGGAGCTAGCGAATTGATCACTTCTACAGGAAAGGATTACCTATTTAATCTCTGCCTTTTTTGGCTTTTTATTACCCAAAACAATTCCTAAAGGGGGATGAAATTATCTCAAGGTAGTGCAGAGAAATCATTTGTGAACCAGCAGAGCTTCTGCGTTTCGCATTGCTTTCATGGTAGCACCAGAGAGCTTGCTCAGACATTTGTGAAGTATCTGGCTGTTCCCGGTCATGGATAAGTGAAGCAATCACTAACTGTAGAGGCTACAATCGGGCAACGTTATGATGAAACTGCCATATTGATGCTTACCGAAGTAACATAAGTATAGCAATCAGAATTACTGCATATAAGTTAACCAGGAGCATTTTTATTTAGCACGACACGCAAACTAACATGCAGTAGCTGGTAACTGAGCAGTCATAACCACAGAGACAAACCCTTGCAATACAGGTTTCACAGACAGCAAGTTCTGTTACTGTGAAGAGTTGTACCAAGTCGCTGTGCTACAGCCACAATCAACTGGCTATCAAGTCAGGTTAGCTTATGCAGGAAAAGCAACTTACAGCTTCTGTGTCTGTGATTCACGGACAGTCGTGACAAATACAGGCTTTATCTTCAGATATTTCACAAAGCCTGCGTTTGAGGTCAGTTGTTAGTGCTAACCATCGCTAGTGGTCCTGCTAGCCACCCGTAACACGTTAGCTTCACTTACATTATTTGCTGTTATATGGTTACTTACAGCTTGTGGCTCCAAGCGCTTGATCGATGCAACTGCTTTTGGTTTGAGAAGCAGCTGAAACGCTTATCCTGTGTCAAATTATCCTTTATAGACAAAGCTGTCTTTGGTGAAATGCTGGGCACAAACAGCCAACGTTCCCTTTGGCCGTGGCTGTTTGCTGCCAGCAAACAAAAAAGCTACCCACTGATTTTTGGTGGCATCGTCTTTTGAAAGAGAAATATTTGGTTTTTTTCTCGTGAAAAAGTAAACGGCCAAGTAGCTTTGGGAGAGATACTGACAAAATTGCATCTCAAATGATCTGCGGTTCTTCTTTTGTATTTCCAAAAGTGTAGACACAACTAAGGTATAGTACGATCTGCCGTTGTTAGTTCCTGCTTGAATAGTTTCCGGTGTGGGCAGGTCCAGCGCAGTGGTTGGCTCTGGCTAGGTCTGTACTAATTGGACGGCACAACCTGACGTCAGGTTTTACCCAGATCTTGTGAAAATCTCGGTAGGAGCTGTTCAGAGAACAAATCACGCTCAAGAAATTACGTTCTTGGATTATGGCAAAATCCCTGTATCTTATGTTTAGAAACTTTTCTGAGGTTGAGCATGGACAACCAACATTATAACATTACTAATATGTATTAAAAGAAGGACCAGCATGTTAGATCCCCTTTAATAGCTCGACAGGTCAGCACCTTAACACCAACCCTACATTTTACCATGATGATTATTGATTTTAGAAAAAAGAAAACTGCAGTTTTACCCATCGAAATTCATAATGAAGAAATTGAAATTGTTTGTCAGAATAAATACCTAGGTACGATCATTGATTGTAAACTTTCTTTTACTGACAACACAAAAACAATTTTTAAAAAAGTCCAACAGAGATTGTTTTTCTTATGTCGTCTGAGGTCTTCTAACATCAACAGAACTGTGATGAGCCTCTTTTATAAAACATTTATTCAAAGTATTTTAAGTTTTAATTTTCTCTGCTGGTATGGAAGTTTGTCAGTCTGCAACATAAAACAAATTTTCTAAAATCATTAACACTTCAAGCAAAGTTTCCAGCATTTATTTCGAAAATCTCTCTGAAATTTATGAGCAGTAAGAAAAGGTGAACAAACTTCTACCTGACAATTCTCATATTCTGTTTCCTCATTTTGAATTTCTTCCCTCTGATCGTGGCTTCTGTTTGCCGCTGTTCAAAACAAACAGGAGTAGACAATCTTTCATACCAGCCAGTATTCATTTGTGCAATCAGTTTTACAGTTAATGTCCAAGTTCTAGCTCTTTTCCATTTTATCGGCAGTTTTTAACTTCTTGTTTTTTTCTAATACTTATTAACTTGTTTCAATGTGTTATATGCTATGTCATGTCTAACCTGTTGTTTTTATGTCTTTTATGCATACTAAGCGCTTGTGGTGTACAAAAAATTTCCTTCAGGATTATAAAGCATTATTATTATTATTATTATTATTACTATTATTATTTTTACAATCTAAATTACCCGGCATATCAGTTCCTTAGCCCCCGTATTTTTGCACTTCAACACTAACCCCATATTTCCGCTCCTCAATACTAACCCTACATTTCACCACCTCAATAACCCTACTTTTCAGTACCTCAGCCCTGACCCCATGTTTTAGCACTTCAACACTAAACCCACATTATAACATCTCAACACTAACCCCACATTACAGCACATCAACATGAACTCCACATTTCAGCACCACCAACCTGATATTTTAGCAGTCATTACTTACCACAAATTCCATTATACAAATCCCATACTTTAGGTTTATAGCACTGACTCCATGTTTCCCAGCCTTAGCAATAACCCAGAATTTCAGTACCAAAACACTGACCCAACATTTCAGCACTTAGATAAAATGAGCAATTTAAGTAATGTTTCAGTACTATTTTGCAGTTTCTTTTCCAGTTTAATTGAAAAACTACAGAAGTTTGTGGTTGACCGAACATGTTCATTTTAATAGTACATTGCCTGTGACAGATATTATATTCTCACATCAGGAACTCTTTCAGTTGAGTAGCACCATATGCCAAACTGGTAGAGTGACAAGTGCATGAGGGCCACACAGACTTTGATAAAAAAAGTGCACACACATAAACACATACACATATGCACCTGCCAACCTATATACATGCATACATACACATATAAATACACAACGGCATGTGCACACACCACACCACCCTACATGCATGCATACATGCATAAATACACACATGCATATGCACACATCAACCTACATACATGCATAAATACACACAGGCATGTGCGCACACCACCCTACATGCATGCATGCCTACATACATACATACACATGCATACGCATGCACCGACCTACATATATGCATACATACATAAATACACGCTGACATGTGCACACACCGCCCGACATGCTTGCATGGCTATGTAAATACATAAACACATATTCACGCACCGACCTAAAGACATGCATACAGGCACACATAAATACACACCTGCATATGCATAGAGCAAACTTCATACATGTATACATACCCACATGCATACAGTATTAACACACGCATGATGTAAATGTACACACAATTGCATGCCCGGATATACGTATTCTCATATGCTGCTAATATTTACATGGACGCTGAAGTAGGTGAATAGATGTCTAGGCATTGCACGTGGGTCTGTTTCTGCTTGTGATCAGGTGTGTCTTTGTGTAAATATAAATGAGTGTGTAATTGGGTATTTGTGTGTGTTTGTGTGAATGTAAATGTGTATGTGATTGGGTTTATGTGTTTGTGCCAGTGTGAATGAGTGTCTGATTGGGTTTGTGTTTTTTGTGAATGTTGATGAGTGTGTTTTTGTGTGAATTTGACTTTGTGTGTGATTGGGTGTGTGTTTTTCTGTGCATGGAAATGTGCGTGATTTGGTGTATGTGTGTTTCAGTGAGTGTCAATGCATTTGTGATTTGGTGGGTGTTTGTATGAATTGGAAGGAGTGTATGTTTGAGTGTGTGTTTGTGAGAATTTGAACAAGTTTGCGATTTGTTGTATGTGTTTGTGTGAATTTTAATGTGTGTGATAGAGTGTGTATGTCTGTTAGCATGCATCTGAATGTGTGTGATAGGGTTTGTGTGGGTGTGCATGAATTTGAATGAGCATGATTTGGTATGTGTGTCAGTGTGATTGTGAGTAAGTTTGTGGTTTGTTGTATTTGTTTGAATTTGAATCTGTGTGTTATTGGGTGTGTTTGTATGTGTAGTTGCATGTACATTCGCGTGCGCGTGTGCGTGTGTGATTGGGTCTTGATATGTCTGCGTGAATGTGAATGAGTGTGTTATTTGGTGTGTCTGTGCAAATGTGAGTGAATTTGCTATTTGTTTTGTGTTTTATGTGGATTTGAATCCAGGTGTTATGAAGTGTGTTATGCGTTTGCATTGTTATGGCCCCAATTTGTGATGACATTAACGACAGCAAAGGATGACAGACAAAAAGTTTGAAACTAAAACACATTTAATTAAACAAAAGCAACAACAAACTACTCTACTCTACAGACCAAGATTGATTATATACAAAAACAGAAATATTTACAGTCCCTTTGGTGGGTTGCTTGGTGATGTCCTGGGTGAGGAAAATGCTCTAACACAGGCAAAAATCCACTAAAAGCTTCACAGGTCTTGAACAGAAGGACAGGTCTGGTCACATGTATCCTTTTGCTTGCAATTTCTCCTACTACTTTACTGTCTCAATTTTACTCCTTATGTACTCTTTTGCAGACTCCTCCCACCTTTTAAGCTTTTTTAAATTTTTCTCTGGGACTTGTCCCAGACATGCCTAAAACATGCCCAAACCTATCTCCAGTCTGGGCTTAACAAAAAAAGGTAAATTCACATTACACCTCCATTCCAAAAGGGAAAAATTTTGACTCAAAGGCAAAATTTTTCTTTTCAATATAAAATGGTTAAGTGAACACTTGTCTATATATACATATCATACAATATTCAAACACATGATATACACATTCAAACACGGGATAAGCAATCAGCAATTACATTGTCAGTACCCTTTACATGCTTAATTTCCAAGTCAAACTCCTGTAAAATCAAACTCCAATTCAACAATCTCCGATTCTTGTTTTTCATCTTATTCAAAAACATTAACGGATTGTGGTCAGTGTACACAATCATTGGCTTTTGCCCTGTATAAACATAAACGTCAAAGTGTTGTAAAGATAGAACCAGAGCCAACAGCTCCTTCTTTATTGTGGAATAGCTCCTTTGGTGGCGATTGAACTTCCTGGAGAAGTATGCCACGGGATGCTCAATGTCATCAGAGTCACTTCTCTGTTGGAGCACAGATCCACAAGCTTGGTCGCTAGCATCGACCGCGATGGAGAACGGTTTGTTGAAGTCAGGAGATTTGAGCACGGGGAAGTGACACAGCAGAGACTTCAGGCGATCGAAGGCTCTCTGGCATGCATCATCCCAAGTGAACTTTACGCCTTTCTTCAGTGGGTTGGTGAGACTGAGAGCAATCTCAGCAAAGTTCTTGCAGAACTTGTGGTAGTACCCGATCATTCCAAAGAAGCGGCGGAAAAGCTTTTTTGTTGTCAGGAACTGGAAAGTCCATGATGGCTTGGACTTTAGCATTTATGCGTGCCACCTTACCCTGGCCTATGACGTAGCCAAGATAGGTGACAGTAGCACAACCAAAGTCACTCTTGTTCAGGTTGACAGTCAGGTTAGCCTGGGTCAGGCGCTGGAACAACGTCTCTACATCTTTTAGATGTTCTTCCCAGGAGTCACTCCATGTGATCACGTCATCAATGTAGGCACCCGTGTGTGGCAATCCGGCGATTGTAGACTGTATCATCCTTTGGAACGTGGCTGGGGCATTTTTCATGCCAAAGGGTTGGACTTCACACAGGTACAACCCAGATGATGTGTCAAAAGCAGAGATGCTCTTCGCCCTCTCAGTTAAAGGTACACATCAATAACCCTTCAATAAATCAATCTTGGTCAGAAACTTTGCTTGCTCTACTCAATCAATACAATCATCAATCCTAGGTATTGGAAACACATCAGTTCTAGTTTCAGCATTGACTTTGCGATAATCAGTACAGAATCTAGTACTTCCATCAGGTTTTGGAACTAGCACACAGGGTGAACTCCAATCTGAGTTTAAGGGTCTGGTAATATCATGTTCTAACATGTACTCAACCTCTTCCTCAGCAATCTTTCTCTTTTCAGGATTCATCCGGTACGGATGCTGTTTAATTGGTTAGGCATCACCAACATCTACATCGTGAGAAGCTATAGAAACTCTCTTTGGAACATCAGGAAATAGATCTTTATATTTCTTGATCAACCTCTCAAACTGATCTCTCTGTGAGGGTTCTAAGTGCTGGAGTTTTACATCGAGATTTTTCAACACTTCAGAATTTGACAATTTACATGAAAGAACTTCAGCTTTAATTCTAGGTTCATCATCTTGAAACTCCCCCTCATCTTCACAAATCTCGGCCATTCGAGGATCTGAAGTGACAGCTGCAACCCTAGCATTTCTATCATGATAAGGCTTCAGCATGTTAATGTGACACAACTGTTTTGGCTTTCTCCTATCTGGAGTCTTTACAATGTAATTGAGATCATTGAGTTTTGTCAGAATTTCATAAGGACCATGAAATCTAGCCTGTAATGGATTGGACTGCAAGAGAAACAACACAAGGACCTTGTCTCCTGGTTTAAACTCACGGCTTCTCGCCTTATGATCATACCAAGTTTTCATTTTTCCCTGACTTGATTTCAAGATCTCTTTGGCTAGGTCACAAGCTGCACACAATCTTTCATTGAACTTGCTAACATTGTCTAACAGACTGATATGCAGTTCTTTCTCTTGCCATTATTCACTCAACAATAGCAAAGATCCTCTCACTTCATGGCCAAACACTAGCTCAAACGGACTGAATCCAGTAGACTCCTGCACTGCTTCTCTAGCTGCAAACAACAGCAAATGAACACCTTCATCCCAGTCTTTCTCATGGTTATAACAATAAGTCCTCATCATTGTCTTGAGAGTGGAATGAAACCACTCTAAGGCACCCTGACTCTCTGGATGATAAGCACTAGAAAGAATCTGCTTCGCACCTAGTATATACACAACCCGCTGAAACAAACCGGAAGTGAAATTGCTACCCTAGTCTGACTGAATTTCCCTGGGAAGGCCAAACAACGTGAAGAACTTTATCAAAGCCTTCGAGATTGCAGTTGCCTTGATGTTACGTAGAGGTATGGCTTCAGGGAATCTGGTAGATGCAGACATGATTGTCAACAAGTACTGATTTCCAGATCTAGTTTTGGGTAATGGACCAACACAATCAACAATGACCTTAGAGAAGGGCTCGCCAAATGCTGGGTAGGCTGCAATGGAGCTACAGGTGGGTCTAACTGGTGTTTTCCAACTACCTGACAAGTGTGACAGGTTTTGCAAAAGTTGGAAACGTCCTTCCGAAGCCCAGGCCAGAAGAAGTGTTTCATGATCTTATCAACAGTCTTGTTAACACCAAGATGACCTCCTAAAGGTAAACCATGAGCCATTGTTAAGATCTCATTCCTGCAGACCTTCGGAAGAACAATTTGCTTGACCGCTGCCCAATCTGCATTGGCAGGGATATCAGCAGGACGCCACTTCCGCAGCAACACACCATCCTTGAGATAACACCCAACTGGAACTGCATCTATTTCTTTATCAGGAAGGGCTCTCCTCTTTAGGACACACATTTCAGGATCATTAGTTTGCTCCTCAATCAACCGCTTTCTGACCAAAGACAAGTCTCCAGACACATCAGAATCACCAGACCCATCCGGCTGGCTGAATAGAGAACTGATAAAAGTATCTGATAAGTCCTCAAACGGAGAAACCATAGTAGGCCGAACAGAGTCATAAGGCGAACCACCTGAGTCATGACTATTCAATGTGCTGGACGGCACCACATCATCTACTTCTTGAGCCTTCTTAGCCATAGCACGAGTCACTGCGCAAGAAGGATACAGAGATGGGTCCTCATCGCCATCTTCAGTGCTTGGCTGTGAAGTAAGATGTACAGCGGGAACTACTTTGCCCCCAGCCAGGTCATTGCCTAGCAACAGAGAAACACCTTTGATAGGTAGACTTGACATAAGTCCCACCTTTACCTGCCCTGTTACTAAATCTGACTTCTAGAATATAGAGCGCAGGGGTACAGATACAGTCCTCCCTTCAATACCTTGTACAAGTATGAAATCCCCAGAAGCGGTCTCATCTCGTAACTCCAGGAGTCCATCAACAAAAGTGACTGAGAAGCTCCGGTATCCCTTAGGATATATATGGGGACAGGAGTAGTATGCTCATTCAGAGCCACAAATCCCTCTGACACAAATGGAAGAAATTCCTCCCTCACAAAGTCAGCAGTATCAGGCTTTTTAGCCCCACAAGAAGCAGGCAATTTAGCAGATCGGTTATCTACTACAGGGGTTTCTAACCTTGTTTTCACAAAGGCATTTGGTTTGGTATCCTTTTCTTTTTCTTTCTTAGCTTTAAGGAACCAACAGTTGTAACATGACCAGATTTCTTGCAATAACTGCAAACTAGACCACTTTTGTCACTGTCAGCTTTCACACTTTGATCAGACCTGTTATTGGATTTCTGAGCACCATCACCAGATTTGTCTTTGTCTTTGGGTGAGGAATCTTGGGTATCACCGTTTCCTTTTTTCTGAAATTGGAACCATCTATTGTTACTGCTAGACTGAAATTTGGACTTATGTGTTCGAACATATTCATCTGCAAATCTGGCAACTGACTGCAAATTCAGTGCTTGCTTCTCATTAAGGTAGGTCTTAATATCATCCTTAACACAGTTCTTGAATTCTTCAACTAACACCATCTCTTATAGTGAGTTGAAATCATCCTTGACCTCCATAGAAGTACACCAGCGCTCAAAGCAAACTTTCTTCTCATTAGCAAATTCCACATAAGTCTGAGATTTCTTCAGACCTCTGAATTTCTGTCGGTAAGCCTCTGGAACCAACTGATAAGCTCTGAAAATAACCTTTTTGACAACCTCATAATCAGAGGAATCATCTGCAGACAAAGCCGAATTGGCTTGTTGAGCTTTACCTTTGAGGACAGTTTGCAACAATAGAGGCCAGTTTTCCTTTGGCCACTGGCAACTCTTTGCTACCTTTTCAAAACACTGGAAATAGTTGTCAGCATCCTTTTCTGCAAATGGAGGCACCAGTTTTACCTGGCTAGCCCGACATTTATTTTGAGTTGCTATTTTTATTTTTAGTTGCTCCATTTGGAGTCTTTCTTCTCTATCGAATTTCTCTAATTCAAAATCTCTCTGTCTTGCTAATTTTTCTAACTCAAATTCTCTTTGTTTTTCTTTTTCCTCCCTTTCTTTCTCTTTTTCCTCCCTTATTTTTCTCTTTCATCCCTTTCTTTTTTCTCCTCTATTGCTAATTTTTCTAACTCAAACTGTCTTTGTTTTTCTTTTTCTTCCCTCTCAAATTCTCTTTCTTTTTCTCCTTCCTCCCCTTCAATCTCTAGCAGTTTTAATTTAAGTTCAATTTCTACATTTGGATTTTCCAATGGAAACTGATCCAGATCTCCTGGTGCTAAAACATTTTCATCATTGTAATATTCAACAATCTCTCTAGCCAGTCTTGCTTTTCGCATGGCTGGTTTTACCTCTGTCAGCTCTAAATGTCTGCATATTTCTAGCAATTCTGTCTTTTTAAAAGACTTCAAAACCTCTACAGTTGGTGATGCCAAGAAATCATCCATTGCTGTTGATCTGTCAATATATATATATAAGGTCTATCCCGGACTTGAGCCCCCAATTTGTTAAGGCCCCAATTTGTTATGACATTAACGACAGCAAAGGATGACACACAAAAATTTTAAAACTAAAACACATTTAATTAAGCAAAGGCAACTAACAACAAACTATTCTACTCTACAGACCAAGATTGATTATATACAAAAACAGAAATATTTACAGTCCCTTTGGTGGGTTGCTTGGTGATGTCCTGGGTGAGGAAAATGCTCTAACACAGGCAAAAATCCACTAAAAGCTTCACAGGTCTTGAACAGAATGACAGGTCTGGTCACATGTATCCTTCTGCTTGCAATTTCTCCTACTACTTTACTGTCTCAATTTTACTCCTTATGTACTCTTTTGCAGACTCCTCCCACCTTTTAAGCTTTTTTTAATTTTTCTCTGGGACTTGTCCCAGACATGCCTAAAACATGCCCAAACCTATCTCCAGTCTGGGCTTAACGAAAAAAGGTAAATACTGCCATCTAGTGGCCTCTATTCACATTACAGCATGCATGAGAATATGTTTGTGACTGGGGGCGTGTATGTGATTGTATTTGTGGTAGAACGAGACACTCTTTGCCTTTCCCTTCCCCATCATTCTGTCTGTACCTGGCTATTCAACCAATCCACTCCCATTGTTAACTTTTGAATGTCCCTCCAGCCCCGCTTTGTTGATCATTCATTGGTTTTCACTGCCATTTGTCCTTTTGTATCCAATCAGTTCAAACTTTACTGTAAAGAACAGCCCACCTTGTTTCAGCATAAATCTTTGGGCTTCCATGTTTAGGGGCTCTTGCCATGCTGGAACCAGACAGAGCCCCTGACTTCAGCTGTTGGTTTTCATTGGTATGGTTCACCACTTGTTCACAATTTTACCAGTACAATAAACTTAATAAAAGACTATTGGTTGTAATCTCTTGGTTCTACGACATACAGAATGTGAATGTTAGTGTGTTTGGGTTAGTATATTTGTGTTCTCGTGAAGAGATGTGTTCTTTAGTTTGTGTATGTGCGTGTGCACACATTGAAAAAATTGAGGCTTTGGGTCAAAGTAAAAAAAATTGCGTCAACTTGTTACAACCAATTTTTTTAGCTTTTCTCAATTGAAAAAATTTTTACAAAGGTAATTTTTTTTTCAGTTGAGAAAAACTAAAAAAAATCAGCTGGGACAAGTTGACGCAATTTTATTACTTTGATCCAAAGTCTCAATTTTTCCAGTGCAGGAACTTTGCATTTGCAGAATCTCAGGCCATGTAAAATCATTTACTCTGATTGGCTGTTTTCCTTGAACCCATGCTATCAGAAGGCAGAAAGGCAGGCCAATTGCAGCAGATGGCCAATAGGAATCAGAGCTGTGTCAGTCACGGGAAATGAGCAGAGTGAATACAGCTCATCAGATTTCTGTCTTCCCTCGGCTGTCCGGCTCTCTAACGAGCTTCCTCATTTACTGACTCCTAATTAAGCTCACGCTCTTATCTGCCATATGTCCTATAGCATGCATCTCAATCCGCTTAAATTAAATCCTCGTTTTCCTCACCTGTGTCCTTGCCTTGGGTCTCAGTCCCTCTCACCAGTGTTACATGGAGAAACCATGAGAGGAGAAAAGAAATGAGGAATTATGAGAAATGAAACATCTTTTCTCCCGAAGCGTTGCTTGAAGTGAAGTCCATTTCTGATGATGGCACACTGCAGGATCTACTCCCAGAGACTGTCGTTACCGATTGACATGACGGCTTTCAGCTGAAAGTGTTCTGGGAAGGCTGCCCTCATTTATCCTCGCTCATGGCTCCTCAGAGCTCCCTCCTCACTCCTAGCTCCTCCCAGCAGAAATAAGAGTGTTGGGACCATTGACTGTATAAAACATGGAGGTAGCCTCTGTGACTTCACCCCTAGGTTTCTGAATATTCATTTTGAAGCAAATTTGGTTGCCATCTTGGCAGTTACTTGACTCTACCTACCTCAACGATAATCCAAAAATGGGCAAAAAGGCAGGCCTTTGCTGGAGCTGACGCAAGCCCAGCGGGCGGGCCGAATGGAGCTCGTTTTCTGAAACACGCCCTCTAAGTTTGCAGCTATCAAGCTAGCTTCGGCTCCCATACTCGACTAAAAACCTAATTCAGGTCGATGCTACTCGGTTCGCTAAGGCCGAGATGCGGGGTCATATCTGTCCCAGTAAAGCACTGGATCCTGCCAAGTAGCTTGTGGTAGTGGGCCGAACACTGTTTATATTCGTGAAGCAGAGATGCCAAGTCTCACGCATTCGGCGTAGGTCTCAAGCATTTTTAGGCTTATTCACCGTAGTCCGCAATTATTCATTGAGGGGTCTATTCTCCCATTAGCGCGTAAGTCCCCCTACTCGCTTCGATCACGCCCACAGTGCTTAACTTTAGAATGTAGGCAGCCTTATGAAAGAGGTGCGACTAATCCCAAAGAGAGGCAGACTCAGTACAAAGCTCATTAATTATGGCTATCAGGAAAACAAGGAACAAGGATTTTCTGATTAACCATGAAAATGCAGTTGTGGTCCATGGAAAACGCAAACCAGACTTTAAATATGAATATTGTGGGCCTGCTGATAAAACCTTGTATCTCCAAACTGATAAGAAACAAAAACTCGTATGTCCACTATTCTTACATGCAGATTTAATATTTATATTTTTTGATTTATATTTATTAATTTATAAATATTCTTTATTTTATATTATATTTATTTATTTTCCCGTGAAGTTCATCATTTTGATGATACAAGGTTTTATCAGCAGGCCCACAATATGCGGCTGTAATAGTAGGCCCATGTATGTCTGTGACAATTACAAGAAGTAATGCAGACATCTCTTTTTTATTTCTTACTCTAACCACCATGGCATTAAAGCTATGCAAACAAACTAATTGCTGTGATAATGAAATAATACCAGCGTAATCAAAGCATTGAAAATGTGCCCCTCCTACACTAGCCGGCTTGTTCCATGGAAGACAGGGAAGAAGACAAAGAGAACATGCTAGGCACACAATAAATAACAATCAATGGCAGTTTATATGATCTCATTAAGAAATTATGCGCTTAAAATTTCAAACTACTCCGATGTCCAGTTTGCAAATAAAGGACGAGGCAACGCTTTTACAAACAAAGGATTCTTACCCCGCACTCTGAAAAATCTGTGGGGCACTGTAAAAACCACGCTCTCTGCACACCAGAGGTGTGCACGCAACAGGTGGTGAGCAACCATTATTCCCTGGTGCTTGTCACTGCACTGAGGAGGAAGTGGCATCCACTCTGTCTGCAGCGGAAGTGCATGGAGAATAACTTGGAGTGGATACGGATGAAGGAGGGTTACGTAAAATGGTCATATTTATTTGCCTATACTCTAAGTGTCACTGTGATAGATACTGGAAACAAGCTTAATATGGTTTAAAAATATTTATTGTATTTTTTTGGCATTTCAGGCACATACATAGGCGTCATGGGCTGAGCCAGGGAATTTGGCGCAGATGCTTAATATGCACGTATCATGATCGCACACAACCTGAACATTAATGCTGTGCCGACGTCTTCGGTCTCTGTACATATTCTTATTAGTGGAAGGGGTTCTGATTGCAATGTGAGTACAATCATTGGCTCCCAAAACACTGGGGTACCTGGCGACCCAGTAGAACCCCCCCCCTTAACTCGCTGTCTTTCAGCTGGTGTTTCGGGGAACTTTAAAGTGGCTGATGCGGTGCAGCATCGCGTCAACCAACTGTGTCAGACGCCTTGACACAGGCGCCTGTGATATGTGCATGACATCACCAGCCACTCTTTGGAACGACCCAGATGCCAGGACCGACAGCGCAGTTGTGACCTTGATGACCACCGGTTTGTTTGTAATTGTTTGTAATGCGTTTGTAATTGAAATAATCGGAGAATAGGCTGTTGTGTAATATCATATGATAATTTCGTTGGATAATTTATTATGGTTATGAGAAATGTAGTTTAGAAATAAGGATGAACAATCGAATATTGAATGTCTCAACCTTTACTATGTTAAATAAAATAAAATTAATGTCAAAATTCGGCCCAGAACCGACATCAAACGCAATTTTCAATTTCGCCTTAAGTTGGCACTTGACCTTAATACAGCCCTCAAAAGCGCTTAACAGAAAAAGCGCATAAGCCAGGGGGACAATACGTGTAAGTGTTATTTGCCTGATAAACGCCCGGAAATGGCCCGATTTTGGCCTTGCTCTGTGCGTAATGCACAGGCTTAAGTCGAGAGGAGAATCCGCGTAGGCTGAAAAACGCGTAGCTACGCGCTTTTTTCGACTAACGCGCATGGGAAAATAGACCCCTGAATGCTTAATGAGATTCTCACGCAGAATTGAAATCCTTGTGCATTGAAGTTTCCGTTTAACTTGCGTAAAGGTGCATCTCATCACGAGTTACATGCGATTACAGACTCAGATTAAAGCGATTATGACTCCGGACTTCCCATGCTTCTCTTTACTCAGGGATTGAAAACAATGCATGTGTTTCTTATGGAAGCCCAAAGTGGACAATTTTCAAATGAAAACGTAATCCCAATATTGCCTTATAATTTTCCACTTATGAATTAGTTATTTGAGACAATATTAAATTGAAAATGCATTATGCCAATTATCATTTTCATTTTCTCATACACATATGGGACATCTATGATTACATTCAAATGATTATGAGAAGCTGTGTGACATTTCATTTTCAAAGTCATGCTCCGCAATACCGTGGACAATATTCAAATGCAATAAGCAAAACAGCACCCCCAGCCTTGTGCATTTACATTTACATGTCATCACACTCTTTTAGGGTCAACGTGATAATGAAAATGCTGTGTTCTAATCACTTGGAAAAAATAATAGCATAATAATGATGACGACATTTGACATTTCATTTTCAAAGACTTATTCTGCAGTACATGGGACAATATTCAAACGCAGTAAGGGAAACAGCGCCTCCCAGTCCAGTGCATTTTCAAATACATGTCACATGCTCTTTTTGGGACACACTGAAAATTAAAATGCAATCTGACAGCGTCTCATCAAGGCGGGTCTTCCGCTAGGACATCACTCATTAGGGGCGTGAACGGAAACCATGTTCCTCATTTGCATACCAACAATCAGCTTCTGGGTAGCGCTTGTACGCACGGAGGCTGACTGATAATGTCATGATGTCTATAGGCTGCTATGCATTGACTGCCATGGCGCAGTAGGCTACGTTGCACTTTGGATGTCGTCACTTCAGCAGCTAGTATGCTAGCAAACGTTAACTAAGGAAAATATTTGAAAATGATCATCAAATAAAAGCAATATGATTTGATTTTTGACCCAACTCTATTAACTGAGCTAGCTATAATATGCATGAACTTATCCAAGGCTTCGCAGCAGTGTTGTGCAACTGCAACCCAACAATGCTTGCAGATTTCAGAGATGTTTGCTAGCTTGCTAGTGAGTCTAAAAGCAATCGCTTAGGTACAGTTAGCTCTTACAGCCGAATTGTCACCTTCAACGCCATCATGCACACACTTTCACCATTGAATAGCAGCTTCTTTTACCTACAGAACAAACTGACAGTTCAGCCTGAGGCATGTTATTTCATAGCTTGTTAAAGCAGCAGTACCTTCCATGAGTGCTATAGCGTATTACATTACTCCAGATAAAACGCTATCCGTCTCCCCACCCTGCTGGCGCTAGTTAGGGGAGATGTTTGTCATCATTTTTATCCTTAATTGCTGTGATTCAGTCTTTGCACTAGCTTCACCAGTTAGCTAGCTGACAGCGACAATACTTTGCGCATCCGCGAACGCATTTGTGCGCATTCGGACGCAGACGCGTCCTCTGCCAAATATAGTTAAACGCATTGAGCGCTCCTGTACGCGGGTAGAAAAGCAACAAAAAGCATCCACGTTTGTTTGCTAGAGCATGCGCAGTCGGTGTTTTGATCACACATTCCTGTGCGCGCGTCAGAAAATTTTGGAGGGTACGCGGTCGACCGCGGAGAGCTATGCGCACACTGTTTGATGACGAAAATTGCGTCAACGCGCTCTAGCATCCAACAGCGCACACGCGCACACGCAAAGCATAATGCCGGCTTAGGCATGGAATATACTTGCTGCTCACGACGCGTGCGCTTACACATCATGGCTGCTACGCGTATTCTATGTTCGTGAGCGTAGAGGTCGCTCATCTCGACGCGAGGTAACGTGCTGCGTGCGCGAGATGCAGCATTGACATGACCGCTAGAGGCGATTGAATCCATTGTGACAGTGTATGCGATATGTGGGCAATACCTTCCGCCGTTATCGTGATTTCAGGGTCCAATATGCTGCTGTCTGCCTCTAGTGGAGACCTCCAATACTATGCGTTTTGGACGCGTTATGCTGCAGCAAGTGTGTGCACTCACGAAGCACACTGACAACGCGTCAGTTCGGTCACGCAGCAAGTATATTCCAGGCCTTAAGGGCCGGTTCATACTCTACGCTAGGTACGCGAGCGAACGCGAGCAGAGGTCCGTTCCATTTCGTTCACAGAAAAGCCTGAACTCGCGTCCCTTGTTGCGCAGTGCCACGGTAAAAAGCAGTACACTGCTCGTGCAATAGGGGATAGCAAAGTCTTCTCCTTCTCCGCTCCCTTCTTTTTTCTTTTTGGTGTGTTGAACACAATGTATGGTGCATTATTTGCTTTATCTCCCCTATTGGAATGTCACGGAAACACAAGCGTCGATGCGTCGCGTTACAAGAATTTGGACAACACAAATTGCTAAACAAGGACGCAAGATGGATACCTTGCTTTGCTCAATGCGTTGCCTTGCGTTCGCGCTCGCTTACCTTGCGTAGAGTATGAACCGGCCCTTAGGGCACTCTCTTTCAGAGTGTACACAGTGTACGCAAGCCGCACAGGCGGTAAGTGATGTGCAACTACCCGCTCACACAATAGGGGGTAGCAGCGTCACTGGTAACATTTCGGCTGACATTCCGAGTGTCATTCACTGATCTCTATAGAATGACTGGATAGCTGACTGACCCTGAGTCTATCTTTCCAGCGCAGCAAACAATTAGCTAGTTATTTGGCAAGAGAATTCATTAACTGTCGTTGCGATGGATATATTGTGAATAATAAATGAATGTTACATGGCTTTTATCGGTTTACCTTAACATGACACCTAAGCCAGCTATAATCAACTAGTCAAGGTGGTCGTCTCTAGAATATAGCTCACTTCAAATTAGTAACCCTTTGAGTTATCCTAATTTATACACAAGATTTCATGACTGCATCTGACGTTATCAATGTGACCCATGTCATACGCCATAACTCCTTTTAAGCCAGCATCGTTGATACACAGTGCTGTTTTACAATAGAATGCGCTTACAAATGCTGTGAAACAAAATTTGGGCTGTAGATGGGTAAGTGGCTCATTTATGGAAAGCTAAACTTACACGGAGATGAGTGCTGAGGGTACGTGTACCATTGAACGTCCCTGACTATTTTCGAGCAAAAGGGAGAGAAAAAAAACAAGCTGAAAAAATAGCAACCTTGCGCCGTACATGTATTGCATTTTTTCCACATAGCTAGCTGCAGGTTAATACCAGTACTTTGCCTGTTTTGCGTATGATCGTGAATATGTTGATGTTTAGAAAGCATGACCGGTCCATAGTCTGACAGATACTCGGATGCTAGGCTAACGTTAGGCAGTTACTGGTTAAATCATCAAGGCTAATTTTAACCAGCAGAAACAAAGCGAACGCCATCGTATTGCCCTAAAATCTGATTTGAATCTAATTTTGCCAGGTTTCCAGTGGAAATGTATTATTGCTGAAGGGGCACTATCACTATTACCTAAGGGTACCAGTTTCTTTTTTTCAGTACAGTCTTCTTCTATTGTGTACGCTAAAGAGATAATATTTGTACATTATATACATTACCGCCTCCGTTGGTGACGGATGGTATTACATACGTTGCTGTGTCGCGTATTGAAAAATCAGACAACACAATCGAACGCATCATGGCGGCCAATACGTCGTGAAGCTTCGCAAGGCGTTTCGATGCGTTCGCGTTTGCATGCCTCTGCGTCGACTATGAATCGGCCCTATGGAGTGAGACTTGGCATCTCTGGCGAAGCAGTTGCAGGAGGAACGTTGTTCGTATCCGAGAGGCAGTAGCGCGACGAACACTGTGCACCGCTATGTGGCACTGAGTATCAGTAACCCCCTAGAGTGCGGGCGGGTGCTCGTCTGAGCTCTTGCACTCACCTGTGTACACACCTTAGCCCAGTCCCATTAACGGTAGTATGGCCAGCCAAACGATAACATTGCATTAAGTAGCCTTACTGACAAACCTGATGGACCTTTATCTTCCTTCCATGTTCTCGAACATTCTGATCACAAGTATTATCACTCTACTTTGGTGAATGCTGAATTAATTGGTTACTGTAGCCAGCATTCGTGGGCTCATCAATACTAACACAGCTGGGCGTCTGGCTCAAAGGCTCCATGGTTATTTCATCAGCTGCCCAGCTAATCCCTGTCCTTTATGTTAGCTAAAGATACCACTGCGACGCACAACATTTTTTTATCGCTTCGTAAAATTGATGTTACTTTCAGGGAAAAAGCCTTTACTCCTAGTGACAGCTAATATAGCCGAACGTGGCTGGGTAGTAACTTTTTCGTTGCTGTCTGGCTTATTAGTTACGTTAATATGGTTGGCAAGATGGACTTCATGTAGAAACACTTTTATCGACAACTAGCTAGCTTGCTAGATAACGTGGGATATGTTAAATTAGCTATATGGCTAGCTGGCCAGCCTTTCTATTTACAATGATGCTGTTCAGGAATCGAATTGAAAATTGAGCTAATCCATTGGTGGCAAATGCAGTTCTAAAAGATACTGCTGTGTGAATCTCTTGAGTGTATATCCACGGCAATCTCCGTTAACGCCTGCCAAATACTCTGGGGAATCAGCTAAGGAGCCCCATCATCTGGTAGCGTGCTATGGTGGGTCTAATGTTGTAGCTGACCAGCCAGTTATGTTGGCAACCTGTTAGGGAAGCTGTGGCAGTTTTCCTGCCCCTGGCTAACAGCTTTTGTTCAAAATATGTTAACTAAACCGGCCTAAATTCAAATACTTTTCTGTTTCGCTATTAATTCGCTGCATGCCTGTATAATAACTGTGGCAGGCGTACACTCCCACTGGCACAGTTGGACATCTTGGGAAAAAACTAACGGGCGAGGGGGGGGGGGCGGGTATTCATTCTCTGGCTAGTTGGCTAGAGAACGAACTAACGTTACTTCGTGTTGACATGTAATGTTATATGAAATAATATTAGAATTCTATCTTAGATTCTATCTTAGAAAATAAACCCCAGACTCCTAACCACGCAGCAAGACATTATCATCCTGATATTTCGATAAAAATCTCCAGGCAGAAACGCAGGCAATGCTCAAATTCCATAACTCGAGTGAGTCTAGGTAGGATAACGGCTAGGCTAGCTAAGCTGTAGTAACACCCCTCCCTCAGACACCCAGGCTATGCCCCCGGTTCGCAGCAGGGCTTTGCGTTCCTACTCTAAAGCGAGATGGTGGATACAGAGGAACTTCTGGTTCAAGCGAGGATTGAGGAGCAAGTAAATATCAAATAAGAGAAATGAGATGTACTCATGGTTTTTCTTCATGCCTTCACGCGCTTGACCCTTTATGAAAAAAAATTAAAAGCCTGGATACTAATTCTCTCACCTTTGTAGAGTGTTTCCTCCGTGTGTTTTACTGATGCTAGGGGATCTAAGGGTCAGTAGACTGTGCTGTGACTGTGTAAATGTGTGTGTGTGCGTGTGTGTCCGTGTGTGCATCAGTGTGTGTGTATGTGTTCAAGTGTGTGTATGTCAGTTTGTCTGCGTGTGCATCAGCAAACGTATGTACATATACTGTATGTGTGCATGTATGTGGATGCGTGTGTGCATACGTGTATATCTGTGTTTGTAGGTCAACGTGTTTATGGTGTTGTATATATGTGTATGTGTTATATGTGTAAGTGTGTGTGCGTTTGTGCTTATGTGTGTGTGCGTGTATGTATGGTGTGAGCATGTTTGCATAAGTGGGTGTGTGTGTACATGTGTGTCTGTATGAGTGCATACATTTATGTGTGAGTGTGTGTTTGTCAGTGTTAGTGTCGTTGTTTTTGCAGCACATAGAGGACCAACGCCTATTAGGCCGATGGTTTTAATGTTCTGGCTTATTGGTCAATGTGCTCTCATTATTATGGTGAAAGTGACCTGATCAAACTGCCTCATTCCAGACAAAAGCGATGCAAACAGTGGGGAAATGCACCTCTGCGTCAACAAACAAAGACACAAACAAACCCACGCACACACTGACGCACATATTCGCATACTTTGACGACACGCACACATACAAATGAATGCAAGCTCCGACACACCCATGAGCACACATGTACACAAGCACTGAGCAGGAGACAAATACATTCAGGTTCATAAATAATTGGACAATGACAACATTATTGTTACAACAGTATTGCCATTTAGAATAAAGAAGATTTAATGTTTTGGCCTTTTTTTGAAGGTTTTACACTTGCATTTAGAATCCATAGGTTTTAACCTAAATGTGAGTTCGACGTTCGTGACGTAAGCTGTCTTTGGGCTGATGAATCGGAACGAAAGCTTGAGAGAAATGGCAATACTGTTCATCCTGGGTGGCCAAATCAATTGTTTAGTTCATTTTTAAAGACAAGGAACATTCCTGGTTCAGAAACTCCAAAAGGCTTGGCAGACTGTGGATAACTGTGGTGGATGAAGACAAACTCTTTCCCTGGTGCAGAAAAACCCTTTCTATCACAGTGGGCCAGAACAAGAACACTCTTCAGGAGGCAAGCATAATGTGTCAATATTGACAACCAAAACAAGACTTCACCAGAGTAAATACCCCAGTGTTTACCACAAGATGGACACTGGTAGTCTTGAGATCAGGATGTCAAAAAAAAAAACAAAAAATGCAGGCACAGTCTTGGAACAACATCCTGTTGACAGATGAGACAACGATCCACCAATACCAGAATGCGGGGAAGAGAAGAGTCTGAAGAAGCCCATCAGCTCATCTGTGAAGCATGGCCATATGTGGACCAGTAGTTCTGTTCTATTTACAGGGGGCTCCAAAATTACTGGCACCCTTGACTGGCAATACACAAACAATACTTTAAAAAATTCTGAAAAAATATATACCTGGAGAAACTCTAAACAACACATGGGAAAAATACTGTATAATATTAATATTCCAGTGGAATCAACCAAAATCATTTACTGATTCAATTAAACATCAATTTCCTCCAAATCAAGGTTTCACAGTTAATGCCACTCTGAAAGATTATTGTAAATAACATCAACCAACATTGAACCAGGTATTAAACTCCACTTATTTAACCCCTTTGCCCAGATATAGACTCCGGTGTCTGTCAATTCGGAAATTGAATTTCTGAATAATTCTGAAATTGAATTTCCACGTCTTGTTTCACTGGAATAATTTTCCACTGTATCTGTGACATAAATACTTAGTTATAAAGCCTAAATAGGCTCATGTATAACAGGAAAAATGTTTCATTATTTATATTCTGCATAAAGGGGTTAAGTTGTATCTAAGTCTTGAGGAACTATATTGAGCCACCACATCACTTCCTGTTTCAGTAGGGTATAAAAATGAGGTAACACACATGCAATAACCCTTTATCATCCAACATGAAGAAAACAAAACAACTATCAGTTCAAAATAGGCAGCTGGTAATAAACCTTCATAAATCTGGTATTACCGACAAGAAGATTCACAAACGATTGAATATGCCACTGAGAAATGTAACAGCAATAATTTAAAAATTCCAAAGATATGAAACAGCTGAAAACTTCAAGGGCAGAGGATGCAACTGCATTGTGCCCCCAGGATACTGAGAGGATGGTGAGAGAAGCAATAAAACCCCCAAGAATCACTGTGAAGGAATTGCAGGCCTTGGCAGCATCTTGGGGTCACCAACTTTGATAAAGCACCATCAGGTGCCACCTCCACAACCACAGGCTGCTTGGAAGGGATGCCAAACTAAAGCCTTTTCTGACCAGAAGACATAGAAGCAGGCGCGCAGAGAAGGCTGAACATCATTCAATCATGACTGGAACAAGGTTCTTTGTTGAGATGAGACCAAAATTGCACATTTCAAGTCAGATCTGCATGTTTAATGTGTAAACAGAGATGCTTACAAGGAAAAGCACCACATACCCACAGTGAAATATGATGGTCAAGATGGTCACTTTTCATCAAGACAATGACCTAACGTATTCCTCAAGCTCCAGACAGGAATGCTTTGCAACAACAAAATTAATATTCTGCAATGGCCATCTTAGTCGGCAGACCTCAATCCAATTGAAAACATGTGGGCTGAGTTGAAGAGGGCAGTCAATAAATGCAACCCCAGGAATGTGAAGGATCTTGAAAGGACCTTCTGAGAGGAATGGCCCAAAATCCTCCCAAATGTGTGCCTTAACCTTGTCAAGAATGCTGCCATCCGTGCCAGAGGTGATGAAATGAAGGATGGCAATAATTATGAGACCTTGATCTTGTTGTAATTTATTTCGTTTTAAACTATTGTAATGATTTTGGTTGTTTCTCTCAAAACATTAATAAGCTAAAGTATTTCACTCATGTTAGTATATTATGTTTCTCTATGATTATATTGATTAATTTTTTCTTCTGTTGTTTGTGCATTGACAGTCAAGGGCGCCAGTAATTTTGGAGCCCACTGTATTGCTAATATGAATATTGGCAAAAGCTACAGGAGACATAGTGAATTCTATAGGGCTTTGTTATTCACTTAGATTCAGCAAAATGCTTCCAAATTCGTTCCATGGTTATTCACAGTGCAGATGGACGATGGCTTGGAAATATATTGCTAAACGATGCCAACAATTATTAAGGCTAAGAAATATAATGTACTACAATGGCCAAGTCAATTCTCTGTCCTGAATCCAAAGAAGTATGCTTTTCATTGCTGAAGGCAAAATTTAAGGCAAAATTCTCCAAAAACAAACAAGAACTGGAGACAGCTGTAGTGAAGTCCTGACAGAGAATCACCAGGGAAGAAACCCAGTGCAAGGTGATGGTCAGCAGGCTCAAAAATTACTGGCACCCCTGACTGTCAATGCACGGACAATACTTTAAAAATTCTAAAAAATACATTTATTGAGAAACTATGAATAATAACATGAGAAATGCTTCATTATATTAATGTACCAATGGAACCAACCAAAATTATTTACTAATTTAATTAAAAATCAATTTACTCCAAATCAAGGTTTCGCTTTTAACGGCATCCTTAAATATTACTGCAAATAGCACATACCAAAATTAAACCAGGTACTAAATTCTACATATTTAAAGGGGCTATGTCAATAGCTTGGCATGCACAGTTTGATTGTAAAATTTACCTTTTCCATGGGCATTGGGAAAGTCTAGTGTTTGCCATTAGAAAGGGGGAGCGCGACAATGGGAATGAATCCAGCATTCTTTCATGTCAACTGCGCAAAGTATCTATGAAATAAGAGTGCTGCAAAGTTAGATGTCATGGGAAGGAAATTTTTCTTAATTTCAACTTCTCAAGGCCAAAATATGGCTTTGAGGAATACAAATGTGAGATGGGGCATTATCGGCAGACCAGTGCTTTCACCCGATCACCCTTTCAAAACCAAGGTGAGTGCAGAGACATTTCCTTACGCAACCTCCACATTTTATGGATTTTTATTTTCCGGAACGATTTCAAAAGGGGGGCACAAATATATTCTGGGGGTTTTATAAGTGTAAAGGGGTTTAGAATATAAATTTTGAATGTTAATATCACGAATGCAACCCGAGTGCATATGGAAATGTTTCTGCACTCACCTCTCTTCTTGGTAACTCCAGCAAGAACAAAAGGCCAGCAAACGCGGAATCAGTGCTGTACAAGCAGGTCTTTTTGAGGCTTTGCGAAATTGTGAATACTACCTTTTCAATCCACATCATTTTGTCTCTGTCTTCCCATGCTTTCCTGATTTTGAAAGGGTGATCAAGGGAAAGCATCGGTCTGCCGATCATGCAGTGGAATTCTAGAGATATGAAGCTGTTGAGAACCTCAAGGATAGAGGACACAACTGCATTTTGCCCCCGATGATGCTGAGGAGGATGGTGAGAGAAGTAACAAAATGTGCAAGAATCACTGTGAAGGAATTGCAGGTCTTGGTGGCAACTTGGGGTCACCAGGTTTGAAAAAGCACCATCAGGCGCCACCTCCACAACCACAGGCTCTTTGGAAGGGTTGCCAGAAGAAAACCTTTTCTGACCAGAACGCACAGAAGCAAGCGCATTATTTAAGTTATGACTGGAACAAGGTGCTTTCGTCGGATGAGACCAAAATTTCCCGTTTTGGTCAGATACAACATTGGCATGTTTGGCATTGAAACAGAGATGCACACAAGGAGAAGCACCTCATACCCACAGTGAAATATGATGGTGGGTCAGTCATTTTCTGGGGCTGTTTCAATTCAGGAGGTCTAGGGGCAATGGTCAAGATCAATGGCGTAATGAATTCCACCATGTACAGTTGTGCCCAAAAGTTTGCATACCCAAGATGAATTTTTGAAATGTTGCCATTTATTTTGAAAACATGACTCATCACCAATTTTTATAAATTCAGTCAGGATATACAAACTGTTGAGCACAACTGTATCAGAATATTTTGGCTGACTATCTGGTTGCCTCCGCCAGAAGGCTGGGACTTGGCCGCAAGTGGACTTTACACCTAGACAATGACCCATAGCATACTTCAAGATCCATGCAGAAATGGTTTCATGACAACAAAATCAATGTTCTGCAATGACCATCTCAATCGCCAGACCTCAATCCAACTGCAAATCTGTGGGCTGAGTTGATAAATGCGCACCCAAGAGTGTGAAGAATCTTGAAAGTATCTGCTTAGAGAAATGGTCCAAAATGGTCCCCTCAAATATGTGCCTTAAACTTGTCAAAAATTACAGGAAAAGACTTCATGCCAGAGGTGCCAGAGGTGTTTGCATTAAGTGCACTGAACAAAAACATAAACGAACAAAGTGATTTTTTTCGAATTATTTTTTCATCAATCGAGAAATATTTCAACAAAACAATTATTATTTTATTCTTGCCTTAATATTCAAGCAACAGAAACATTACTAACAATTTACTGTACACAATTCACGAGTTATAACAGCATGAACCAAACAGGGGTCAGCGAGCAGAGTTCCCAGCACTCAGTAACGATTGTGTCCACCATCGGCATCACATAAAGCGGTGCACCTCCGGGGCTTGGAGTTCACGAGGTCGTCAGTAGTGGCCTGTGGAATGTTGTCCCATTCCTCCTGCAGCCCAACTCGGAGCTGGTGCACGTTTTCTGGAACCAGAACATGTCTGACCTGCCGATCCAGAACATCCCAAATTGGCGACATATCAGGTGAATATGCTGGCCAGTTGAGAACAGGGACATCCTCCTCATCAAGAAGATCTGGGCAGTGTGTGGCTGGGCAATATGGTGCTGGAATGTCACGTGATGGAGTCGCACAAACGGTATGACTATGGGTCTCAGGATCTCGTCACGGTACCGCTGCCACTTCAAGTTGCCTTCAACAAAAAGCAGAAGGGTAAACTGTCCATGGCATATGCCTGCCTATAACATTACAGTTTGACCACCATGTGCCACCTGACGCACGACATTGGCATCAGCATGACGCTCGCCCACACGTCGCCATACGCAGTGTCTGCCATCAGTACAGTACAGTTGGAATCGCGAATCATCGCTGAATAACACCGTTCCTCCACTGTGCAAGTGTCCAGCGAAGGTTGCGGTTGGCCCAGTCGAGTCTGTGCCGATGACGGACGGCGGTCAGGTCAAGACCTTGGTGCGGTCGGCGAGCTCAGAGGTCTGCCTCCTTCAGGCAGTTTCGGACAGTCAGCTGATGTCCGCCTGTTGTGCAGTCCGACAGTCTCATCAGCTGTCCTGGTGGTTAGTCAGAGCCAATCGCGGAGGTGCTGGAGCCGCATGTGCCGATCCTGTGCGGGCGTGGTCACACGTGGTCGTGGGGCATGAGGACGATTCACAGTGCTGCTAGTCTCTCTGAATCGACCTCTGAACCGGCTGATGGTGGAATGACACACATTCAAGTGTGTTGACACTGCTGTCACAGATATCCCAGCCTTCAGCATGCCAATGGCACGCTCCCTCATGTGACATCTGTGGCATTGTGACTTGTGACAAAAGTGCACATTTTGCAGTGGCCTTTTATTGACCCTGGTGCAAGGAGTGCCTGTGTATTGGTCACGCTGACTGACCAGCTCAATGTTATCCTCTATGGAGCTCAGGGGCGGAATCACTCAATGAGTGAGTAATCTCACAGGGAGTGGTCAATGAGAACTGGGTCATCAGAATTGAGCATAACAAATCATTCAGTACACCAATAAACACTACTTGTGGCCATATTTCATTATAGGTCAATTTAACTCAGCATTTCTGGTTCCTGCGTCTATATTTTTGTTCAGTGTACTAAGTGAAGGGTGTCAATTATTATGAAACCATGATTTTGTTGAAATTTATTTTGTATTAAAGTGCAGCTGTTATGTTTTTCCTTATTTTATTATTATCATGTCGTTGTGTGAATTATATTGTTTTATGCGCTTTTAAAAGGTCTGTGTCAGAAAACATCTCCAAGTCACCCTCAGAAGCAGCTCTCTCTGCTGAAATATACACTGCTATAGAGCTGAGTGAAATGCCCCAATAGCTTCTGGCCATTTTTTTCATCAACTGGTGTGGTCAGCAATTGAATTTTCATGCAAAACAGAGAGTGCTGGACGCCCTTGAATCCAGCGGGTTATGTTCACAAGGCTACACCAATAATTGTTTCTAAAGCCCATTTACACTCTGGAGCGGATATCCATTTATGGTTAGGGGCATGACATTTCCGACACACGTGCAAAGGGGTTGACCAATCACAGCACACAGGGGTTTTCAGGAGGGCAGGCCCAGGACCTCAACTGTTATGGTATTTTCTGTTCACCAAGCAGAGTGCACAAAAAATGGCAAACATGGGACCGGATTTTGGATGCAAAGATGAAGTAGGATTTTATCATGCCTTTCCTGCGGCAAGGCAAAGGCAAAAAGGCAAAATACAAAAACAAACAGGAAACGATGTTTCAACTACAGTTATAATAATGCACTAATCAATAACAAAGGAACTTAATTGGTGCACATTAAATGATTGGTATGATTTTGGCTGTTTCCATCAAAACATTTACGAAGTGCAACATTTCACACGTGTTGATGTATTCTGTTTCTCCATAATTATGACGTTTATGTATATTTTTTGAATCGTTTGTGCACTGCCAGTCAGAGGTGCCAGTAATTCTGGAGCCTGTATAAGGGTCCCAGACTTCCGACAGTCTTTGACTGTGAAGGATTTTCTACCAAGTATTAAAAATAAAAATTTGATAAATGATTTTATTAGTTTGTCTAAATAATAATAAGCCCTGCAACTGGTGGGAAATATGCATAAAAATAGTTGTAATTCCTAAACGGCACATATACAGAATCTTAAACCCTTACATTGAATCTGCAAGTCTATCCTTCAAGCTCATCTTGATTGATTTACTTAAAATCCATGAGGGCAACTTACAGAGCCAAAATCAGAAACATTATGAGACTGCCTGAATACATATGGACCTGACTGTACATTCACGCACATTCTCATGCATACACTAGCTCACATACAAATCACCAAAAAGATAAACATCCTAACAGTAGACAGAATATCATCCTGACCCTCCTCAGTAGAGAAGGAGAGAGAGAGAGAGAATTTTTGAATCTTCAAAACCTATTCCTTTGCCCAAAACAGAGTTCTCCATATACAAAGATGCTGCATTTGCAAGAAGCAATAGAGAGGAAACCAAAAATACATAAACAAACAAAAATGTACTAATAATTAAATGCAAAAAAGAAAAAAAAAAACCCCATAATTTAGCACAAAATGAGTCCAAAAATCAGGTCACTCTCTACAGCAGAACATGAAACATATTTAGGGCACCGTGTGCTTGTGAGCTTTTCCAACGTAGTTTGTAATGCTGTAAAGAGAAGAGGCAGAGAGAGATAAAGAGGGAGAGTGAGAGAAAAAGGGAGGGAGAAAGGAGAAGTGCAGATGTACTGCATATTTTCGAGAACGATAGCGTGAGCTGATGAGATATGAGGATCTGATCAAGAGTACATTAACACCTCAGACTGCACCTGGTGAAGCAGGCGGCAGCAGGTTAATTTGGAGAGAAGTTGGGAGAGATGCCTTTATCTCGAAGATAAACACTATCAGAAACGCTTTCCTCTCTTCAGTAACTTTCCTGTCTGCAAGCGCCAGGTCTCTGTGCTGCCAGACACAGGAACTCAATCATCTGCTCAATCAAGCTGATGAAGCAGCTGCTGATTATTAAAAAGATGTTTGTTATTAAAACGCTGCTCGTTATTTAGTAGCTGCTTGTTATTAAAGAGCTGCTTGTTATTTAGAGCTGCTCATTAAATAGCTGTTCATTTGCTGTTCATTTTTAAATAGGAACTTGTTGTTTAAAAGCTGCTCCTTATTAAATGGCTGTTCGTTATAGCTGTTGGTTATTGAATAGCTGCTTGTTATTCAGTAAAATCTTACCGTTAAATAGCAACTTGTTATTTAAAGGAGCTGTGTCAGTATTACTGTGCATGCTCAGAGCTTCTATCCTAAGAAAGTGAATCCGCTTGACTGCAAGTCAAAATCTGATTCTATTCTTGCCAGTCTGTCTCTGTTTTGCATTGTATTTATATATTTTAGTTACTCCAGCATTATGCTCTTTATATTGAGGAGCTTTCTATGGAAGTTTGAGGATTCAAAGTGCTATTTTAAGCTTTCGCCAATGGATATGAAGGATGTAAACTGGTTTCCATCGCCAATAATCATAGAAGAAAAATGCCCTTGAGATTGTGAATTGCAGATGAGCGGATTTACTTTGTTCAAAGTTGTAGGCATGTGCAGTAATTGTGACACAGCTCGTTTACGTCTGTAATTAAATCATTGATCACTGATATCTGCTGTTATTATATAGCTCTTTGATATAAACAGCTGTTTGTTATCAAGGCCCACCTTTTGTTTTTATTCATCTACAGTACATAGCCATTTAATCACAACTGCTCCTCACTAACAGAAAATAAATCTGCAAGGATCGCGGTCCCTCTCTGCTAGTCCCCGTAGTGCTGCCTAATTACACCTGGACTCATAACTCATAACAGAACCGTGTGAACCCTCTGTGCGCTGTCAGTGTGAAAATGTGCCTGATTGCCTGAGTGATCGGAATCGCTTTGTCTCAATGTGTTAGTGCTGAAAGGGGTGAGATTAGCTTTGTGTTCTGGGCTTTGTTAGCAATACTAACCTCGATTTAGCGGACTTGCAATGGGCTTTTTCTTCAGAGCGTTCCGTTATTGATGCTTTTACATGAAACGCATGTATGCGCTGCCCTGGGTGGGTGAAAGAGAGCACGACATCTTTGCTGTTCATTTACCTTGAATAATGTGTTCAGGTCTACTACCAGTTTATCCCCTGGTTTTATCACTCCTCCCATCACCATGGTTTCCATGCTGATAAACTGAAGCGCTGAGGACAGATGAAAGTGTGGTGATATCATGTTCTGCAGTTTCCTTCTTCACATCTTAAACACGCAGGTATACAGCACTGCAGGGTCAGGTACAGTGCTGTATGCTGCAAGGCCTCCTCAGTAACGTGCTAATGTCACTGCACCAATATCTCTCTGGCTACGCTCACATTGACATTACATGAGTGATGAGAGCAGTGATGAGACTTGAAAACCCCTGAAGTCTCTGCCTCAATGATATAGCCAGGCAAGCTATTCCACACTGTGGTCACTCTCTGCATGAAAAAATATTTCTGAATATCAGTGCTAAATTTACCCTTGGCTTAGTTCCATTTGTGACCACAAGATCTACCAACAAAACTCAAGGCTCTCACGTTTTGAATGCAGTCTACGGTGACATTTTATTTGGGGTGGGGGGGGGCGCATGATACTCCCATTTTCAAAGGTGCATGGTATTGATGTACATGTACAGTGGGGGAAATAAGTATTTGACCCTTTGCTGGTTTGCCCACCAACAAAGAGTGCAAAGGTCTATAATTTTAATGATAGGTTTATTTTAACAGTGAGAGACAGAATATCACCAAAAAAGTGGAATAAGACATTGTATGCATTTCAGGATTTTTTTTTTTGCATATTTTTGGTCAAAAATAAGTATTTGACCCCCTGGACAAACAGCATGTTCATATTTTGTAGAAAAGCCATTATTGGCCAGCACAGATGTCAAACAATTTTTATAGTTGTTGACAAGGTTTGTGCACATTTTGGCAGGGATGTTGGCCCACTCCTCCCTGCAGACAGCCTCCAAATCATTCAGGTCCTGAGGCTGTCGCCTTGCAACCGGAATTTTAAGCTCCCTCCAAAGATTTTCCGTTGGATTCAGGTCTGGAGACAGGCTAAGCCACTCCAGACCCTTGATGTACTTCTTCTTCAGCCACTCTTTTGTTGCTTTGGCGGTGTGCTTAGGGTAGTTGTCTTGCTGAAACACCCATCCTCGACCCATGTTCATCTCTCTCACTGAGGGAAGGAGCTGTTGGTCCAGAATTCCACGGTATATGGCCCCGTCCATCCTCCCCTCAATGCAATGGAGTTGTGCCGTCCCCTTGGCTGAAAAGCACCACTGTGCTTGATGGTGGGGATGGTGTTCTTTGGGTTGTACTCTGTGTTCTCTGCCTTCCAAACCCGGTGAGTTGAGTTGAGCCCAAAAAGTTCTATTTTGGTCTCATCTGACCACATCACCTTCTTCCAGGCCTCCTCTGATTCATCCAGGTGGTCAATGGCGAAATTCAGGCGGGCCTGTACATGTGCCTTCTTGAGCAGGGGGACCTTCTGTGCGCTGCAGGATTTCAATCCATGACTGCGTTGTGTGTTACCAACTGTTTCTTTTGTAACTGTGGTCCCAGCTGCCTTCAGTTCATTAACCAGTTCCCCCCTTGTGATTCCTCACCGTTCGCGTGATCAGGAACATCTCACGAGGCGAGACCTTGCATGGAGGCCCAGACCGAGGGAGGTTGGTGGAGGTGTGGTACTTCTTCCATTTCCTGATAACTGCGCCGACAGTTGATCTTTTCTCTCAAAGTTGCTTTTCGATTCTCTTGTAGCCCATCCCAGCCTTGTGTAGGTCAACAATCTTTTCCCTGATGTCCTTAGACAGCTCTTTGGTCTTGCCCATGGTGGAAATGTTGGAATCTGGTTGTTTGGGAGTGGACAGGTGTCTTGTATACAGGTAATGAGGTGAGGCAGGTGTATTTGATGTAAATAATTATTTGGGATTGGGGGGGTGTCTTAAAGAAAGACTAACTGGGTTGTGGGACCCAGAATACTTGCTGTTTGGTAGGGGGTCAAAGACTTAATTTTCCTCATCAGATGTTTATCAATTTTTATAAATTCATATGATGTGATTTTCTGGAATTTTCTTTGTGATTCTGTCTCTCACTGTTACAGTGTATATACGATTAAAATTGTAGATCGTTGCATTCTTTGTAAGTGGGCAAACCTGCAAAATCAGCGAGGGGTCAAATACTTATTTCCCCCACTGTACTTCGTTGCAGTATTTAAGTAGTATACTTTCCCTTCGTTACTTTGACACATTTCAAATTAAAATATCAATTTAATTAATCATTAACGAATTATCTGGATTTGGTGTGTTCGAGAAAAACAATGGTATATCTTTGTGCAGATGTGCTCGCCAGTGGACATAGCCTGCCTATCCGGCGGTCAGCAGCTGGCGGGAGAAAGGGTAAGCAGTCGTTCACAGAGCTCAAAGGGACCTCATTAAAATGCAAACCGCGTGATTTCAATGAACTGGTATATTCGGTGTAGGTCTTACGCATTGTTTAGGCTTATTCACCGTAGTCCGACTTATCACAAGTAACATTGGAAAGCGATTATGACTCCGGACTTCCTGTGCCTCTCTTTACTCAGGGATTAGAAACAACGCATGTGTTTCATGACCGTTTAAATTGTTTAAATGAAATAAGACCATTTGAAACGTTTTTATGCAGTTCCATTGCTTTTAATCCCTCAGTAAAGACAAGCCTGATAATTCCTGTGTCATAATCGATTTCCATGTCATTAGTGGGGAAATCCACCGTAATGCACGTGAAACTGATTAACTTGATTCACGATGACTTAATTTCCGAGAGTGAATTTCCTCGGCGCGCTTTAATTGAATAATTGCTGACTACGGCCCAAAGACGTGAATGTCGCAAAGAGGAGAAACATGCATAGGACGTAAGCCTTGGCATCTCTAAACATCGTCCAAGACATCAAAGTTCAAGGTTTTCAAGTTGTCAAATCCTATCTTTGTGGATTCCTACCACATAAATCAAACTTGCAGTGGATTTTTATGCGAGAACTTCGATTTTAAATTTGATTTCCGCAACTGGAATCGACTGCAGCCTGCCTTCTTTTGTCCCACTCGTTGATGGAGGCATTGTTAGTGGCTATTTTACCGAGATGAAATGCACTATAGATGTTCAAGTCGACAGCATCTTTTTGGGGCCTTTACAGCCATGTGAACTCCAAAGAACATGCTAGAAATAACTGTTCTCATAAGAAATGTTTGGAATTTAAAAACAAAGGCAAGCGTCCGACAAGAAAAGGAATTTAGAATTGTAGGTTAAATTTTCGATGTATAATAAATGCATGCCGCTATGTTTTGAAATTTATTTTTCATTATACTCTTTGTGTTGGTTTAGGTGGATCCAGAAATTTTTGAAAGGGGATCCCAAAGCTAAAAAGCTATATTATATTACATTACTGACCAGAACTAAACTACACAAATGTTTACTTGTATGGGATTAGAATTATTTGGGGGAAGGGGAATTTGCAAGATCGTTAAGGGGTCGTGGCCAAGATGCACAGGCAACACCCAGGGATACCACGATTTTGGAAAGAGCAAGTGCCCCACACCCCAGCGAAATAATCTACTTAAGAATTCCGGGGTGGGTACTCTAGCAGGGAGAAAATCCAGGGTGGACACACCAAGAATTCTGCATAATGCATAACTTTCATCCTTGTAAGTATCCACCCCCCCCCCCAGAAAAAAAGAGGAAAAATAGCCAACCCAAAGCTTTATAACTTGAAAATCCTCAAGGGTTTTTTATGCCCTCGTAAACGAAGTTTCGGGGGCATATAGTTCTTTACCTGTCCGTTTCAGATGGGGTCATGACTTTTGACCTTGTGACCTTGACCTTGGAGCATGACGCTTGGTTACAAAAACTTTAATATGGGCCGCAGGGGCATCAGTGTTTCACAAACACATCTTGTTTTTTTTTTTTTTTTGAGTAATAATAAAAGATTTAATATGGCTCTTTACTTGTTATACACTCCAATACGAGAGAATCCTTAGGATGTGTAGAAACTGCTTTTAAATGTTAACAGTTCGGAAAAGTGTCCCATGCAGTTCATTTTACCACATTTGTTATTCAATGAAATTCTCAAAGGGAATTTTATAGACTGTAGTGCTGACCAGAAGCATTTCAGAGTTTCACCTGTTCATGTATGATCTTATGAATAAACTTACTGTATCACATATGGAAAACTACCGCACCTTCCATAATTATTGGCACCCCTGGTTAAGATGTGTTCTTTAGCTTCTAATAAATTCAGTTTTTTTCTAAATAATATAGGACCACAATGAGTGATCCTATATTATTTAGAAAAAAACTGCATCAGGTGGAGAAAAATCCCACATTAAGAAATAATCCTTAACATCAAATCATGTGTGCCACAATTATTAGCATCCCTGATGTTAATACTTTGTACAACTCCCTTTTGCCAACAAAACAGCACCTAAGCTTCTCCTATAATGTTTCACAAGATGGGAGAATGCAGAAAGAGGGATCTTCGACCATTTGTCCTCTTTGCACAATCTCTCTAAATCATCCAGCGACCTGGGTCCTCCCCTCTGCACTCTCCTCTTCAGCTCACTCCACAGGTTTTCAATGGAGTTGAGGTCTGGGGACTGAGATGGCCATGGGAGGAGCTTGATTCTGTGTCTGGTGAACCATTTCTGTGTAGATTTGGCGACATGTTTAGGGTCATTATCTTGCTGAAAGACCCAGTGACGACCCATCTTCAGCTTTCGGGCAAAGGCCACCAGATTTTGATTTAAAATGTCCAGGTGTTTCAAAGCGTTCATGATGCCATGCACCCTAGCAAGGTTCCCAGGGCCTTTGGAAAAGAAACAGGCCCACAGCATCACCGATCCTCCCCCATATTTCACAGTGGGCATGAGGTGCTTTTCTGCGTACTCATTTTATGTGTTTCGCCAGACCCACTTAGAGCGTTTCTTGCCAAAAAACTCTATCTTGGTCTCATCTGACCAAAGCACACGGTCCCAGCTGAAATCCTAGTACCACTTAGCGAACTCCAGACGTTTGCGTTCATGATTGTAAGTGAGAAAAGGTTTTTTCCGTGCACGCTTCCCAAACAGCTTGTTGGCATGTAGATAGCGCCTGAAGGTTGTTTTGGAGACTTTGTGACCCCAAGATGCGACCATTTGTTGCAATTCTTTAACAGTGAGCTTTGGAGAACTTTTTATTTTCTCTTACCATCTTCCTCACTGTGCGTGGTGGCAAAATAACATTGTGTCCTCGTCCAGGCTTGTTTACCACTGTTCCAGTTGTTTTAAATTTCTTAATGATTCCTCTGACAGTAGATATGGGCAGGTGCAGGCGAGTGGCTATTTTCTTGTAGCCACTGCCTGACTTGTGAAGGTCGACACACATCTGCCTTACTTGTATGTGTGTTCCTTTGTCTTTCCCATGTTGAAGAGTGGATAGGAGAAATGGCCTCACTGTCACGTCATATTTATACCCCAGTGAAATAGGTACCTATGAATTACTAATTAAATGTTCCTAGATACTGTGATCAACTTCGTAAACTACCGTAGAAATGACAGAAATACTTCAATTACATTTCATTCCCAGGAATTGTTAGGGATGCCAATAATTGTGGGACAGGTGATTTTAAGAAAAATAATTATTTCTTAGTCAGGGATTTTTTTCCCCCCTTAAAATTCACTTGAGATGAAGGTTACATTTTTCTACAATTTTCAGTGTGAAAGTATGCTTCTGCAATAAAAATAGAATTTATTGGAAGGCTTTTAACACATATTAACGAGGGGTGCCAATGATTATGGAGGGCGCTGTAAATCACTGTTTGAGACCTGTTCCCTCTTGTTCCTCTGATAAAAATAGTGTATATTTTTTCTAATATAATATCAAGTCTGACTGGGATTTAGAAATATTCATCAGTGTGGATGCATTGATTTTAAAACAGCGATTTAGATTAGACTTATTACATTTGTCCAATCTTAATTGTCGTTTTAAAATTAATGCGTCCCACACTGATGAATATTTCTAAATCCCAGTCAGACTTGGTATTACATTGAAGAACATTTTATTTATTTTTCTAGAAGAACAAGAGGGAACAGGTCCCAAACAGCGATTTAGTTTGTCCATATGTGATACAGTAAGTCTATTCATAAGATCACACACGAATAGGTGGAAACACTGAAATGGTTTTCTAGACAGCCCTACAGTCTATAAAATTGCCTTGGAGATTCTCATTGAATAACAAAAGAATGTCATTAAATAACAAAAATGTGGCAAAATGAACTCCTTGTGACACTTTTCCGAGCTGTTCACATTTAAAAGCAGTTTCTACACATTCTAAGGATTCTCTAGTATTAGAGTGTATAACAAGTAAAGAGCCATATTAAACCTTTTATTATTATTATTATTATTATTATTTTAAAAAACTTTGCATATTTTCAAGTTATAAAGCTTTGGGTTGGTTAATTTGGAGGCAGCTATTTTTTTTCTGGGGGAGGGGGATACTTGTCAGGATAAAAGTAATAAAATTTCATAACATAGCTGCATGCATTTATATATTACACATCGAAAATTGAACCTACATTTCTAAATTCCCTTTCTTGTCAGACGCTTGCCTTTGCTAAATTGCAACTGGTAAATTGCAAGCAGGCAGGCGAACAAGTTATTTCTAGCATGTCCCTTGGAGTTCACATGGCTGTAAAGGCCCCAAAAAGACTTGTCCTCTTGCTGTGGACTTGAACATCTATAGTGCATTTCATCTCGGTAAAATAGCCACCAACAATGACTCCATCAACGAGTGTGATAAAAGAGGCCATGCTGTAGTCGTTAGTGATTTCAAATGTGCTCCGATTCTGCAGAAGTTTAGCGAGAAGTAGCCTTCTGAGGTATGTGAACGAGCGATTTCAGGGCAGGACAAAAATTATCACATCACTCAAAAGGAGCACGAACGATTCCAGTTGCGGAAATCAAATTTAAAATCGAAGTTCTCATCCCGACTCGACTGGATGGTGCAGCTTTTTTGCTGTGAGACAGTTTGCCGGAGAATGTACAGTGTGATTACGCGTGTGTGAAGGAGAAGTTGAATGACGCTTTTGGACAGAAACAATTTCTCATTTATTTTCAAACATGTGTGTCTGCCCGGCAGCGCCAGCCAAATGAAAGTGTAGAGGTTTTTGCTGATGATATTTCCAGACTCGTAACGGAAGCGTTTCATGAGTATGACCAAGCTGCAATGAATGGTGAAAAATTTTGGCGTTTTCTGGCCGGCCTTGATCCTGCTCTCCAGGTGAAATGCCATGAACAGGAGGCAACAGATATGGAGGAGGCATTGGCTATTGCTAGCCGTTGTGAGCGGGCCAGGCACGCCTTGAGAGTTAACACGCCTGGCTTAGTTTATTCCCCCCCTTATCCTGCTGTGGTGGCTACTCTCCATTCACCTTCAATGGGGGTTATGGACTGTACTGCTAACCCTACAGAGAAACTCATCCATGCAGTGGAGCGCCTCACCACCAAAATGGATAACTTGCAGACTGAGGTGAGAGACTTGAGAGCTTGTAATACTGATAGCGAGTACAGCAGGAAGGGCTCCGCCCACCCTCGACCTCATTAGCAAGATGCAGTGTGGCGCAGAGAACATCAACATGCCTGCCACTGTGATTGTGGTGGGGTTGGCTGCAGGTCCACTTCAATGGAGTTCCAGTTGGGCGACCCTGTGAGGGGCCGTTCTCCTCAGCGCAGACTGCAGGGAGGACTCAACGCCAGGGAGTGGTCTCCACGGGATTGTGGGATGCGTAACGCCTCTGGAGACTTCACACCATGCCGCCTGGACAGCGAGGGTCCACGGGGGACATATGACCCAGATAACCGGCAGCAGAGACGTGGGGTGAGGTTTCTGTCCCCCTCCCGACGTTCGCCGTCTCAATCCCCCGTGGACAGGAACGGGGAAATGCCCTGTAACTGGCATCGAGACCCGGATGCCAGTTTTGCCTCCACAGGGTCATAATGTGGATGCGGGGGTTGCAACTACTAACACTGTGCTGGACTCCTGTTCGGTTAGTGAGTCCCAACCTATAGCCTATGTTAGAGGACTAGTTGAGGGTGTTGATGTGACTGTGCTTATTGACTCTGGGTCAAACGTTTCACTGATTTCAGAAGAGTTCAAAATGGCTACTCCAGGCTTACGAAAACGTGTGTTACAGTCACAGTATTTGTTTTCACGTGCAGTTAATGGACTGGTATTGGACACTTTAGGCACAGTTAGCCTCTCCATTCAGCTGGGTGGTAAGCACTACGAACAGACCGTTCAGGTAGTACGGGGAGCTACACAGACTATTTTGCTGGGGTTTGATTTCATGCAAAAGACTAATGCAATACTGGAGGTGGGTCAAGGTCTGCTCCGTATTGGGGACCCAGACGTGCCTCTTCTACGAACCACAGATTTTATCCCTGAGTGTTGTAATATTACTATGCCTGTTAACACTGTTGTTCCTCCCTTGTGAGATGATGGTCCCCGTACAGGTGGAGCCCCCTCGGTCTGTGGGGCCGATCATTGACTCCTATCTGGGCTATTTGGAGCCAGATGTCCGGGACAATATGGGGTTAGTGATTGCACACACAGTGGCATCTGTAAGGAACGGGTGCACAGTGGCTCGACTACTCAACTCGACAGAACGGGAACTCACAGTACACCATAGCATGTTGAGGATTGTAATATATTTGCCCCAGCAGAGATTTGTGATGCAGAGCAAGGAGAGGCTCTGCTTCCGGAGGTAGCGGACCACCTGTTATCGGATGAGCAGAAGCGGCAGCTGCAAGTATTGCTACAGGAACATCAGGGGGTATTCTGCCCTGGACGGAGTGGAAGAACTAACTCTGGTCTCCTCAATCATCGCATTCGAACCGGTGACAACCCCCCTGTGAAGCGACGGGCCTACCGCACGTCCACCGAGAAACGGCTTGAGATAAACCGACAGGTGCAGCGTCTGTTGGACGAGGGTGTTATTGAGGAGAGCTGTAGCCCTTGGTCTTCTCCTGTCGTGCTTGTGCGCAAAAAGGACAACACATGGCGTTTTTGCGTATACTACAGGGGTCTCAATGCTGTGACAGTAAAAGACTCCCACTCACTGCCACGCGTGGATGACTCACTGGACGCCCTGACCGGGGCAACCTGGTTCAGCACCCTGGACCTTTCAAATGGCTATTGGCAGGTGGAGGTGGCTGAAGAGGACCCCGAAAAAACTGCCTTCACCACCGGCCAGGGCTTGTACCAGCTCAAGTCCATGCCGATGGGTCTAAGAAACGCGCCGGCAACGTTCCAGAGGGTCATGGAGCTTGTGCTCAAGGGGTTGCCATGGCACGTTTGCATGGTATACCTTGACGACATACTTATTTACAGTAGGTCATTCGAGGACCATCTCTCTGCTCTGGGGGAGGTTTTCAACCGAATAGGAGCAGCGGGACTACGGTTGAATGGCCGGAAGTGCCACCTAGCTCGCGACCATGTAGTCTTCCTCGGCCATGTTATCTCTGCACGGGGCCTACAGCCTGACACAAGGAACACTGACAAGGTGAGAACTTAGCCTGTACCACAGTCCGCTACAGAGGTGCGTGCATTTCTGGGGCTCTGTTCATATTACAGGAGATTTGTGCAAGGGTTCGCCCAGCGTGCTGCCCCCCTCAGTCGTCTCACTGGAAAGGATATTCCATTTGAATGGACCGCAGGCTGTTAGGAGGCATTTGAGTTCTTGCGTGGTGCTCTTTGCACTGAGCCGGTCATGAGCCACCCTGAATTCTCCCAACTGTTCACACTGTATACTGATGCATCACAGATGGGGTGGGGGCAGTTCTGGCTCAGCCAGTGGATGGCCTGGAGAAGGTGGTGGCGTACGCTAGCTGTGCCCTGACAGCGGCTGAACGGCGATGGTCTACGTACGACAGGGAGTTCTGGGCGATAGTTTGGGCTGTACGTAACTTCAGGCATTATTTAGGCCTTCGCCCATTCACAATCATTACAGATCATCGGCCGTTACTGGGGCTACGTCAACTCCCTATTGACAATGATAGAATGGGACGTCGCAGCCGGTGGGCCCTGGAACTGGACCCATATGACTGGGTGATTGTGCACAAAAGCGGAGTCCAGCACACTAACTCAAATGCCCTCTCGCCTAGGCTCGACCTTGGGGCGGAGCAAAGTTGTGCTGTTCCTCGGGTTCAACGAACTTCGGTGGACATGAGTACTCAACTCGTGATCGACAACTACCCAGGAATTGTGTGCGCCATTGGCACCCCTACCACAGGCCCTGCGGGCGACCTCTGCTCCGGCCCCAGCTCTCCAATACACATTGTCACATAATGCCTCCAGTGTTGGGGAGCTCCAACGGGAGGACCCAGATATTGGACAAGCTCTTACCTGGCTGGAGACGGGTCAGAGACCCCCTAGGTGGAAGTTGAAAGGCGGTAGTCAGGGTTTGAGGAGACTATGGCATGAGTTTCCTCGGCTGACATTTTTGGATGGACTATTGTGTAGGGTTGTGTGGCTGTCCGATAAGGGGAGCACCACACAAATTGTGGTTCCAGCCGTCTTAGTCCCGGAGGTCCTGACACATTTACATGGCGCCCCCCTGACAGCTCACCTAGCCTATGATCGGGTCTTAGCTCGTGCAAGGAGTGTGCGCATGGTGTGAGCAATGCTATGCTTGCCAGAGGAGGAAATCCCCAGTTCCACAACACCATGCCCCTATGAGAACCTCACAAGCGGAGAGGCCTTTCCAACGTGTTGCGGCCGACATACTGGAACTTCCAATAACATCTAAAGGAAACCGGTATGTTTTAGTCGTGGAAGACTATTTCACCAAATTTGTGAACCTGTATGCCATCTCTGACCAAAGAGCCCCCACAGTTGCTGAATGTCTCTTCCAGCATTACATCCTGGAGCATGGTGTTATGGAGACACTGCACACGGATATGGGTAGGCAATTTGAGGCAGATGTGGTGAGACACTTGTGTGAGAGATTGGGTGTGAGGAAGAAATGTACAACGCCATACAATCCAAAATCTGATGGCATGGTCGAAAGATTTAATAGGACCCTAGTGGATGAGTTGGCTAAAACTCCCCTGTCATGTGAAGGAGAGTGGGACTGCTTCCTGTCGCAGGTCGCTTTCGTGTACAATACCAGTGTACATGCCAGCACAGGGTTCACACCTTACTTTCTCACGCATGGTAGGGAGGCTCGGATGCCTGTGGATGTGGTTCTTGGCCCGCGGGTGCAGGGCGACCCCGTGCCTGGCCCCCAAGAGGACTTTGTGAGTTCTCTCCTTAAGCGGTTGGACATTGCCTATGGCCAGGCTAAGGACAACAACATCGAGGCGAGCTATCGACAGAAGACAGCCTATGATACCAGGCTAAGGCATAAGCCTTATGAAGTTGGGGATTTAGTCTGGTTGAACGACCCCACAGAGAGCTGTCGTAAACTGGCTCCTCACTGGAAGGGACCTTATTCAGTGCAACGGAGAATGGACCGGGAAGGTGAGATAGGGGCCACATACCAGATTAGTAGCCCATTTGGGGAGGAGGCCCCCCTTCAGACAGTCCAGCATGACCAGCTGCGGCCGTACACCCTTCCTGTGGCTTTCCCTTTGATGGGCCCACCACGGGTCCGTCCCACTCGCTCTCTACTAGGGATGTGGCAGGGCGATGCTGAATCAGTAGGTAGCCCTAGTGGCCCATGCCTCCCTAATACGGCCTTCACTCTTGATGTGGAGCCAGGTGCGGATGTAGGGAATACCCCTGAGGATGCCCTTGCCCCATCAGGGTTCTCCCGAGCCGGGAGGCCCTCTCGTCCCCCAGTGCGTCTTAGGGACTATGTGATGGAGTGACTGTTTCATGCTTGCTCATGTGTTTCTGGGTCTCAGTGTTTTGTTGAGAGTTTGTTGAAAAAAAAAATGAGATGGATGTGCATTGAGCAGATGTGTTTCCTAATCTGTAATAATTTTTTTCAGGTTGTCAGTGTTAATCAAATACAGTCCGTTTTTGGTTATTGTTGACACATTGCTTGGTTCTGTGGGGTATGATCTGTTTACTTCCCCTTTGCCTCCCATTACTTCCCTACCGCTTTCTCAGGTTGCTGTTTTTGTTTTTTTGCTTTTTTTATTTCCTTTGAAAATGGAAATGGGGACATTTCTTTTAATAAGGGGGACACATGTAAGCCTGACACTTGTTGTAACCTGTAGGAAGCCAGCACAGACTGTGACGTAAAAAGAGGTGCGACGATGTCGCAGGGCTATTGTCTTGGTACGTGTTATGCAGTGTGTTATAAAATAAGCGGAGGCTCCGCCGTTGGTGCTCCAGAGTAAAGTTCGCGAGTGTCAATAAAAGCCCTACAACTTGGACGCTACACTTGCAACAGACACGCATCCTCGGCAATTTAGCGAAATTCATGTATTTATGGCGATATGATTGTTCCTGACAGTCATTTTCAGCTCTGCTTAGCCTTTTTCTGCATGCGTCGTGCTGAAAAATTCGGCATGAGTCCAAATCTATATTTTCCGCAAGATAGCAGTACGGCATCTGCAGGCGGGAGACGCTCAGCTTTGGCATGCAGTGTGGCCGCTTTCTTTGAATAACATGGGAACCGAACCGAAACGAAAAGAAGCATGCGATGTGCGGAACATGCATCGCAGCAGCAGGCAGTGTGGCTCGGGCCTCACTGCGGTTGCGAGGTCGGACGGCCGTTTAACTTGTGCAAATATTTCAAAAACGGTCCGTGTGTGTCGCTTTATTGGACGTGAAAGCAAAGCTGTATCCTGGTGCACTTACAGCTTCCATCGCATTCCTCTGCGGAACATTGGGACTTGTAGCTGTGGCTAGTTGCCTCAACAGAGATATTGATACGCCACCCGTATCCCTAAAAGAAGTCCGTGTTTGCAGTATTCATTTATCCAAAGAGAATTTCGTCAGGCTGCATTCAGGGAAATGTCAACGGTGCACACTGAAGAGCACTGCTGTACCCAAGCATCAGGTAAAAAAGTGAAACACCTGTGAAAAAGTCTAATGTAAAATTGCCGCACAAATTGATATCGCATAGGGCCTACGCAGTCACATACTATGTATTTGCTCTGCTGGTTATTATAGGGATTTTTTTCTTTAAATTTGAGACGTGACTCTTTGCCACTGAAAATCCGGCTCTGCCCACTGATCTATATACAATAACTGGATAGCTGATAGTCATAATTTTGAAGTAACCGTGCCGCCATATTGGTATGCCCAACTATGATCTCTCAGAACATTTCTCACACTGAACATGTTGCAGCCAACGATGTAATTCATTAAGAAGATATCTTGTCACAGACACAGAATAGGCAGTATTTTATGTTTCCTCCTCAGATGGACCTGACTGTACGAAAAATGCCTCAAGGGCCGCAGATTTAACTACAGTAGACGGCAGAATGGATGGATCACGTTAGCGAACATTAATTTGAATTGTTCCAATAATAATAGTTAGCTGGGATGACATCGACACATTATCTGCCATTAAGGTAGATCGCCAGTGGCTAATAATAAGCAATATATTAGTTGAAATTCATTTATGTGTATCCGTCTTCATGACAGCCAGTGTGTTGTCTCGCCACATCCCCCAAAAATGTCGCTCCGCATTGCAAGGCTGCACATCAGCGCTTCTCTGCCATAGAATACTATATAACGGTTGCTTACTACCGGGGATAATAAGATGGCCGCCTGGCCACTTCTGCTTGCTTCAACCTCCCAACACAGTTCTGCATCACGTCAGCAATCCAATTATTCTATATAGATCAGTGGCTCTGCCGCAAACCGCTCAGAGTCTGACCCAAACAGCTGATCGCTACTGTGCGCAGTGAACTACGATGCACCGCGCGCAGGAATGCGTCAGTTGGTTAGTTCAAGAGCGACTGTGTTTTTTTCCGAGTAGCTTAAGTGCTGTATTTTTTTAAATATAGCGTACAATTGAAATTGTGTATTATTTTATGATTGGACCTCTTTTAGGCCGCGAAAATACGCTGTTTCTGTGTTTCCGTTCAAAACAGTGTATCGCCGAAATTTCCACCCAGCACTATGCCCAGGTGTGGCTACCTGGAGGAGATCAGAGAGCTTTCTACTGCATGTAAAGTAAGTGGCGATTTGTAGCTCATACAACCCCACTTCAAACAAAGTGAACTATCCCTTTAATGTTAACACGTATACACACACATACACATCCAAACGCTCACAATCAAAAAAACTTTTTGTGCAGGTAATTATCATCCTTTGGGGCGTGGCATAACAACATACACAGAATTTGTGCGACGCTGGTATCTAGAGACAAGGTTTTTGTGAGCAGCAGCATCACCCGATTTCAGAACAGGCAAAGGATTTACCGTCTATCAGGACATTTATCATATTTTTGGTCATGAGAGTGATATAGAGGACAGAAAAGCAATCTGAAATTCAGGAGGGTGTGTCTGAGTATGACACTAAACACACACACACACACACACACCATCTAGTCCATGTTCAATTTGAATGTGTTTTTTTGAACACACACTGTCTCATACCATCTTGTCAATATTCAGTGCTCAATTTGAATGTGTAACTTTGAACAGACAGACATTCAGGAAGAGAGAAATGCTCTTTTTCATGTTAATGCTCAACTTGCATCTGCTATTTTGAGCAATTTTGTTTGGTTTTATAAAAAAGCATTATAAAAAACTCCCATGTGAGATGGCATACTTACGCATTGTTTTCACCATAGGAAATATAATGAGTTAACTTAACATTTTTTAATTGAAAGCGATTGTTATATTGAAGGATGAAAGGTTTACCCGGTCATAAAAATAAAATTTAAAATAGTGTTTGCATGGATATTAATGCATAATAAGTTAGTTATGAGGTGCAAAACAATATTGGATGATGGGGCTGAGTTAAATCACGGGTCAAATTTGACTTGCTAACACAAGAGATATGGGCAACTGTCTAACACATTACAAGGGTTAAAGTGACAGGTCTACAAATCCCTGGATTAGTACAAACATCTTTCTTATATATTTGTATTATATTGCCCTACTTCAAACCATATGGTGTTTCTCCAGTTTCTACAGACCACCCAAATGACTGACTGTTATAACTCTTGGGTGTGAGCCATCAGGGCCAGCTGCCTTATTTGTCTTAAATTTATGCAATTTGTCCAATACCTCTTTGTCCTCAATCTCAATTTCTGCTTCAAAAAACATCCTGAAGTGACCATAATCAGATTTGTAATTTAATGTGACACAGATCTGATGTTTTCAAGGCTGTTTGGACATGGATATCCGATTTTCAAATCAGAATTGAGACACTTTCATATAACGTCCTAGATCGCATGCAAATCTGATGCGCGTCCACGTGGCATAAATGTCTCATTATCTCACACTGTATTGCACTACGTCACCTTATCTCACACTGTATCACCCAGTGTCTAATTATCTCACACTGTATTTCACTGTCTCATTAACTCAGTCTGTTTCTAACTGTCTCATTATTTCAATGTGTAGCTCGCTGTCTCTCATTACCTCACACTGAAACCTACTGTGCATAATTCTCACTCACTGCATTTCTCCATTGCCTCATTATCTCGCACTTTATTGCCCTATTATGTATCATCTCACACTGAATCCCACTGTGTCTCATTCTGTTATGCTGTACTTCCCAGAGCATCATTATCTAACACTGTATTGGACTATATCTCAATATCTCAAACTGCATTGCACCGTATTCATTATCTTCCTCTGTATCTCACTGTATATCATCAACTCAGTCTGTACTCTATTTGTCTCACTATCTCACTTTGTATCTCATTATCACAATCTGCGCTGTCTGTGTCTCATTATCTCACTCTGTATTTCACTGTACCTTATTATCTCAATCTGTGCTCTCTATCTCATTATCTCACTTTATATCTCTATCTCAATCTGTACTGTCTTTTTCATACAGTGTACCTCATTATCTCACTCCATACCTCACTGTATCTTATTATCTCTGTACTCTCTGTGTCTTACCTCATTCTGTATCTCACTGTATCTCATTATCCCACTACATATCTCATTGTGTCTCATTATTTTGCTCGATATCTCACTGTCTCATTATGTCTCTGTACCACACTATGAGTCTTATGTCTCATTATTCAGTCTTGATCTCACTGTGTCTCATTATGTTACTCTGGATTGCAGTGTCTCACTATCTCATTACGTATCTCACTGTAACTCGTTATCTCACTCAGTACTTCATAACGAGTCATGATCTTACACTGTGTCTCTGATCATTACCTCACACTGTATCTCATTATGTCCCTATCTCACTCGGTCTCATTTTAAACACCATCTTATTGTGTCCTCACCTCACCGTGACTCATTTTCTCACACTGTATATCACTGGATCTTATTATCTCACACATTATTTCACTGTCTTACTATCTCACATTGTCTATCTCATAACTTCGCATCATCTCAATTTCATTTTCTCACGCTGTCTCAATCCCAGTGAGACTCATTATCACATGGAGAATTTCATTGTCCCTATCTCAATGTCACTCCTTGTCTCAGACCGTATTGCACTGTCGTATCATCTCACTCTGTATTTCACTGAGCTTCTATATCTCAAACTACAATATCTCTCTGTCTCTTTCTCAGTTCATTATCTGACTCCATGGGCTCTAAATTTTTAGACCAGGCGCAGGCGCGGCGAATGAGGGGTGCGCCGCGCCAACGAGGTGTGTCCAGGCGTATATTGCAATTTCGTGCCCGGCGTAGCCTGGCGCAAGTACTCCTCTGTCCTGCCTTCCTGCGCAGGTGGCAAAGAAGGCGTGTTAGGGTATAACACAGCCAAGTCAACTCTTCACCAATCAAATGACCTTCTCTCCTCACCTTTAATATTTTGGAATATAGAAGCCTCTGTCCTATATCTGCATGATGCGTTAATGTTGCATTTTTCTTTGCTGCTTCAGGCTTGTTTTCTGCATCGCTTACGTCTTTATTAAGCATTACGAATATGAGTTAGCTGGCTAGCTAGGGCATTCGCGAATTATTACCATTAGCGAACTTGAATGGAATTTCAAAACTAAAATACGTCAGATCATTCAAACTTATGAAGTTGGAATGAAATACGACGGTTGCTCATTTGGAAGAGAAACGATGGATAGTGTGTTCCTATTATTACACCCTGTTGCTGCTTAAAATGTTGAGATGAACATGCATGGACAACAATGCAAGATACATTACACATTTATTTTCAATATGTGATCTTAACTCAGTACGACATCATAGCAATCAGGCTGTATTTCTTCCCCCCACTAAAAAACGACCTAAGTGACAATAATAGTAGAATATTGAGCTGCTTGCACACTGGACGCAAAAGGAATTTTTCGCACGACAGATTGCGCTGAACGCAGTGTCTCGTGTCCGAAAGTCTGACAGGGTTTTAATATATCTCCGTGTCCGACAGTCAATTATTGTTTTTATTTCTTCAAATCTACTGACTCTTTTAGATATTAAACGTGAATGTTTTGATAAGAGGGCTCAGTTCTTCAAGATGAGTACCGAGAATTTCAATGTTTCTGTTTAAGCTCTGCTCGATAAAGTGATTCGACACTGGCACCGGACAATGTACAATGCCACCGTGTCTGACAAAAAAAAGATTTATTTATTTGCGGGTCATCTTTTTTGGATGTTCCGTTTGTTGGTGATATATTTTATTCTTCAGTTCGTTATAAATGTGTTCTCATATCAATACTTTTACTTTTTGCTGGCTGCTGGACATGGAGTATTTTGCATTTCGCGTCGGACAGTCTTGATCGTGCATGCGACAATTTATTCTCACTGTCAATGGTCATGAATTGATTTGCTCACTGACTACAAATACTATTTTATCTCTGGTGTAGAAATAAAGCGTGAATCTGTTCGATCCATCTGACTAATTTTCAAAAGAAAGACCGAATAAAGACTGTTTTCTATCTTCAATGGAAGAAAACAGACGAATAGGCTAAAAAGACCAAGAAAAGTCGAGAGCTATCAATTTGCATTTTGTGAAGGTCGAACACAAACATGGCCAAGTTTTCATGTCTAATATTCCTGGAATACTCGGAAAAATTAGAACTTCTATGACTTTCGGACACGGAGCTATATTAAAACCCTGTTCGACTACCGCGTATTTGCATTGACTTTATCTGTAATCAGTCGTGCAAAAAATTATTTTCGTGTCCAGTGTGCAAGCAGCTTTACTGAGCATAGAACGCAAGCATGCTATTCAGTTTTTGGTTGGCTGAGAAAGATGTGAAGTCGTTAGTTTGCATCACAGATTCAGCTGCGTTGATTAAGCCAGGTCAAGTTTCCATTACGCGTGCCAATCGCCTTGAATCTGACATCAAGACAATCGATGTAGATACTGTAATTTATGTCCTCATTCAGATAGTTACATTAAATAGTGCTTCCTGTTATTATTTATTGCATTGAAATGTGCCTGACATTCTGGAAACCTGCCTGTGAGATTTCGTTGACGTGTGTGCACTGTGTGCCGGTCAGCCAAATTACCACTGCACAGAAATTAACCCAGATTGGAGCTAGCGAGTTTTCTGCCCAACTTCAGCGGAGACTTTTTCTACGAAATTGTCACTGCGTCCTGATGAATATGGGACACCTCCCCCTACTACGCCACCACACCCATCTCGGCGCACGTTCGTCTACCAAAGGCTGCGCACAGTGTTGCAGCTCACGAAATTACCACTGCGTGGGCTGCGCCGCGCTACGCCACCTGCGCTGCGCCACCTGCGCTGCGCCAAGAAATTAGAGCCCCATGTTTCACTGTGTTATTTCTCCCTATATCTCATTTTCTCGCAATGTCTCACTGTGTCTCATATTCTCTGTATTGTTTCATGATTTCATGCTCTCTCTCAATCTCATTGTGACTCATTATCTCATACTGAGTCAGTGTGCCTTTCTCAGCGTGACTGATTATCTCACCTTGTCTCTCACTCATTATCTCACTGTGTTCTTATCTCACCGCTTCTTTGTATCCCAAACTTCATCTCTTTGTGTTCCATTATCTTACAATCTTTGTTTCTCAGCACCTCACACTGTGGCATTATCTCACTGTGTCTCACTGTGTCTCATGTATGTGTTTTTATATGTTTGTGAATGCGAGTGTGTCTGCATTTTTGCGCATGAGCGTACGTGTATGCTTTTGTGTGTGTGAGTTTGTATATGTGAGTGTTTTTGTATGTCTGTGTTTCTGTTCCCATTCTTGTGTGTGACTGCATGTAAGCATGTTTTTGTGTGTGCACTTCAGTATATTTTTATTCTACTGTGTGTATTTGTGAGTGTGAATTCTGTATATACATTTGTATGAGAGTGTGTACATGAGTGTGTGTGTATGTGTGTCATGTATTCTGTATATACGCGTGCATAAGAGTGTGTATGCAATTGTGTGTTTATCATTGTGTGTGTATGTGTGAGTGGGTACTCTGTAAGTACGGTACTCATGTATGAGAGTGTGTGAGTGTGAAGTTTGCAGTTCGCGGAGCACTAGGTAGGACGCAGGTGAAGACAGATTGATTCTCTAATCTCAGTTGACCTTGTCCTTAAGTGCACCTGTCTTTAAGCAGGTGTGTATCATCCAGGTGTTCTAGCTAACGTTCTCTCTCACTCTGCCTGTTGTGCAGCCGAGGGATTTATGCCGGTTTCCCTCCCTGTGGCCGTGAAGCCCTTTCTCTCGGAGCTGTTTTAAACTTCTTCGCTTTTAAGCCTCTGCAGTTTTGTCCAATCTCTGAGGACTCTGATTTGCCAAACTCTGTGTATCAGTTTCCTGGATTGGCCACTGTTTTTGTAACATGTAACTTCAGACACTATTATTTCTGTGTGGGGGCATCTGATTCTTCACCTTCTCTGCACCTGGTACCTTGATTGGTTTCCTGTTCTGCATCAGCCGTCCTGATTGGCCACCATTTGTTCATGTTCACCTGTTCTGCATCATGCCCACTAACTGGCCTTCTGTTCTGTATCAGGCCACTAGATTGACTGCTTGTTTTGCATTAGGTCCCTTGATTGGCCATCTGTTTTGCATCAGATCCCCTGATTGGCCAGCTGCTCTGCATCAGGCTGCCTTATTGGCCACCTTTTCTGAATCAGGCTCCTTGATTGGCCTCCTGTTCTGCTTCAGACCCCCTGATTAACCGCTTGTTCTGCATCAGGCCCACTAACTGGCCTTCTGTTCTGTATCAGGCCACTAGATTGACTGCTTGTTTTGCATTAGGTCCCTTGATTGGCCATCTGTTTTGCATCAGATCCCCTGATTGGCCATCTGTTCTGTATCAGGCCACTAGATTGACCTCTTATTTTGCATTAAGTGCCTTGATTGGCCAGCTTTTCTGCATCAGGTTGCCTTAATGGCCACCTCTTCTGCATCAGGACCCCTGATTTGCCACGTGTTCTCTATCATGCCGCCTTATTCGCCACCTCTTCTGCAACAGGCCCCTGGATTGACCACCTGGTCAGCATCAGGCCCCCTGATTGGCCACCTGTTCTGTATTAGGCTCCCTTATTGGCCACCTGTTTTGCATCAGGCCCTTTGATTGGCCACCTGTTCTGCATCAGGCCCCAGATTGGCCACGCACAGATTGAGGCCATTGTGAGCCAGCTTCACCGTCAGGTTTTGCGCAGCGGGAGTGCGAGAGATACAGCCTGATGTGCTGCATGTGTGTGTGCGGCTGGCTCAAGAGCATCTGCAGTGTCCTCTGCTAGCTGAGTGGGTCTGACGAGACTGACTGGCACGACAGCAGCTCCCTGCAGGAACCGTGGGATGATTCACCGTCACCATGGTTACGCAAAATACCTTATGGAAATTCGATGTGTTTTTGGGTTTTGTGCTTGTGTTGTGATTTTTTTCTTAGCAGTTGGCCTGAAAGAGTGTCCCACCTGCTGTCTAGTCTGACACGACACAAAAATTAGTGTCTTAAATCAAACCAAAGAGTGGGAGGAGTTTCCATAGCCACAGGTATAGTGATTGACAGAGTTCCTCTTCAGAAGTGAAATCTGTGTAATTCAAGCTTTAATATTACTCATATTATTATGCAAGCTTTATGGGATTTGCATTAGATATGCAGATAGTAAAATCTACTTATACATGCAGAGAAAGCAGTGTTTATTGTTCATTTATTCTTTATTATTTTTTTTTGCAGTGTTTATCTATTTCTCTGGTGTATGATGTACTGAGTCCTTAGTAGAGTTTATCTGTGAGGAGTAACACTTGTGAGAGAGTGACAGATTATGTCTCATATTAGTGAGTCAATGCCGAGTCAGTTCAGATCAAAACTTAGATGTGTGGATCTGCAATATGTGAACATGTAATGCTGCTTGCCGCTTAAGCCTTGGCGTCAGTGCAGAAGTTAAATTTCCTCTCCGGCCAAGCTGTCACAAAATGTCTTGGGGAAACAGCGTGGGGACCTGCGGGAGGAATGCTGTCAGATCCTGGCCCTGTTTACAAAGTTTAGAATGACGAAAAATTGCGTACATGGAGGAATGGCATGTTTGAGGAAAGTGTATCGGTTCCCTTCACTCAGGGCAGCTCTGCACTGAAACACAATTTCAAATGATGAGTTATTGCTTTATGCTAGACCCTAAGCACATCAGCGCCTCGGGGAGCTTTTGTCTGGCAGCAAATCCATTATAGGGCAAAGCTCAGATAGCTTTCTCCGGAATAAAAAGAGGATTCTCTGAAATTATCACTCCAAAAACATCTCCCTGAACCGTGTGATGCGGCAAGGTGGAGGTAGGGTGTTGTTGCCATGTTTTGGCCATGCCCCTTCCTCCCTGCTGCGTAGCCTGTGTGTAGTGTGTAGCCTGGTGAGTGTGAGTGGAAATGAAACTTGTACATGCGCAGCACAGAGAAGGTAAATCACTAGAGTCACAGATAATCCCTAACTTCCGTGGCTGAACATTACAGCGGCCCCTGGCCTTCAGGAGGTCATTTGCTAACTCATTAATCAGCAAGCAGCCACTATCAGGAAATGAATGTGTTTAGATTCTATGATTCCCACCGCCTGTATTCTTCTGTGAAGGGCTACAAACCATATATGTGTGTTTGAGTGAATATGGGCATTTGTGTTAGTGTGTTTGTGTGAGTGTGTGCATGTTTATTGGACTGTATGTGTGTTTTTGTGTGTGTATTTGTGTGTGTTTGCTTGCATGAGTGTGTGTGTACGAGTGTGTTTGTATGTGTGAATGTGTTAGTGAATGAGTGACTGTATGCGTGTTTGAGTGTTTGCATGAGTGTGTGTGTATGTGTGTGTGTTTGTTTATATGTGCGTATTTGTTAGGGTATCGGTGTTTGTATGAGTGTGTGTGAATGTGTGTATGAGTGTTTGTATGAGCGTGAATGTGTGCTTGTTTTTGTATGTGTGTGTGTTTGTGTATGAGTGTTTGTGTGTATGTATGTTTTTGAGTGCGTGTTTGTGTGTGGGTCTGGTATATTCCTCCTCTCTGTGGCATATCCAGGTGAGTGGGACAGTTGTGTTCACAGCAGTGTTCTGTAGAATATGTTGATCAGAACTAAATGCCCTGATCTGAATCTGCGTATTCCCACAGGACCTGAGGGGGTTGTCCCCATGGTGACAAGATGATGACTGCACACGGCGATGGAACGTAACAGACCACCACGTTGACTTATTCTCTGCCCCGCCCCTTCACCACACCCTTTCTGAGCCGGAACTCTCACGGCAACCGAAGATGCATTACCACGGCAACGCAGGTCCACTCATCCCTGTCCCCTGAGTGGCCAGGTTCCCCTGACCTTTTTTACCCATAATTCCTCACTCTACCTCCTCCGCCCTTTTTACCCACAATTCCACACTCTACTTCCTTAGCCCTTTTTTACCCACAATTCCTCACTCCATTTCCAGAGCACTTTTTTTACCCACAATTTCTCACTCCACCTCCCAAGCACTTTTTTACCCGCAATTCTTCATTCTGGCTCCCTAACCCTTTTTTACTCACAATTCCTCACTTTGCCTTCCTAGCCCTTTTTGACCCACAATTCCTCACTCCTCTACACAAGCACTTTTTACCCACAATTCCACACTCCACATCCCTAGCTCCTTTTTCTACCTCCTCAAACTTTTTTCCCACAATTCCACACTCCTCCTCCCAAGCAATTTTTACCATCCATTCTTCACTCTGCCTCCATAAGCCTTTTTTACCCACAATTCCTCACTCTGCCTCCCTAGCCCTTCTTTACCCACAATTCCTTGCTTCCTAAATTCCTCTGCTTCCTCAATCTTTCTTGTCCCTCTCTCCTCCCCCTCTCTCTGAGCCTGGCTGGTGAGATTCAACTGGCCCAGCCATGCTCTCTCTCACATTATGTGTGAGGGGGCGGGGCCAGTGGCGGGCGTGGCAGGCCTCCTGCATATTTTGGCTGCTGGGTGCGGCGCTCCGCCCGGTGCTAACGCTATCGCTATCGCCCGGCGGCCCCAAACACCCAACCGTAAACACCAGCTACGGGAAACTGCGGGGGGTGCGGCGGGAGCTGGGTGGAGACACCCTGGGCCCGGTGGAGCAGTACCTGGGGGTGCCGTACGCCAGCCCCCCGTTGGGGGAGCGCCGCTTCCAGCCGCCTGAGGCTCCGGGCTCCTGGCCCGAGGAACGCAACGCCACGCGCTTCGCCCCCGTGTGCCCTCAGAACGTGCACGGCGTGCTCCCTGAGATCATGCTGCCCGTGTGGTTCACCGACAACCTGGATGCGGCGGCCGGGTATCTGCAGAACCAGAGCGAGGACTGTCTGTACCTCAACATCTACGTGCCCACCGAGGAGGGTGAGCCCCGCCCACTGCAGCACAGACACACCCACTGATGGGGTGAGCCCCACCCACTGCAGCACAGACACGCCCACTGACGGGGTGAGCCCCACCCACTGCAGCACAGACACGCCCACTGACGGGGTGAGCCCCACCCACTGCAACACAGACATGTCCACTGACTGGGTGAGCCCCACCCACTGCTGCACAGACACACCCAATGGTGAGCCCTCCCCACTACAACATAGACACACCCACTAAATGGACTGTGCCCCGCCCACCCCTGCTCAGACAAACCCACCAGGGACGGGTGAGCACTACTCATTGCAACATGGACATGCCCACAGAGGTGTTCCATCCCTTTACAGACACACCCATAGATGGGGTGTACCAAGCCCCCTGCAACACAGATACACCCACTAATGGGATGAGCCCTTCCCACAGAACCACAGACACACCCACTGATGGGGAGAGCCCTGCCCACCCGAGACCGCGGTGGGTGAACCAGTCCCGAATCAACACAGATTCGCCCACTGAGAAGGATGAGACCCACCCACAAAAACACAGACACAAACACAAAGGGGGGTTAGCCCCACCCACAGCTACCCAGTCAAAAACCACTGCATGACTTTAGAGAGAATTGCATGTGGGTGTCCAAGGGTTATATAGGTTGTGGGAGTGAAATTAAAAGGCTTCTCATTGTGCTGCCATGTTGAGTGGGTGGGGGTTTGATAAGGTTTTATGAATGAACCATGTGCTGTTGCATCAAGGGATAGGATTTCAAGAATGAAGCATGTACTGCTGCAACATGGGATGGGGTTTTATAAATGAGACGTGCTATTGCATCATCGAATGTGGTTTTATGAATGAGACATGCTGTAGCATTTTGGAATAGGGTTTTATGAATGAAACGTGCTGTTGCATCATGGGGCAGGGAGCCCAATTCAGTGTGAAGACTGTGTTACACTGCAGCAAACCCATGGGGTTACCCTAATGCGGCCCGTCAGTAGATTTATGTTTTAATCCTGAGCCGATCTCAAATCATCCTGCAGAGAACCTGACCCTCACTTATTTTGAGAGCAGCACTGGTTCCTACACTGCAGCCTCATGTATTTCACTAACGCAATACCGCTATGTATGGCTTCACTAACACTACAGCTGCTGTACGTATGGTCACACAAAAAAAAAAACGGCTACATACAAATAAACAAACAATCCAGCTATACTAAAAATTCAGCCATGCAGGGCTGCCTCCCCCTGCTGCTACTTACAGCAATGCAAACACGACAGCCGCGTCTGGCTATCCTCATACCGCACCCACACACGGCTATGCCAACAGTGCAACAACTGTCTATGGTCACACTGTTGCAACTTGCTAACTTCACTGCAACACACAGCTGCACTGCTGCTACATACAGCTCTGCTCACACTGTAGCTGCTACTTCTGCAGCTTCGTTTGACAATGCTATCCGATGGCTATGCTAACACTGCTGCTACATATGGCTGTGCTCACGCTGTAGCCAAAAATGGTTATGCTCACACAGCAGCTATATATATATATATATATATATATATATATATACAAATCCCAAAACCAGTGAAGTTGGCACGTTGTGTAAATCGTAAATAAAAACAGAATACAATGATTTGCAAATCCTTTTCAACCTATATTCAATTGAATACACTGCAAAGACAGGTACTTAATGTTCGAACAGGTAAACTTTGTAATTTTTTGCAAATATTAGCTCATTTGGAATTTGATGCCTGGAACATGTTTCAAAAAAGCTGGCACAAGTGGCAAAAAAGACTGAGAGAGTTGAGGAATGCTCATCAAACCCTTATTTGGAACATCCCACAGGTGAACGGGCTAATTGGGAACAGGTGGGTGCCATGATTGGGTATAAAAGCAGCTTCCCTGAAATGCTTAGTCATTCATAAACAAGGATGGGGCGAGGGTCACCACTTAGTGAACAAATGCGCGAGCTGATTGTCGAACAGTTTAAAAACCACATTCCTCAACGAGCTTTAGGGATTTCATCATCTACGGTCCATAATATCGTCAAAAGGTTCAGAGAATCTGGAGAAATCACTGCACGTAAGTGACAAGGCCGAAAACCAACATTGTATGCCCGTGACCTTCGATCCCTCAAGCGGTACTGCATCAAAAACCGACATCAGAGTGTAAAGGACATCACCACATGGGCTCAGGAACACTTCAGAAAACCATTGTCAGTAACTACAGTTCGTTGCTACATCTGCAAGTGCAAGTTAAAACTCCACAATGCAAAGCAAAAGCCATTTATCAACAGCACCCAGAAATGCCACCGGCTTCGCTGGGCCCAAGCTCATCTAAGATGGACTGATGCAAAGTGGAAAAGTGTTCTGTGGTCTGACGAGTCCATATTTCAAATTGTTTTTGGAAACTGTGGACGTCGTGTCCTCCGGACCAAGGAGGAAAAGAACCATCCGGACTGTTATAGGCGCAAAGTTCAAAAGCCAGCATCCGTGATGGTTTGGGGGTGTATTTATACCCAAGACATGGGCAACTTACACATATGTGAAGGCTGAAAGGTACATACAGGTTTTGGAGCAACATATGTTGCCATCCAAGCAACATCTTTTTCATGGATGCCCCCGCTTATTTCAGCAAGACAATGCCAAGCCACATTCTGCACGTGTTACAACAGCATGGCTCCGTAGTAAAAGAGTGCGGGTACTAGGCTGGCCTGCCTGTAGTCCAGACCTGTCTCCCATTGAAAATGTGTGGTGCATTATGAAGCGTAAAATACGACAACGGAGACCCCGGACTGTTGAACAACTTAAGCTGTACATCAAGCAAGAATGGGAAAGAGTTCCACCTGAAAAGCTTCAAAAATAGATCTCCTTAGTTCCCAAACATTTACTAAGTGTCATTAAAAAGAAAGGCGATGTAACACAGTGGTAAAAAGGCCCACATTTTTTGCAATGTGTTGCTGCCTTTATATTCTAAGTTAATGATAATTTGCAAAAAAAAAAAAAAAGTTTCTCAGTTTGAACATTAAACATCTTGTCTTTGCAGTGTATTCAATTGAATATACGTTGAAAAGGATTTGCAAAGCATTGTATTCTTTTTTACTTCTAGTGCTAATAGTGCTAACTTATATATATATATATATATATATACAAAACCCAAAACCAGTGAAGTTAGCACTGAGTGCATTCACAATAACGTCATATTTGGAAGTTTTACTCACCAACCGAAGGAAACACGTCTGATTCCGCTATCTCTGAAAGCAGCCTGGGCCGGTACGCGCAAGCGCAGTAAATGGCAAAGACGGATGCGAATGAAGATGTTGCAGTTTCATAGTCTTATGCTACGAGTCAACAGTTTATGTTGCGGGTTTTGCAGTTTCGGTAGCGGGGTTTTATTTTTCTGTTGCTATTTTCGCGATTAATGTAGGCATTTCAAAGTTTTTGTGTGCTGAGGCTACGTTTTCTTTGGTAGGCCTGATAAAATAGCACATAAATTAGCTAGGCTTATAAGTGATGCCATTCAGTGCCAATGTTAATAACTGGATATACTTAAGATGTGTCCCTGTCGAAATGTATTTTGAACATTTTGAATAAGTTAAAGTAAATTACACTGCTGATAAAATTCTAAAACGGACATGGAATTCAGAGTAACTTTTGCCTTAATTAATTATTATTTCTATAATTGCTGTACTTGCAGGTATAAGATTTTTCCGCTAATTCGCGGAATTCCGCTTTTTTCAAAATATCTTCAAAAATAAAAAAATCTTCAAAATAAAAAAAAAAAACAAACAAAAAAAAAAAACTCAGTTTTCAAATTGGCCAGCTGAGGCCCTTTTGGTCAAACGTCATGCTGTGTGGGCGGTGCCGCGGCGGCAAGTTTCAACACTGCGGAGAAGAAACGAGTGAAATATTGCGGATATTTGAGACGACAGATAGTTTGTAGTATAGTAATAATAATTAATAGTCCGTATACCCGTATTTTGTGTAGCCCATTAGGCTGGTGGAGCAAGGATGAAGCAGTCTTCTAGCCTAAGTTTCAGCGGCGTGAGTGGTTGACGGCTGAACACTGCTGTGTCCCTTTATGTAACTCGTCGAGACAAATGCTTTACACCGCTGGTAAAGCTCCTTCGCCAGCTCCCATTAATGGTAGTATGGCCAGTCAAACACTAACATTGCATTACGTAAGCTAACCAACAAACCTGATGGACCTTTATTTTCCTACCTCACTTTCGCACACTTTAATATGAAACATTATCATCCTACATTTTCACTTCGGTGATGCTGAATTAATTTGTTTACAGTGGCCAGCATACGCACGGGTTATCAGTGCTACCGCAGCTGGGCGTCTAGCTCCAAAGCCAAATCACGGTTATTTCATCAGCTGCCCAGCTAATCCATGACCTTTAGCAATATTAGCGAACCTACGACACGCAATTTTTCTATCGTGTCATATAATTAAATGTGCTTCAGGACCTCGACGAGGAGCCCTTCCTCGTAGTTTCACTTTTGTTTTTTCATGTAAACGGAGCGTCACTGGACCGCGAATATAGCCGAATGTGGCTAGTTTTCCGTTGTCGTTTGCCTTATTAATTAGGTTAATATGTAATGCATATTTCCAGGAGTTCCATCAGGATTGTGTTTTTAGTCAATAATTGGAAACTGAAAATACTCTCAACTCATAGATGGTTTCTACAGATGTTTGGTTAAAGAAAAAAAAACATTTATTAGTGGTTTGTATCTACAGTGATTATGTTCCTATTTTTCATTTTTGCTATTACTATTACATTCAGGGAAGTCTAAATTCATAAAATTCCATGAGCATGTGACTTTGTGATATGATTTTGGAGTTGACTAAGGAGTCAATGATTTTATTCATATATTAGCTATATTCAATGAATGTTATTTGACTTTTATCTAAGTGCAATAGTGGCAGATTAAATTCTTTACAAGCTTGGAACTTGTGACTACTTTTGACTTTGAAATCAAAGATTGCATGTGTTTGTTGGCTTGAATATACACTTAATAATAATTCTGTTTTTTATTATTTTATTGAATTCTTAGTACACTTAGGGCACTAAAAATCACTAAAACCTCTGAGCTTCGGGGGGCTTCGCCTCCCCGTTTCCCCCCACCAGGGCGCTACCCCCAGACCCCCGGCTAAATTTTCAGATAATTTCACTTCACCCAAATCACATCCCTGTACTTGCAATATCACGTGTAATGCATCACCTTGTCATTGTATCTCATTGGTTATATCTTTGTAATTTATTATTTAATAATGTCTTTACTATTGTAGGCTTATGTATCAATCTTGATTATTCAGTAAATTCATTGCTTGATTGTTAATCAGGTGATTTTCATCGGGACAAGGTTGCGAGCAATTATGCATTAATAAGTGAGAGACTTCTTTACCTCTGACGGCAAGCCACAAAAATCTCTAAATTTGGGGACATTCGTGTTGAGGAGGCTAATTGCGTCTTGTTATTCCTTTTGTGTTTCTCCTTGTTGTCTCCTTTTTCTTTCTGCCTCTGCTGTTTTCCCCCCACCTGTTTAGTGTCATTTCATGTGGTCTGCTTGTACGTATGTTCCATATTTCCTTTTGACTGTGCTGCTTTTGGTCTGCGCCCCTGCTGTTTTTCCAGTTTTGTTTTGTATTTCTCCGAGTCCTGAGAAAAGTCTGTTTCCTAATATGTTCCTGATCACCCTGGTCTGACCCTGGATCTGCCTCTGATGATGTCCATCAAATCTGATTCTGTGCTCTTCTCTGCCTGTATGGTTAGAAATGATACCTGCCTGACTTTCCTCGCAAATCCTGACTGTGTACTGCATTCTCTCCACCCGACTACGTATCCTGCCTGTCTAACTGCAACGTCTGATTGTGATTCTATGCTGCTACCTGTAATAAATGCTCTGGTTCTGGGATCTTTGCTGCTGTCTGCGCTACAGTATTCGGTGTAACCTGACACCTCCATACAAAATTTCTTCAGATCCTTTAGATTTTGCAGTCAATGCTCATCATAGACTCTTCCCTTCAGCTCATCCTACAGTTGTTCTGATGGGTTTCGGTCAGGGGACTGTGTTGGCCATGGCAAAACCTGCCATTTTTGTGTAAATTTTGAGGTATGCTTTGGATCATTCTCATTCTGGAAGGTCCAGCCATGGCCCATTGAAGGCTTCCTGGCGGGGGTTATAATAATAATAAAAATAATAATAAACTTTATTTATAAAACTCTTTTCAAAACAGGGTTACAAAGTGCCTTACATAAAAATCACTAGTTAAAGCAGTTAAAACCAACTTCAAGATTAACAGAGGTAAAAAGTTGTATATATATATATATATATATATATATATATATATATATATATATATATATAATAAAATTATAATAAAAACAATTAGTGGGAAAAGGCAAATTAAATAAAAGTTTTGCACCAATCAATAAAAGGCCTTTTTAAATAAATAAGTTTTCAGTGGCAATTTAAAAGATGTCACGGATCCTGCAAGCCTCAGACTCTCAGGCAGGTTTTCATTTATTATCTGCTGATAGTTGATGGATTTATAATGGTATCATGTGTCCTAAGAAGATGTCAAGGGCCTTTGGAAGAAAGAAAGTCCCACGACATCAAAGATCCACCCCCACACTTCACAGTGGATACGAGGTGCTTTTCTGTTTTGCTGTCTGTCTGCCAGACCTACCTTTGATGTTTGTTGCAAAAAAATACAACAAAAAAAACCCCAATATAAACAGGTCCTACTGAAAGTTTTGTTAACATTTAGTGTCATCTCTGTGTTCTTAGGTCTTTCTCATGGTCATAAATGACTAATAGAATTTGACCAGTTTTACCTCATATTCATACCACAGTGAACAAGGGTATAAGGCATGGTTGACCATTGATGAGTTCCTATTCTAACAGGTGAACTCAATAATGTGAAATAGGACTGAAAATATGTTTCAGACAGATGGAGTAGTTGTATCGCTGCTGGTTAAATACAATCTGCTCCAGCCGCGTGGCTGAGGCTTGGGCTTGGTTAGTACTTAGATGGAAGACCACCTAGGAAAACTAAGTTGCTGCTGGAAGAGGTGTTGGTGGCCAGCAGGCTGCAATCTTATTATTCTGGTGGAATAATCCCCAATGTCCCATTGCAGCGATGGGGAAACTGCACTGAAGGAGACGCCATCTTTTGGATGAGATGTTGAAGGAACAGTCCATCGTACTTTCATAATGAAATATGTTTTTCTATGAAATGAGACGAGATGATACGTACCTCTCCGAACTTTGAGCGACCACCCAGTCAGCCAGACGCGCTGCCACTCCTGTTAGCATTTTTAGCTAGACTCATTGTGGTCATCGGTATTTTTCTGGGCTGTAGTTAGATGCGACCAAAGTCTTCCACGTTTATCCTGTTTACATAGGTTTATATGACCAGCGACATGAGTTTGGCTTCAGGTACGCAAATCCAGACGTGGCTTTTTCTATGCTGTGGTAAGTGCGTACTATAATGATAGGCGTAGTAACACCTTCTGCGCGCTTCGACAGCGGATTGATACCTTCACTTCACTTCTTCACATACGATTCATCTCCGTTCGTTTCTTCTTCCCTCTCACGGTGCATTTCGGCTAGCTCCTCCTCGGTATATTCCGGTTCAAATAGATATGGCTCCGGCTCCGCCACAAGCCAGTCGTCGGCATCTATGTCCTCCATTTGAAAATGTTCCATAGTAGCACACTTGATTATTTTCTTTTATAATTTTCTGCAAGCTCTGGCTTCCTGACTGTGTACCAAGTAGTGCAGTGCAGTCACGTTGGTTGTATTTACGGAAGTAGGGGGGGTCGTGGGAGAGAAAAGAAATCAGAAGTGAAGGTATCAATGCGCTGTCGAAGCGCGCAGAAGGTGTTACTACGCTTGTCATTATAGTACGCACTTCCCACAGCATAGAAAAAGCCACGTTTGGATTTGCGTACCTGAAGCTAAACTCATGTCACTGGTCATATAAACCTATGTAAACAGGAAAAACGTGGAAGACTTTGGTCGCATCTAACTACAGCCCCGAAAAATACCGATGACCACAATGAGTCTAGCTACAAATGTTAACAGGAGTGGCAGCGCGTCTGGCTGACTGGGTGGTCGCTCAAAGCTCGGAGAGGTAGGTATCATCCCGTCTCATTTCATAGAAAAACATATTTCATTTTGAAAGTACGGTGGACTGTTCCTTTAAACTGATGTCTTGACTCACTGTGGTCATTAAAGACCCTATTACACTCTTTAGCTAGAGTAGGGGGTTCCCCGTGTCATGGTTAATTTCCCAACCTGCCACCTCATCATCCCCTGATCTAATTGGCTGCGTCCTCTCCCTCTCCACCTCAACCCCCCAGGGCTCCCTTGAAAAAGAGATTTCAATCTCAACGGGACTCCCCTGGTTAAATAAATAGAAAAAAATTATCCTTAGGGATTTCTGGGGTTGCCAATAATAGTGGCCTAAATGTTTTGGAGAAAAATACTGATATAATGTCAAAAATTTTTTCTTTCAAAAATTGTACTTCAGTGAAAACATAGTATTTTACCTGAAAGACCAAGAGGATAAAGAGAATAGACATTTTTCACAGCCTCTTTTGCTCATTTTTGCTAAGGCCCCAATAATTTTTAGGGCCCTGCATAATGCCATGCTGCAATACTGTGGTACACAGGTCTATCTGCCATGCTGTGGTATATGGCGTTGTGCTGGTATACTGTTGTATATGGTGCATTGGTGATATATTGCTTGTGCTTTGCTGCTATCTCGTGGTATTTCATGCTATGTTCTCTACTGTGGCATGTAGTATTAGACTGTTTAACAGTGATGTACAGTATATAGTGCTATGCCTTTTTTTCCTCGTTATGTTATCGTTATACTGCGTTATAAACTGCCATGTTGCTGCACTGTGCCATAGACTTCTATGTCGCGACACTATGTTATAAACTGCCATCTTGCTACACAGTCATAAACTGCTCTGTTGCAGTACTGTGGTATACAGTATGTTGCTATACTGTGATATAGACTGCTATGTTGCTATACCATGGTGTAAAGTTATGTTGCTATACTTTGGGGTATAGCGCTACGCCATGACATTGTGGTTTACAGTGTTATGCGGCTATACTGTGGCATATAATGCTATGCTCATATACTGGGGTATATAGTGCTACTCTGCTATACCACGGTATAATGTGCTATACTGTGGTATGTAATGCTATGCGGGGCATACAGTGCTATGCTGCTATACTGTGGTATAATATGCTATATTGCTATACTGAGGGCTGTGCCCTGTGCTGATTTTTTAAATTGTGCATGGTTGGTGTTGAGGGAGCCACAGTGTGAAAATCTGTAAATAAAATGTGAAAGAATGCAAGCTTGAAGACAAAGGCCTGATGATGAAAATCCACACCCCTCAGATTATTCTCCTGTTTTCATATTCCAGCGGGTCTTGATAATCTTGGAATGACAGGAGAATTATGGCAGGCAGGGGGTGGGGGGTGGGGCCGGGGATAATGCAGGACAAATTCTTCGTTAGAACATACTCCTCTCAGCACCGCTGCAGGCACACATACGGATGTGTAATTATGAATAATCATTACCCCCTTCTCTGAAATAATAATGGTGCTTCTGGGAGCTGATATGAACAGCCCAGGTAGCTGGAATCATATATGATAATAAATACTGTATACAATGCAAGCGATTCTCCAGGCTTTGCTTTACGGAGGCAATCCTGTGGTGGGAGCCTGTCGTAAATTATGTTTTGAATGGTACCCTGTGAGCTCGTAATGCTTGAGTCATCAATTAAGTGTTCTAGGTCTTACAGCAACTCAAGAATCTAACAGTATGCTAATTAAGTATGTTAGCACAAAAGTTCAATGTGTGGATGTCTTACTGAGAAAAGTTTGTTTTGAATTCAAATGGATAAGTGGTCAAAAAAGAAGTAAAAGCAAGGACAAACTCTCCCCGGTAGGCATTTACGTCTGTCTTGCAGTCTGAGCCGACAGGGGCTTCAGCAACTGTCAGATTAAAATCTCTGTCTAGCGAGATGCTACATCAAACTGGTTTTGTGAAAGCCTGCATCCAAAGAAACTGTGAGTACCTTGAGCTCAGACCCTGGAGATCATAAATGGTGAATCTCATCGCAGTTTTTGTAGATCAGGGTTGTTTTTGTGCCAGATTCCTGTCCTGAGGGTTCACGCTGCCTGCTGAGATTCAGGATAATGAACAGTCCGTTCACTTTATGGTTTTCTTGATATTATTTCAGTTTTTCTGTATGTTTTCACTGGCCCTGGCAGATTTGTTGAATATTTTAGATACTTAGAGACAAGTTTTGACAGCTTAACTTTGACAGGTATTAGATGCATAAGGGGATTTGTGATCTGAAGTACAACTAAGGTAACTCAAAAGCATCTCAAAGTATATTCTTCTCAAAAGACTTCCTGGTTTGCATGAGGTGTAGACAGCCTGCAAAAAGGTGTCATCGGTATCTTTTTTAAGTTATATTTTGCTTTACAAGGCTTGCCTCTTCGCTGACACCTTTTCATTAAATAGCGTACACAAACATTGACTGCGGGCTAGGCTCCCTTGGCTAAAACCCTGGAGGCTGAATTACCTACTGCCTCAGAATTTTTAAATAATCTAATCTTTTTACATCTACCAAACACAATCCCACTCAAACATTTCCAAACACAAAGCACTTCTACCAAGCACATTTTTAAGGTTATGTGATGTTCTCCATGTTTATATGTGCTTTTGTGCCTCTATGCTGCTGCACACCAACTTGCCCTTTGGGAAATTAATAAAATTGAACTTGAACTTGAACATGCTCCAAACATGTACCAAACAGAATACATGTCTAACTAAACACATGCTGCAAACATTTACCAAACATACTATAGATCTTACAAAAATTTACCAAGATAATATTCATCTGCCAAACTTATACGACAAACAATCACCAAACACAATATACATTTTCCGAACACGTTCCAAAAATCCACCATGCACAACACATTATCTGCCAAATATGCGTCAGTCATTTACCAAACACATGCTTGATTTTTACCAAATATAACATATGCCTTTACCAAATATTTTATCCATGTACCAAGTATAATATCCATGTAACAAATACATGCTCTAAATATTCCCCCAACATTATACACCACAACCAAATACAGGCTCCAAACATTTATCAAATGTATCACACATCTACCATCCACATGCTGTAAACAGGGCTGGACTGGTAATCTGGCATGTGCCGGTGGACCGATGCACATTTTGGGCTGATGCAATCATAGTTTATAAAATTGTATTATAGATCATTTATAACAACCATACTGGCCTTTAAAACACGGAAAAGCGGCCCATTGGTTAATTTTCTATACTGACACAGGGCTGGCCCAATGAAGCCTCTGAGCCTTCCCTCCTCAGCCACCCTTCCAACCTCACCCCCCCAATTAAGTCGTGCCGAGCAAAAATGGATAGACTAAAGCGTAAGGGAGGTACCAAGAAGCTACAGGAGAGAAGAGTCTGCAGACGGATGCAGCCAATCAGCCAAAATATCTGATATGTTTGCTTCAGGATCTACAGCTGGTGGTGGTCCATCAACATCCAGTACAGAGGCAGTAGCAGCACCCAACACCAATGTGCACAAGGCTAGTTCTTGCGCACCGCAACAGAGCGTAAACTTCTAGAAAGGGTGATAAAGCTGCACAAAAACTTCACACCTTGGACTTTCCTGAACAAAATGGAAATTGCCATTTGTTTAAGATAAATTAAAATAGTTTGGAACAGCTTGTTTATGCATTTTTATAAATGAATTGTTACGAAAACACAGTCTTCGATATGAAACCCTTTTCACCAACGGGACACCTCACAAAATATACTACGTCTTACATACCAATACGACTTATCTACGAAGTTTTATTGTATGCGTTTCCGCCCTCGGAGCTGTTGTATGCGGATAAGAGACACATTTTCATATACACTTGTGTTCAATATGGCCAGAATCCACCCCTGACCACCTGTCAGGAATGGTTCGTTAGATAGCATCACACTCCGTCCTGACTGCGTTTTGAGTGAATGTACACCGGTTCTTTCATGTGGTCAAACGGTATATGATTGCAATCTGATCACAATAAAAAGAATTTTAATACCAGATGTAAAGGGGCCTATACTGTATGTCGTCGTATCAGACCAGTGACTCCTCATCAGAGACAGCGCAGGTGCGTAGTAATAGGCGGATAGCAAGGCAGGGAGAAATAGGTTAGAAACTGGCATGTTTGATAACAAGACGTAAAATGAGTCGATATTCTGTTTGAACAATGTTCCGGTTACAAATTTAAGTTAACTTTATCATAACTGCTAAATGAAGCTAGCTAGCTTGTGTGGCAAATTGGCAAGCATCGCCGACCTTTTCAGAACTTCTTGGTTTGAGCAGAATATTGAAGTGACTCAAATTACACTATGGCCATAGGTAATGCAGGCTAGTTTTACCTTTCCTAGCTATGAACTCAATTAATGAAAAGGAACTAGATGGTGGTTTTTGTCTGGCCTCTCAGAAACAACACTTAATTAAATGTGTGCACATTGCAGGCTTTCCTATTCTCGCGTTTAGTATGTCCCGTGTCACATCAGTCAAAAATAAATTCTGCTTACTTCAATGTATCTCACACCTGAAAGAACGGTGGCTTTGTCAATCTTACGCGAAGTCTGCCTCAAAAGTTGGCAGGTTTGATAGATGTTGCATTCCAAAGTTTCGGAGATGGGCTAAATGAACGAAATGAGTAAAGTAAGGAGGAGGAAGCTGACATGTTTTCAAAAGGTTGGCGCAATCAGACAGCACTACTATGAATACTATGCATTGATGTACTGCCATTCTCTTTAAATCGTTTTTTTTTTTTTAATTACCTTGCATGTTTTGGTAGGTTTGTTCACAAGTTAATCTAATCATGATTTCATTCATTTCTTAAAGTGTCAAGTTGAATCGCTGTTGTAGAACTCACACAGCTCGAACAACGGCGGTGGAGCCAGGAGCGAAGGTTTACGCGTGTAGATCCCAGCTTTTATGAGGCAATGGAACATGTCAATTAAATCTTTCTTGCCTGTGCCCCGCCTTGGACCCAGTCTGAGACTTACATGAGGTATCCTCAGTAGTTCTCCGTTCGAAAACGGGGCTATGCCGAAATCACAGAATCATCTAACTTAATGTCGTGTTGCGAATAATCCCAGGTGCTTGGTGGGATACACGCAGCCACTGAAAACGTCAGATATATCAGTGATTCAAGCAAAGTTAGCATAATAATTACAACGTTTACTCTCGTTTCAAATCTGACTCCATAATACATTTAGAATACCAAATTTAGTTATACCCTCGTTAAATATCTGACTCCAAATTAGAAATAGAATTTATAATTTAGGGAGCACCTGCCTGGACCTCGGGCAGATTACCCCCCAGACTCATAAATGCAAGCCTGCGTCACTAAAATATATGCCTACGGGTTTGGCATTATTTCCGCAGCTTAGGTTCGTCGGTAATACCAGAGGATTGGAAGTCAGCCATCACTGCAACAGCATCTTTTGGCTTGAATTACAGCGATCCCAAATCAGTATGCCCATGGGTTCCTTCAGGGAATTTTTACAGATAACAGACTTTTCGTCCATGGGTTTTCTTTAGGCTAAAACCCCAGAACCAGCAATACATGAACCCTTTCTGTAGGTCGGTCATGGTTGCCTATCCAACTTGATTAAAACCGATTCTCATCCCAAAGCCGCTGATCAGTCAGTCCTTGGTTGAGCATAACCCCTAAGTCTACGGCGTAATGTAGCTAGAAAGAATGTACAAGAGTTAAGAGCCACTGAGACCACGCAAGTTTAAATAAATAACAATAGTTTATTCACCAGGTAGGCAAGAGGTTAAATCTAACAAATCAACATTACCCCAATTACAAGTTACACACAGTTTAGAACAGGGGTGTCAAACTGACCCGTAAACGGGCCAAGAGGCTGCAGGTCTTCAATCCTGCCAAGCAGAAGCTCACCTGAAAGCACTGATTTAATCAACTGATCTAGGCCTGCACAACTGATTAGTTGTATCAGGTGCGCTTCTGCATTGTTGGAGTGAAAACCTGCAGCCTCTTTGCCCGTTTACGGGTCAGCTTGACACCCTTGGTTTAGAAGATGAGAGAAAAGTCATACCTGGCAAAAAGGGCTACAAATGGTCGTGCAAAGGGTCCAAAGTACGAAAACATTAAGCTAGAGATATGCACGGACCATAGTATGGGAAGTCGGGTACGAGCTTCCCAGACTAGGTCGTCTCCCTCAGATTTAAGGTTAGTGGCGCCTTTGATCAGGCCGCACAGATGGCCCAAATTGGAATTTAGACTTCCCCCTCCGGAGGAAATAAGAAAACATTTATTATTCAAAAGAGGTAATAAAAGTTCTTAGATCAGGGCAAGGACCCTTGGAGACAGATCTCTGGGGGGGGTCGCAAAGCACTTTCTGCAAAGGGGGAGAGATGATTGTAAATTCACCTTAAGAGATAACTCTGGTTCAGGACAAATTATTGCTGGGGAACAGAAACTATGTTTTCTTGAAATACAGTAGCTATGAAATGCATCTCACTCAACTCCTTGAATTTACCTGAGGAGATGCATACCAAACACGATTACATAGAGAAATATTATGATGTAATTGTCATGAAATTCCTTCACAACAGACCGATTCCCTATGAAATTCACATCATCATTACCCCCAAATATTATACAGTAATTCTCTGACGACATGAGGGCAGTTAAAACAGTGTAATGGTGGGTTTTGTTTAAATTGAAACTCTTAACTCTTAACAGTTACAGTGATGAAATGAAAAGGTGCAGTGACAGTGTTTCCAGAACAGGTCACTATGGCACTAATGGGGCAGAGAGCACAGGTCACACCCTGCTGAAGAGTCCAGTTCCAGGCCCCCTTATCTCAGTGGTAGAATTGGGGGGGTGCAGCTGCAGAGGATATCTGGACCCTGATGACTTTACTACCCCACTGCTTCCAGCCATGCCTGACCGGAGACGATGCCAGCAGTGGAGGAGGTATAGGCTCTTATGCCTTTACTACCCCACTATGTTAAGAACAGAGGGCAATAGGCACTTTTGGTCGCATGTCCATGTTATCTCCTGGCTTCCTCTTACACTGTGGTAGTTCAAGTTAATCTGTTGGCACATTTTCAATTCGTCATTTGTGTTGTCATGCCTGTACTTTGTTAATAAGATACGAGATTTGGTTGTCATTGTGCACACATGTGCGTCAACCCTAAAGCAACAGGCCCACCTACATGGCAAATTCCAGTTAAACTCTTGGTGCCCATGGAAATATTGCACGGAAGCTAGTCAGCATTCTCCTCTACTGCTTCTGCTGTACAAAGATGGAAATAAAAAAAAAAACTCCTCAGCGAACTGCAAGAAGCTGTATAAAAAACATCATACAGGATCTGGCTGAGGAGAGATGACCAGACTTGGCTGGAGAGCTGTAATTGACACCGGCACCACAATACACCTCCAGATGGAGGGGCTGTGTCGCTTCAGAGGAATAGTTGAGAAAGAAGGGGTGAAACTGTGAAGTGGTTCCTGATGATGGTCAAGTGCTGGATCCGGTCCTGGAGCTGTTGGCAACAAAGCACTGCACAAGTGTATGTTGACGACTTCTATGTCATGGTGGTGCAGTGATTAGCACTGCCACCACACAGTAATAAGGTTGTGGGTTTGAATCTGGCCTGGGCCGTTCTCTGTGGAGTTCCAGAGCATGTAGGCTACCCCTGAGATTAATTTTAACTTTTGGTAACAGTGTACTGCGCACATACGGCAGGCCATCAGGTCACAAACAGGGTGGGCCGCCATGGCCGAAAATGCCAGGGCCATTTTTTTTTTTTCCCAGTCCAGCCCTGGCTCTAAACATTTGTCAAACATTAAACACGTGCCAGCATATGCAAGATACTTACCAAAACACAAATTTATCGAACATTTGCTTCAATTTTACCAGACATGCTACACATCTACTAAACACATGTTACTGCCATTTACCAAACACAACTCTACCAAATGAATAGTCCCAAAAATTTACCAATTATAATATCCCTTTCCCAAAGTCATGCTCCAAAGATTTACCAAATATAATATACATCTACCGAAGACAGGATATAAACTGTAAGGAATTGTGTGTCCTTCTGCTGGAGCACAGTAGATTCATAATCTAGTTAGCCCCGAAAATCAACAAGCATGGACTCTCCACATGCTCTGAAATGGCAATCTTGTGATGGTATCAAAGGGACACCCCACACCCTGGCATCATGGTAACACCTGGAAGCATGAAAAGCCAATGACTGCCATCAACTATGGAAATGTAATTAGCATAAAACTGAGAATTGGGGTGGTTGTAACATCTGTTTTAAAGAATTATTAGTCCTGACCTGTTCGCAGTCATTTTCATGATTAACAAAATGTTCACTCCGAGAGCGCTCCGCACTCCGCGCTGCCGCTTGTTCTCCCCGATTAGGTAAGACGACAATCATTCATCTGGACACGTTTGCTTAATTTAAATCAACGTTATTCAAAATTACTCTCGGTATTGAGTAGGAAAAAAAGTGGCACTTGGCAGTGAAATAGGCATGCGGCTCTATTTGACGTTGAAATAAATAAATTTAAATAATTTAACGATTTAAATAATAATTCTTTAAAACAGATGTTACGTCCACCCCAGTTCTCAGTTTTACGGAATTTACCCCATGACTTCATCGCTGTTAGATCGCATGAGAAACCGTGTCTTCAGTTGCCTATTACGATAATTGGAAAACGCGTCAATAAAGAAAAATAATTGAGAACTAGCCAGGACTATCCTAATTGTCATAAAGTCTGTGCCACCCCAATTCCCGGTTCTAGCTACGCCACTGCCCAAAAGGCTACACTGCGGACCAACCTAATCATGATAAACCTCATTTTTATACATTGAAGCCAAGAACCATCCCCCTTGCTTGATATACAGATGCATGTTGCATAGTATAAATGGTAAAGCCTTTCAATTGTTCGGAGCTTATTCTGACACCAATGACCCTAAAGCATGTGCACGTTTCATTACTGCTAATTACTGGATTAAATGCAAACTTTGCAACAACTCAGAAGAATCCTTTTTCCTCCTTAGCTTTTTCTCTCAAAACATTTATCAAACACTGTGCACATCTACCAAACTCATGCTCCAGACCAGAGGCCTTCAGAAACCTTGCCTTTCAATACGTAATGACTTAAACCTCTCACAGTTTACTTTTCCTGATTAGCGAGTTGCTCAGACTAATTGCTTGAATAACAGTCAAATTCAGTGGCAGCTGGTGCTACAATTTTTTTTGGGGGCGGGGCGGGGGCGCAATTTACCTGACAGCTGCTTTGATGTTGACACAGTCAGTTATTGAGAAGGAAAATGTAGCCTATAGATTTTATCAGGGTTTGTACCCCTTTTTTTATTATGAATTGAGGATGTATCCCCTGTGTCAACAGATCACGGTATCTGTCCTTACATTACTTACAGATCACTGTATCTGTCCTTACATTACTTACAGATCACTGTATCTGTCCTTACATTACTTACAGATCACTGTATCTGTCTTTACATTCCTTACAGATCAATGTATCTGTCCTTACATTACTTACAGATCACTGTATCTGTCCTTACATTACTTACAGATCACTGTACCTGTCCTTACATTACTTACAGATCACTGTATCTGTCCTTACATTGCTTAAAGATCACTGTATCTGTCCTTACATTACTTACAGATCACTGTATCTGTCCTTACATTACTTACAGATCACTGTACCTGTCCTTACATTACTTACAGATCTCTGTATCTGTCCTTACATTACTTACAGATCACTGTATCTGTCCTTACATTACTGACAGATCACTGTATCTGTCCTTACATTACTTACAGATCACTGTATCTGTCCTTACATTACTTACAGATCACTGTATCTGTCCTTACATTACTTAGAGATCACTGTATCTGTCCTTACATTACTGACAGATCACTGTATCTGTCTTTACATTCCTTACAGATCAATGTATCTGTCCTTGCATTACTTACAGATCACTGTATCTGTCCTTACATTACTTACAGATCACTGTATCTGTCCTTACATTACTTACAGATCACTGTACCTGTCCTTACATTACCTACAGATCACTGTATCTGTCCTTACATTACTTACAAATCACTGTATCTGTCCTTACATTACTTACAGATCACTGTATCTGTCCTTACATTACTTACAGATCACTGTATCTGTCCTTACATTACTTACAGATCACTGTATCTGTCTTTACATTCCTTACAGATCAATGTATCTGTCCTTACATTACTTACAGATCACTGTATCTGTCCTTACATTACTTACAGATCACTGTATCTGTCCTTACATTACTTACAGATCACTGTACCTGTCCTTACATTACTTACAGATCACTGTATCTGTCCTTACATTGCTTAAAGATCACTGTATCTGTCCTTACATTACTTACAGATCACTGTACCTGTCCTTACATTACTTACAGATCACTGTATCTGTCCTTACATTACTTACAGATCACTGTATCTGTCCTTATATTACTTACAGATCACTGTATCTGTCCTTACATTACTTACAGATCACTGTATCTGTCCTTACATTACTTACAGATCACTGTATCTGTCCTTATATTACTTACAGATCACTGTATCTGTCCTTACATTACTTACAGATCACTGTATCTGTCCTTACATTGCTTAAAGATCACTGTATCTGTCCTTACATTACTTACAGATCACTGTATCTGTCCTTACATTACTTACAGATCACTGTATCTGTCCTTACATTACTTACAGATCACTGTACCTGTCCTTACATTACTTACAGATCACTGTATCTGTCCTTACATTGCTTAAAGATCACTGTATCTGTCCTTACATTACTTACAGATCACTGTACCTGTCCTTACATTACTTACAGATCACTGTATCAGTCCTTACATTACTGACAGATCACTGAATCTGTCCTTACATTACTTACAGATCACTGTATCTGTCCTTATATTACTTACAGATCACTGTATCTGTCCTTACGTTACTTACAGATCACTGTATCAGTCCTTACATTACTTACAGATCACTGTATCAGTCCTTACATTACTTGATCACTGTATCAGTCCTTACATTACTTACAGATCACTGCATCTGTCCTTACATTACTTACAGATCACTGTATCTGTCCTTATATTACTTACAGATCACTGTATCTGTCCTTACATTACTTACAGATCACTGTATCTGTCCTTACATTACTTACAGATCACTGTACCTGTCCTTACATTACTTACAGATCACTGTATCTGTCCTTACATTGCTTAAAGATCACTGTATCTGTCCTTACATTACTTACAGATCACTGTACCTGTCCTTACATTACTTACAGATCACTGTATCTGTCCTTACATTACTGACAGATCACTGTATCTGTCCTTACATTACTTACAGATCACTGTATCTGTCCTTACATTACTTACAGATCACTGTATCTGTCCTTACATTACTTACAGATCACTGTATCTGTCCTTACATTACTTACAGATCACTGTATCTGTCCTTACATTACTTACAGATCACTGTATCTGTCCTTACATTACTTACAGATCACTGTATCTGTCCTTACATTACTTACAGATCACTGTATCTGTCCTTATATTACTTACAGATCACTGTACCTGTCCTTACATTACTTACAGATCACTGTATCTGTCCTTACATTGCTTAAAGATCACTGTATCTGTCCTTACATTACTGACAGATCACTGTATCTGTCCTTATATTACTTACAGATCACTGTATCTGTCCTTACATTACTTACAGATCACTGTATTTGTCCTTACATTACTGACAGATCACTGTATCTGTCCTTACATTACTTACAGATCACTGTATCTGTCCTTACATTACTTACAGATCACTGTATCTGTCCTTATATTACTTACAGATCACTGTATCTGTCCTTACATTACTTACAGATGATTGTAAAAGCTGTCATGTTAAAGATAGTCCACTAACTAACTGGGATTTTGATGTTTTGCAAAGATCAAAACAATAAGTGGAACATAGTTAAACAGAAAAAAAAAAAAAAAAAAAAATCTAAAAACACAGCTCTGTAATGCTGTCTACAGGCTTCGTACACCTTTTCCAAAGTGAAATTCAAGGCACTTTTCAAGCACTTTTCCGGTACCTTGCAGCTGTGGTAGGTTACATATTTATATACATAAATGACAGATTCCACACAAAGTGTGACCAACAGGTCCCACTGTACTTAACAGGATGAAATTATAAAGTTAACAGGTATTTGCCACTAACGTGTCTTTGTCCCCCGCCACAAAATGTGAAATCGTGTCAAAATGAGCAATCTCTGAGTGACGCGAAGGTCACCAAAATCGACTGGCGCCGGGGTATCACCCTAATACACGTTGACATGAAATTTGAAGAAAATTTGTCAATTCGTTCTTGAGATATCTCGCTGACAAGGATTCGGGAAGTACGGACGGACGTACGGTCGTGAATACTATCTCCCGCCGCGGTGACAAGATTGTCTGAGCCAACGTCAGTAATGGCAAGATGAGCAGAGAAAAGGGAAGGCACACTAGTGACCAACCCGCTAATCCACAATAAGCTGGGCTGTCTTAAAGCCTGAATATCTACTCTTGAACAGTGACCTGAAATGCACAGTTTTTACTCGGGATTATTTTGTGGTAATAAAATCCATACAATGGATAATTAGTCAATCCTGCCCACTCATTTCCAAGTTCCTCAACCACCTTGGAGTTCTGAGAGGAAGGAGGGACGCTTTTTTGGGCCACCCTGTAGTATGGATGTGCCAACCCCTTTAAGTCAAACCAAGGTTGGCTTGATCCATCCAGGGATTGGGGTAAACTCGTCCATTTAATAAACCGTGTTCGAACTCTGCTTGCTAGTGAAATTCAGTAACTGATCGGGGTGGGCCATCTAGTGATAGAATATTGTAACTGCGTGCATAAATCTGCAGCTCTGTGTCCACTGGCGGACACATCTGCACAAAAGGGTTTAAATACCCTGCCAGCAGCCGCCTAAATCTCATTCACAGCTGTGATGTACTCAGATTACAGGTTGTTGCCAACGTTATTACTGTGGACGGAAATTTTTAACTTTTTGATGAGGGACACAAACGCGAGTTGGTGAAAATTCTAGAAGGCCAGGAAGTACACATCCGCTCACGCATGCATACAGAAATGGAACATTTTATATTGGTTCAAAAATAAAAGTTGTCAGTTGGTCACACTTTCTGTGGAATCTGCCAAATTGGAAAAATGAACAGGGAAAGCAATAAACGGCCTCATCCAGCTAGCCAACTCCGTTTGTCGTAACAAGTACGAGAGAAGCCCCAGGTGCAAGCTCGTCCACGATCACTTGCCTGCTGCTGAATCTTTAAATCGGGTCAGTCCGGGCCAAGCTCCTTTACTTTCCTTAGTTCCTCCAGTGAACGCCTTGAGCAAGGCTGTTTTTGTAAGGAAAGAACCAAATTGTGTTCAGTTTCCGCGCTTCCAATTGAACTTGCCTTTTCACTCAGCTACCAGGTTGAAAGGGCGGTGGATGATATGACAGTCCAGAAGAAGCGTTGCGGTGGGTGTGAACATGGTTGACAGCCTTGAGAATTATCCAATCACATTAGATCAAAAAACATTAAAACAATACCAATTCGCTGCCAATAAAAGTGGGAGGGTCTGGGGCCCACAGAACTGCGCCCCGTAAGAAAATCTGAAGAAACCAATGAAACAGCAGCTTCGGGTCACGTGCTCACCAAAACTTTGAGAACTTACATTAGATGCAGCTATTGCAGTGTTTGGAGGGCTTCTCGCGCAACTTCGGCGAGATTCTCCCGTAATTTTTTGGGAATCTTGCGCAGCCGGCTTACTTACAGACACGCTCGAACGCACCCTAGGTACCGTTTGGCCGGCGCCCCTCACCTAGGAAGTATATGCATACAGAGAAATCAACCAAATACCATTTGGAACCGATATTTAGGGTCTGTTGACAGGCGCTCACAGACTGTAAAACACGTTTAGCTATTTAATAATTATTTGCACTAAACGACTAAATTATATTTTACATGTTTAAGAAAATTTTCATCTCTTGCTATTTGAAGGGTGGCGGCGCCCCAGCACCCTCTACTGGCCGGCCGCCACTGGTGAAATTTATCTTTGATAACATTGTTATACATTGCTCCCCAAAATGATTTCTCGTTTTCTTCTGCACATAAACGGTGACTTAATATATGAATATGTCTTTATAAATTATGTGCCCGTGTAGCTCGTGAAACGGCTCATATTTGCGTGAATTGGTTTTTGAAGTTCATTAAACAATACGCCACAAGAATCCATTCTATATTCTGAATGTAGTCAAGGCTAAAGGGAGTTGTTAGGCATGATGAAGAGCTGAGTGACAATTGAAAGGATGGTAAAAATGAATGCTGCGACGTCAGCGGATTTTTTGCATTTACACTGCTCAAAAAAATAAAGGGAACACTAAAATAACGCATCCTAGATCTGAATGTGTTGTGATTCTGCCTTGTTGGTCATGTTTATGTTCATGTTCTGTGTTCACGATTTTGTCTTTTATTTATTATTTTTGGTTATTGTAATACTCAGGTTCTTAGTTCATTCCATTTCTCAGTTCCATTGCACTTGTCTCCCCTGTCTTGTGATCTAGTTGGTTCAGTCCATCTTCCCTGTCTGCGTGCCCAGTTACTTTGGGTGATTTAAATGATTTCCAGTGTTTAAAATATTCCTTTGATTATCGTTTACTTCCTTCGTCTTTCTATTCTGATTGCTAACAAGACTAACATTTGCATTTTGTATCATAGTCTACTAACACAACTAATCCATGTATATTGATTACTAACTGACGAATGAGCACTCTGGTTCAATCTGTATAGTTGTACCATTTCTAATTTAGACTAATTCCCTCTGAGCAATCGCCCTGTTCTAATCTCCGCCTCTTGGTCAGCTGTTCCTGTCTTCTCCTGAGTTTCAGCGTGATCTCTCGCATGTGCTTCATTACTTTCCTGCGCTCTTTATCTGTGCACTTAGAACTCCTTGACCAGAGCTGTTTAAATGTCATAGGCTGTTTGTATGATTCCCGTTCGTCTCTTGGTTTTCGCCACTGTTTGCGGTTAGGGTTTCCCTCATGTGATTCTCCCGTTGTAATTAGTCTGATCCAATACACCTGATTCCTGCATAGCATGTGACTTCCCTCTCGTCTATTTAAGCAGTCTTTTCACAGTCAGCTCCTTGTCAGAACGTTGATCAATATTTCTTTGTGCAGAGCGCCTTGTATGCCATTGAGTATTGTTTCTCTTCTACTGGATTGTCCGACTTTGATTCTTGCCATTGCCCTTTTTGTATTGTTTTTGTCTTTCTGGATTTCGACCCATTTTTGTACGACCACAATTTCAGTGTTTGGATGCCCTGTGTATGACTCTTGGCTTTATTCATCGACTATGACTTTTTCCTGTATCGTTTTTGTTCCTCTGCTCATCTGTCTTACTGGTTCTGACCCCTGACTGTCTAGTCGATGCTGCTTTTAGATTTCGTGTTGTGGCTTGGCAATTCCTGTATTTTTTGGCTTTGACTCTGACTCCATTAAAGGCATATGTTTTTTTGATTTCTCTCTCTCTTGCATGTGGTTCCTAAACTGTACCTCGCAGAATGAATGAAATATTCTTATTAAATACTTTGTTCTTTACGTAGTTGAATGTGCTAACAACAAAATCACACAAAAAATATCAATGGAAATCAAATTTATTAACCCATGAAGGTCTGGATTTGGAGGCACACTCAAAATTAAAGTGGAAAAACACACTACAGGCTGATCCAACTTTGATGTAATGTCCTTAAAACAAGTCAAAATGAGGCTCAGTAGTGTATGTGGCCTCCATGTGCCTCTATGATATCCCTACAATGCCTGGGCATGCTCCTGATGAGGTGGCGGATGGTTTCCTGAGGGATCTCCTCCCAGACCTGGACTAAAGCATCCGCCAACTCCTGGACAGTCTGTGGTGCAACGTGGCGTTGGTGAATGGAGTGAGACATGATGTCCCAGATGTGCTCAATTGGATTCAGGTCTGGGGAACGGGCGGGCCAGCCCATAGCATCAATGCCTTCGTCTTGCAGGAACTGCTGACACACTCCAGCCACATGGAGGAGGAACCCAGGGCCAACTGCACCAACATATGGTCTCACAAGGGGTCTGAGGATCTCATCTTGGTACCTAATGGCAGTCAGGCTACCTCTGGCGAGCACATGGAGGGCTGTGCAGCCCCCCAAAGAAATGCCACCCCACACCATTTCTGACCCACTGCCAAACCGGTCATGCTGGAGGATGTCGCAGGCAGCAGAACGTTCTCCACGGCATCTCTAGACTCTGTCACATCTGTCACATGTGCTCAGTGTGAACCTGCTTTCATCTGTGAAGAACACAGGGCACCAGTGGCAAATTTGCCAATCTTGGTGTTCTCTGGCAAATGCCAAACGTCCTGCATGGTGTTGGGCTGCAAGCACAACCCCCACCTGTGGATGTCAGGCCCTCATACCATCCTCATGGAGTCGGTTTCTGACCGTTTGAGCAGACACATGCACATTTGTGGCCTGCTGGAGGTCATTTTGCAGAGCTCTGGCAGTGCTCCTCCTGTTCCTCCTTGCACGAAGGTAGAGGTAGCGGTCCTGCTGCTGGGTTATTGCCCTCCTACGGCCTCCTCCACGTCTCCTGATGTACTGGCCTGTCTCCTGGTAGCGCTTCCATGCTCTGGACACTACGCTGACAGACACAGCAGACCTTGCCACAGCTCACATTGATGTGCCATCCTGGATGAGGTGCACTACCTGAGCCACTTGTGTGGGTTGTAGAGTCCATCTCATGCTACCAATACAGTGAAAGCACCACCATCATTCAAAAGTGACCAAAACATCAGCAAGACAGCATAGGAACTGAGAAGCGGTCTGTGGTCACCACCTGCAGAACCACTCCTTTATTGAGGGTGTCTTGCTGATTGCCTATAATTTCCACCTGTTGTCTATTCCATTTGCACTACAGCATGTGAAATTTATTGTCAATCAGTGTTGTTTCCTAAGTGGGCAGTTTGATTTCACAGCAGTGTAATTGACTTGAGTTACATTGTGTTGTTTAAGTGTTCCCTTTATTTTTTTGAGCAGTGCATATTGCCATCCTTCCAATGCCATATCAATTATGTAAATGTAGGCATTTGGCATTCACTTCTTCATTATCATTTCTTATTATTGGTCATGTATTAGTCATGGTTGTTTAGTCGATGCTCCAAGCATTCACCAAACACTGAACGCATCGACCAAACACATGCTCCAAAACCTTTACCAAACATGACACTCATTTACCAAAAATATGCTAGATTTTTATCAAACATAGTAGAAATTCATCAAACTCATCCCACATATATACCTGACATACTACACATCTACTAAACACATGCTAAACATTTACCAAACACAGTAGACCTGCATCAATCATATAGGCAAAGTATTTACCAAACATATTCCACATCTGCTCAACACACAGACACTGCGAACAATTATCAAGCACAATGCCCATCTACAAAACGCATGCCAGTAATTTTCCAGATGCACAACTGTGACACAAATCTGTAAAAAACATGCCATTCATTTACCAAACACAATACACATCTTCCAAACGCATGATAAACATTTACCAAACACTGTACACATTGAGTTTGCAGAACCTTACGCTGAGGTTTGTGGTCTTAAGTTTAGGTTTTCTCTCAAATACATTCTATCACAATTGGTCTTATTCCTAGTCCTGGCCTGTGTAGCTTATAAGGCTTCATCAGTAGTCTCGCTGTTACTGCAGAATTTGACAGCTAAAACTGCAACACATTTAACTCCGAATTCCAGCGAGACTATGTGTTCAGTATTTTTGAATCTTTGTTTGTGGAATCTAAAGTCAGTGACTGCCAGACCAAGAACACCTGATACAGTGATTCTCTGTCAGTGCATCAGTAGCAGAGTTGCTTGTCGCAAAGCAGGCTTTATTGTCCTGGGAGGAGAGATCGTGTTGGATTGTGCTTCATCTTATTGCTTTACACAGTCGCTGCCAGAGCCTCTGTCTGACAGTTTTCTTTCAGAGGATCCATCTGCTGCCTTAACCCTTTTTGGCTGATACTGGTGTAAAACACACCTTCAACTTTGAATCTTTCATATTTGTAACTTGTTCTACTGGGATAAAACTTTTCTGCCAAATACTCTCCATAAGGCCTGGAGCTGTGAATATACTACTCAAAATTTGATAGGGATCATTGGATTTTTTTTGTGAAATGACATGGAAATTTGGTAACTGCCACTGATGAACAATATACTGGATAAATGACATGCAGTCAGTCACAAAACACATTTGCACATGCATTTCATGACATTAAATGAGCGTGCAGCCTCACATTTTGGCTTTGACTAACACTTCGCCATTTCAACTCAGACGTGTGTGTTGCTTGTTGGTGAAAATTTGGAAGTTTCCAAATTTTTTGCATTACATTTAGCAATAAAAATGTCTCCTCGACGTCTTAGACGTCAATTGACTTCAGAGCAATTGGGAAGATGCATCGGAATGCTTGACTCTGGCTTCTCACAACGTCACATTGCTAATGCACTTAACGTCAGCCAAAGCGTTGTGAACAGAGCGTAGAACCGGCATCAAACATTTGGTACAGCAGCACACCGTCATGGGGGTGGTCGTCAGAGATCGACTACACAATGACGAGACCACTTTCTCACATTTCAGCCTCGACGTCATCCTTTCTGGACAGCCACCATCGTACAAAATGACCTTCATAACGTCTCGGGGGTCAGGGTATCCACTCAGACATACAGGATCGTGTTCATACTGCCGGCCTCAACTCAAGAAGGCCATGTGTTCGAATCCCACTGACCGTGCGTCATAGGCGTGACCGTTTGGATTGGGCTCATGATCATGTCACATGGACACACAACGATTGGGCTCCAGTTCTCTTTACTGATGAGTTCCGATATTGTTTAGACTTTACTGACACGAGGCAACGGGTGTGGCGAAGACAACATGAGCGATTTAATGATGCCTACATCAACGAACATGACCGTTATGGTGACGGATCAATTATGGTCTGGGGAGGAATAAGCAGGAACGGCAGAACGAACCTGAATGTCATGGGGAGAGGAACGATGACAGGGGTACGGTACAGGGATGAGATCCTCAGTGTGTACGTAAGACCATACGCTGGTGCTGTTGGTCCTGATTTCATCGTGATGGATGATAACACCTGTCCACGTCGTGCTAGGGTGGTGAATCAATTCCTAGAGCAGGAGACAATTGTCTGCATGGACTGGCCCACGCGTTCGCTGGACCTAAACCCTATCGTGCATGTGTGGAACATGCTGCAGGTCGCCATTTCCAGTCATAGGGCACAACCCACTACTCTAGAAGAGCTCGGAAATGCCCTTGTTGAAGAATGGAACAACATTCCAATTGCAAGCATCCGGGTTCTGATTGACAGTATGACCCGACGTTGTCAAGCCATCAGTCAGGCTAGGGGAGGCCATACCTGTTATTGACATTAACTGTGGTAAAGAAGCACTGTCTGTTTTTACTTTACATGTCAGAGGTGAAACCATGAAGTGTTTGTGAAAGCCAAAAGTGTGAGGCTGCACGCTCAATTAATGTCTTTAAATGCACTTGCAAATGTGTTTTGTGTCTAACTGCATGTCATTCATCCAATATATTGTTCATCAGTGGCAGTTACCAAATTTGCACGTCATTTCACCAAAAAATTCCTATGATCCCTATCAAATTTTGAGTAGTATATTTCCAATGCATTGACTTCTTTTGATACTGAACAATTCAGAAAAAATTCATCTCAGTTTTCATGTCTGCATTGTTTATACTTCAAGGCCCAATATGTAAAATTTCCCTATTCAAAGATCTATAAAATATTGTGGTGATTCTGCCCCAGTTCAAGTTGTTTAACTTAGAAAATAGCGGAGTCTCCTATTGGCTGTACTGGGTGGGGAGAAAGAGCCAGTCAGGTCTGGGGCGGGGGGTATAAGAGGGCTGAGTTGCCTGCTTGGGTCTGTGACTGTGTGTTGTTGTCAAATATGTGATGCTCAATAAAAATGAGTCTGTTAGAGAGCTGTGAAGAAAAGGCCCTTTTAAGGGCTGAACAGCAAATAAAACGAAGCCCGCCCCGGGCAATGCGAGAACCGCTATTCCTGCCTCAGTCTCAGTTCTTCGGTAGCGAGACCGCTACAATATGTAGATATGTTATTTATATTTTGGTGTTGTGTACTCATTATCCGTGATGTATTCAATGATTATCAGAGACAGAGATATCTGTATTATCAATGTAGGGACATGGGCCGTTTCTTTTAGTTTGCATATTTGACGTCACTCCCAACACAAAGAGTGCATGAGACTGAGAAGATCACCCTCCATGCACGCGTGCTTCTTCAAGCCAACATGGTAACATAAATGTAACGTTACTCCACTTCAAGACATTTTTCTTGGAATGGCGCATGACAAGCAGAAAGCTGATGTGTACGGTACATCGCTTGTGCGTTATGAGAAGTCAGTGGCACGTTAGCTATATTACTTGCGGTTAGAACACGGCTCCCTTGAATACTCGATTCAGTTTGGTCTATCAGCGTGTCTCGACAGATAACCGCTGGCCAGCTGGTCTGTTGAGCACGTTGTTGTTAAGGAAGCTATAGCAATAGAGGCAGGTGCAACTAAAAGTGTACATTTCCAGCTGACAGTGGCATTTCCTCGATATCTGTTGCCTTTAGCATTTGCGTTCAGCTACAGAGTTTTCACATCTGTTATTATTCTCTACAAAGATGGGCAACATGAGATGGCTCCACCCCCTTATCTCAGCCTCTGACCTGCAGCACATCATAAGCGCTGTAAACGGCTGGCTTATCATTATCCCTTACATTTATTTTTAAATGAATGAAATAAGATGAAGTTATATAAAAATAAAGAAATATAACCTCACCTCGTTCATGTACATGGTTTTGCCGCTCCTGTCTGAGTCACGTCGGAGAATTTGGCTGTCAGCGGTGCGTGTAAATTTATGAAAATTAACAACTCCCATGATTCCACACGATCCCATTGCGTCAGCAAACTCGGCCTCTTGTTATTGTTTGGTTAAGCACCCTCTTGCGGCAGTGAATTACATATTGTGCCTTTCAGTGAGCAAAAATATTATGACTACGTAAAAACACAGCAAATAACATTGAATATCTTGGACTTGTTCGTGACAGCACGTGTCCAAAATTGGGGTATACACTGACTGACCACAATAAAAAGAGATGAAGTAAATTAACCCCTTGTCGGGGATATAGATGCCGATGTGAATGAATTCATTCTGAAATTGAATTCATAACTCATTCCGTAATTGAATCTCTAAATGTCTTGCTTCACTGGAATTACTTTCTTTAGCCTCTCTGATGCAAGTACTGAGTTATGAAGCCTACATAGGATCATGCACAATAGGAAAAATTTGCATTATTTTTGTTCGGTGCAAAGTGGTTAAATTGATTATCTCCTTACAATGGCATTTGTCAAAGGGTGGGATTTATCAGACAGCAAGTGGCTATTCAGTTGAAGTAGTGTGTTGTTGTGCATGAGGATCTGAGTGACCTTGACAGGGACGAAATGGTGATGACTGGGTCAGAGCATCTGCAAAACTGCTAGTCTTGTGGGATGTTCACAGTCTGCCATGATCAGTACCAACCAAAAGTGGTCCAAGGAAGGAATACTGGTGAACAAGGTCATGGGTGGCCAAGACTCATTGATGGGGAGTGAAGGTTGGCCTGTCAGGTCAGATCTGGCAGAAGAGGCTCTGTGGCACAAATTGCTGAAAAAAATTAATGCTGGCTTTTATAAAAAGGTGTCAGAACAGGCAATGCAACGGAAGGTACCTGCGTATGGGGGTGCATAGCTGCAGACTGGTCACAGTCCCCTTCCACTGCAAAAGACTACTATAATGTGCATTTCAGTGCCAGAACTGGACCATAGAGCAATGGAAAAAGGTAACCGGGACTAAAAAGTGCATTTTCTTTTACATCATTTTGACGGCCTGGTTTGTATGCATTTGTTCACTGGGGAAGAAATGGCATCAGTTTGCGCTTTGGGAAGAAGGCAAGCAGGCTGAGGATATGTGATGCTCTGGGTAATATCCAGCTGGGAAATCTTGAGTCCTGGCATTCATGTGGATGTTGCTTAGCTTCATGGCAACACTATTCTCTGATGCTGTGACCTCCTTTAGCAGGGTAATGCGCCCTGCCACGGCGCTCGTTCAGGGATGGTTTGAGACACATGACAACGAGTTCAAGCCGGTGCTGACCTGGCCTTTGAAATCCCCAGATCCAAATCAGATCCAGCATCTGTGGGATGCGCTAGAACAACAAGCCCAATCAGCGGCGGCTTCACCTCGCAACTTACAGGACTGGAAGAATCCGCTGCTAACATCTTCGTGCCAGATACCAGAGGACACCTTCAGAGGTGTTGAAGAGTCCATGCCTCGGCGCGTCAGAGTTGTTTTGACGACACACAAAGGACCAAAAGCATATTTGGCAAGTGGTCATAGTGTTTTTACTCATCTGTATGCAGTGACTGAATGACACCAAGCTTCTCTGCTCTCATATGAGAAAAAATCCATACCTCTGACTGTACAGTGTCTCTCTGTCAGTCAGACTCACACAGCTGAACTGTAGCAGTTAGAGCTGGGCTTCAGGATTTTCAGGGTGATTACACTGGAGCAGGAGCTGGTTTCATTTCAGCAGTGGATTGAAGGTGTAGAACATGTCATCTGGGGGGGGTGGGGGTGGGGGGTGTGGTGAGGTGAGGGAGAAGCCAGTCAGTGTAATATATGAGTGTGTGTACCTGTATTCTGGGATTTGCATCGTTCAGCATGTTTGCTAGTGTGACATCTGATCCAGAGATGCAATCTTTTTCTTAAGATATTCATAATTGTGGTGTTCTGAGTCTCAGGGCCTGGAAAAATGGCAGATGCAGAGGCATTTGAACAATATACAGACTCACTGCACCCCAGAGTACAAACTCTTTACAGACCACTGTACAAACTCACTATATCCCTGAGTGCATACTCTCTACACCCTGCTGCACACACTTACTACACCCTAGAGTACATACTCTCTTCACCCTACTGTACGCACTTACTACACCCTAGGGTAGATACACTCTACACCCCACTGTACACATTTACTGCATCCCTGAATACATACTCGCTACACCCTACTGCACATACTCTCCACACCCCACTGTACACACTCGCCACATCCCTGAGTCCATAATCTCTATGCCTCAGAGTACATGCTATCTACACACCAATGTACACACTCACTACTCCCCACTGTGCATAGTCTGTACACCTCACTGTGCACACTCATTACACCTCATTGTACAAACTCACTACACCCCACTGCTCACGTATACTACCCCTTACTGTACATTACATCTGACTGTACACACTCACTGCACCCCACTGCGCACACTTATTACACATGACTGTATACACACACTGCACTGTGCACACTTATTGCACCCGATTGTATACACTCACTACACCCCACTGTGCGCACTTATTACGCCCAACTGTACACACTCACAATATTCCACATTACATGATCACTACACTCCAGTGTACACACTCACTACAGCCCACCATACACACTCAGTACACTCCACTGTACATGCTCACTACACCCCACTGTACACACTTACCAGACCCCACCATACAAACTCACTACACCCCACTGTGCACGCGTACTACCCCTTACTGCACAAACTCACAAAACTCCACTGTGCGCACTTATTACACCGACTGCACACACTCACCATACCCCACTGCACACACTTATTACACCTGACTGTACATACTCACTGCACTGTGCACACTTATTACACCCGACTATACACTCATTACACCCCACTGTGCACACTAATTACATCCCACTGTATACACTCACTACACCCAACTGTGCATACTTATTACACCCAACTGTCACTATACTCCACTGTACACACTTACAATATTCCATATTACATGGTCACTACGCTCCACTGTACACACTCACTACAGCCCACCATACACACTCAGTACATCCCACTGTACATGCTCACTACACCGCACTGTTGCTTGCACTCTCTCTATATTCAACTTCAGACACTCCCTGCTCACCACCAGTGCTTTTTGTTTGAAGTTATTTATTGAAAGGTGTCTTCTTTCAGCATAGAGCATGGATGGAGTGATAAATGCTTTACTATTGATTATTCCGTCTATTTGGTGTTGAGGGTCTAGACTGGGACTCAGACCTGTCTTCTTATCATTGTCAACAGAGACCATATCTTCCTTTTCCCAATGACTTTTCAGCTTGCCTACATTTACTGAGGAGATATGAGCTTTTTTTATCTGTAATTCATTTTGGTGTGACCACAATAAAAGCTGTAAGCACTAGTCTGAACTCAATTTCTGTTACCATTAGCATTGACACAAATTTAGACTCCGCACTGTTTGAGCATTAGCCTGAAATCAGGCTCCGCATTGTGTTAGTATAAGCCCAATATCAGACCCTGCACTGTGGTAGCAGTAGCCCAAAATCAGGCAGCACACAGGGTTTGGATTGGGCCAAGTTCAAGGCCCCCCCCATTTTGATATTAATTTAATTCAGCCTCAAATTGTTAGCACTGGCCAAAACTCAGGCTCCATACAGTGTTACTGTTTACCAAAATATGGGTAAATACGAGTATATAGCCTTAAAATCAGCCAATTTATCAAGCTACATACTTGGATAGTATTATTCAAAATCAGGTTGAACACACTCTTTGCATTTGTCCAAGTCTGAGCACCTCCTGATGTTGATATTAGCCCAAAATCAGGCTCCACATTTTGTCACGAGGAATGGCAGGACCCAAATGCAACACAATCAACACGAGTGAAGTTTTACTGGTTTTTAATGATGTCTGAGCAGGGGTAAACAGAATGCAGAGCATGGTAGCTTGGTGCAGATCAGGAACGGGTGGACCTTGAGTGAAGTTCTTACGGGGACTCTATGGAGCAGGTGCCGATGACAAGATTTGAACCCAGGTCACTCACCCGGCAGAGTTACCACTGGGCCACCGCGGCAGGCTGGTTTGAGATTAGGCAGACAGGATTGTGTCCACGCAGGCAGGCGGCGGAGCGGCAAGATGGGTGACTTGGAAAGGGGCTTTGAAGACAGCAGACAAGAACCAGGAAGCACACAGGCAGAACTCAGTGTGTGAGGGAGAAGGCCAAGAAGACAAAGGCTGGAGAGTAGTGCATGTTGCAACGACAATCTGGCAATGAGTTAGTGAAACACAGCTGCTTAAATGCCGGATGTGTAATGAGACTCAGCCGAGAATAATTTCAATACAAGGGGTGTGGCCAAGCAGAGAGAGAGAGATGGCAGTGGCAGAGCAGACTGTGACAGAACCCCCCCCAAGTAACGGCTCCCAATGTCCCAAAAGGAAGGACCTCTAAGGCTGGGCAGGCCGAGGGGGCCAGAGGAAGGGCCTAATATTCCTCTGAGCCGGACCAGTCCATCTTAGCCAGATCGTCAGGGGAGCTCGAGTGGTCGAAGTCCATGTCGACTGATAGCTTCTCAGCAGAAGAATCCCCCACTGGGAGTTCAGGCTGGGAGGAGTTGCGGGCTGGCGGGTGGGAATTCCCTGAAGGCACAGTGGTGCCTGAGGGCTGGTCAGGATGGCGACAGTGAAAGTTGGTGATGAGGTCCGGGTCGAGGATGTGGCAAGCAGGAATCCTAACACAACAATGGGACCTGACCAGGCGCCGCATGTAGTAAGCAGGACCCCCATCAATCAGGCGAGGAGGAGGAGGTGGAACAGCCGGCGACAGAGGACTGGCTTATGGACTGGCTTCACCTTGAACACATGGAAGGTGGGGTGAACATACATGGAGCGAGGAAGCTTCAGTCTCACCGCCGTCGGACTGATGACCCTCTGGACGGGGAATGGGCCGATGAACCTAAGTGCCAGCTTCTTAGACTCCACCTGGAGTGGCAGGTCTCAGGTGGAGAGCCACACCCTCTGCCCAATCTGGTAGACTGCGGCAGGGGAGCACCGCTGGTTAGCCGAGGCAGCGTAGCACCTAACAGCACACTGGAGGGCAGATCAAGCCTGGGTTCAGGTTCGGCAACAGCGGCGGACGAGGGCTAGGCCTGACGGGTGGGAGACCTCTCTCTCAAAGGTCGGGAAAAGTGGAGGCTGATAGCTAAAGATGTACTGGAATGGAGAGAGGCCCATGACAGAGGTGGTGAGGGAATTGTGGGCATACTCCACCCACAGGAGCTGCTTGGACCAGGAGGAATGGTTCTAGGACACCATGCAGTGGAGGGCAGTCTCCATCTCCTGGTTCATCCGCTCAATCTGCCCATTGGACTGGGGATGAAATCCAGCAGAGAGACTGGCAGTGGCTCCCATCAGGCCACAAAAGTCCATCCAGAAGCCTGAGCGGAACTGAGGACCCCTGTCAGACATCACATCCACTGGGAGGCCAGCAGATGAAAGATGTGTAGCAGGACCAGTTGCACAGTCTCCTTAGCTCCTTAGCTTGGGCAAAGGGTGGGCCATTTTGACCACCATAAGGATGACAATGTTGCCATTAGAGGGTGGAAGGCCCGTGACAAAGTCCAAGGAGATGTGGGACCTAGGTCGATGTGGGAAAGGAAGGGCTTGGAGGAGTCCAGCAGGAGCCTGGAATCAGGAATCATGGAATAAGGCCCCTCAGCAGAATCTTCCCCTTCAGGAACTGCCAGGACAGGGCATCAGGCTTGGCATTGTGGGACCCCATTGTGGGGCAGTAGGAGAGAGTGAAGTTGAAACAGGTGAAGAAGAGGGGCCAGCGGGCCTGGCGGGAGTTCAGGCTCTTTGCAGTGTGGATGTACTCTAGGTTCTTGTAGTCGGTCCATACTAACAAGGCTTCCTTGGCTCCCTCCAACTAATGCCACCACTCCTCCAGAGCCAGCTTCACCAACAAAAGCTCCCAGTTCCTGATGTCGTAGTTCCTCTCGGCAGAGGACAGGTGCCGGAGAGAAGAAGACACCTGGGTGAAGTTTCTGGTCAGAGGCGGATCTTAGGGACAGGATAGCCCCTGCCCCTACATCCGAGACATCCACCTCCAGCGTAAACTGGCGATCTGGGTCTGGCATCTGGAGAATGGGCGCAGAGGTGAAGCTGGTTTGCAGGGTCTGGAAGGCCATGTCGCCAGCAGGGGAGCACTGGAAGGGCACCCTGGAGCTGGTGAGGGCAGTAAGAGGGGCGGCTACTGAGCTGTAGTTGCAGATGAAGCGGTGACGGAAATAGGAAAACCCCAGGAAGCATTGCAGTTCTTTGCCGGCATCAGGAACATGCCAGGAGGTGACTGCAGAGATCTTTGCTGGGTCCATCTGAATGCTTCCTGTGGCCACAATGTGACTCAGGAACGAGACAGATGAGGCATGTAATTCACATTTCTCTGCCTTGACAAACAGGGAGTTCTCAAGGAGGCGCTGGAGCACAGACTAGAAATGATGAACGTGCTCCTTCCTAGTCTTAGAGAAGATGAGGATGTCATCTAACTAAACAAAGACAAAGCAGTTGAGCATGTCTCGCAGTATATCATTTACCAGGGCTTGGAAAATGGCAGGAGCGTTAGGGAGGCCGAAAGGCATGACCTGGTATTTGTAGTACCCTGCAGGGGTATTGAATGCTATCTTCCATTCCTCCCCGGAGACCAGGTGACCCCCTGGAGCAATTCGAAGGCGGAAGAGATGAGTGGCAGGGGGTTGCGGTTCTTGACTGTGATTTCATCCAAGCTCTGATAGTTAAAGCAAAGTCTCAAGGTCTTATCATTCTTTTCCACAAAGAAGAAGCCCACCCCAGCAGGAGACGAGGATTGGCAGTTGACTCCTAGCCTGCAGCTAGGGAGTTGTTGATGTAAGCCTCCATGGCCTTCCTTTTGGGGGCAGACAGAGAGTATAGGTGGCCTTTAGGGGGCGAGGTGCCGAGCAGGTCTATGGCACAGTTATAGGGTCAATGCAGGGGCAGAGAGTTGGTCTTGGCTTGGCTGAAAACCTGGCAGAGGTTGTGGTATTCAGAAAGCACCCCGGAGACATCAGGTAAAGGATTGGTGGTGGGATAGTGGAACGGCAAGGAGGCATTCTTAAGGCAGGTGAGGTGGCAGGATGCTCTGTACTCATGAACAGAACCAGTCTCCCAGTAAATGTGGGGGTTATGTCGATGAAGCCAAGGATAGCCCAGGATAAGTGGCAGGTCAGGAGAGTTCAGGATGTAGAATTAGACGGTCTCGTAATGATTGCTGGACAGTAATATTGGAACCAGGGTGGCCTAGCGAGTAATGGTACCCAGTCGGTGGTCATCAAGTGCTGGGGCGAGGACTGGACGAGGCAGAGGAACCCGACTAAGCCCCAACTGCTGGGCTAACTTCTTGCTTATGAGGCAGGCATCGTACCAGAGTCCACCAGGGCAGTCCCCAAGGTGAGGGGACCATTAGTAAGGAGGAGCCAGGCTTGGCGATGCGGTTTGTGGTTGAAGGGAGGCAGTGTTGTTAAGCTCACCCATACCTCCCTGGCAACGGGTGAGCCTTAGCTTTTACCGAACAGGCTGACACAAAGTGACTCTCCTTCCCACAGTACAGGCACAGGTTGTCGACGCTACCCTGAGAGGGGTGCAGACCAACTGCATGGGTTCAGACTCCATCATCTGCGGAGAAGGTGTGGTGGACGATCGGGTGGAACCCGCTCTGGACCGGGCTGGCATCTGGTAATGGTAAGGTCCCTGACTTCTCTCCCACCTCCGGGCCTGGATGTGGAGGTCAATTCTTACGGCTTGCTCGATGATTCCGTCAAGTGTGGAGGGAAGCTTGTATGAGACCAGCTCATCCTTGAGGTAGTCAGCCAGGTCGTGGTGGAAGGCGTCCACCTGGGCTGCTGGGTTCCAGCGGCTCCAGCTGGCTTTGGTGAGGGAGTCGATGGAGTAGTCAGCAACCAGCCTGTTCCCTTGTTTCAGGCTTAGTAGCTCCTGAGCAGCCTCGGAGCTGGAGATCCCCAAGCGAAAGACCTTTTGTAGCTCCTCGGCAAAGGACTGGAAGGAGACGCAGGCTGGAGACTGTCTCTCCCACTCAGCGGTGCCCCACAGGCGAGCCTAGCCTATCAGATGGTTGATCGCAAAAGCCACCCTCGCCTGCTTCGAAGCAAAGGTAAGGGGCTGGAGGGAGAACAGGAGGGAAGAGTTCGTCAGGAAAGGGCCACATGTCTCTGGGTTTCTGTCGTAGTGCTCAGGAGTTCCCACTCAAGGTTCTGGGGCCCCAAAGGGTAGCATAGGATCAGGAGCGGGTACTGGTGCAGGAGGGGCAGCAAACTGAGCCACCATGGATGTCAGCTGCTTCAGTTGGCTTGCTAATGCAGCAAGGGATTGCCAGTGCCCGGTTTGATTTTTACTTCTAGAAGCAGAAGAGTTATCTTCCGGTTGTTCGCTTTGCACTCTTTGCACCGTCATTGAGTGAAAGATCTCAGAAGACAGGTGCTCTCTTAGAAAACATGATGGCATCCGCAGTGGATTTTTCTGAGCTGATTTGACTGAAACTGACTGCAGCTAATTAGTGGCCTCAGTTGCTGTGGTCGAGTGCTGCCAGCGTAGTACATATGTTCAGATCACAAACGAGCATTGTCAAAATGAAAATGAAAGTCTAAAGTGAGTCATAGTCTAAATACGACTCGGCATTGTCACCTCCACCTCTGTATCATTAATGTAGTCTAGTATCATCAATAGCCATTATAAGCTGTTGCATGTTCTGTACCGCTATATTGCTTCCTTCTGACTGTTTGATCTATAATTAGAAGATGTGTCTTCCGGAAGAGTATTCCAGAAGGTGAAGTGCGCCCATTCGCCTCAGGCTCTGGTGTCCGAGGCGGCTGCTGACATCATTGCCTCATGGTGTTGGGGGACGACTTTGATCTTCTCAAGTCGGCTCAGGGGAGTGGGATTGTATGCTGAGTCCATGACTAGCCAGATTTTACTGTCACGAGGAGTGGCAGGACCCAAATGTAAAATAATCAACACGAGTGAAGTTTTACTGGTTTTTAATGATCTCTGAGCGGGGGTAAACAGAATGCAGAGCAGGGTAGCTTAGTGCAGATGAAAATCAGGAACTCCTGGATTTTGAGTGGAGTTCTAACGGGGGACTTGAGGGCGATGGCGGGATTCAAACCTGGGTTGCCCAAACGGCAGGCGGGAGAGTTACCACTGGGTCACCAGGGCTGGCTGGGTTGAGGCTAGGCAGACTGAATCGTGTCCATGCATGCAGGCAGCAGAGCGGCAAAACGGGTGGCTTGGACAGGGGCTTGGAAGATGGCAGACAGGAACCAGGAAGAACTCAGGCAGAGCTCAGAGTCAGCGGTAGAAGACAATCAGGTTTACCGGGGCCGGAACGATAGGACGTCATTAGAGGCAGGCTGAGTTGATTAAAGGAAGTCAGACTGAAGACAAAGGCTGGAGAGTAGTGCATGCTGCGATGGCAATCTGGCAACGAGTTCATGAAACAAAGGTGCTTAAATGCTGGCTGGGTAATGAGACTCAGCTGAGAATGAATGCAGTACAAGGGGTGTGGCCAAACTGAGGGAGAGACAACAGCAGCATAGCAGACTGTATCAACATTTGGTTAGATTTAGTACAAAATCAGACTCCAATCAGTATTCGCAGAAGCACAAAATGAGGCTCCTCACAGTTTTTGCAGTAGCAATAAATTGAACCCCACACAGTGTTAGCAATAGCCAAATATCCATTTATACAGGGTTAGCATTAGCCCGAAATCAGGCTCCTCACTGTTTTAGCATTAGCCCAAAATGAGGCTTTTAACTGTGTTGGGCATTAGCCCAAAATCTGGCTTTTCTTTGTCTTCACATTGGTGCAAAATCAGCACGCGGTGTAATCATCAAACTGAAGTCTGGCTCCATATGGGGTTGGCCTTATCCCAAAGTCAGGCTCTACACAGTTTAAGCTGTAGCAATAAATTAAACTTTGCACAGTTTCAACAATAGCTAACAATCCATCACATCACTCTCTTCACATTGACTCAAAACAGGCTTCGCTCTGTTCTAGAATTTGTCCTAAATAAGGCTCCATACTGTGTGAGCGATAGTCCAAATCAGGCTGTGACAGTTTGTTAGTATTAGCAAAATCATGCTCCATGCAGTGTTAGCAAAAGGCTGAATTCAGACTCCACACGGTAATAGCATTTGCCCAAAATTTGTCTTCTCAGTCAATTAGAATTTTCACCAAATGAGACTCCACACAATGTTGGCATCAGTCCAAACTCAGTCTTCTGACCATGTCAGCATTATCTTAAAATCTGGCTGTATAGAAAATGAGCATTAGCCCAGATCAAGCTTGCTATGATGATAGTTTTATCCCCAAATCAGGCTCCATGCACTGTTAGTATTACTCTAAAATGAAGCTCCACTTTGTTTTAGCATTCGCTCAAAATCAGGCTCTACACGGTGGAAAAATTTGCCCAAAATAAGGCTCCACACACAGTGATCAGTAGCCCAAAATTAGGCCCTATGTGTGGCCAACATGAATTCAAATTCAGGTTGCAGGCTCAGCCTGTTGTTTGTGAGTCAGTGCGATGCTAACATGCTCCACTCCGCTACATGCTACAAAGGAGCAGTGGGTCAGCCGTGCTGAGCTGCAGTGGTTGGGAGAATGAGATATTTTAGTGGGCGAGAGGAGGTATTTTGGTTGTTAGGGGGTGACTGCAGTGCTTGGTATGGGGGGTTTATATTGTGGTGGCTATGATTGGCAAGCCAGCGAAAGGAAGGAGGAGTATTTGGTATCTGTGCCCGTTGTTAGCCTCTGCCAACTGGGCCAGCGTGTTTCAAATTGACAAGCGCCAATATGACCGAACCCCCCCCTCCCAGCTGTCTCCCTTCTGATGCTACGTGACTCCTCCTCCTCTTTTTCGTTCCTATGGTTACAAAGCAGCTCACCTATCTCCCCTCCAGTGATAGGTTATACGGGCCTCTGACATCACTCTATACCGCATCATCAATCCGTCTACTTGCTTTCCCCTGCTCCCTGTCTCTCACACTCTCTCTCTCCCTCTCCCTCCTCCCATCTCAAATTCAAATTTGCAATGCTTTATTGGCACAACAAGGCAGATTTTGTGTTGCTGAAGCTGTGAAAGAGCATGTAGAGATGATACACGCTGCAACAGGTGAACACAAACCATACCCAAAGGGTTCAGACATAACAGTGTCTCAACGATCTGTCTCTCTGTGCATGGCGGTCGGGCCATATGATGCAGTTTGGATTGATGTGCTCAGAGACTTCACTCAGGGTTAATATCCTGGTGGGAAAAATCGGCCTATTTCGTGCATTGAGGATATGCATTATTACTCCTAACTTTTTTCCTTTTGCACTGGCAGCAGAGATGAGTAGTCTTTTCTGTGAGACTGATTAAAACACGACCGTTTACGTATTTGGCAGCACATCTTGTATGACCTTAAAAAGACTAAGCAGGGAAGACAATCAACAAGCTTTATAATTATCTACGAGACGTAACAAGAGCCATCAGAAGATGGCATATCCCCCGGCCCCCGCAAAATCAGGGATGCCTCAGGTACCTTGTACTAATAAATATCTTCTGAAAGTTTCATGAAAATACTTTCAAGTTCTGTTACGGGAATGTAACTTTCCACATCTTTCTAAGCCTGTTCCATTTGTTTCCATGAAGCTGAAAAGCCCAAATAGCAAAAGACACCATTTTTAATTCACAGGTATGTTGAAAGTTTTGTTACTGAGTTATGCCTCAGAAATGAGCTACACCCTAACCAGAAACTGAGTGTAATTTGTGGCTGTAGAAACACACCAAAAAAAAAAAAAATTCCTTTATAGTAAAAGGGTACATTAGATCAACATGCCAATTTCATAGATAAACATTGAACTATTATCATGCATTGCTCTGGAACCAGTGACACTCGCTTCAACTTTCTGCCATGAAAAAAAAACCAAGAAAAATAAAAAATTCTTAAATTCTAAATACCAAAAGGCACATCTACATTGTATATCAAATGTACACACCACATTTGGTGAAGAAATATTAAAAGGTTATTGAGTTACACTCCGGAAACGAACCATACCCTCCCCAGAGACTAAGTCCAACTAAGTCCAACCATTCTTGTTGATTACTTCAAAAATTCGTTCGGGCATGCATGATGCAAGTGTTTCCAGGAGGCTGGTGGGAACAATGCTCCATGTGGTGAAGATGGCTTCACGAAGTGCATCCATGGTCTGGAACTTACGCCCGTTTTTGTAAACTTCCCTTGCCATCTATCCCCAAACATTCTCAATGGGATTTAGATCAGGGGAACAAGCAGGATGGTCCAAAAGAGAGATGTTATTCTCCTGGAGGAAGTTCACTGTCAGGCGGGCGTTGTGAACTGCAGCGTTGTCCTGTTGAAAGACCCAATCATTACCACTCAGACGTGGGCCCTCAGTCAAGAGGGATGCCCGATGCAACATTTCCACATAGCCAGCCGCTGTTTGACGCCCCTGCACAACCTGAAGCTCCATTGTTCCACTAAAGGAAAAAGCACCCCAGATCATGATGGAACCTCCTCCACTGTGCCGTGTAGAGAACATCTCTGGTGGGATCTCCTTGTCATGCCAGTAACGTTGAAATCCATCAGGACCATCCAGGTTAAATTTTTTCTCATCAGAGAATAAAATCTTCTTCCACCTCTCAATGTCCCATGTTTGGTGCTCCCTTGCAAAGTCCAAACGCGCAAGTTTGTGGGGCGGGAGGAGGTGTGGCCTGTGAATCCGTTTTTTGTTCTTAAAGCCCTTCTCTCGCAGATGCCGTCTTATGGTTATTGGGCTGCAGTCAGCATCAGTAAGGGCCTTAATCTGGGTTGAAGATTGGCCTGGGTCTTCACGAACAGTCCGTAGGATCCGCCGGCTCAGTGCAGGTGAAATTTTTTTGGGTCTACCGCTTGACTTTTTTTTCCCATAACCCTCAGGATCTTTTAGGAAATTTAAAATCACTGTTTTACTGCATCCAACCTCGGCAGCGATGGCATGTTGCGAGAGGCCTTGCTCGTGCAGCTCAACAATCCTGCCACGTTCAAAGTCAGAAAGCTTTTTTGACCTCCATCAGGAGGTCATTACAGTGCAAATGCATGAAAGAAAATGACATGGAGGCCAGATTTTTGCACAGATTTGGACTTTTTAAGGCCATGGTCTTAAACTTTTGATCAGCTGATGAACAGCCTGTTTCAGTTTAAATATAGTTTTCAATAAATTGCCTACTTTCTGTTCTTTGTCTCTTGCTCCAGTTTATGCTTTTTGCACTTTGAAACACAACTTACAACCTGGTTATGATTCACCAGTGCAAAATATGAATTCTTGTAATTTTTTCCCCGGTCTTAAGATTTTGTTCAGGAGTGTATATCAGATCTACACAACAAATTTTGTGAAGAAGTATTATACGGTTATTGAGTTATGCACCGGAAACGAGCCATACCCTTCCCAGAGACTAACTTGTTGCCATGGAAACACAAAAAATAAAAATTTTAGAAATTCCTAAATACCAAAAGGCACATCTACATGATATATCAGATCAACACATCAAATTTTGTGAAGAAATATTGAACGGTTTTTGAGTTCTGCCCCGGAAACGAAATGATTGCGGACGCACGGACGGATGTACGGACGAACGGACATGGCTATCGCTATATCCCCCCGCATTATATGCGGGGGATAAAAAAATAATGCGGGGGGATAGTAAAAATAATGCGAGGGGATAATAATAAAAATAAAAAGTAGCTTTGAAGACACACAGTCATTTTACTCTTATGTGTCACGTTTGCTAAGCTTAAATGCATTTTTCCTTCATGCATATGCATTTGTTGTGCTCCCACAATGACTACGGGGGCTTTTAATGGACATTCAGAGTTTCAATTCCAGGATATGTTTTTTTTTTAATGTATATTTGGCCAAAAAATTTCACCTCTCCTCACTGTTTTTCTTGCCTTCTCTCAATCCCTTTTTTCTCTCTCTCCCTTGGTCTCCCTCCCTCTCTCACTCTCTCTCTCCCCCTCCTTATGCTATTGCATACACAGCTTCAGTGTGGCACCGCTGCTCACTTTGTTTATAGCTCTGAGTTGAGCAAATTGTAGTTGCACATTTACACCCCTTATCTAAGTGTCCTATTTCAACTTTTTGTTTGTTAATTCTATAAATATTGTAAAAATCTTTTACCCTTTGCTTGCGCACACAGGTCCACTGACGAAAAGAGCCCCAGACCAAGCGGCTAACCGCCCACGAGAACAAGGTACCCCCCTCCACTGCACTATACCTCCACCTCACCTGTACCTGCAGTGTACTTAACCTCCACCTTACCTATACCTGCGAGTACTTTACCTCTATATTTCAAATTTCAAATTTATTGGTAGGATAATCCCTTGAGATGCATCATCTTGTTTTCAAGGGGGTTTTCACCTGTACCTGCAGCGTACTATACCTCCACCTCACCTTTTGCATACTTTAGCTCCACCTCACCTATACTTGCAGTGTATTATTGGTCAGACTCACCAGTACTAGCAGCAGACTACACCGCAACTTTACTTGTACCTTCAGTTTATTTTAACTCCACCTCAGCTGCACCTGCATCATATGTTTTATCTCCATCTCACCTGTACCTGCAGCATAATTTATATCCACCTCACCTATATCTGCAGAGTACTTAACCTCCACCTCACCCGCACCGTCAGAGTCTTTTTCCGTCATGTCATCTGTTGCCGCAGTGTCTTTAACCACCACCTCGCCTGTACCTGCATCATATATTTTTACCTCCAGCTCACCAGTGTCTGCACTGTGCTTTATCTCCACCTCACTTGTTCTCTCGGTGTACTCCTGATCCAAGAACCAAACTGGGTGGAGAGAACTAAACAATATTTTATTTACAGGAATAGGAGGCCAATGGAAATGTGCATATGTTTAAATGTGGTGTGCAGAAATGTTTAGAACAGACGGAGACTCCAAATGCAGATCAAACTCAGCACGGTGTTTGTCAGACATAGGATTCCATCCCTTACTCATGGTCAGTTCAGAAATAAAGTCAGAAGCCATCAAACAGATAGGTACAGGGAAGCAGAATCGTAATCGGTAATACAGGCCAAGATCGGGAAACCAGGAAATCAGTCCGCACAAAGACAATGTACAAAAAGGGGAGAATAAACTAAAGGGCCGAAGGGAATGGGGAAAAGGGTAAGGGGAAAAATAGGGAAGGAGAGATGAGGGAAACTAACCAAACAATTGGGAACACAGGGGCAAAGGGAAAGCAAGGACCTCTCTATCACACTGCAATCTCACTACAAACACAAGACGTAAATTTACAAACAGACTGATACAAACAGACAGATACTTTAAAAAAAAGCAATCACAAACCAACAGCGCAGAGAACCAGCCAGACAGAGTCAAGGGAAGAACAAATCGACTTGGAACAAAGGGGGAATGGGATATTTAAGCACAAGCCAATTAACGTGATAGCCCGACTAGATAGGGAACAGCTGTGGCAGTAAGCCAGAGAGGGGCGGAACCAGGAAGCGCAGGACAGGGATATGCGAGTAGAATGGAAAGGGCGTGGAAACCTATGCTAATCTGCTCTACACACCCAGGCCCTGATTCTAAACTACTCTCAGGTGCAGACAGGCAGCGAGAACAGAATGAAGGAAGTTAGAATTACCTCATGGAATTAACAGGGGAATTAGTGCATTAACAAGGACTGACAGGTGGGAAGAACACAAGGATTTACACTGACAGTGACAACCAATAAGAAGAATACACAATCACTCTTGAAAATAACAAAAGGTACATAAATGAAAATAAATACTAACAATAATGACAACTAAAAATAAAACAGACAGACAGAATTTTACTTTCTAACAATAACAGGAGAAAACAGGAAGAAGAAATACTAAGGCTGATAAGGAAAGTAAAACACAACAAACTAAAGCACGAAAAAACCTAAAAAAAACGAAATACCATTTGTACAGGGCGCTAGAGAGACTGGGAGCAAAAACAGGTCTGTATAAACGAGGCCAGACAAAAAGTGAAGGGAGAGTGAGTGATTAAGTTGAGAAGTGCATTGGGGAACATGTGTGTTGTGATTCTGCCTGTCTGCCATGTCTCTGCCCTGCCTTGCCATGTCCATGTTCTGCTTAGCCATACCCATGATCTGTTTGCCATGTTTATATTTGGATTTTTGCTATGGCTGACTGTGCCTTGGATTATGTATTGTGATTTGGTAATTTAGAGTTCATGTATTGTTTTAGTTTTGTTTTTCCATGTTTTACTTTTTACCATAATTTATTCTAGTCCATGTTTTGTATTCTACCATGCATTGCACTTTGTCTCCCCCGTCTGGTCTCTTGTCTTGTCATTGCTCACAGCCCCGGTATTGCGTGCCACTCTTCAGGTGATTTAATGGTTTCTGGATTTCAGCCTTCCATTCTCATTTACTTCCTTCACCTTGCTTTTCTATTTTACTTACCCATACTAACAGTTTGTTATTTTGCTAGAGTTTCTAACACAAACTAACATTGTATGTAATACAAACTAACGAGCAGTAAGGGATTGTATAGCTGCACTTACTAATTGATTAACAAGCTCTCAGCACTCACCCTATTCTAGTCTCCGCCTCTTGTCTTTCCCTAATCCTTTCTGCTGCGTTTCTGTGGATTCTCCACACCTGGTCGCGCTGTCCTTTCTCTCATTATCTATGCACGTTAGAACTCCTTGACCGGAGTCGTATGTCTGTCTATAGGTTTGTCTCGTGATCTCTGTCCACATTTTGGCTTTTGCCTATTTTATGTGATTAGGTTCTCCCTCTTGTTCCCTCCTTTGTAATTAGTCTCATTTCCAGCACCTGTGTTCATGTGATTCCCCTGGAGTGTATATTAGGAGTCTTTTCACTGCACTTCCCTGTCAGATCATTTCTCTCAGTTTGCTTGTGCCACGTTTCTCTCGGCTAGTTCTCTCAGTGATTCCTCTTTGCCTGGACCGTCCGACTTTTCGATTCTTGGTTTTATGATCTTGGATTAATCATTGCATCTGTGTTTTTTGACCCTTTTCTGCCCGACCACGAGTTCTATGATTGCTGCCCTGGTTACGATTTGGATTATGCCCACTGGATTTTGGCTTGGCTTCTCTGATATACCTGTGCCTGTGTACAAACCCATTTTTTCCGACCACGAGTACTGTGATTGCTGCACTGGTTTTTGTCTCTATTTTTGCCCAACTGGATTGTGATTTTTGGAGGGTGGACTTTGTACCTTTGCCTTCTGCCCTGCGGGGGTTTTCCCCCTTTATTAATAAAATCGGATCTACTTTACTTGTTTCTTGCAACTGGTTCCTGATCGCATCATCACAAGATGTGCATGGTCAGTATTTTTGGGGATCTGAAGTGAAAACGTGGCATGGAATTTGACTTCGGAGGGCGCATGTCAGACAAGAACCCAGTACAGATGTGATGTTACCACCCGTCTAGGAGCTGGTCTCGAGGGCCGGCTCTGACCGCGAGGTGCAGGACGATCAGGGTGTTCCTTGTGGAAGGTGGAGAGTAAGGCCGGGTCATGGATGTCATCTTGAGGTACCTATAAACTTTCTTCTGGTCCCTAGCCTTCCTAGTCTACAAGGTACTTGAAAGGACCTCGACGGCACTGGGAATCCAGGATTTTGTGCACGGCATCGACAAGGCTCTCTTTGAACAATAGCAGCAGGGGAGGTTCCATGTCCGCACCAGGCTCTGTGGAGTATGTGGAATCTTTTGAGTGATAGAGTTTTAAGAGAGACTTGTGGAAGGTGGGATGGATCCTGTTGTGAGCGGGAAGATGAAGTTTGTAAGTGACTGGATTGACCTGCTACACTTTGGTGAAGGGAGGATGTATTGGGACTGATGTTTTTGCTAAGCAGTCGCATCCTGTTGTCCCGAGTGGAAAGCCATTTCTTTTGCCTGACCACGAATTCAGGAGTGGCAGAACGCCAGGCATTGACATGGCTTTGGTGATGTCAGACTATACACTGCAGATGATGTTAACCTTAGTCCCAGACCTCACTTTCACGGAACGTATGCAGTGGAATGGGGTGAGAACCGTGGAGGGTTGTTTAGGCCAGTTTTGTAAATACTCAGCCCAAGGAAGGAATTGGCTCCAGCTGTGCTGATGGTTATGTCAAAATGTCCCGGGACGTGGTTGATCTCTTGAACCTTCCTTTCCATTTGCCAATATGACTGCACATGGTATCCTGAGGTCAGACTCACAGTCACTCCTAGGAGGGAAAAGAAAGCACGGCAAAACTGAGATATGAACTGGAGACACAATCCGACACAATGTTTTCTGGCAGTCCAAAGTTTTTGAAAACGAGTGAATAGGGCAGTGGCTGTCTCATATGCAGATTGTAGTTGGCAGAGGGGAATTAGCTTGTAGGCCTTGGGAAATCTGTCGACAACAGTTAAAATTCAAGCATGATTTTGGGAATAAGGGAGATTGGTGATGAAGTCCACTCTCAGGTGTGACCAAGGATGTGGGAGGAGTTTTCCTGCAGGCCTGCAGACAGGTGGCATGGTGCCTTTGCCATAATATACTCAGCTCAGCCAGCAACAAACCTTTTTATGTCACAGGCCATACCAGGCCACCAATAATGACGCTGAAGAAGCGATGGGTCTGATGGGTCCCTGGGTGTCCTGTGCCCAATGATGTATGTATAGTGAGGACTACCTGATCACAAAGGGAGGTTAGCCCTTATGTCAAGTTCGTTAGGGTTCCCAGCAGAGCCGAATCAGTGGTGGTGGCTTCGGCAATCTGGTTATTGAAGGGCCATTTAATAGGACCGATGATTACCTCGGGATTAGTTCCAGTGTCGGTGATCTCCTTCTGGGCATTGAGTCTGGAGAGAGCGTCAGCCTAGACATTTTTGGTTCCTAGATGATGGGAGATAGTGAAGTCCAATTGTATAAAAAGAAATCATGAAAAAGACACACCTAGCTTCTTGCAGGTGTAGGCTTTTAGCCTTTCTTAGGTACGCCAGGCTCTTGTGATTGGTGTATACTTGATAAGGATGCTGAGCCCCCTCCAGCAGTGTCACCATTTTTCCAGTTGATGGATAAGTGCCCACTGTTCCAGTTGACATAATTTTGATCTGCTGGGGATAATTTCTTGGAAAAGAAGGCAACTGGGTTGAGGCAAGGAGGCGATCCCTGCCGCTTGGATAAGACTGCACCCACACCAGGCTGGGAGGTGCCCACCTTGATGATGACAGGCTTATTGGGATCTGGATGTCGCAGAGCAGGTGCTGATGTGAACTCCTCTTTAAGGGCTGAAGGGGCCTCTTCAGCTTCTGTGGTCTAGGACAGAGACTTGGGTCAACCTCGGAGTAAAGAGGTGAGTAGAGAGGTTAAGCAACTGTCATTCTTAATAGATCATCTTTAGTAATTTGCAAAACCGAGGAATCTTTGTGGTTCCTTGATAGTTGGTGATGTTAGCCATGATTGAACGGCTTGGACCTTCCCCTCGTCTATGCTGACACTATTAAGCCTAATGAAGAAACCCAGGAAATGGACTTTGGATCGATGGACAGAGCTTTTTTCAGCTTTCAGACATAGTTGGTGTTCGTAAAGTTTGATCAGAACGAGGGAGATATGGTGGTGGTGTTCCTCCTCGTTCCGAGAGTACACAAGAATATCGTCGATGTAGACGAGGACAAATTCGTGGAGGTACTCCAAGTACACCTTCTTCATGAACCCCTTGAACACGGAGGGGGCGTTAACCAGACCATAAGGTATAACCTGGTATTTGCAGTGGCCTATGATTGTGATGAAGGCGGTCTTCCTTTTGTCCCCATCACATATTCGAATCAAATTGTATACACTTCAGAGGTCTAATTTTAAGAGCATACTTGCCCCAAGAGAAGCTCTAGGGAGTTTGGAATGAGGGGAAGTGGATACTGGTATTTGATTTTTATCTTCTTTAGGGCTCAGTAGTCAATACAAGGCTTTAAGCCCCTGTTTTTTACCATAAATAAGAAGCTGGACGTAGCAGGGGATTTGGATGGACGGATATAGCCTTGACTTAGGGCCTCCTCGATATACTCCTCCATGGCCTTCTGCTCAGATTGTGAGAGGGGATAAACTTTACCTCTGGGCACAGGTTCACCAGGCAGCAGGTCTAAAGCACAGTACCACAGTCGGTGAGGTGGCAATCATAAGGCTTTACGTGGGCAAAAGATGTCCTGGAAGTTACTGCTTCACTGCTCTTCTTGACTCTCAATAGAAGTGGCATGAATTTCAACTGGGCAGGTCAGGATGTTCGCTACCACCAGAGGGAGAGTCGGCAAGCAGTCTTCTCTCCACCGCTGGATGTCTTCGGTCTTCCTGCAGATGGTGGGTGAGTGGTGAATGAGCCAGGGATGACCCAGGATAACGTCTACTGTAGATTCTTCCAGAATTAGGAAGAAGAGAGCCTCATGGTGTAGGAGCTCCACCTGCAGCTTGACTGGTTCTGCTAGATATTGTACTAGCCCCCTGCTCAGAAGTCTCTCCAATATGGATCTGATGGAGTAGAGGATCTGGCAGTGAGACTTCGGGAGGCAGAGATGGCAGCAGAGTGACCCAGAGATGAAGTTTCTTGCCGAGCTTGAATCGAACTTAAATCGATTTGGAATCAGTAGTAAGGGTAACATCAGCACATAACGAAGTAGAGTTGGGGAGAGACTTATGCACAACACTCACTTAGGGCCGGGACGACCGTATGGGACACATCTCCAACACATGCCCCTGACCCCCCAGTTCAGGCAGAGTTTCTAGGCCAGTCTTTGCTACTGCTCAGCACGTGTGAGCCTCGTCGAAACGTAAAACTCCTCAACCTGCTGCGATGCTCATCTGAGTCCGGAGGGCTACTGAGTTATCAGTTTCTGTGGGCAGTCTTCCTGACAGTTAGATACACTGAAAGCCAGCTGGATGACGCACTCTAACCCGATGGAGTTGTTGTTGACAGAGAGCTGGAGAGGGAGGGATGGTTCCAAGCCCTGGCGGAAGGTGATAATCAGAGCTGGTTTGTTCCATCCACTAGCAGCGGCAGTGTTCGGAAACATAAAGCATACTCGGTGATGGTGAACTTTGTCCTTGAGGGATACAGTGTAGCTGCTGTTTCACCAGTACTCGTAACGTGATTTACCTCCACCTCACCTCTACCTGCATCATAAACTGTGCTTTTCCTTCACATCACCTATACCTACAGCATACTATGCGTCCACCTCATCTATACTTGCGGTGTACTATACCTCCACCTCACCTGTACCTGCAGCGTGCTACACCTCCACCTCACTTGTATGTGCAGAGTACTTTACCTCCACCATACTTGTACCTGCAGCATATTTTGCCTCTACCTGACCTATACCTGCCCTGTACTTTACCTCCATCTCACCTCCACTTGTATTATTTGCTTCACCTCCAGCTCACATATTCCTCCAGAGTACTCTCCTGTACCTGAGCCTCACCTGTACCTGCAGCCTCCTATGCCTCCACCTCACCTGAACCTGTCCTATACTTTGCCTCTACCTCACCTGTGGTGTGTATCTGTGTCTGTATTTTAGTGTGTGAGCATGGGTAACTGCGTGTATGTGTGCATGAGTGAGTGTGTGTGTGTGTATGTGAACAAGTGTTACTGTGTTAGAGAGGTGTTCATAGCAGCTATACACACAGAGAGGTGTTTATAATGGAGCTGCACACACTGAGAGGTGATTATAACGTAGCTTCACACACAGAGAGGTGTTTATTACAGAGCAGTACACACAACGAGGAGTTTATAACAGATCAGCACACACGGAGAGGAGTTTATTACTGAGCTATACACACAGAGAGGTGTTTATAACTGAGCAGTACACCCAAGTAGGTGTGTATAACTGAGCAGTACACACAGGGAGATGTTTATAACTGAGCAGTACACACAGGGAGGTGCTTGGAACAAAGCTGTACACACAGACAGGTGGTTATAACAGAGCAGTACACACAGAGTGGTCTTTTTAATCAACCTGTATTTTAGCTACACTTCACCAGTTCTTGCAGCAAACTATACTACCACTTCACCTATATTTGTATCATATACTTTACCTCCGCCTTACCTATAACTGTTTGAAAGTTTGAACATTGTGTAAAACTTGAATAAAAACAGAATACAATGATATGCAAATCTTTTTCAACCTATATTCACTTGAGTACACTACAAAGACAATATATTTAATTTTCAAACTAATAAACTTCTTTTTTTTTGGGAAATATTTGCTAATTTTCAATTTGATGCCTAAAACATATTCAAAAAAAGCTGGGACAGGGGCAACAAAAGACTGGGAAAGTTGACGAATACTCAAAATACACCTGTTTGGAACATTCCACAGGTTAACGGGTTAATTGGGAACAGATGAGTGTCATGATTAGCTATGAATGGAGCATCCCCGAAAGTCTCAGTCATTCACAGGCAAGGATGGGGCGAGGTTCACCACTTTGTGAACAACTGTGTGATGAAATAGTCCAACAGTTTAAGAACAAAGTTTGTCAAAGTGCAATTGCAAGGAATTTAAAGACTTCTTCATCAACAGTTCATAATATCATCCAAAGTTTGAGGGACAAGGCTGAAGACCTTTACTGGATGCCCGTGATCTTCAGGCCCTCAGACGCTACTGCATCACTCACTGGCATAATTCTGTCATTGACATTACTAAATGGGCCCAGGAATACTTCAAGAAACAACTGTCAAACAAACTCTACAACAAACAACAAACTCTATCACGCAAAATGGAAGCCATTGTTGAGCATGATCCAGAAGTGCCGCCGTGTTCTGTGGGTCAAGGCTTGTTTAAAATGGACTGTAGGGAAGTGGCAAAGAGTCAGGTGAGTCCATATTTGACATTCTTGTTGGAAATTATGGGCGTCGTGTCCTCCGGGCTAAAGAGGAGAAAGATCACCCCTCCTGTTATCAGCGTTTAGTTCAAAAGCCAGAATCTCTGATGGTATGGGGATGCATTATTGCATGTGCTGTGGAACGCTTGCATGTTTTAAAAAGCACAATGAATGCTGAAAGGTATATAAAGGTTTTAGAGCAACATATGCTCCCCTCCAGATGACATCTATTCCAGGGAAGGCCTTGTGTATTTCAACAGGACAATGCAAAACCATATACTGCAGCTATTACAACTGCAGGGCTTCATAGTAGAAGAGTCCGTGTGCTGAACTGGCCTGCCTGCGGTCCTGATCTTTCACCGATTGAGAACATTTGACACGTGATTAAATGAAAAGTCCGTCAAAGGAGACCCAAAACTCTCCAGCAGCTCGAAGCCTGTATTAAACAAGATTGGGATCAAATTCCAATGGCTAAACTCAAGAAACTTGTCTGCTCAATGCCCAGAGTGCCTCCACTCTGGGTTCAAAAGAAGAGAGGATGCTACACCATGGTAAACAGGCCCCTGTCCCAACTTTTTTGGGACCTGTAGCAGCCATCAAATTTGAAATGAGCTACTTTTTTGGATAAAATAGTTAAATTTCTCAGTTTCAACATTTGTTATGTTACCGCTGTTCTATTGTGAATAAAATACTGGCTGGTGTGATTTGAAAGTCATTGCGTTTTCATTTTATTCACAATTTACACTTTGTCCCAACTATTTCAGAATTGGTTTTATATATTATATATTATTATAAAATATTATAATAAAATATATAATAAATAATACAAAAATGTAAAATTTGGCCTCTGATCATTTTCCCTTTGTGGTCTTCATATGATTAAAGTATTGTTTGTGCATTGCTAGTCAGGGATGCCAGTAATTCTGGATCCCACTGTATACTGTATGTTTAGTATATACAGTAGTATATGTGCAGTGCGGTATTCAGTATTGGTAGTGTGTCTCTGAAGAAGTGGCAGTAGATTTTCTGAAGCAGGGTGATTAGCTCTGTGTCTGTAGATGGGAGACCCCGTGCCAATCTTGTGATCCCTGAGATTCTGGAGTCGTTTCTGTATAGAGGCGTCGTGCTCCTCTTGTGAATCACGCTCCGCGGTGAGCTGTAGCCTTTCTGGGTCATGCTATAGATAGAGCTGCAGGTGTCTGGGGGACAGTGTACTGGAGGCCCCACTCTGTGGTCGTAGGGCTCAGCTGATTGGTCAGCTGTGATACAATCTTTGCTTCAGCCTGCTCTCTTCACTGAGGAGGCTCTTTACCCACAAGCCCCTGCTGCGTGAGAGATGTGGCCCTAACGAGCCCAGGAGCGGACCAGCTGAAACCCCATTGAGACAGAGTAGGGAGATGGGTCCTCCAGCCCTTTGTAGGGGTGCAGATAAAACCTCAGAAGAAGAAAGGGAGATAAGGGCTCTCCAGAGTGTGCGGGTTTATTTGTGAGAGCCTATGTCTTTTTACGTATTTCGTGAGTGTGTTTGTTTTTTTTTTTATCAATGTGTGTGTATGTGTGTGCGTGTGTGTCTGTGAGTGTGTACCTGTGTTTAGTGTGCATTTGTGTGTGTATGTGTGTGTGAAATCTATTCTGGTAGAGGCGCCGGTTCTCTGTGGAAATGTGTGATTGGAAACTGTCTCCATGGTAACAGTGAGTCAGTAGAATGGTGGTGTGGTGAGTGCAGACATTTGAATCAGTTGTCATGGCAATGCATCATGATAGTCACCAGCATGTATTTGTTCTTGTATCATTTGCTTTTAGTGTGTGTTTGCATGCATGTGCACTGCATGCTTGATGCGTGTGATTGGAAAAGGATCATTTTGTCTTTCACTCCATCTCTCCCCTTCCATCTCTTGATTTCCTCTACCTCGTTCTTTCTCTCAGTCTTTTATGTAAGCAGGTGGTCTTGTACATCTCTACCTTAAAAGAGTGATATGAATGTTTTTCACACTATCCTTCGTAAATTACACTCAAGGTCCACAGTGCGCTAGACACTTTGAATTACGGATTTCCATCAAATGGATGCATTACACCTACTTTGTGACATTCTACTGCCAAAACTTCGAACAATGTGCTTAACCCTACCCTCAAGACATAATGTGACACACACTACCACAAAACCTATATACTTCATTTCCTTTGTTACTCACTAACCCCAAAACTGCCCTCTTTTTCTTATGCTTCACACAAACCCCAAAACTACGCACTACACACTCTTTGCTACATACTTGCACCAAAGCTACACACTATGCATAATGTGATACACATTACTCCCAAAACTACAATTTACATGATTTTGACAAGTTTTAGTCTGGTTTCCATCAGTTGCATTCAACAGAAACTGCTCCTCTCAGAGTTTCGAAGGATGTATTATTGTAGGTTGATGCAGAAGAATGTTCTCTTTTGGCACTCTTAAATCTCAGGGCTGCATTTGATGCTTTGCATCACAACAGTTTGCTTCAGAGGATCAGGCAGTGGGTTGGTATCTCTAGAACAACTCTGGAATGGTTCTTTTCATATCTATCAGACAGGAAATTCTTGGTTACAGCTCATTAGTAAGCTTGAATTTCTGTCTTACGGTGTTCCCCAAGGATCTGTCCTTGGCCTGATACTGTTTTCATGTGCTCACTTCCTCTTAGCCAAATAATAAATAATCATAAATTTGTCTCCCGCCATTGTTATGCAGATGATACCAAATTTCATTTAAGCCTAAAGATATTTTCAAAACTGTCTCTTCTACTAAATTGCCTCAGTTCTACTAAAAATTAAATGGCTCATTACATTAGTTAAATACTGACAAAATAGAAGTTTTAATTTCTGCCCCAGCTAACATTGTCCCAAAAACAAAGGTGACGAAGGCCCATGGAGACGCCTACCCTTCATTATTCAGGTGTCTCCATGGGCCTGGCTTTGAGTTTGGACCAGAATGCAAAATTTCAGGTTTGCTCTTGTTTCTACCAGCTGACGAGCACTGCTAAACTCAGGCCTATTGTATCCATGGCTGAGATGGATATGATCATAAGTTTATTTCTTCCCCCGTTCATTACTGTCATTTACTTTTCACCCGTCAAAGCAATACGTCCCTGAACCATTTACATGTTGTCCAAAATATTGCTGCCAATTTTCTGACCAGGTCATCCAGAAGTGCTGATGTTACTCTGATCCTGATCTCTTTATACTGGCTTTCCATCAAACTCAGAATCCTGTTCAATGTTCTTCTGATTACATTTTGAGCATTGCATGGTCAGGCACCAACCTCTGTTAAAGTGCTGCTGCAACCAAATAATTTCAGTAGTAATTTGAGGTCCTCTGATAAGGGTTTGTTAGTTATTCCGCGTTTCTGGTTAAATACAAGCAGAGACTTTCCTTTGAGGTTATTGCTCCTAAACTTTGGAAATCTCTCCCACTGGACTTAAGATTTGATGATATTGCAGACACTTTCAGCTACAGCCCCATGTCTTTGCGCTTGCTTTTGTTTGTTTCTTTTTTGTTCTTTTGTGAAGCAGTTTATGACCTATGCAGTTTATTGGTGGTAATTAAATAAGATTACTTACTTGCACACCACGCACCTCCTCTAAAGTTACACCCTATTGCTTGAGAGTAGACAGTTCATTCACTTAGCCATAGATACTGGGTTTCTACGTGTATGTGAGATTTGTGATATTGAATGTTCTGCCTCCTGTGGCAGTTTTGACAGACGAGGTGGAATTTGGGCCGGGGTGCTTTCAGTACAATCCTCCTCTAAAAATGTCCATTTTTCTTTTTGTTAAATTTTTCATTAACATTTTTAATTAGTTCAGGCATGTACAAAGGGAGCCTTTAGCCGGTGTGAGGTTAAGCTGTGAGCCTGAAAGTGTTTCTCAATGGGAGGATTAACTGGCCTTTGTGCTCTCTGTCCCTGAATATGTATGTATATGTGTGTGTGTGTGTGTGTGTGTGTGTGCATGTGTGTATTTGTGCATTTCTCTATGTGTGTGTGTGTGTGTGTGTGTGTTGGTTTGCATTTATGTGTGTGTATGTGCATGCATCTGCGCACGTGTGTGTGTGTGTGTGTGTGTGTGTGTATGTATGTATGTATCTGCATCTGTGTGCATGTCTGTGTGTATGTGCACGCTTTGGCGCGCCTGTTTGCGTTTATTGTGCATTTGTGTGTGTGTGCGTGTGTGTGTGTGTGTGTGTCTATGCAGATATCCGTGACCGGAAAAAGAAGCCTGTGATGTTGTTCATTCACGGCGGGTCGTATATGGAGGGCACAGGGAACATGTTTGATGCCAGCATACTCGCCTCCTATGGAAACGTCATTGTGGTCACCATGAACTACCGGCTGGGAGTACTGGGTGAGTACATGTACTTTGTCTCTGTGAGTGAGTGAGTGTGAGGTTGTCTGTGCGTGTGAATGACTGTCACTGTGTCTGTCCAAGAGGTGCTCATAACAGCTGTACACACGGAAGAGAGATATTTATAACAGAGCTCCACACACAGACAGGTAATGCAGTACACACAGTGAGGTGTTTATTACAGAGCTGTACTTATAGAGTGGTGTTTATAAAAGCTGCATGAACAAATAAGTGTTTATATTGAGCTATAAACACAAAGGCGCTCAGAAATTTACCCTGAGATGAGAGGTGTTTTTAACATGTTCCCGCCAGTATGTTTTTGTAGACGCCAAGCGCTACCAGCATTTTTGATAATACTCATGGTTCTTTCAACACTCCTAGAATATTCAGTTTCCCTGGAATGAACAGGGAACATTTTGGTGGAAAGAACAAAGCGTCTAGTTTTTGACCAATGTTGTAGACACCATTTTATTCAAGTTCAATTCATTCTTTTTTTACTAGCAATCAAATGTTGGTTCATTTAATCAGAAAACCCATATTTTGGACAATAAGCTGAGAAAACAGCATTTAATTTTAGAGACAGTCATTTTCAGGTGGTATTTTTATGACTTCACTCTTACATTTTTGTCTTTTCTTCCATATAGCAATTTAAATTGTTTAAATACAAATTTTAATCAGCACAACAATCTGTTTTTAGTCTTACAATGTGGAACATTCCCAAAAATGCATTTGGGTTCTACAACCTCTACTACAGTTATCATCACTTATCTTGCAGCACCCTGCTGCCATAAAAAATTGAAAATGTCGATTCACGGAATGTCTCATCAATGGCAATGAAGCATCCCATCATAACTGAGGGAAAATCTTGTCAATGGTGGGGAAGCATTCCATCAGAATTGATGCAAAATCTCATCAATGACTTGGAAAGTGATTAAATAGTTCTACCCCCAGAGAGGTATATATGACAGTGTTATTAGGTTAATTGTGTGTTCTTATTCTGGAATGCTGTATGAGCTGTATTTCAGCTGTGATGGAATCCATGTCCTCCAAAAAGGTTCAACTTTTGAGCCATCAGTCCACTTAATATAATCTTTCTGTTTTGTTTTTTTTTTTGCCAACAGTGGTTTTTGCCTTCCGGCTCTCACACGGATGCCTTTTTTTGCCCAGGCTTTTCCTTCTCAGGGAATCGTAAACACTGACCTTACCTGAGGCAAGTCTGGTTTCCGATTCTTGGTTTAGGTTCTTTCATGACTGACTGGATGAACCTATGAGCTCTTGGAGGAATTTTGGCAGGCTGGCCACTCCAGGGCTTGTTCAGCACTGTTCCAAGTTTTCTACATTTGTAGATGATGGCTCTCACTGAGGTTTGCTGGAGTCCCAAAGAAATGGTTTTATAATCCTTTCCAGACTGATAGATGGCAACAACTTTCTCTCTCATCTGCTCGTGAATGTTTTTAAATCACAGCATTATGTGCTACTTTTTAACCTACTTAACATTTCCAGACAGGTTCCATTTCACTGATTTTTAGATCAAACGGGGCTGGCAGTATCATTCCTAGGCGTGTCTGGTGAAATTGAACCCAATTATCAATTTGCAGTTTTTTGATTGGTTGATTTAGTTACTAAAGGGGCAAGCAGTTTTCCACATAGGTCCAAGGAGGATTGGAGTGGTTTTATTCTTCAAAAGACTACATTTTTCTCTGTTCAGTAATTAAATCAGTTTGATGATCTGAAACATTTAAGTGTGACAATTATGCTAATAGAAGAAATCAAGAAGGGAGGAAATGCTTTTTTTATAGCAATGTAGCAGGTCTGTACTCACTGAGACGTGTTTATAATGACACAGAGATGTGTTTATGTTGCAGCTGAAAATTTTAGCCCTGATTCTTCAGCTCTCCAGATGTGTCTTCTTGGCTTGACTTGCACACTGACATTGCCATAATGCCATTGACATTATGAGTACATAAAATATTGTGAAGTCATTTTGGGGGAGAAGTCTGTCGCTCGCTCTCTCTCTCTCTCTCGCTTTCTGTCCCATGTTGTTGTTGTACTCGTGTGTAGGGTCCAGATCACTGAGTTAGAGTTCAGCTGTAATGGGCCTGCAATGCAAATAGGCACGACACTATCAAATAGATTGTGAACACCATGCTAACAAAGTGCGGGCCCCGTAATTGGGCCCTGCAGCCAGAGGCAGTGATTAAAACACAATTTCCTGCAAACTCTTATCTGAGCAGCGGAGAAGGGAGCTGGAATAGCGTCCCCAAATCCGCTAAAAATACCCTGAACAGCTCGAGAAGGACCGCATGTGCTGCATACAGCTGCATGGCCTAATTACTTCAGTAATGAGTGAGAGGAAGATCGGAGTGCCTTCCTCTTACCACGCCAAGTGCTTCGCCTTTTCTCACTCCCCTCTGTGTGGGGGCACAGTACTCCTGTACGCATAACATAATACCCATTACATGTTTCACATTCTAAATTACACATTCCGTATCGCATTTTAAATATTTCTCATTCTGCATTATATGAGGAGTCGGCTTGCAAAACCTGCTAAGTCAAGTTTTGAAAATAAATGAGTTATCTCCCTTTGCCTCTCTTTCAGGCACCTGTGCATGTCCCACTGTTAGCTCCACTTTCAAAACCTACTGAACCATGTTACAAATTGTAACAGGAAAAGCGAAACTCTGATCCAGGAGTAGGCCTATCCATTATAGATCAGTGTATCAGGATGTACTTCAGTCAAGGTTTAACACAGGCAGAAATTGCATTGTGTCTTTCTGTTAGAGATGCCATCTCTAGATGCCAATGGATAGGCCTACTCCTTAATCTGCCATTTCACCAGCTAGGACACACCTGGACCAGACGGTAGCGTTATGGCCCCAATTTGTTATTACAATTTACAACTCAACAGCAACAGCAAGGGATGACAGACACAGTTTTAAAAACTTAAAACACATTTAATTTTTAACAAAGACATTAACGACTAAACAACTAACAACTAAGACCAAGATTGATTATAAGAAAAACAAAAAAAAATATTTACAGTCCCTTTTTGTGGGGCGGCTTGGTGATGTCCTGGGTGAGAAAAATCCACAAACACAGGCAAAAATCCACAAAAGAAACATCACAGGTCTTGAACAGAATGAAAGGTCTGGTCACATGTATCCCTCTTCTTGCAATTTCTCCTACCACTTTACTGTCTCAATTCTTTTCCTTATATACTCTTTTGCAGACCCCACCCACATTTAGACCTCTTTTTTTAAATTTTCTGAGACTTGCCCCAGACATGTCCAGGACATGTCTAAACATGACTCCAGTCTGAGCTTAACAAAAAAAAGGTAAATACTGCCATCTAGTGGCCTATATTCACATTACACCTCCATTCCAAAAGGGAAAAATTTTGACTCATAAAGGCAAAATTTTTCTTTTCAATACAAAATGGTTAAGTGAACACTTGTCTATATATACATATCATACAATATTAAAACACAAGATATATATATACACATTCAAACACGAGATAAGAAATCAGCAATTACATTGTCTGTACCCTTCACATGCTTAATTTCCAAGTCAAACTCCTGTAAAATCAAACTCCAATTCAACAATCTCCGATTCTTGTTTTTCATCTTACTCAAAAACATTAACGGATTGTGGTCAGTGTAGACAATCATTGGCTTTTGTCCTGTATAAACATAAACGTCAAAGTGTTGTAAAGATAGAACCAGAGCCAACAGCTCTTTCTTTATTGTGGAATAGCTCCTTTGGTGGCGATTGAACTTCCTGGAAAAGTATGCCACGGGATGCTCAATGTCATCAGAGTCACTTCTCTGTAGGAGCACAGATCCACAAGCTTGGTCGCTAGCATCGACCGCGATGGAGAACGGTTTGTTGAAGTCAGGAGATTTGAGCACGGGGAAGTGACACAGCAGAGACTTCAGGCGATCGAAGGCTCTCTGGCATGCATCATCCCAGGTGAACTTTACGCCTTTCTTCAGTTGGTTAGTTAGACTGAGAGCAATCTCAGCAAAGTTCTTGCAGAACTTGCAGTAGTACCCGATCATTCCAAGGAAGCGACGCAAAGCTTTTTTGTTGTCAGGAACTGGAAAGTCCATGATGGCTTGGACTTTAGCATTTATGGGTGCCACCTTACCCTGGCCTATGACGTAGCCAAGATAGGTGACAGTAGCACAACCAAAGTCACTCTTGTTCAGGTTAACAGTCAGGTTAGCCTGGGTCAGGCGCTGGAACAACGTCTCTACATCTTTTAGATGTTCTTCCCAGGAGTCACTCCATGTGATCAGGTCGTCGATGTACGCACCCGTGTGTGGCAATCCGGCGATTGTAGACTGTATCATCCTTTGGAATGTGGCTGGGGCATTTTTCATGCAAAAGGGTAGGACTTCATACTGGTACAATCCAGATGGTGTGGCAAAAGCAGAGATGCTCTTGGCCCTCTCAGTTAAAGGCACACACTAATAACCCTTCAATAAATCAATCTTGGTCGGAAACTTTGCTTGCCCTACTCTATCGATACAATCATCAATCCTAGGTATTGGAAACACATCAGTTCTAGTTACAGCATTGACTTTGCGATAATCTGTACAGAATCTAGTACTTCCATCAGGTTTTGGAACTAGCACACAGGGTGAACTCCAATCGGAGTTGGAAGGTCTGATAATATCATGTTCTAACATGTACTCAACCTCTTTCTCAGCAATCTTTCTCTTTTCAGGATTCATCCGGTACGGATGCTGTTTTATTGGTTTGGCATCACCAACATCTACATCATGAGAGGCTATAGAAACTCTTTTTGGAACATCAGGAAACAGATCCTCATATTTTTTGATCAACCTCTTAAACTGATCTCTCTGTGAGGGTTCTAAGTGCTGGAGTTTTACATCAAGATTCTGCAACACTTCAGAATTTGACAATTTACATGAAAGAACTTCAGCTTTAATTCTAGGTTCATCATCTTGAAACTCCCCCTCATCTTCACAAATCTCGGCCATTGGAGAATCTGAAGTGACAGCTGCAACCCTAGCATTTCTGTCATGATAAGGCTTCAGCATGTTAATATGACACAATTGTTTTGGTTTTCTCCTATCTGGAGTCTTCACAATGTAATTGACATCATTGAGTTTTGTCAGAATTTCATAAGGACCATGAAATCTAGCCTGCAATGGATTGGACTGCAAGGGAAACAACACAAGGACCTTTTCTACTGGTTTAAACTCACGGCTTCTAGCCTTATGATCATACCAAGTTTTCATTTTTCCCTGACTTGATTTCAAGTTCTCTTTGGCAAGGTCACAAGCTGCACGCAATCTTTCCTTGAACTTGCTAACATAGTCTAACAGACTGATATGCGGCTCTTTCTCTTGCCATTGTTCACTCAATAATAGCAAAGGTCCTCTCACTTCATGACCAAACACTAGCTCAAATGGACTGAATCCAGTAGACTCCTGCACTGCTTCTATAGCTGCAAACAACAGCAAATGAACCCCTTCATCCCAGCCTTTCTCATGGTCATAACAATAAGTCCTCATCATTGTCTTGAGAGTGGAATGAAACCGCTCTAAGGCACCCTGACTTTCTGGATGATAGGCACTAGAAAGAATCTGCTTTGCACCTAGTTCATACACAACCTGCTGAAACAATCCTGAAGTGAAATTGCTACCCTGGTCTGACTGAATTTCCCTGGGAAGGTCAAACAACGTGAAGAACTTTATCAAAGCCTTCGAGATTGCAGTTGCCTTGATGTTACGTAAAGGTATGGCTTCGGGGAATCTGGTAGATGCACACATGATTGTCAACAAGTACTGATTTCCAGATCTAGTCTTGGGTAATGGACCAACGCAATCAACAATGACCCTAGAGAATGGCTCCCCAAATGCTGGGATAGGCTGCAATGGAGCTACAGGTGGGTCTAACTGGTGTTTTCCAACTACCTGACAAGTGTGACAGGTTTTGCAAAAGTTGGAAACGTCTTTCCGAAGCCCAGGCCAAAAGAAGTGTTTCATGATCTTATCAACAGTCTTGTTAACACCAAGATGACCTCCTAAAGGTAAACTATGAGCCATTGTTAAGATCTCATTCCTATAGACCTTCGGAACAACAATTTGCCTGACCACTGCCCAATCTGCATTGGCAGGGATATCAGGAGGGCGCCACTTCCGCATCAACACACCATCCTTGAGATAATACCCAACTGGAACTGCGTCTATTTCTTTATCAGGAAGGGCTCTCCTCTTTAGTACACAAATTTCAGGATCATTAGTTTGCTCCTCAATCAACCGCTTTCTGGACAGAAACAAGTCTTCAGACACATCAGAATCACCAGACCCATCCGGCTGGCTGAATAGAGAACTGATAAAAGTATCTGATAAGTCCTCAAACGGAGAAACCATAGTAGGCCAATCAGAGTCATGAGGCGAACCACCTGAGTCCTGACTATTCAATGTACTGGACGGCACCACATCATCTTCTTCTTTAGCCTTCTTGGCCATAGCACTAGTCACTGCGCAAGAAGGATACAGAGATGGGTCCTCATCCCCATCTTCAGTGCTCGGCTGTGAAGTAAGATGTACAGGGGGAACTACTTGGCCCCCAGCCAGGTCATTGCCTAGCAACAGAGAAACACCCTTTATAGGTAGACTTGACATAAGTCCCACCTTTACCTGTCCTGTAACTAAATCTGACTTCAAGAATATAGAGCGCAGGGGTACAGATACAGTCCTCCCTTCAATACCTTGTACAAGTATGAAATCCCCTGAAGCGGTCTCATCACGTAACTCCAAGGAGTCCATCAACAAAAGTGACTGAGAAGCTCCGGTATCCCTTAGGATATATATGGGGACAGGAGTAGTATGCTCATTCAGAGCCACAAATCCCTCTGACACAAATGGAAGAAATTCCTCCCTCACGAAGTCAGCTGTATCAGGCTTTTTAGCCCCACAAGAAGCAGGCAATTTAGCAGATTGCTTATCTACTACAGGGGTTTCTAACCTTGTTTTCACAAAGGCATTTGGTCTGTCAGCTCTAAATGTCTGCAAATTTCTAGCAGTTCTGTCTTTTTAAAAGACTTCAAAACCCCTACGGTTGGTGATGCCAAGAAATCATCCATTGCTGTTGTCAATATATATGTATTCAATTAAAAAAAATCAATTTTACAATTTGAAATGTTAGATTTTCAATAAATTACTCACACAATGGTCTCTCCCGGACGAGCCCCCAATTTGTTATGGCCCCAATTTGTTATTACAATTTACAACTCAACAGCAACAGCAAGGGATGACAGACACAGTTTTAAAAACTTATAACACATTTAATTTTTAACAAAGACATTAACGACTAAACAACTAACAACTAAGACCAAGATTGATTATAAGAAAAACAAAAAGAAATATTTACAGTCCCTTTTTGTGGGGCGGCTTGGTGATGTCCTGGGTGAGAAAAATCCACAAACACAGGCAAAAATCCACAAAAGAAACATCACAGGTCTTGAACAGAATGAAAGGTCTGGTCACATGTATCCTTCTTCTTGCAATTTCTCCTACTACTTAACTGTCTCAATTCTTTTCCTTATATACTCTTTTGCAGACCCCACCCACATTTAGACCTCTTTTTTTTAATTTTCTGAGACTTGCCCCAGACATGTCCAGGACATGTCTAAACATGACTCCAGTCTGAGCTTAACAAAAAAAAGGTAAATACTGCCATCTAGTGGCCTATATTCACATTTCAGTAGCATCTGAAGGCTGAAATCAGGACGATGGACCGAACCAGCGCGCAATCATCAGAGATGATAATTATTCCACGGAAACAAAAGTTTCTGTAATATTGAGATAACAAAATAAATAAATGGGTACTTCTGCCAAACTGGGCGCAATTCCAAACATCCAAAGGGTGTCTTTTTGACTCTTGTGTAGGGTCTTAAAACCTGAGGGAAAAATCTAAAGGGGCATTTTAGGAGAGGCCTATGACCATAAGTTATACGCGAGACAGAAAAAAATCCAAAAGAAAAAATCTCCAGGAAAAAAAAATTGAAAAAAATATTACTGATGTCTGGGACTATTTTCTTCAAAAAGTGTGACATAAAAACACTTCAAATAAAATCTGATTTTAATACAATTAATTTTACATTGTTATCTATTTATAATTAACATAAACATTGGTTATGATGAGTACTTTCCCGGAAAACTAGTAAATTGATCGGGCATTGGGACTTCCCTTCTCAGCAACTCAATCAATAAAGCAATACCGACGCTACAGTGGTGTCCCATTATATGAAATAGGTAGCATCGATAGAACTCTTGATTCACATCCCGCAGGAAAAATATAATTCATTGTATTTTCCACCATGGTATCGAAAAAATATTGGCATAAATAAACAAAAAGTAAAGAACCATAGCGAATAATCATTTTCGTGATATTTACAATATGGTATTCACACCACAGCGTGTAAAATGTAGCATCTGTACAAAACATGCATCGGTCTCCAAAAAAATCACACCCGGCTTCAAGATGGAATATTACGGCAAAGAGGCTTACGTCACACTTCTTCATTGACAACAACACGCTGTGGATTTTTGTGCATGGTAAAGTATAATGCCGGGTTGTTGTTGTGGTGTCACGTTGTTGGGTCGGTAAATGTTGCAGCATCGGCGTTGTAATAGGTGAAAATGTGGCTCAATTATATCTCTGGTAAGTATTTTCATTATTATTTTTGAGTTTCGTCGTGGATTTTCAGCGTGAACTTTTACAGTAAAGTACCTTTTTGTCTGAAATTAATTCGGTTTTCGTCCCGATTTTCGAGGTAAACATTGCTGTGGACGCCATCCAAAATGACGTCCTGTAGCATCTGAAAACTGAATTGCGATTTACGCTGCTGTTTTACGTCAAGCTACGCATTTTTACGTGTACTCTAGACACATTTTTTGAAAATATAGTTATGATCTTCGTATTATTTGTTGTTATTTTATATTCTTAACGTGTCTTGTGTCTGTTTTTGATCAAAGAGATCTCGATGCTACACGTTTTTTTGTGGTGGGGTCGTTGTAGCATTGGGTTGCCTCGAGAGGTTTACATTATTAAAATGCAAAATGGACTTTTGGGGTTTTTCTAATTAAACTGTATTAAATTCTATCTTTATTTGTAAGTTAGCTTTAGTACAAATAAAATAGTATAAACTTGTTTTTATTGTTGGTTGGTGTCATGCAATTGAAGTCTTGAGGCATTTCTAAATTTTTGCGCGCTTTTCTAAATTTTGGTAGTCATGAGGCAGTGTATCATGTAAATGTTTTGGTGGTTCAAAATGTTATTCTTTTCAAATATTTGTGCTCAAAACAATTTATATGCTGATTAAAACTTTTGCCATTTGTTTTTTCTCTTTTTATAAGCTCACTCTCTTACAACCCGTAAAAAGAATTGCGACAAAAAGATGCTACAAAACCCAAAACCAGTGAAGTTGGCACGTTGTGTAAATCGTAAATAAAAACAGAATAAAATGATTTGCAAATCCTTTTCAACCTATATTCAATTGAATACACTGCAAAGACAAGTTACAGTAATTAATGTTCGAACAGGTAAACTTTGTAATTTTTTGCAAATATTAGCTCATTTGGAATTTGATGCCTGCAACATGTTTCAAAAAAGCTGGTACAAGTGGCAAAAAAGACTGAGAGAGTTGAGGAATGCTCATCAAACACTTATTTGGAACATCCCACAGGTAAACGGGCTAATTGGGAACAGGTGGATGCCATGATTGGGTATAAAAGCAGCTTCCCTGAAATGCTCAGTCATTCACAAACAAGGATGGGGTGAGGGTCACCACTTAGTGAACAAATGCATGAGCTGATTGTCGAACAGTTTAAAAACAACATTCCTCAAAGAGCTATTGCAAGAAATTTTGGGATTTCATCATCTACGGTCCGTAATATCGTCAAAAGGTTCAGAGAATCTGGAGAAATCCCTGCACGTAAGCGACAAGGCCGAAAACCAACATTGAATGCCCATGACCTTCGATCCCTCAGGCGGTACTGCATCAAAAATCGACATCAGTGTGTAAAGAACATCACCACATGGGCTCAGGAACACTTCAGAAAACCACTGTTAGTAACTACAGTTCGTCGCTACATCTGCAAGTGCAAGTTAAAACTCTACGATGCAAAGCGAAAGCCATTTATCAACAGCACCCAGAAACGCCGCCGGCTTCGCTGGGCCCAAGCTCATCTAAGATGGACTGATGCAAAGTGGAAAAGTGTTCTGTGGTCTGACGAGTCCACATTTCAAATTGTTTTTGGAAACTGTGGACGTCGTGTCCTCCGGACCAAAGAGGAAAAGAACTATCCGGACTGTTATAGGCGCAAAATTCAAAAACCAGCATCTGTGATGGTATGGGGCTGTATTAGTGCAGAAGGCATGGGCAACTTCCACATATGTGAAGGGACCATTAATGCTGAAAGTTACATACAGGTTTTGGAGCAACATATGTTGCCATCCAAGCAACGTCTTTTTCATGGACGCCCCTGCTTATTTCAGCAAGACAATGCCAAGCCACATTCTGCACGTGTGTTATGTCCCTGGTCTAGGGGTGTACAAAGACATAACATTGAGGTGACCCTCCCGCTCTCCCACTCCCAAGAAGGGCCAGCAGCACAGAAAACTGTAACTTTAGGCAGTTTATTTTCTTTTTTTTTTAGTGTGGCAGTGTTGAGTAACCTTTTTTAAAAAAAAATAAAAAATAAACAAAACAAGCTCTGAGCCCTAAAGAATAGCCTATACCCAAATACGAAATAAAAAATGGAAATACAGTGGACTAACCTAAACTCCTAACTTAAAACAAGAGAAAACCACAAAAACAAAAGAGGCTACTCCCACCTACCAAAACCAGTGCTCAATATTTACAGGTGCCTAAACCACAACAGAAAGCCATTTTGCACAGTATAAACACACACAACTTCTAAAGTTTCGACAAAACAGAATTCTCACAGACAAATTTTCGAAATACTGGTTCCTTGTTGGGAGAAGCAGAGTTAAAGGGGAGGGCCCGGGGTGCTGTCAGTTGGTGGTTTAAATCTTGTTTGGTCCGGGCTGCTCCAATCAGAAAGCGTCTTCCCACACTGCTTCCACCAATGCCTGCTGTTCTATTGGGTCCAGTCAAGCCAATCCGGAACCACCACTTGGACTGGAGGGAAACCAGAGGTCACACCCATGCACGCACCTAAAAGACACACACACAGACACTCCTAGGGAGGAGAGGGAGAACAGCACTTTACATTGATAAACACTTAATCCTCTGGGTCATAACACCTTCCCACCCAGAGAAAATCAAACATTTCCCCTCTTAAGAAATGTTTGATTTTTTTTTTTTTAACTCCTAGACAAGACATCAGCCATAACATTTTCTGAACCTTTTTTAATACGGATTTCAAGGTTAAAATCTTGAAGCAACAAAGACCAGCGCATGAGACGGTGGTTCTTGTTCTGCATGCGCGACAAAAACACCAAGGGGTTGTGGTCTGAAAATACAATAGTCGTTTGGGAACTAGATCCGAGATACACTTCAAAATGTTGCAAGGCTAGAAGGGCTAATGCTTCCTTCTCAATCGTGCTGTAATGAAGCTGGTGCTTTATAAACTTTTTTGAGAAGAAACAGACGGGGTGGTCAATACCTTGCTCATCCTCCTGCAGGAGTATAGCACCTGCTCCAGTTGCACTAGCGTCAACCTCCAATTTGAATGGGAGTGCAAAGTTCGGAGCAGCCAAAACTGGTGCACTGCAAAGGAGCACTTTTGCATTCTGAAATGCAGACTGACACTGCTCAGACCACTGGAATATTTTTTTTGGGCTAGCAAGGCTAGTCGAAGGAGCAACAACGTCACTGAAGTTCTTACAGAAGGCTCTATAAAAGCCAATTAACCCTAGGAAACTGCACAGCTCACGCCGAGTACGAGGAACTGGAAAATCTAAAATGGCTTGCACCTTGGCATTTACTGGGCGAACGAACCCTTGGCCAACTTGTTTACCTAGGTATATTACAACAGCCTTTCCAAATTCACACTTGGCCAGATTTAGAGTGAGGGAGGCAGTATTCAAACGATTAAAAATCTCTCTGAGGGTCTTAATGTGTTCATTCCATGTTAACGAATAAGCCACAATGTCATCCAAGTAAACTTCACAGTTGGCTATACCATTTAATATGGTATTCATCAGCCGCTGGAAAGTTGCAGGTGCGTTTTTCAGACCAAACAGCATGGCGGTATACTGTAAAAATTCGTCTGGGGTTACGAATGCACTGATTTCAGAGGCATATGGTGTCAGAGGGACCTGCCAGTACCCTTTGAAGAGGTCGAGTTTGGATACATATTTGGCAGAACTTACTCTGTCGACTAGGTCATCAATGCGCGGAAGTGAAAAGGAGTCTGGTTTGGTGACCGCATTTACTTTTCGGTAATCAGTGCAAAAACGCTGGGTTCCATCTGGTTTTGGGACAAGGAGTGAGGGAGAACTCCAAGGACTACTGCTTGGGATAGCAAAACCATAGTCAAGAAGATACCTTACCTCCTGCTGTATAATGGCGTGTTTACTTGGAGGGACATGGTAGGCATGCTGTTTAATTGGACTTTGACCTATGTCTATGTCATGGCTGACTACTGTAGTCTGTCTTGGAATGTCACCAAAGAGGGCCGGATATTCTGCAATCAGATCAACAATGTTAGAACGAGCAGATTCAGACAAATGCAACAAGTGTTCATTTAAACTTGACAAAACTTCAGAATTTTTAAGGTGCGCACAAGAAGTAGAACTCTGTTTATCCAGCAGTCCATCATCTCGGGGACAGTAAGGAAGCTGCGCAACACTCACAGAGGCAATGGGGGCAACATGGGATGGAGCTCCACTTTTTTCACGATCAACATATGCCTTTAACATGTTGATGTGACACTCACGGGATTTCTTTCTGCAGTCTGGTGTTTTAATCACATAATCAGTGTCACTGAGTTTACGGTCTACTTCATAAGGACCAGCAAATTTCGCCTGCAGACCAGAACCAACAATGGGCAACAACACAAGCACACAATCACCAGCCTGAAATGCACGTACAACTCGGCGCATCAAAACACCCCCATCTAAAAAGTAAGACACAGACTTTTCATTTTGAGCCTTATTTACAAGTGATCGGCAGGAGAACAATGTAACATCATTTTGCTGAGCCTTAATCAGCTCATCTCGATCTGCAGACAGAGACAGCGTTTGCTCATCAGGCTGGAGCTCAGTAATAACACTTGAGCCATTTCTATCATCGAGTGAGCTTGGTGGATCAGAGCTGCTCATAAATGAGTCACTGAGATCTACCAAGTCTCCAAGTTTTCGTGCCTGAGCACGGGTTACAGCACACACTGGGAACCAATCACATTTTGACACAGCAGAGTCCGACAGACACATGGAGATTGGGTTTTCAATCACTTCGATATTTGGGAATACTTTTTCTCCAGCTAAATCATTACCAAGGATTAAATCAATGCCAGAAACTGGCAACTGAGGTCGCACTGCTATTTTAACTTTGCCTGTGAAAAAACTAGAAGATAACTGAACAAAATGCAAAGGTGCTCGCAGAACACTCATTTTCACACCCCAAGCTAAAACATCTGAACCAGAGTAAGACTGATCGGAGAATGGGAGCACATCACCACGGATCAAAGACTGTTTGGCACCGGTGTCTCGCAGGATGGTGATTGAGACACTTTTTCCTCCATCTACCAGGTAAACTGAACCCAGAGAAACAAAAGGCTGGAAAACCTCATCAACTTCAGGTTTTTCTGATTTCACTGAACACTGTGCAGAGGGTGGTTGTGTCTGAATGAGGCCCACTGGAGAGGGGCTCTTAACATTTTTAACTTGGTCTTTTCTTTTCAGAACAGGACATGCAGCAATGAGGTGTACCTGCTCATGGCAGTAAAAACACTCTCGGGTTTGCGAAGCAGAAATGGAGGCATTTATAGTGTTGTGGCGCACGTTTTTCGGAGATTTTACTTTGCGGTCACTAGAAAGCGGAACAGGATCACGACGCGCAGGAGGAAAAAACACACTTTTGTGAGTTAATGTTAGTTAATGTGAGTTAATTTAGATAAACCACAATTTTTTCTGGTAGGCAATTTTTAAACTCTTCCAATAACATTAGTTCGCGCAAATTTTCAAAACTTTTAATTTTGCAAGCTTGGCACCATTTATCAAAAAGAACGCCTTTTCCTCGCGCAAACTCTAAGTAGGTCTGGGTGGCAATTTTTTCACATTTCCTAAATTTTTGATGATAAGCCTCTGGCACTAATTCATAAGCGCGTAGGACAGTGGCTTTCACAACATCATAATTTAATCTGTCCTCAATACTCAAAGAAGTGCACACTTCCTGTGCTTTTCCCACCAGCTTACACTGAAGCAACAAAGGCCACAAATTTTTTGGCCACTTTAAAGTTGCAGCAATACGTTCAAAGGCAGTAAAATATGAATCTACCTCAGATTCTCTAAAAGGTGGGACAAGTGCAATCTGCCTACTCACGTCAAGGCTGTCCTGGGGCCCTGATGTGGGTGAGTGAGCAGCGCTGGCAGCCACAGGGGATCCCCGCTCCATCTCCAGAGCTTTGATCCTTAGATGCATGGCCTCCACCTCCAACTCCCGGTTCCTCAACTCTACCTCTCTTATGCGTAGGGTCAGACTGAGCTGATTCTCAGACATGCCTGCTTGAGGTGAGGAGACTTGGGGTAGAGCAGAGGCATCAAACAATTCATCTGGCTTTACCACACTTGTGGGAGCTTGCTCACCAAAGGTACCCCTTTCAAACAGCCTTTTACAGAGCAGATCTTTTATTTCCTGTTTTTTAGCGTTAAGTGGCAAACGCACATCAAAAAAATCTGCTATCAAAAGCAAGTCAGCCTTAAACCGGTCTAATTTTTCTGATGTTGGGCTGAGGGTGAACTCTTCCAACTTGAACTCTATTTTTTTTTCTAATTTTTTGCCACCCCCACAAGAAAAAATTGCCAACCAGAGGTGTAGAGATAAAAAAAGAAGAATTATCAACTTACCCAACTACGTAGCACAAAAAATGAGCCGACGTGCCCCCAAACAATGTTATGTCCCTGGTCTAGGGGTGTACAAAGACATAACATTGAGGTGACCCTCCTGCTCTCCCACTCCCAAGAAGGGCCAGCAGCACAGAAAACTGTAACTTTAGGCAGTTTATTTTCTTTTTTTTTTAGTGTGGAAGTGTGGAATAAACTTTAAAAAAAAAAAAACAAACAAAACAAGCTCTGAGCCCTAAAGAATAACCTATACCCAAAAACCAAATAAAAAATGAAAATACAGTTGACTAACCTAAACTCCAAACTTAAAACAAGAGAAAACCACAAAAACAAAAGAGGCTACTCCCACCTACCAAAACCAGTGCTCAATATTTACAGGTGCCTAAACCACAACAGATAGCCATTTTGCATAGTATAAACACACACAACTTCTAAAGTTTCGAAAAAACAGAATTCTCACAAACACATTACGAATTGACAAATTTTCGAAATACTGGTTCCTTGTTGGGAGAAGCAGAGTAAAAGGGGAGGGCCCGGGGTGCTGTCAGTTGGTGGTTTAAATCTTGTTTGGTCCGGGCTCCTCCAATCAGGAAGCGTCTTCCCACACTGCTTCCACCAATGCCTGCTGTTCAATTGGGTCCAGTCCAGCCAATCCGGAACCACCACTTGGACTGGAGGGAAACCAGAGGTCACACCCATGCACACACCGAAAAGACATACACACAGACACTCCTAGGGAGGAGAGGGAGAACAGCACTTTACATTGATAAACACTTAATCCTCTGGGTCATAACAACGTGTTATAACAGCATGGCTCCGTAGTAAAAGAGTGCGGTTACTAGACTGGCTTGCCTGTAGTCCAGACCTGTCTCCCATTGAAAATGTGTGGCGCATTATGAAGCGTAAAATACGATAACAGAGACCCCGGACTGTTGAACAACTTAAGCTGTACATCATGCAAGAAAAGCTTCAAAAATTGGTCTCCTCAGTTCCCAAACGTTTACTGAGTGTCGTTGAAAGGAAAGGCGATGTAACACAGTGGTAAAAAGGCCCCTGTGCCAACTTTTTTGCAATGTTTTGCTGCCTTTAAATTCTAAGTTAATGATTATTTGCAAAAAAAAAAAAGAAAGTTTCTCAGTTTGAACTTTAAACATCTCGTCTTTGCAGTGTATTCAATTGAATATAAGTTGAAAAGAATTTGCAAATCATTGTACTCTGTTTTTATCTACGATTTACATAACGTGCCAACTTCACTGGTTTTGGGTTTTGTATTATTATTATTATTATTATTGTTGTTATGTCATTATTTAAATGAGGTATTTTGTTGAGTCCATCAATTTTGATTTTCATCATTTCCTGTATTTACATCAATAGGAATGTTTCCTACACAAATCGGGGCCCACATAATTTAATAATTCACAAAGTTGAGTACATTTTTTATACAACACGCTGGAGAGTTTGGATGCTACATGGACACCGTGTCACTGTAGTGACTAAGTTCTGGTCATTCAATTTGCAGCATCAGTTCATTTTCTACGTTTCCTAGGTTATTTTATTTATTTGAGCACAAAGTTCATTATGATTTAGCAATATTCATTCAGAATAATCATTATTATTTTACAATTTATATGATGCTAGTTTATATTTTACATGTAGTGTGTTTCATCATGCATGGCGTGAACATTAACTGCCTAGATAGATTTCCAGTTTTTATAAAAAAAATTGCACATGCATTCAAAGTCAAGTTTGGATGCTACTGGATACCATGTCCATGTAGCATCATTTATTATGCAATAACACTCAACAGCCTGTTGTTACAGTTGTCATGTGACATGAATATTACATGCACACAGTGTCCACGTAGCATAGGTAATTGTCAAAAAGATCTGAAGATTAAATGGTAGAAAACTGCTTATTCTGCATACAGAAGTGGCTGCAAACCTTTTGTATTTTATCAGTGTATCAATATGGATTGATTCTTACATGGAATAGAACACTGCTGCACAGAAAACTAGATCTTTGCACATTATTCTTTAGAGACATGGTGTCCATGTAGCATAGGTAAATGTCGAATACTGCCACTTTATGTTGGAATTTTATTTTGCATTTCTAATGGTTCTAAATTGTTGGGAATTTGTTTGTATTAATTTTCCAACAATATAGAATGAAGCTTACATAAAATGGAACTCATATTACAGAAAACTAGATTTTGTTGTGGATTTACTCAGACACGGTGTCCTGGTAGCATAGGTATGACTATTCAGTGGCATTTGAAAGGCACTTTAAACAAACATTGAGTGATTATATGAGTTAAAGTTCATAAATATCTGCTTGTAAGGGATGTCAACTTGTTGTGGATGACCTCAAAGTAGTCATTTTCTTGTATTGTACCATTAAAATAAAAATTGGAAAGTTGATGACCATATTAAAGCAACCTGCAACCGTAGATACCACAACCTCATGTATCCGTATTCCATTTTTATGGTTTGTAATGCTGTCTTTTGTTTAGTGTAATTAAAATGTATCCTAAAGGAGATTATTTTTTCACGACACCATTAAGAATATGAGACATTCTATTTTTAATTACTGAAATGGTGTCCACGTAGCATAGGTATTTTGGAAATGCTCATTCTGCAATGGCATCACAACAAAGTTTTTCCTTAAAAAGATACAGAGTTTTGGTTTTCTTTTATGATAAAAGGGGTTGTTTGGCTAATAGAAATCATATTCAGCTGGATCTACAGCCATTCACAAATTTTGACTTCCATGTCACACTTTTGCTCCTAATTTCCTGGAGGTACCCAAATACGTTATCACGGGAAAACTGACTTTGTTGTATCGAGATATCAAAATAAATCAATGCGTTATCACAAGAAAACGGACTTTGTTATATCGAGATAACAAAATAATAAGTGGGTATCATGAGAAAACAGCAGTAAAATAAAAAAGTAATTACGCTCTCGGCTTCTGTATTAGACATTGAACACTGCATTATTAAATTTTTTATTTATCCCACCTCAGACAAGAATACTCGGCTGGTATTAGTCGAAAGCAGTCACATGGAAACCCCGTATATTCCCATATTACGTCTTTGAGCCCACACACAATGTGCGAGTCGATTATCTCCCTTAGCCTCTCTGCAGGAGCCGAAATGGCATGCATGTGAAAAAAAAGGTCTTCGGTGGGATAAATTCATTACACAGTTTGTTAAAGGGCCGATACGGAAGTATATGGGGATCAGTAAAAGGCAAGGCGTGGCATTTACTGACCCCATTTATTCTGTATTGGGCCTCTAACGAACTATGTAACTTATAATATTTCAAATTCAATATTACACATTTAATCTTACCCTTTTGTTTATTTCACATCTTAAATTACACATTCTACTTTGCACATATATATTTTACGGTTTATATAACAGTCTACATTTCTCATTCAAATATTTAGCATTTTATTCCACAAATTCTTATACTTTTATATATTTCTGATTCTATATTAAATTTTACATCGCATATTTGTTTATTTTGAACGATAAATTATACATTTCACCAGGGACGTGCGGTCAGGATAGGCAGTGACTTTTCCTTTTTTTTTTGCTAGATTTTGTCAACCTGTTTCGACGTACTATGTGTGATTGTCAATCAATCAATTTGACCTTTTTTTCTGGTCAAATAAGCCTGTAATGATTAAGAGGTAATAGTGATAAAAAGATTAATTTACCTTTATGCTTTGATTCAAGACTGCAAGGAAGTAAATTTTAATAATTAATTAGGAAAAAATCTAATCTCTCTCAATAATTTAGTATATTGTTTTGATATTTTGTTTATTGAAGACTGAAAATAAACTCCCTATTTTTAAAAAATGGCATTAAAAAGTATATATTTAAGGGGGGAAATATTATCGTAAGCATACTGACCACACATTGGACGCTGCATAAGAAAGGTTTTATTTGTTAATGGCATTGCATTAGCTTCCTCTAAGCAAATATGAACAAACTTGCTGTCTTGTGAGCATTTTAAGTTCGATGCACTGAGCAATAATGTTGTGGATGGAACAGGCAGGCCATTCTGCTGTCAAGTCTTGTAAATTAGTTAATCAATCCTCAGACTGCTAATCAAGCAAAGCAATAGAGTTATCGTTTGTTTAACGGAGAGGATTCTGCCTACCGTAACTAACCTCCAGTGGCACGTCACTGCATTTTACACCATGCTTTTATATATTTCACATTCTACATTTCACATTTATATTTCACACTCTTTTTACAGATTCTACATTGCACTTTTGTACTGTATATTTCACATTCTACTGTACGCTTATTCCTTTGCACATTTATATATTTTGTACTCTATATATACTCTGTACTACATTGCACTTCAATATATTTCACATTCAACTTAGCACATGAATATATTTTACATTCTACATTACAAATCCCACATTGCACATTAGTATATTTAGCTTTCTATGTTATATATTCTACATCACGCTTTTTCAATCAACATTGCACATTTACTGTATGTATTTCACATCTTATATTACACATTGTTCTACTTTTATATATTTCAGATCCTGTTTGACACATCTAAATCACACATTTATATACTTCACAATCTATATTACACATTCAACATCACACTTTTATGTATTTTAATTTCAATATTACGAACTCTATATGGTGATTGTATATTTTTTATATTACAAATTCCAGGGGTGGGCATGGACATTTGAAACACCGGGGGCTGAGCCCCAGAGACAGGACGTGATTTGGTACAGACTGGAATTAATGAATTTGTCAATGGTATAATGAAGTCTCACACCTGAATCCAGTGGATTGGCCTAAAATTTCACATTCCAAAGAAGTGACTAATGCAAAAACCGCATGTGATATTGGATACAGTGCTGCACATAAACATTAAAAAAAAATGCCCCGATGATTCCATGTCTTTTTTAATGTATGCTCTGATGACCCTGATATAGTGCCTGTATTAAAGCCCTCCAAAGTCTTTTAAAGCCAAAAAAATGTTAATTTACATCACCATCTTTTTGAGAGACATAGCTTAAACAAACTGACATTTGTTCTAAATTATTGTCCCTGACCTCATCAGCCACTATAGCATACATGCTGGATTCTTTCAGTTCAGCCAAAATACTCTCAGTGACTTCAACACAACACTCAATCATTTGCAGCATTGCCAACTTTCAAGCATTCGGCTTGAGTTTAAGTGGCATATTCAAGTTCCTGTGCTGTAGTCAGAAATTATTCGATCAGTGCATTTGTAAGAGATTCTCAGGCGGAATTATCGTCCTTGTGCATGGAGGCTTATCAGTTTCACAAGCGTTATGGTGGATTTCACCACTAATAACATGGAAATCAATTATGACTCTGGATTTCTCATGCTTTTCTTCACTCAGGGATTGGAAGCAATGGAATTGCATAAAAACGTTTCAAATGGTCTTATTTCATTCAAACAATTTGAACGATTGTGAAAGGCTCGCATTGCGTTCATTGAATAATTGCTGACTGCAGCACGGGAACATGAATGTGGCACTAAATCTCACGCCGAATGCGTGAGAGTTGGCAGCCCTGGTTAAACTGCTTTTGAATGTTTTAATCGCATGCACAAACAATTCGTTAAAGCCACGCATTGGCGTTTTTATAATTCCTAGAGAGGTATATTTGCAGGATCGACCGCTGTGTGCGTGTAAATATTGAAAATCCGTAAAATCTGTCGCAATATCCCAAGTTTTTAAAATCAGCTCGTCAACGTTCAGCTATGAAAACCCTCTAATGTTAGACTACTACACCAATGTGGTTAATCAATGTGGTTAATCTCATGTAGTGGTAGCTAGCCACAACGGCAAAAAGTTCGAAGTTTACTGTTCTCTTTGCCAGATGCAAAAAACATGACCTTAATATTCTATCAAAAATGGAAGGCCTAAATCTAATCTAATGTTACCTTTATCGTTTTATGTTGGCTCAGAATCACTGATACAACCTTTAAGGTGAGAGAAACCAGAGACAACTCACTTAAACGAAAGCTGTTTAATGGAAATGAAATGATGTTACGTGAGTTCGCAGGTGAAATTAAGTGACGACCCAAAAAAATGCAGCCTTCAAAGGATGTAGCATATGCTTTCAGATGCACCCATCAAATTAGCTTATAAAGTTTCCGGGCTTCCGGGAGGATGCTTTTATGAGAACGATACAGACACATAAGCGTCCCTGTAACTATGATAACTAACCAACGCGCACCATGGATAAATTCCAAAATAGGCCAAAGACTCAGTGGTTGCAAGAGGTCAAAGTTCATACTTGTCTTATTTTTTTTTTTTTTTAATATAAATTTGCCATCTCCAATCCCACCCGAATCTAGAATGCCCAATCCGAGAACTATGTACAAGGCTTGCTTGCACGCAACCCCCTATTGCCAGCTCAGGAGAGAGAGAGACAGTTAGCGGCTCTCCTCTGAAGCACTTGCCTGTCAGCACCCGCATCTTTACACTCACTGGTCGAAACTATTGCAAGTTCAAAACGATGGCGGAGGATACCTGATCATGAGCAAGTTCAGAATCACACTGACAAGCGCCCGGCTGGAGGAGGAGGCGCTTGAGCAACGAACAAGACAATCATTTTAAATTTTTAATTTAATTTTAAGGCAGTCCCTTCTCAATTTGCATCCCTACAGCACTGAAGCCAATTGTGCTCTGTTCTGAAAAAGCTGCCGATCACTGCTGGTTGTACGACTGGGGATCGAACCCACGCCGCAGTAGATCCTCCTGCATCGCAATTGCGGCTTCTTAAAACCGAGTGAGCTAACCCGGAAGCATTTGTCTTATTTTTTTATCCTTAAGAAAAGACATTGAGCTAAAGAAAAAATACACTGGGCTATAGCCCAGTAGCCAGGCCCTAAACACGCCCCTGATACATTCTACATTGCACTCTTATATTTTTTGCTTTCTATATTACACTTTCAACATTAAACGGAGGTCCTGGGTTTAAGCCCCAGCTGGGCAGGACCACTCTGTGTGAAGTTTGCATGTTCTTGTGAGAGTTTTCCCTTGCAGTCCCTCCCCTGCTGCATTCCTCACCTCCACTTTAATGAGCAACAGGTGTGGCTGGTTGAAGTGGAGGTGAGGGCAGGGTTTTTAAGGGCTGGCTTTGCCATTTTTCTATGCAGCTGCACTCTCGTTTACTAGCCCTGCTGTTTTGAGTTGCTGCTCCCTGGTTTTTTTTTCTAATGTCTTTTGTCTTTACAGAATTTTATTAAAATGTTTCTTTTTTTTTTGCATCAGCCGGTGCGTGTGGGTCCCTTTTTTAACCTTTGGGTCCCTGGTCCCAAATCATGACAGTTCTTGGGTTTGCGTGGGTTTCCTCCAGGTACTTCATTTCCCCTAACCTGTAAAATGTATTCTGCAGGAACCTGCTACCAGTGCTCCTGACCAAGGATCTGGCTTTAGAAAGACATTCTCTATAGGAACACTCGTACCAGTGCCCCTGAGCAAGCCTCTGACTTTATAAAGACATGCCCTACAGGAACACTCGTACCAGTGCCCCTGAGCAAGCCTCTGACTTTATAAAGACATGCCCTACAGGAACACTCGTACCAGTGCCCCTGAGCAAGCCTCTGACTTTATAAAGACATGCCCTACAGGAACACTCGTACCAGTGCCCCTGAGCAAGCCTCTGACTTTATAAAGACATGCCCTACAGGAACACTCGTACCAGTGCCCCTGAGCAAGCCTCTGACTTTATAAAGACATGCCCTACAGGAACACTCGTACCAGTGCCCCTGAGCAAGCCTCTGACTTTATAAAGACATGCCCTACAGGAACACTCGTACCAGTGCCCCTGAGCAAGCCTCTGACTTTATAAAGACATGCCCTACAGGAACACTCGTACCAGTGCCACGCAGAGGATAAATTACCCCGCAGGGTTCAATACTTATTTACATGTGTGTGTATATATGCATCTTTTTGTGATGGGTGCTGGCAGTGGACGCCAAGAGCAGCGGCCAGAAATAAAAGGCAACACTCAGAGTGCTGAGAGACTAAAAGCAGATAAAAATAAAGAGGCTCGCGCTACCAACGGACCTGACGCTGCCCGTGGTAGCAAACAGGCGAGCTCGAGGAAAGACAAAAGAAAAGGGAAATAAACCAAAGACTCCCTTACTAACTAACACAATTCCTGATTAGCAACTAAGTTCCTAACAATAATCTCTTTAGAGAACCTTACCGGCTAAAGCGCCAAAGAAGGACTGACACTCTAGCAGTGGGAGCGAGGTGAAATAGGAGCTTAAATAGAGTCCGGGCCACACCCCCAAGCAATGCCAGCTGGCCCAGGAATCCGATAGGGAGCAAACAATATCATCCCGGTCGAGAGCAACAAACAGCTCTCAAAGCTCCCAAATCATGACACATTAGTCATTAATTTCCAAGTAAGTATGGTATTATGCCACTAACATTCAACATGACATGGAAATGATACTAGAATGTCAAAGTTATTTAATTTCATTAAATCTCCGGATGATATTTTTCTCATTTTTAAATCTTCTCCACTGTATTTGGTACGACGCGCTCATTAGTGCTGAAACTGAGGAAAGAGAGGCAGGAAGAGAGAGGTACTATCTGTTAATCACTGAAATGGAAAGGAAGTTTTAAATATTAATATTTTTACTGTTCTCAATGCAGAATATGTCAGACAGCTTGCAAAGAATATGGGCCTTGCAAGTTAGGGACCAGGCTTTAGTGACACATGTTGTGTTGACAGTAATACTTTATACACACCTGTGTGTGTATGTGCGTGTGTGTGTGTGTGTGTGTGTGTGTGTCCTCTCTGCTTCGTTGTTTGAGCTGTCGGGTAAGAGCTGATGGATCTCCCTGCTGTAGGGAACATATGGTTATGATGCTAACCCTGAGATAATCATCCAGTTTAAAGAGGGACTAATGTTCCTCGGCACTAATCGGATTTTATTGTCTTTAGTATTTACATAGACCGTTCCTCTAAATTACTTTGGGATGGTCTCATTTCTAACCGGGAATAATAATCGTCATGTTGAATAAAGGATGACTGGAGTTGTTGCCATAGGCATGATGTAGTCATCTGCACAGAGCTGTATCAGGATGTGCACATCTGTACAGAGCTGGAGCAGGGTGTGCACATCTGTACAGAGCTGGAGCAGGGTGTACACATCTGTGCAGAGCTGTATCAGGGTGTGCACATCTGTGCAGAGCTGGATCAGGGGGCGCACATCTGTACAGAGCTGCAGCAGAGCATGCACATCTGTGCAGAGCTGTATCAGGGTGCGCACATCTGTGCAGAGCTGTATCAGGGTGCGCACATCTGTCCAGAGCTGTATCAGGGTGCGCACATCTGTACAGAGCTGTAGCAGCGTATGCACATCTGTGCAAAGCTGTATCAGGGTGCGCACATCTGTGCAGAGCTGTATCAGGGTGCGCACATCTGTACAGAGCTGTATCAGGGTGCGCACATCTGTACAGAGCTGTAGCAGCGTATGCACATCTGTGCAGAGCTGTATCAGGTTGCGCACATCTGTGCAGAGCTGTATCAGGGTGCGCACATCTGTACAGAGCTGTATCAGGGTGCGCACATCTGTACAGAGCTGTAGCAGCGTATGCACATCTGTACAGAGCTGGAGCAGGGTGTGCACATCTGTACAGAGCTGCAGCAGAGCGTGCACATCTGTGAAGAGCTGTATCAGGGTGCGCACATCTGTGCAGAGCTGTATCAGGGTGTGCACATCTGTGAAGAGCTGGATCAGGGTGCGCACATCTGTACAGAGCTGCAGCAGAGCATGCACATCTGTGCAGAGCTGTATTAGGGTGTGCACATCTGTGCAGAGCTGTATCAGGGTGTGCACATCTGTGCAGAGCTGGATCAGGGTGCGCACATCTGTACAGAGCTGCAGCAGAGCATGCACATCTGTGCAGAGCTGTATCAGGGTGCGCACATCTGTACAGAGCTGTATCAGGGTGCGCACATCTGTACAGAGCTGTAGCAGCGTATGCACATCTGTGCAGAGCTGTATCAGGTTGCGCACATCTGTGCAGAGCTGTATCAGGGTGCGCACATCTGTACAGAGCTGTAGCAGCGTATGCACATCTGTACAGAGCTGGAGCAGGGTGTGCACATCTGTACAGAGCTGCAGCAGAGCGTGCACATCTGTGAAGAGCTGTATCAGGGTGCGCACATCTGTGCAGAGCTGTATCAGGGTGTGCACATCTGTACAGAGCTGCAGCAGAGCATGCACATCTGTACAGAGCTGTAGCAGGGTGTGCACATCTGTACAGAGCTGGAACAGGGTGTACTCATATATAAAGAGCTGGAGCAAGGTGTGCACATCTCTACAGAGCTGTAGCATGGTGTGCACACCGGAGCAGAGCTGTAGCAGGGTGTGCACATCTGCATAGAGCTGTAGCAGGGTGTGTACATCAGTGCAAAGCTGTAGCGGTGGGTGTACAAAACGTGTACAAGTTGGCACGTTGTGTAAATCGTAAATAAAAACCGAATATAATGATTTGCAAATCCTTTTCCACCTATATTCAATTGAATACACTGCAAAGACACGTTACTTAAGGTTCGAACAGGTAAACTTCGTAATTTTTTGCAAATATTAGCTCATTTGGAATTTGATGCAACATGTTTCAAAAAAGCTGGCACAAGTGGCAAAAAAGACAGAGAGAGTTGAGAAATGCTCATCAAACACTTATTTGGAACATCCCACAGGTGAACGGGCTAATTGGGAACAGGTGGGTGCCATGATTGGGTATAAAAGCAGCTTCCCTGAAATGCTCAGTCATTGACAAACAAGGATGGGGCGAGGGTCACCACTTAGTGAACAAATGCGTGAGCTGATTGTTGAAAAGTTTAAAAACAACATTCCTCAATGAGCTATTGCAAGAAATTTAGGGATTTCATCATCTACGGTCCGTAATATCGTCAAAAGGTTCGGAGAATCTGGAAAAATCACTGCACGTAAGCGACAAAGCCGAAAACCAACATTGAATGCCCGTGACCTTCGATCCCTCAGGCGGTACTGCATCAAAAACCGACATCAGTGTGTAAAGGACATCACCACATGGGCTCAGGAACACTTCAGAAAACCACTGTCAGTAACTACAGTTCGTCGCTACATCTGCAAGTTCAAGTTAAAACTCCACAATGCAAAGCGAAAGGCATTTATCAACAGCACCCAGAAACGCCGCCGGCTTCGCTGGGCCCAAGCTCATCTAAGATGGACTGATGCAAAGTGGAAAAGTGTTCTGTGGTCTGACGAGTCCACATTTCAAATTGTTTTTGGAAACTGTGGACATCGTGTCCTCCAGACCAAAGAGGAAAAGAACCACCCGGACTGTTATAGGCGCAAAGTTCAAAAGCCAGCATCTGTGATGGTATGGGGGTGTATTAGTGCCCAAGGCATGGGCAACTTACACAGATGTAAAGGCACCATTAATGCTGAAAGGGACATACAGGTTTTGGAGCAACATACAGTCGTATGAAAAAGTTTGGGCACCCCTGATCAGTTTCAAGATTTTCCTTTATAAATCATTGCTTGTTCGGATGAGCAATTTTAGTTAAATATATCATATAGCAGATAAACACAGTGGTATTTGAGAAGATAAATGAATTTTATAGGATTTACAGGAAGTGTGCAATAATTACTTAAACAAAAGTAGGCAGGTGCATAAATTTGGGCACCGTTGTTGTGTTATTGATTTGAATACCTTTAGCACTAATTATTGGAACACAGTATTAGTTTGATAAGCTCATTGACCCTTGACCTACATATACAGGTGAAGTCAATCATGAGAAACAGTATTTAAGGTGGCCAGTGGCAAGTTTTTCTCCTCTTTGCATCTTCTCTGGAGAGTGGAAACATGGGAGCCTCAAAACAACTGTCAAATGACCTGAAAACAAAGATTGTTCAACATCATGGTTTAGGGGAAGGATACAAAAAGCTTGCTCAGAGATTTCAGCTGTCAGTTTCCACTGTGAGGAACATAGTGAGGAAATGGAAGACCACAGGCACAGTTCTAGTTAAGGCCCGGAGTGGCAGGCCAGGAAAAATCTCAGATAAGCAGAGGCGAAGGATGATGAGAACAGTCAAACTCAACCCACAGACCAGCTCCAAAGACTCAGCCCACAGACCAGCTCCAAAGACTCAACCCACTGACCAGCTCCAAAGACCTACAACATGATCTCGCTGCAGGTGGCGTCACTGTGCATCGTTCTAACTATTCAGCGCACTTTGCACCAGGAGATACTGTATGGGAGAGTAATGCGGCAGAAGCCTTTTCTGCGCACATGCCACAAACAGAGTCGCTTCAGGTATGCTGAAGCACATTTTGACAAGCCAGCTTCATTTTGGAATAAGGTGCTGTGGACTGATGAAACTAAAATTGAGTTATTTGGACATAACAAGGGGCGGTATGCATGGCGGAAGAAGAGCACAGAATTCCAAGACAAACACTTGCTACCCACAGTAAAATTTGGTGGTTCCATCATGCTGTGGGGCTGTGTGGCCAGTGCAAGTACTGGCAATCTTGTTAAAGTTGAAGGTCGCATGGATTCAAGTCAGTATCACCAGATTCTTGCGAACAATGTTCAAGAATCAGCGACAAAGTTGAAGTTGCGCCGGGGCTGGATTCTTCAACAAGACAACGACCCTAAACACTGCTCAAATTCTACTAAGGCATTCATGCAGAGGAACAAGTACAACGTTCTGGAATGGCCATCTCAATCCCCAGACCTGAATATTATTGAAAATCTGTGGTGTGATTTAAAGTGGGCTGTCCATGCTCGGAAACCATCAAACCTGACTGAACTGGAGATGTTATGTAAAGAAGAATGGTCAAAAATACCTTCAACCAGAATCCAGACCCGCATTGGAAGCTATAGGAAGCGTTTCAAGGCTGTTATTTCTGCAAAAGGAGGATTGACTAAATATTGATGTAATTTTTCAGTTGGGGTGCCCAAATTTATGCACATACCTACTTTTGTTTTAGTAATTATTGCACACTTTCTGTAAATCCAATCAACTTCATTTCACTTCTCAAATATCACTGTGTTTGTCAGCTATATGATATATTTAACTGAAATTGCTGATCCTAACAACCAATGATTTGAAAATGATCAGGGGTGCCCAAACTTTTTCAAATGACTGTATGTTGCCATCCAAGCAACGTCTTTTTCATGTACACCCCTGCTTATTTCAGCAAGACAATGCCAAGCCACATTCTGCACGTGTTACAACAGCATGGCTCCATAGTAAAAGAGTGCGGGTACTAGACTGGCCTGCCTGTAGTCCAGATCTGTCTCCCATTGAAAATGTGTGGCGCATTATGAAGCGTAAAATACGACAACGGAGACCCCGGACTGTTGAACAACTTAAGCTGTACATCAAGCAAGAATGGGAAAGAGTTCCACCTGAAAAGCTTCAAAAATTTGTCTCCTCAGTTCCCAAACGTTTACTGAGTGTCATTAAAAGGAAAGGCGATGTAACACAGTGGTAAAAAGGCCCCAGGGCCAATTTTTTTGCAATGTGTTGCTGCCTTTAAATTCTAAGTTAATGATTATTTGCAAAAAGAAAATAAAGTTTCTCAGTTTGAACATTAAACATCTTGTCTTTGCAGTGTATTCAATTGATCATAAGTTGAAAAGGATTTGCAAATCATTGTATTCTGTTTTTATCTACGATTCACATAACGTGCCAACTTCGCTGGTTTTGGGTTGTACATCCGTCCAGAGCTGTAGCAGGGGGTGGACATCTGTACAGAGCTGTAGCAGGGTGAGCACATCTGTGCAGAGCTGTAGCAGGGTGTGCACATCTGTATAGAGCTGTAGCATGGAGTGCACATCTGTGCAGAGCTGTATCAGGGTGTGCACATCTGTGCAGAGTTGTAGCAGGGTGTGCACATCTGTGCAGAGCTGTAGTAGGATGTGCACATCAGTGCAGAGCTGTACAGAGCTGTAACAAGGTGTGCACATCTGTACAGTTCTGTAGCAGGGTGTGCTCATGTGCACAGAGCTGTAGCAGGGTGTGCACATCTGTGCAGAGCTCTAGAAGGGTGTGCACATCTGTACAGAGCTGGAGCAGGGTGTGCACATCTGTACATTGCTGGAGCATGGTGTGCACATCTGTACAAAGCTGTAGCAGATTGTGCACATCTGCGCAGAGCTGTAGCAGGGTGTGCACATCTGTACAGTGCTGTAGCAGGGCGTCCACATATGTACAGATCTGTAGCATGGTGTCCACCTATGTACAGAGCTGCGGCGGGGTGTGCACATCTGTGCAGAGTTGCAGCAGGGTGTCCACATATGTACAGAGTTGTAGCAGGGTGTCCACATATGTACAGAGCTATAGCAGGGTGTGCACATCTGTGCAGAGCTGTATCAGGGTGTGCACATCTGAGCAGAGCTTTAGCGGGGTATGCACATCTGTACAGAGCTGTAGCGGGGTGTGCACATCTGTGCAGATCTGTATCGGGTGTGCACATCTGTACAGAGCTGTAGCGGGGTGTACACATCTGTACAGAGCTTCAAGAGTGTATCAAAGTCTTTCTGGCATTTGATGTGATGTAATAAAGCTTCTCTGTCCTTACATTCAGTTGGAGCTTGTGTTTCGTCTTCCCCTCCTGATCCAGTCATCAATCACTCATCCAGCTTTTTTTTTACCTGTCTAAAACTCAGCCATTATACTAATCTCTCGACATCATGTCTTCATCTCAGGCACACATCTCCACCCATAATAACACCCCATCTATCACACTGTCTCTCTGTCTATTTCTCTCTGTCTAATGTATAGTTCTGCTTTAAGTGTTTCTCCTTCCTGCTGTTTGTATCTGTTGCCTGCTGTGGTTGGATTCTGCCTAATCTTTTATTTTTTTACATTCACTCTAAAATCCACAAGTTCTTGGGGAGTCGTTGTCTGCCATTCTCTCCTCACTGATAAACAGATATTTTTGAGCAGGTTTCCTCCTTGAGAAAATGAGCTTTGCTGTAATTGGCCGGGATACAGAGCGAAACGCCAAAATAGTCATGATACCATAATGAGGGAGAGAAAGGTGTACAGGGTTAGCGAGGCTACATGAGGGAGCAGGGCACACACATAGAGCCGGTTGGTGTGAGCTAAGCAGGCATGTTTCCCGAAAGCACAGGTGCTAACTAACATAGTTGAGAGCACTGATTGTGAATGGATGAGCTATGTAAGTTGCTAACTTAATTAGCAACTATGTTTTTGGGAAAAGCACTAAGGAGCAGGTCTGTCTGTGATGTGTAAAATGGCTGGAATTTCAAGCTGTGTGCTTCAAACGCTTAAGTGGTAAAGCAACTATGATGGCTAAACCAGGTGGTTGTCAAAATCAACCTTTGTTGGGCTGTTAGAAAGAAGGGCAGCTGAACTTAACTGAAGTTCAGGTAACCTGAACTTATTGCGTAAGATTTTTCAGTCACACTAGATCAGGGCCGCATTAAAGAACCATGGGCCCCGGGGCTACCACTTTTTCAAGGCCCCCCCGCATCATCGCCGCGCCAATTACCATCGCAATTACACTACTGACCAATCCCATCTGCGCAACATCAGCCCTGCTTACTTTCTATGCAATAATGCATTAACAATTTCTTGTAACTGCAGTTTCAATTCATGACTATTATTGCACAAAATACTTTTATCATAGAGAGGCTTACATATGTTCACTAAAATTATACAGAAATTGCGTCACCAAAAAGAATTAAGACCAGCTATCAGTTGGACAATATACATCTCTCTGACACATGCAGCACCCTCTATAATTATTGGCACCCCTGGTTACGATGTGTTAAAAGCCTTAAAATAAACTCAATTTTTATTGCAGAAGCATACTCTCACACTGAAAATTGTAGAAAAAATTTAACCTTCAACTCAAGTGAGTTTTACGGGGGGAAAAAATCCCTGACTAAAAAATAATAATTTTTCATAAAACCACCTGCTCCACAATTATTGGCACCCCTAACAATTCCTATGAAATAAATGTAATTAAAGTATTTCTGTCATTTATACAGTAGTTTACAAAGTTGATCAGAGTATCTAGGAACAATTAATTAGTAATTCATCACTTCCTGTTTCCCTGGGGTATAAATATGACGTGACACAGAGGCCATTTCTCGTATCCACTCTTCAACATGGGAAAGACAAAGGAACACACCATTCAAGTAAGGCAGATGTGTGTCAACCTTCACAAGTCAGGCAATGGCTACAAGAAAATAGCTACTCGCCTGCACCTTCCCATATCTACTGTCAGAGGAATCATTAAGAAGTTCAAAACAACTGGAACAGTGGAAAACAAGCCTGGACGAGGACGCAAGGTTATTTTTCCAGTGAGGAGGATGGTAAGAGAAATAAAAAGTTCTCCAAAGCTCACTGTGAAAGAATTGCAACAAATGGTAGCATCTTTGGGTCACAAATTCTCCAAAACAACCATCAGGTGCTATCACCATGCCAACAAGCTGTTTGGAAGGCATGCACGGAAAAAACCTTTTTCTCACTCACAATCATAAACGCAAACGTCTGGAGTTTGCTAAGCGATCCTGGGACTTCAACTGGGACCGTGTGCTTTGGTCAGATGAGACCAAGATAGAGCTTTTTGGCAAGAAACACCCTCATTGGGTCTGGCGGAACACAAAAGATGAGTATGCAGAAAAGCACCTCATGCCCACTGTGAAGTATGGGGGAGGATCAGTGATGCTGTGGGCCTGTTTCTCTTCAAGTGGCCCTGGGAACCTTGTTAGGGTGCATGGCATCATGAACGCTTTGAAATACCAGGATATTAGAAATCAAAATCTGGTGGCCTCTGCCCAAAAGCTGAAGCTGGGTCGTCACTGGGTCTTTCGGCATGATAATGACCCAAAACATGTGGCCAAATCTACACAGAAATGGTTCACCAGACACAGAATCAAGCTCCTCCCACAGCCATCTCAGTCCCTAGACCTCAACCCCATTGAAAACCTGTGGAGTGAGCTGAAGAAGAGAGTGCACAGGAGAGGACCCAGGTCGCCGGATAATTTAGAGAGATTGTGCAAAGAGGAATGGTCGAAGATCCCTCTTTCTGTATTCTCCCATCTTGTGAAACATTGTAGGAGAAGATTAGGTGCTGTTTTGTTGGCAAAAGGGGGTTGTACAAAGTATTAACATCAGGGGTGCTAATGATTGTGGCACACAGGATTTGACGTAAAAGAATTATTTCTTAATGTGGGATTTTTTTTCCATTGAATAAATGCACTTGAATTAAAGGTCAGATTTTCCTCTTTTTTCCATTGTGGTCCTACATTATTTAGAAAAAAAACTGAATTTATTAGAAGCTAAAGTACATATCATAACCAGGGGTGCCAATAATTATGGAGGGCACTGTCACTCATACAAGCAAGCAAACACACACTCTACAACATAGGCGCCGATTTTTGTGTATCCTGGTGGGTGCTCAAAACCTAAAATAACTTGCTACTATCAAAAAAAATTAATAGGGCGATTCCATGAGGTGTCGTACGGGACATTCATAGTGGTCTTATTTAGCCAAGATTCTTTAGGAACATTGGGAATGATTACCACAGAGATGTGGTAAGAGGTGAGTTATACTGGTACACCAACTCCTGGAATGTTCACCCTTTTATGGATTAGCAATTAAAAAAATGTGTGGTGTCGTACGGGACACCAAAGCAGACAACATATTTGACAGCGCACTACTCATCTCGAAAAGTCTGTGAATTGGCAATATTAACCGACTTCAAGTGAACCTTAAAATATCAGCTAGTAGTTCCTCCAGCTGTCAGTCACTTTTCCTTTTATCTCTTAAAGTAGTTGAGCCAGGCCCAAAAATGTGTGGTGTCGTACGCGACAAGTAAAAAGGTGTCGTACGGGACACATTTGTCCATTCCCCTAAATTATCAAATCCTGCTTCCCAGCAGTACAATAGATGAAGTGTATAGGTACAGGTGAATAAAATTTTTATTGAGAACTTGAAACAGCAGCAAAATTTTACTCAAAGTCATGTGTACATTTCACAAGTTGACAGCAACAAACATTGAACAATGAACACCAGAACAGTATGAAGAGCATATGTTTTTCTCCCAAGATTTTCTTCCTCAGTCAGTAAACAGAAACAGTGTGCTTCTCTGCCCATAGTAGAATAGAATGATCAAGAAATGCAGAATGGCAAAATAGTAGCATACATAACATGGTTATCTGAGGTCCTCCGTTGCACAAAGCCCCCGGTTTTATCACTAAATTGACAACATATTTTATGCTTAGACTCCAACGACAAATTCAGCTCTCCCTTATATCCTTGTAAGTACTCATGTTGATAGCCGATCACTCAGTTATTCACTTAGGCTCATCTGCGTAATGCACACTTATAGTTCACACCCCCACGTGAAAATTCTGCGGTAATTATGTTTTAATTGATTAATTTCTTATTCAATTCCAGAGAGTTTAAACTTTCCACAGTATCCGAAAGACATTGATTGGACAATAAGAATAGTGTACAAACCTGTGCATAAAAGTAAGGTCGGTTGTATTCTCCTTATGTTGGGCATGGTTGCCCAGCTGAAAATGACACGATTTCAAAGAAAAAAAGACATCAAAAACTGGCCTGAAGTGTTCCGTTACATTTACGGGATTATGGTCAATGGGAATGATTCCAAATGAAACAGAACTGGAGGGTTCCTCCTACCTGATGTATCCGTCTCTGGAGCAGGGAGTCATTGAAAAAGGTTAAACTTCTACTCTGTTTGCATTTTGCTCAATGTGGCTTTTTCCTTCAGAATTTATACCATGCTCAATGAAATCGAATGCCGAGGTTTTTTGTTTCTTCAAAATGCAAGCAGCCCATGCACTTCGGTAGACCCCCTGGTACGTTCATTGGACCATTCTGTTCAATTTGGGTAGAAAATTGCCTGATTATTCGTAATAATGGAATGTCTATTCTGTTAAAATGATATATATTTCAGATATTACTGAGTTAGTGAGTAATACTTGTTCCTTATAAGGTGTGGTTAGTGTTTATATCAGGTCGCGAGCTTGGAAGTGGGAACTGCTAGCTTTTCATTGCAGGGTGAATGTTCCTACTGTTAAATAAGCAGTTCATTTAATGAGAACGTGTGTTGGCTAGTGGGACTCTCAAGAATAATTGACAAAATTCTCATTTTCATCATGCAGAAAAGGCTTGTTTAGGGATGGCAATTTTGAACCTTTGACACATTCTTGAAACCTCTGAAACAACCACTGTTTTGAAATGTTCCGAATTGTTTCGAAACCAGATTTATTTCAGTATTGCCCAGCCCAGTGGCAAAACCTTTACTGCAGCTATTAAAATGTTTCGAAGTGAAACAAAACACATGGATCATTGCCTAGGGGGGGAGCAGGAAAAACGTCACTAGTCACATACCAAAGTTTTGAAGCAGAGTCGTAAACCCATGTCAAACCAGGAAGTTTTGAACGTGTTCGAAACAGTTCGAATCTGCATGTCAAAATTGCCATCTCTAGGCTTGTTTTGTGTTTGGAGAGGTTACTCATGATTGATGTCCATCTGCACCTATATTGATGAACTCATGCTAAATTCAATGAGATAATCATTGCTTCATGTTGAATTTCATGCATCTAAAGTTGATTAAATATATGATTACTTTATGATTTGACAGTGCCCCATTTTGAGGTATCTTTGACTTTGGGGTGCAGTCTGGATAGCTGTCTTATTTGGGTTCAAAAAAGTAGGTAATTTAGATTTCAACGGTCAAATGACTTGCACTTGTGGTCAAGGAGTTCATGATCCCAGAAATTTATATAAATTTATATATATATATATATATATATATATATATTTTTTTTTTTACAATTTCAATGCTGAATTTTTTTTTTTTTTTTGAATACGATGAAACTCGAAATGCTTGGAGTGTCATGACTCAATTGAGCCATTCCTTTCCTGTCTGTGAAGCTGTAATCTTCAATTATAAAGCCTTAAATAAGAAAACACATAAAAAGCCAGTTTTGGCTTCTGCGCAAAGGGGTTAATTTGCCATACCATGTTCATTCTACTTCACTTTACCTGAAATTTGGTACTATCTGCTATCTGGGACAGTGTGCCACTTTAAAACTTGTCACAAGTGTGGATCTTCATGATCTGTGTGAATTTCTATAATTTCTAGCATGCCCAGCGGAAAATTCCATTCACGTGCTGCCCTCTCTTGTTTTATGCCTCCTTTTGCCAGCTGAGATAACTAAAACAAAATGATTTACTGATTTTTACTGATTTTCTGCCTTGTACATACCTTGGGCTCTCTCAAAATACTGAGAACTATATTGGTGTCATACGGGACAATGGTGTTGTACGGGACAGGTAAATATCTGGTGTCTAGTCCTAACCAAGAGGGTAATTTTAATGAAATATGGCAAATATTGTTGCTTAGTACTAACACTCAGAAAATAATAATTACCACTGTTGTAAAACATTCTAAACAAGTGGTACAAAGATAAATTCATAGTCTTGTAGTTGTTCGGGACAACAGGGCTTGCTAAATTTCAGATAAATTTCCAGATAATTGAAATGTGGAAAAGGCGCAAATTCAATCTATGGGTGGTGGCAGTGAAACCTTACAGTCCACTACCCACTCATGATAAAAGACAGTTGCTATATCTATACCGATGGGAGACAGCCTGTGTAAAAATTTATGCAAGATCAACCATGTGTTGTCCGAAATTATGTACTGGCAGATAAGGGGTTAAAAAACAAATACACACGAATTTCTGAACAGAGATCTTTTTGTTCCTGAAAGAAGGGGTTATAAGTTGATGAAAAATATCCACACAACTTCATTTGGTGCATTCTGAATTTCTATTGATTTTGTCCACATTTTCATGGAATTGCCCAATAATAAATAAATAAATAAGGAGTAAAATGCACGTTTTTTTGCAAGCTTTGACCGACATTAACACCACGCCCGCACGCGCACACGCCGATGATTCATATCACAGAAAGAAATAGTCGGTACCACCCAATCAGTTCGAGAGGTCTGTCTGAATAAACAGCGTCAACCAAATCCACAATCCGACACAGAAACTGCTTATACAATATGCCTAGCCAGAGACTATATGCAAATGCAGGGCTCCCCGTAGTGCTGGAAGTAATTGAACCATGACGTACTTTTCAGCACCTTACCAGCTCCATTCGTTCATTAATAACTGCCTGATATTCTGCTGTCAACGATCAGCAGTGCTACCAAGCTTAGAGGAGACAGATATGATTATCAATTAAAAGTTCAATGACACACACCTACAAAGTAATAACCATAGCCACCGAGATTGCATTAGTAAAAAGTCTCACGAGCATAAATCATATAGTAAATCCTCCATCCGAAACAAATCCGACATCACCTCATTTGCACAGTACTACAGTAAATCCACCAAAACACTGCGTAACTGTAATGGTTAAGAGGCAAAAATATTAACACGTAAACAAATTATTGCGTGGTAGGCTATTGAACTATGTCAACCTACATCACAGCACATGCAATCAAATGCATTTGATTGATAATCAATTCATAGGCCCTCACAGCTACTTCATGTGAAGAAAAAACTTTGTTTGTTCACTCACCGTTGATGTTACTTGATGAGGAAAGTGTTGCTCCTAGTAACTGCGCGCTTACTGAAATGGTTCGCGATTTCATCCAAACGTTGGTTAACGTTAGTTAGCGCAAAAACTCCATAGCTGGTGAACGAGCTAACCAGCCTCTCTAATGTTTTAACTGACTTAGCTACGCGGCTAATTCATGACCAATTGCTAATCCGCGAAATAATCGTGATTAACTGTTTTATTGGTTTATATGTACTGAAATTAACTAGCTGAGCAGGCGAGCTGGCTTGCTAGCCTAGCTTGTGAGCTAGTTTGTTGATTTCTTTAGCCGACATTAGCTGGCAAATTTTATCTTTGATGCCTATTAGTGTCAGCTAGCGAGCTAAATGCTCATGGTTCAATTCTAGCGATGATAGTCAGCGAAATAATGGCTATTCATTCATGTTCTTTTGCATTTAAAGCACCAAATATGACTGTTAGCTAGCTTGGCTTGCAAACTAGCTAAGCAAGTAATCTTATGTTTGCTCGCTTGCTAGCTAAAAGTTCGGAGCACTTCAATTGTGCTGACTTGGATTTCTCCAAGGAGGTGTTTTTGTATGAAGGTACATTTGTGTCTTTATTTTTCAATCAAAACAAAGTTGCTTCAGCCAAAAAAACATATTTTCAATCATAAAAAACCTTTTCAATCAAAGGAAAAAAGTGTTTGAATGCAAAAATAAAATTGAGACCCAAAAAATTGCATTTGATTGAATTTGATTGAAAAGGTTTTTATTTTATTATTTGATTGAAAATATATATATATTTTTTGGTTGAAGCCATTTTTTTTTTTTGCTCCATGTTATGGGTAGGACATTCATGTCTTTATTATTCAATCCCAAAAAATATCCCTTCAATCAAAGAAAAAAAGTCTTCAAATGAATTTTATTGGGTCTCAATTTTATTTTTGCATTCAAACACTTTTTTCTTTGATTGAAGTGAAAAAAAGTTTTGAAGTCGTTTTTTTCGATTGAAGTGAAAAAAGTTTTGAAGTCGGTTTTTCTCGCAGTGGGCGGATGCTTCCCCATTGGTCAGACATGTTTGAGTAACAAGTGTCTACACCAATGACGTTTGAAATAGGAATCTCTTTCTAAAACCAGGAAGTCGCCATTTGCTAAGTACAGTTATGCGGTGAAAATCTGTCTTCCGTCCTTTCGATATGCACGAACTTTCCCAACAACGGCGGCGAATGGAAAAGCGCACAACTGTTAGTTTTAATTACCGATACATTACTGATGTTTGAATGCAGCTTCAAGTGTGTCCATTCGTAGTTTAAACTCCAAATCTGTGGGCGACACATAGAGCCCGCTTGAATGTGAGGTCTCCAACCGCGTTAATTAGGAAGCCTTAAAAGGAACGCGATGGAAGCGCTTAGGCTTCCCATCGAGAGCAGCTTCTCTCGTATAGTCCCTTTGAAATTCGTCGTTGAATATCGCACATCTGTAGTAGTTAAACACGAAATGTTATTTATTTGTGGTACATCTCATGCAGTGGGTCTCAACAAAGGGGAAGCGATCCCCTCCTGGAATGTTTTTTTTTTTTTTTCTTTAGATTACATCACCTACAGTCATATATAATTTGCCTCAAAATAGATTTTGAGGGTAGCTATTGTGGGTAACAGAGCGTCAAAGTGTCAGCAGCATCAACAATGGAGAAACGTAAGGTGCCACCGTGGGTGAAAAGGAGCCCCGAGCTAAGCTTCGGAAATACATTTATCAAGAGGACGGCTGCTTCTCCTAACCTGGACTGTGCGTGTGTAACAGTTTATGCAAACACAGAACATTGTAACATTAGATCCCAACCGATCCTGTCGCACGTCTGGATATTCAAATAATCAATGAAGTTATGGTGCTGTGCCTCGTACTTAAAAGCCAGAGACACGCACATAGACTATTATTTCTGCTGCAGGAGGATCCGTGCCGTAGGCATTTATTTAATAAGCCAAACACATATTTTCTTGGAGGAATCCTGTAGCTACTTTCACTTCGTGCACCTGCGGACCCGTTTCTTCTGCAGAAGGAAGGAGAAGTAAATCCATATTGCAGAAAGTCAGGGCGATATTTCTGAATCTTAGCTCGGGGCTCCTTTTCACCCGCCGGCAACTTACTTTTCTCCGTTGTTGATGCTGCGGACTCTTTGACACCCATAATTACCCTCAATAAAATTCATTTTAAGACAAATTAAATGATTGCAGGTGATGTAATCTAAAAAAAGGAAATAATAATTATTCCAGGAGAGAGTCGCTACCCCCTTGCTGAGACCCGCTGCATTAGATGTACCACAAACGAATTACATTTCATATCTAACCACTTCAAACATATGGGATGTGCGGTCAGGGTAGGCAGTGACTTCTCCTTTTTTGCTAGATTTTGTCAACCTGTGTCCACCTACTATGTCTGATTGTCAGTCAGTCTATTTGACCTTTTTTCTGGTCAATTAAGCCTGAAATGATTAAGAGGTGGAAGAGACAAAATGATTAATTTACCTTTATGCTTTGATTCGAGACTGCAAGGACGTAACTCTTAATAATTAATTAGGGGAAAGCTTCAAATCTCTCGGTAATTGCGTATACTGTTTTGATCTTTTGTTTATCGGGATATGACAGACTGAAAATAAACTCTCTAATAAAAAAAAATGACATTAAAAAGTACGTTTAAGGGGGGAAATATTAACGTAAACATATTGACCACATATTGAACTCCGCATAAGGTTTTAAGATTTGTTAATGGCATTGCGTTAGCTTCCTATAAGCAAATATGAACAAACTTGCCACCTCGTGAGCATTTTAAGTTCAATGCACTGAGCAATAATGTCTTGGATGGAACAGGCAAGCCATTCTGCCGTTTAGACTTGTAAATTAGTTAATCAATCCTCAGATTAATAATCAAGCATAGTAATAGCCTAGAGTTATCGTTTGTTTAACGGTGAGGATTCTGCCTCCCCTAACTGACCTCCGACGGCACGTCACTGGATATGTGATGTGCGACGAATTTCAGAGGGACTATTCGAGAGAAGCTGATCTCGGTGGGGAAGCCTGAGCGCTGACCCTGCGGTCATCTTTGAGGCTTCCCGGTTAGCGCAATTTGAGACCTTACATTCAAGTGGGCTCCATATGTCGTCCACGGGTCCACTATGGACACATATGAAACTGCATTCAAACATCAGTAATGTATCAGTAATTACAACTTACAGTTGTGCGCTTTTCCATCCGCCGCTTTTGTTTGAAAAGTGTGCATATCAATAGGACGGAAGACATATTCACCGCATACCTGTACTCCAAAAATGTTGGGTTGAATATAACCCAAATTGGGTTGTTTCTGCTACCCAGCACTGGGTCTAATATGGACAAACCCAATGCTTGGTTACTTTGACCTTGTATAATGGGTTGTACAATCAACCCGACTGCATAGGTTGATTGTACAACCCAACTTATTACTCTACACTGGGTTAAGATGACCCAAATTTAAGTTTTGTGTTTTCAAATACAATACTGGTGTTTCTGAATTTTTTCTCTCTTATTACAACTCGTATACATTACTACTGACCAAGTAACACTGTGTTTTGCATATTCTGACCCTTATTTCTTCATCATAGGCAACAGCTGCTTCCCATTCAAGCAGGATTATATTGAACTAGCAAAATTTCTAAATAAAATAAAATGATCAGTGTATTTTCTTTTTCAATGAAAACAGTACAGTATTATCCACGAAAGCAAGCTCCATTCAATTTCCTGGTCAGAAGTCTTAAAACCTTACACAGTTAGTAATATATACGGTACAAATGGAAGTTTCTGTAACATTTGGGTCAAGATGGCCATATAGTATCACGTGGTTAAAATACTGCTCAGCCAGACAAATGAAGAGCCTTAAGATCACACACAGCTGTTAGTTGAAAGAATGTCCAGCACATTAAAAACTTCACACATCAAGGAGAGTGGGTTTGCTTAAGTGCCCATCTTCTAAAAACAAATACTTGAGAGCACTGGCTGTGGTCTATAAGGCCAAGGAAGAAAGGGAAGGGAAAATGAACATAATAAAGAACCACAATATTGAACATTCAGCTAATAAATGCTAACAAAAAATCTAAACACGTGGTGTAAACTGCTTCTGAAGATTTCAGCCACATCTTGCAGCATTTCTCAGTGGATGGAGTAGCTCAGTTATAAAGATTGACTGATGTTGGATGTAAATGTCCTTGAACTTTCTTTGACCGTCCATGAAGTTGTGGTTGATGATATTTGACTGCTTTGCCGTGGATGGAGTGGTTGGGTCTGGTCTGGTATTCTGACACCGGATGTATTCCCACAGCCCTTTGTGTTCCTTCGGCAAAGCTGTAGAAAAAGAGGAACAATTATCAAGGGACACTGTAGCTCAACTTACTCTATGTCTCAATAGGCAGGTTATGGAGGCGGAAGAAAAGTCATTGCTTTGTCTAGATTACCTTGTGAATCACAATACACAATATATAACTGATGCAACTAGTGCAATTTAATAGGCACAGTGTCTCCCTGTTCTCTAAATGCCTCCACAGCAGAGATGGACCCCACTCCCACATAGCTGATGCCTTGTTCTACTGGTGTTGCAAATCATCTTGATCACCCAACATCTGACCCTGAACTGTTGATGAACACGGTGTAGAATTGCCATTTCTGACGTTGTTTTCTGATAACCTGAACTGGAAGTTCTGACCACTGTTCCAGTCTGCACTCCTGTCACAAGTTGTCCTTGATGTGTTTAGCTCATTAAAAGCCCTGGAGGCATCTTCTGCTGATCTGTGCTTGGTCACGCTCATTGGAAAGCTTTGAATTATTTTACGGCTATGCATTTAGTGAAGGTAAAGTGAACTGAATGAAAATGTAACATAAGTTTAAATGTAATTACTTGGTAATAACAGTCTGAGATCATGCATGGTGACTGAGACAGCAGTTATGTAGTTCGATATCTTGGGTCACTTTATGGTTAGAAAGCCGGTGTGCACCATTGCAGACTGTACTTACATGCTTTAAGTCTGTTTGAGGGATGAGTTTGACAAGCTGAGCACCAGTAAGCGCTGCGCTAAGTTCCAGACGTGGCATGCTCAGATGTTTCTTTGGTGCTACTCTTGAGGTGTGGACATGGCCTTGCTTGTCCGTTGAACGTAGATATGCCACCGAACCATACGCTCTCTCTGATGCATCGCAGAAGACATGAAGCTCCCTGGATGCAGTCGTCTTGTCTGCACATGGAGGCGCATAGGTCCGTGGGAACTCAGGGTGGATGAGATCGGGAAGCTCACTCACCCAAGTTGTCCACTGCTCTCTCAGAGATTGGGTTTCGATTGGATTATCCCATCTGATATCTTGCTTCCAGATATCCTGAATAAGGACTTTAGCCTTGGTTGTGAATGGAATTATAAAGCCCAGAGGATCATACTGGCTTGCTAGAGCTTTATAAATGTTCCTTAGGGTTGGTTCAAGTTGGTCCACCGGACAGAGCTTGTAGCTAAGGTAGTCGTTGAGACAATTCCACTTGAGGCCCAGGGTTGACTCTTGCGAGTGATTCCTGCCCTTAGATAGCCAAAGCTCAAACCCTTCCGAGTTAGCCTCTGGGGGGAGATGCTCGACCACCGCTGGCACATTGTTCGCCCACTGCCTGAGCGTGTCAAAATTCTCCTTCCTGGAGTAGCTGACGTAGGTTGTCAACAAGAACCTTAGCTTCCGCAGTAGTGCAGGTGCTATGTAGACAATTGTCTACATAAAAAGAGTGCTCCACCACCTCAACTAAGTCAGACTTGTCACCACAGTTGTCTCGAATGTGGCGCTGAAGGGCATATATGGCACAACAAGGGCTGCATGTAGTGCCAAATGGCAGCACCTTCCATTCGTAGAGGGTTGGCTCCCCCTCCCTCTGCATGTCTCTCCAGATGAACCTCAGCGCTGGTGTGTCGGTGGGCCGCAAGCGGATCTGATGGAACATAGCCTTTATGGTCCCGCTCACAGCCACCGAGTGCTGACGGAACCTCAGCAGGACACTAAGTAGGGAAGGCCCTAAGGTTGGTCCAGACAGCAACAGTTCGTTCAGTGACTGTCCTCTGTATTGGAAGGAGCAGTCAAAGACAACTCTGTCTTTCCCGTTGTGGTGGACCATATGGTGTGGTATGAACCACGACTCTGATGACTGGCTAGCTTCTCCTGGTGAAATCTTTGCTACGTAGCCCGCTTCTTCCAGCTTTCGGATTTCAGTGCGATAAGATTCTGCTTGTGTTGGGGACTTAGCAAGTTTTCGCATGGAGAGTAATATTGATTACACGGCGAAGAAGAGGTGTGGCGTAGCGTGTGATGCCATCTACTGTTACTCTAGTGGTGGCTGTCTGGAGCAGGGTGTAGGCTTGCTGGTCTTCCTTTGAGCGAGTGGCGATCTTCTCACTATAGGGTAAGATGTCCATTTGCCAGAGACGTTCCACGTTCCTGAGGGAGCTGGCTGGAAGCCTGTGGCAATGCGCAAGCATTGCTGGGCTTTTGGTAAGGGATGGACAGTATCCACTTGCCCTTGAAGCGACCAGCCCAGCTGAGTGCAGATGGCTACAGGTCCTCCTAGTGGTCCTGCATGCACTGGTTGGATTGGGGTAATTAAGTGAGGCATATCCGATCCGATTAGGATTAGAGGTTGGACACGGTTCACCGATGGTAGGGGAAGCCCTCTGAGGTGTTTAGATTTCTGCTGCAGCACGGCTACTGGATAAGTGTGCTCAGCAAGAGCTAATCCCTCTGCGGTGAAGGCATGAGATATCAGGTACTCCTCGAACGGTCGTAGCGTGGATGATACTTCCGGGGACACTGATGCGCCGTTGAGGTGCTTGACGCTTTTGTGCACGGTCTGCAGGGAAAGAGTCTCTGGATGGTCGATGAGGTTGAGCTGTTGCACCACTTGAGGGAGGATGATGCTCCTCTCTGACCCATCATCGAGTACTGCGTAAGTCTCCATCCTCCGATTGCCGTTATGGAGCAGAACTTTGACTACCTTCAGCAGTACCTTTTGGGACCGGTTTGGCCTGTCTAAGTACACCCTTGTGGGAGGTAGGCTGACTATGTACACCTTCTGCTGGGTTTCCTGGACTGATTCATGCAGGACAGTGAGGTGTGTTTCCTTACAGGTTTTACAGGGTCGCTTGAGAGTGCACCGGTCCTAAGTGTGGTTGCATCCGCATCTCCGACACCGTTTGCCATCCTCGAGCCACTTTATGACCTGGTCATTGTTCAACTTCTTGAATTCCGTGCAGGAGTTAAGGTAGTGGTCTTGATTGTCGCAATATGGACAGTAAGGCTTGGGTCTGGATTTGACCTTCATCTGTGTAGGCTCCTCACTTGTTACCTTCTCGGCTACATTAAGGCATACAGTTCTTGACTTCTCTTTAAGTTGAGCAGTTCGCTGCTCCTTCTTAGCTGATCGAGGGGAATCAGTCTGATACAGAGCTGCTGCTCGACTAGATATGCGCTTTGCTTGGGACTTTGTTTGGAGCCAAGCAGCTAAGTCCTGGAGGGTGTAGGTTCTGACACTACCAGTCTGCAGAATACCATATCGCAGGCAATACTCAACAAAGCCATCGCGGTAGGTAGGGGGCATCTTTCTGAGCAGGCGATCAACATGGGAGCCACAATGGAGCTAATATCCGTTTTGTACCTCGAGAGTCCTTAACATGCCTACTAAAGACTGGATGGACAAGGCGAATGAGTCAAAAGCATTGGTGTCACCCATCTTGACAGCAGGAGCATTGAGTATGGCACCTAGTTCACTCTGGAGCAGCTGCCTCGGCTGCCCATACTTCTCCTGTAGAGCTAGCAGTGCATTAGTGTATGGTGCTGGGTCATACATGTATGCCTTGGCTAGCTCCAGTGCACTTGAGTGCTTGATGTGTCCAAGCAACACTTGATATCTATATTGCTCACTAAGGTTAAGGTTGCCTCCAGGTGTGTTGTCTCGTGCAAGCTTGAGCAGAGCAAAATTACTCTCCCGACCACTCTCAAACACTGGCAGGGAAGGGTGCGGAATTCCAAGCGCTGTTGAAAGCAGTAGCTCAGCTCCGGGTAATGGTGCATGACCAGGGTAGGGAGCGGAGAGACCTGGTGCGGTCCGTTGCGCATAGGGATTCAAGAAGAGTAGTGGAGCTCAATGGCTGACATGCTCAGCACTGTTGGATGGCCCAGTAGCAAGTTGCCGGTAGCCATAAGCAGGTTGGTGCACTGCCGAAGGCCGAGAGGGTTGGCAGGAGGTTGGGGCAAGTATGAACTTGTTGCCAGTGCTGGACCACTAGGATGTTGTAACTCAAGGGATGATGCTACCTGAGGTGTCATACAGGGCAAAGGTGATGATGCGCGCTGCAGGGTGTGACACAGGTTGTATCACAGGAGGAGGTACTGCCATAGGAGCCAGTTGTGGTCTCACAGGCCTAGGTGCCAGGGGTGCTGGATTCTGGAGCTGTGCCCCCAGGTTTACTAGGGGAGCAAGTGTCGGGTTGGCAGTAGGTTGTAGCATTGGCTGTGGTCCAGCAGGAGGCTCTGTAGAGACTGGAACGTCTCTTTGTGTCATCTGAGGAGGAGCAATAGGCGAGTCTGCAACAGGGGTTGGTGTTGGAGGTAGCTGGGTTAACGCTGAAGGCCGGGAAGTGGAGGATAGTACGTTAGCCTGATCTGCCTGCACTGCCCGTGGAAAATACTGGAAAGGGTTTGACTTATCAGAAAGCGCACGTGTACTGCCATTGGAAAGCATTGAAGAACGAAGCTTAGCAACTTCAAGGTCCTGTTCAGCTCTCGTTAAGCGCCGCTGTCTTTCTAGCCGCTTAGTGAGTGCCTCTCTGGTTGTGAGTACCTCGTCTTGGAGCCGCTGTGCTTCTTTAGCTTTGTCATCCAGCCATTTACACTCCAAGTCAGCTTGAGTTTCATGCTCAATCAGACGGCGGAGGTCTTCCAGCTCCAACTGCTTTATTCTCTCTTCCAAGATTGCAGCTTGAACAGTTGAGAGACCCTGAGTGGGATACCTGCCAACAGAGGAATGTGTACGCCTACTGGTTCGGCTATGGATGAATGAACTGTTGGATGAGGTGCTCCGGTCGCTACTGCGGTGACTATTAGAACGGGAAACAGTAGCAGGTGGAGCTGGGTGCACGGATGGCTGGAATCCAACTTGGTAGTCCTCCAGGTAAGAAGGTAGGCGGTGCATTCTCTGTGGATGGCTCTGGGGCTCTGCGCTATCTGATGTTGCATTGTCCATGATCTTCTTCTTAGTCTGCACTCAATCCGGCTCGAAGGACCATTGTTTGAGGGCAAACCTCATTGAAAGGATTGCTGGTTGAGGCGGCAGGTCATGGACTGTGATTCCAGTTAAAGAATCAAGGCACTTGGAGAGAGAGATCTGATTTGTTGTCTTCTTTAATGAAGGCATTCGACTGTACATACATTCGCATGCATGTCTGAATGAGTTGTGCGAGTGGGAGAGTGTGTGTGTGGTCTGAAAACAAAGGAAAAGAACAAATATGTTACAAATACTCTGCCTATTATTTGGCAGTTGAATGAACAAATGAGCTTTTCTATGCCACTATAACATAGCATACATTTGATTACACCTATTACAATCACAAACTTTATGGAAACTGCACTTTTAGGTATAATACAACAACCAAAATGCGATATTAGTAGTTAAATATGCGATACTGTTTCTAACACAACATTAAGTATGAGGCAAGCACGCTTAACCAAATAGTAGTCTTACAGATCTGGTATAAACCACATTAAGTTATTCAACAATTAAACTAGAATTGACTAGAAACATTATTACAATGGCAAAGTAAACAGTCATATAATGGGCATTACAATCGAAATTATGCGTTAAATCTTCACGAGCATCCAAATGTGCCTGCAGTGCTAAGAGGCAGTGTTAACAGCTTAGCAACCGCTACTGCTTTACTTTCGGCAAGCTTTTAAGTGAACTCAAACTCGAACATAATTCCATGTAAAACACCATGAAATAGAGTTTGTACATTCTGATTTAAGTGAGGATTAAAGGGCACTTACATTTCCTCAAGAACGCACACGTGCTAAGAAAAAAACATAAATTCTTTGCAGCTTCACGCGATCTGCTCAAAAACTGATAAGCAGCTCGTCATTGTGGGCATGTCCAAACATTTTCTGATTGTGCGCATGCTCCCAAATAGCTCTTTTTTGCGTCATTTCACTTTTGTGCCAGTAGATGGTGATGTTGGATCGTGACGTGTATGTTGCTTTCTCACAAAGTCATTGAAAGACCCCTTGTTTTCTTCAAAGCTTGGGTCACATACCTCTTCCAATTTCTGTTGTCAAGGGGTGACAGCATGACGGTCAGCAGTCTTCAGGGTAGGGGGCTTCAACATCTGAATGGACAAATTTTTGTATCATTTAATGATATATTAACTTTTTTTGAAAACAAAACTACCATTATTATTCCAAACCATTCCACCAAGCAATCTCTTTCCATGGCAAACAATAGCTCCTTACCCAACCTATTCTGGCTAAAGAAAACTGGAGAAGACACTTAAAAAGTGCATTTATGCCCCAATTTTTGATGAGCATCCCTTGTAAATGTTTACTTTCCATTACTGCTATATATACAGACAACAGGAGAGAGCAGATTTCATAGATAAAGAATTTAGATACATTTTTTTTCTCAATGAACAATAAAATGGCATAATATAAACTGGAAAGTCATCCAACTTCTGATAACTAATCTTTTTAAAAAATTATGACTTCTCAATCCATCACCAGTCAACCAAATTTAGTTGACAAGACTCATAAAAATACTTTAACCGCTTCTCAATTGTCTTCAATTAATCCATTTTCTCTTCATAAATCCGCATTTTTATTTTACAGCTATAGCTTTCTTTCAGCAGCACATCAACATTTGATAAATAAGCTTAACAAACTAAGTGGCCATGTTTAATTCTTCCCACTATCTCAACTTCGTTCCCTCAGCCGAACGCGTTGACGTCATTCATCATAAAGTGCTATTTTACAGTTTGAAAAACTTAAGTTACAGAGATGCCAAGTCTCACGCATTCTCCTGCATTTTTTAGACTAATTCACCGTGGTTCGCAATTATTCATTAAACGCTTAATGAGATTCTCACGCGATATTAAAATCCTTGTGCATTGAAGTTTCAGTTTCACTTGAGTAAAGGCGGACCTCACCACAACCCTGATAGCAGAGACTGGCAAAAATTACGTCCTGTAGACGTCATTTTTACAACCTGTCAGATGTCTTAAAGACGTAAATATATGACGTAAATAAGATATCAGTTTGCAACAGCACAAGACGTAAAAAGACGTCCTTTTTTGACGTCATATTTTGTTATATTGGTAAAAAATAGACATCTTTATGACGTCTTTGAGACCAAAAACAAGCCCTCATACTGGTAAATATCACGTCATACTTCTGTCAAATTGGTAAAAAATAGACATTTTATTTACGTCACATATTTACGTCTTTAAGACATCAGTTTGCAACAGCACAAGACCTGAAAAAGGCGTTATTTTTGGATGTCATTTTTCGTCATATTGGTAAAAAATAGACATTGTTATGACATCTTTGAGACCAAAAACAAGCCCTCATACTGGTAAACATCACGCCATATTTTTGTCATATTGGTAAAACATAGACTCTTTATTTTATCATTGTAAAGTCAGTACTGTAAACTAAGAGAAAACATTTTTGGCAACACTAACACATATGTTCAAATTTCAGCTGCACAGTTATAGTAAAATAAACTTTGACCAGATACGTACAAGGTATCTTGTTGCACATGTACATTTATTTGCTCCTAACTCAGATATCAAATGAGGTGACATTATTCTTTGTAAAACAAGTTTTACAAAATGTCACAACACAAAACATGTTAAAAAAATATGATAACAGAATGGAAGCACATTAGTGCAAAGGCAAAGAAAATTGGTCAAGAAGATTGTAAAATATGTCAATAGATTTGACTAACTTAATATTCGATATTGCAATAATGAAAACACATCATATTGAGAGTAACACGCAAGCTTATGACTTATTTTTAGTTCATAACTCAAACAAGATTAACATACATGTACGAGAGAAAACTACCACACATTAAACTGCATACAACCTATATATACACCTCAAGTAACCAAGGGATTTTAACATGGCAATCATACGAGAAGTCAGCACTGTTTCAGAGAAATGTATCTTAAAAATTTAAGCTAAATAATGGTACAATGAGAACCCTAAAACAAGAACTTTCAGGTAGCATTTCCTTGGCTTAAAGGGGAAGCCCACCCAGGCAAGAAGAATAATGAGAGGAACAGGTCAGTGAAAGTTTGGATGAATTCTGAGTCATAATAAGTAAGTTATGAATTTTTTAAATTGAGATTAATCACACACACATTGGCAACGCTGTGATGTATCTTGTGAGCTCACCTTGTAATTTCTCTGTACATAAAGTTTCATAATTTTTCTTTTTTTTTGTCATTGATGATGGAATAGATTTTTCCAATGCTGTGCTAATGGGAGGAGAGCACATAAGATATATTGCAGAGTAACCAATTTGTGTTAGATTACAACTTCAAAAATTCATAAATTTCTTATTTTGAATTGTAATTTGCTCAAACTTTCAGTAATCTGTTCCTCTCATTTTTGCGCTTCTATTCAAACAAACTTATTATCTGGTCGGGCCTCCCCTTGAAACATAAATATGAACAAACAGGTTTTCAGACAAACTGAGCAGGTAAAAAAAAAGATTAAAAACAAAATGATTGTTGAAGTGTAAAAAAGGGGAAAAAAAAAAAAAAAACAGCAACAGCCAAAACAGAAAAAGCTACCTCAACATCCTTCACAGAATATATTTAATTTTTTTTTTATTTCAACTTTCAGCTAAACCATATCCGGGGCGCGTTTTTTTTTTTTTTTTTTTACCCAGCTGAGTACAGGGCGGGCGGCGCACATCTGTTCGAAGAGTATACTGAAACTGCTGCGCAGCTAATCACGTGAATCAGGAGACTTCGCGCAAGAAAATATGGCAGGAAATAAGTTTAATTTAATAATGCACTCCCCAGGGGAGAAAAAATACGCATCGCGGGGCCATCCAAAAATAAATTTCCAATTTTGAAAATTCAAGTAACAAGAAAGGAAATTAGTTATTAAATGAAACTTGTTTCCTGCGGTGGTAGCCATATGATTATTGACAAAATTTCTTAAGGTGGTAAATAATAAGACGTAAAAAAACACGTAATGTGGTCTTAAAAAGACATGGAAAAAGTGGTAAATAAATGATGTTAAAAATACCAGACGTCAAATTAACGTCCTTAAATAGTCGGATATACGACGTATGACGTATTGACCAGGTTAGGACCAGTTCATTACGTCTGAATGAGGTCAGTCTGCTATCAGGGAAGCAACACGGGGAGGGATTATGACTCCGGACTTCCCGTGTTTCTCTTTATCTGTATACAGGGATTGGAAATAATGCATGTGTTTCGTGATCACTTAAATTGTGTAAATGAAATAAGACTATTTGAAACGTCTTTATGCAATTCCATTGCTTTCAATCCCTGAGTAAAGACAAACCGGAGGTTTCCCGAGTCATAACCGATTTCCTTTTCATTAGTGGGGAAATCCAACGCAATGCACGTGAAACTTACTTACTTGATGCACATTGCGCTTTGATTTAATAATTTCTGATTACGGCACGGAAACATGACGCCACTAAGAGGCGAGACTCGCGCCTAATGTGTGAGACTTGTTACCCTGTAAACTAACATTCAGGTCCGACGAACACACAGCCGACTGAAAACTTAAATGCACCGGAGCAACTTTGCTTGCTACTCAGACAATCGCCGCCTTAAAGCCACATACTCACTCACGCATTCACTAATTAAGACTTAATTCTGAGAATTTTTTTAGAGAACTTTTCTATGTTCGTAGTGGCTAGATATAACGAAAACGAACAATCGCGCGATTTTAGAACCCCCAGGTCCAGCCAGCGATATAGATAAAACTATTGAGGGGGTTTACCTTGTTGGCCAGTTGCTAAAAATAGACCCGGAAGGAAAAATAAGCGTGTCGCGCAACGAACAAGGAAGCCAAGTCGTCATCTTTTGGATTCGCAGGAGATAAATAGCCTAACATATATGACATAAAGAAATGATTGCGATGTTTGGATGACTCTACTGTAATAGGATGGTTGTTGACTTGATGTATGTGTGTCATATTTACATAAAAATCGCTATTCGCTATAATAGCGATTCGCTATAATCGCTATCATGTGAACTACGTCATGGAAATGTGTGTGTTTTTTTGGCGAGCGAAAAGAAGTAGGATTACACACTTTGGCGGTCAAATACAAAAATTTCTCGATGTAGTTAGTTTTTTTCAAAGGCATCACTGCATTGCGGAGAGATAAATCTATAAGGTAAAGTATTTTAAAGTTATTGTGTGATTTAGGCGATCGTCATCCTATCGAAGATGAGCATGTGGCTTTAACACAATCCCATAATAACGCACAGTTCGGTCATTAAAAAATGTCAAATTTAGCTGGCCAGCCCCATTAAAACCCCCCACTTCGAACAAACCCATGGCAGTAACATAACGCTTATGCAAACTGGTTTGACATACACTGAATGCAGTTGGCATGACAGGGATTACAAATCCTGTTTGCATTGGCTTTATTTTCCTTACTGTAACCTGACGTTAGCTTCCATCCGTCCCCATACAAGCAGCAGTAACATCAAGGCAGTGAGCTGTAATTTAGCTAGGATATTAATATTACCGTTATTAATATTAGCGGAACTAATGCTAACATCAGGACATGATGATACATTTAGCTTTCCTTTTCAAGCTCGTCACCTTTCTCAGAAATAAAACACAAAGATAAGATATGGTTACAATTACCTCCTCTGACGCATGAGTGAGCTAATTGTAGCAGCACCGATGCTCTTAATCAATGGGAAGGAACAAACTGAAGCACCTAGCTGGCCAGCTACCTCGTTAAAAACCTATATTTCCACTACTCCATTTCGCAGCCACAATAAACCCACGTTAAATAATTTGTAGATAAGTAACAAACATATAGAACACATAGAACTCTCTTCTCAGTTCTTAACTTGAAGTTTCAGTAAACACTAACTGTTAGTTTAGCTGGCTAAACAGCGGACTCTGTGCAAAGTTAGGAAAAAATGATGGTGATGTACGGTTTTGTCGATGTAAATTGGTGTCGATCGATCTGATGTAACTGTTAGACATAATGCCACATATGTTAAGGCTTGCATCCCTTTTTGCAAAAACTGACGAAAAGAACACAATTGAAATATAAAATACTTAAATGTTTTTCCAGAAACACTTTCCATTGCTAATTTTTCTTCCACGGGAGATCTCTGAGAGGGAAGCACCAAGCGCGTGAAGAACAGGCACATAACTGTCACTATGACAACCCAAAAGTAGGGTTAGACCAAATTATCCAATATTTAAGAAAACAACCCATAAAATTTACCCAACTTAAGCAATCCTATGGTTGAGTTAAAAAAGATCAACCCATCATTTTTGAGTGTGTACATTGCAAATGGGGACTTCCTCGTTCAAGAAAGAGGTTCCTGTTTCATTGGTGAATGACACTTGTCATTCAAACATGTCAGACCAATGGGGAAGCATCCGCCCCCTGCGAGAAAAACTTCAAAACTTTTTTCACTTCAATCGAAAAAAAAAACGACGTCAAAACTTCTTTCACTTCAATCAAAGAAAAAAAAGTGTTTGAATGAAAAAATAAAATTGAGACCCAAAAAAATTCATTTGAAAACTTTTTTTCTTTGATTGAAAAGGTTTTTATTTTTTGATTGAAGTGATATTTTTTGGGAGTGAATAATAAAGACACAAATGTCCTACCCATCACATGGAACAAAAAAAAAAGTTGCTTCAACCAAAAAAAAAATTTCAGTCAAGTAATAACTCACATCAGTCAAAATAAAAACCTTTTCAATCGAAGAAACACAGTGTTCAAATGCAATTTTTGGGGTCTCAATTTTATTTTTGCATTCAAAGACTTTTTTTCTTTGATTGAAAAGGTTTTTTATGATTGAAAATATGTTTTTTCGTTGAAGCAACTTTCTTTTTGATTGAATAATAAATACACAAATGTACCTTCATATTTTTGGCAGTTCCATTGCGTTTTCCCAGTTGGAGAGGTTTTGGGCTTGTTGCAGTGCGTTTTCCCCGGTCAACCACCATAAATCAGCGATTCTTTATTTAAGACTAGCTGCTACCCGCTACATGGAGTGAAATTGCCATTTTTTTTGGCGTGCATGACCGTTTTTCAAAAATCGGGTGACGTCAAGTCCTTCCTGGTGTCCAAGTGGATATTCACACCAAATTTGGTGATAATCGGTTGAGAAATGTTGGAGAAAAACGTGTACATACACACAGACAGACAGACATCGACCTCAAATATATTACAAATAGATAGATAGATAGAAGATTGAAGATAGATAGAAGAAGAAGAAGAAGAGAAGATATAGATGGGGCCTGTTCACGGTAGCCCTGTTGGAAAACTCGCAAGAACTCAGCAGGAATCGTTCAGAACTTCAGAGTCTTCCCTCGCAAGACCTAAGCGTGAGTCTCAAGAGAGACTACGCCATAATGTGTACACGCACAGAGCTGTAATGCTTTTAATTGGATAATACGATTCAAATAGATGCAGTTCATTTTAAACTTCTATTACTCAAACCAATTTCCAATTGTGCTGAAATTATTTCCCTATGCAAAAATGTTTATTTTGGGCCATTATTTGAAAATTTTTTACACATTTCGCCCACCTTTCCAAATTGTAGCAAATCTGCTACATTGGGTAATAATGCTAATGAAAAAATTAATGTGACATACCATTCAAGTTATTCTCAAATGTTTATTTGGCAAAAAGACACAAAACCAACAGGGTGTCCAGGCAGTTATCCCTTTTACTTCATGTAGCAGATATGCTACACTGGTAAATAGAGGGTTAAAGATGAAGTTTTACCATGAGTTTTATCCATTTTCTCTTTTTTTCTTTTTTGAACGGCCCTCCCGATTGGCCAGTGGGTGCTCAACCTTGTCAGTGGGTGCCCGAGCCTCGGAGCACCCACGGGATCGGGGCCTATGCCCTACAACAGCTGAGAATAAGGCCCAATTCCAATCCGCCCCCTGAAGACTCAAGCCCTGATCCCTCGCTGACTAAATTGACGTCAGCTGTAAGTGTCTGAGTCTGTGAGTCTGAGAGGGCTTCAGATCTAATAAATTGGAATGGAACAACGCTTACCCCCTTTCACGTTACCAAACTACACACAGTTGTGACAATCAACGTTAATACTCACTCGTGGACATTTTCTTCCTTTATTCTTTCCATTACCTCGATCGGAACGCTCTTTGGTTTTTTTTTTTTCTTTTTTCACATTGCCAGTATTTCAACGGCATCCCCCGTATTTGACTTCACAATGCTATGCACTGTGGGTAATTTCCTTACCCAAAGTCAGCATCGGTGCTGACTTGCGGTAAGGGCTCATTCACGGACTCACTGACTTGATGATCTGAGGATGGAACAGCCCTCACACACTCACGGACTTCCTGTGAACGCGCCTCTAAATCAGTGAGTCCGTAAGGGGACGGATTGGAATTGGGCCCAAGTGCCCTGTTGAATAATTCTGCACGGTCACAATAAAAGGGAGCATGAATTTCCCAAACACATAAACAACATATACAGCTTGCCTGCATCATTTTATCTACTAACAACTATCGCAAAATGCAAAAAAAGCCACTTTGGACATTTTTGAACCACCATTGCGAGAAGATAATTTTTGACAGGCCGGTTGACGTTCCGAATTCAGCCCTTAGCAACACGCAAGCATGCTTGGACATCAGTATTAATCAGCTTTTCACCACGCAATTTTTTCTGCTAACCGTGACAAATCCTCGTTGCCGATCAGCGATGGAGATGAATGCCCGCACTGCCAACAGGCTCCGACTATTTAGCGCAGTGGTTGTCAAGCTTTTAGCGCCTAAGGCACACCAAAGGGCAAGCCAAAATCTCAAGGCAACCTGTATTGATATCAGCGCAAATTAGCCTCCATAACACGTGTTTTCACTCTGATCATTAAGTATAATTTTTTTATTTCCGAATGGCAAATAAATTTGCGAACAACCATATTACTCCTTGAATATTAGTTAAAAAAAAATTCAAGGATTCGCTTTCTAAAATTACATCATAAAAAATTATTTAAAAAAAACTTTCAAAACAAAAAAAAAAATTGTCATCTTCCTTCTCAGAGTTGCAGAGGCACCAAATTCCCTTGTTACGTAAGGATTTTTCATCGTAACTTAACTGAACTGGGCATGAATATCTCATCCGCCCAACCCCTGCCAAATAAATGATATCAAAATTATTAAATTGACAACTACATTGACGTGCAATGCACTGCAATGTTGTGTTCTGTGGGTCTGTGTGTCTGGTTAGTCAATTTTTGGTTTTTATTATTTTGGTGATGTCAGTTTTTAGTCTATGTCTCAGTGTTCACATTTTATTCCTCTTTCGTGTTAGTCCAGTCCACGTTTTACCCATGTACTGTCTTTGCTCCCCCCGGTCGCATTATTGTTTGTAGCAGTTTCTGTCTTAATTTATTGTGACACTGTTTCGGGTGATTTAATGGATTCTGGGTTTCAGCCTTCCTTCCTTTCTCGTTTACTAATTTCCCCTCGCTGTTCTATATTACTAACCCCTACTAACAGTTTGTTGTTTTCAAAAATTACGAACCAAACTAATATTGTATATTAGACTAACATACTAACGAGCACCCGGGATTGTATAGCTGCACTTACTAATTGACTAATGATCTCTCAGCAGTCGCTCTGTTCTAGTCTCCGCCCCTTGCTTTTCTATTCACTGGCTTTGCTAAGTTTTTTGCTGAACGTCTGAATTCTCATTATCTATTCTGGCTCTTATTCTGTACACTTAGGAGTCTTTTTATCCAGTTTATTTATCCCGTCTTTGGGATTGTCTTGTGATCCTCGTCTGTGTGTTAATGTTTATCTGTTTCATGTAATTAGGTTTCCCTTATGTTCCACCCCTTGTTAATTATATTAAATTCCTGCACCTGTGTCTGTCCATGCCCCTACCTTACATCAGTTCCCCTGCAGCAAGCCAGTACCAGATCTGACTTCGCTCCTGTTCACACCACTCCCTGCCCAGTGCACCTTCCTCTGGTCCCCTCATTCTCTCTGTGTGTTCTCCAGCCGCATTCCCTGCCCAGCCTTCCCTTCCTGCTGCCTCAGCCCCTGGTGCCCCCCGTCTTCAGAGCCCTGTGTGCCACCTGCCCTGTGCCCAGTGTGCAAGTCCCCTTCTCCGTCTCCAGTGCCCAGTGTGTCAGTGGCCTTCGCCGTCTCCAGTGTGTCAGTGGCCTTCGCAGTCTCCTGTGCCCAGTGTGTCAGTGGCCTTCGCCGTCTCCTGTGCCCCCTGCGTGCCAGTCGCCGTCTCCTGTGCCCCCTGCGGGCCAGTCGCCTTCGCCGTCTCCTGTGGCCCCTGCGGGCCAGTCGCCTTCGCCGTCTCCTGTGGCCCCTGCGGGCCAGTCGCCTTCGCCGTCTCCTGTGGCCCCTGCGGGCCAGTCGCCTTCGCCGTCTCCTGTGGCCCCTGCGGGCCAGACGCCTTCCCCGTCTCCTGTGGCCCCTGCGGGCCAGTCGCCTTCGCCGTCTCCTGTGGCCCCTGCGGGCCAGTCGCCTTCGCCGTCTCCTGTGGCCCCTGCGGGCCAGTCGCCTTCGCCGGCGTCCGTACCAGCATCCCTGCCGTCCTGTCTGCCCCCCTCCTGATGTTCTCCCTGACCCCTCTCCCGGCCAGCTGTGCCATCCGGGTTAGCCATCTGCCAGCTGTGCCCACTGTCTCATCTTGTGCCTGCCTAGCTCCTGTTCCGAGTGTTCCCTAGTGTGTCTGGTTTTTGGATTCCTTAGTTCTCCCTCCTTCAGTGCAATAGCACGGTGTTTCCGTTGGCCGGAGTGCCCCCTTTTTTTTTTTTTTCCCCCTTTTTCTGATTCTGTTTATTGAATAAACCATGTTGGATCCCCGCATCTGGCGTCTCTCCCCCTTTGTCCTCCAGTTCCAGTGTGTTCCGAGTCCAGTTTTCCGAGTTTCCTAGTGTTTCCTTCCCACCCATAACATGCAAAGCATTTTTTAGTCCCCCCAGGAATCTGCGGAGAAAAAGTGTTGATTCCGCGGAGAACATTCCTCATTCTGCGGAGAGCAATTCTTGATTCCGCGGCTTGAAAGTTGATTTTCCGCAGGCATAAAAAAAACCTAAAATGACCAGTTATAAAGCAAGTTTGTGTAATAATGAAGCAAAAATTCTCTTATGAAATTATTTGCAATACCAAAACACTGCGAAACATTGTGGTTATAAAATAAGCAGCATCAATATTCTTTTTGTCCCTCTTGAGCAGATTTATTTGCATAACTTATGAAGTGCAAAATATTTCACCAAACTACGGGTGAACGAGGCTTAGTAACTGAGCAAGTGCCAAAGATCAAAGCAAAGATTTAAACAAAGAGTAAACTATTCACTGTATCCTCAGGATATTGTAAACGTTACTGCATATCATAGACTGTATAAAAAGATGGAGGAAGCAACCGTGATGTCACTCACTGGTTCGAAGTTGAAGAAGTGAATCGAAGATCCGGGGAGGAACGTGGCTCTGGATCTGGCCGTATCGGACGAGGACTAGAGGATAGCCACGCCCCAGAAGCATATTCTGGCCTTATACTTTATTCTAGTTTATATGGGACCATAATTCACGAAAATGAATGTCATGATATATTGAAGGAGACCTGAAACTTGCTATAGCTAACATAAAATGATGTGAAAAATCATTTAAATTAAAAATCAGGTCGGAAAGTAGGATCATTTTCTCATAGACTTCTATTGCATTGAACTTCTTTCTGCAACCACTGACGTCGCCATCTGCTGGCCATTAAATAGAATGCCATTCTACGGTACTTCCACATGAGCTTCTTTTTTCAAATCAGGGTGCTGCGTCCATCTTTTTATATAGTTTATGCTAGATACAGAAGAAAAAAATCAGTTTCCGTAACCGGCAGCACCAGCTGTGAGTCTTACATCCCGTTTATCTGACCGCAAAATCTAGCGGCCGGAATGAAAAATACATGTAAAATTCAAAATTCTGCACCTCGCCCTATATTCCGCGGACTGCTTTGATTTCCGCGGAGGGCTTGGAAATCTGCGGTAAATTCCGCGATCGCGGAATCGCGGATTCCTGGCTACCTACCAAACGCCAAGCTTGCTGTCTATCCTGTGTCAGCACCAGCTGCATGCAGTTCGATTCCGTCTTCAACTGCCAGTGCGCTTGTAAACACCATGCAACTAAGTCAAGGAGGGTCCTAGCTGAGGTGGAAGGGCTCAGCGGGTTTGCCTTAACAGCCAGGGTAAAGAAAGTCTTCGTGGTCTCCATTATAATAATGGGGTTTGGCTACAGCATCAGCACTAGACCACTGCCTCAGGCCAAACGTGATGACGTCCTACACGTTCTGCTTTTAGTTGGCCTGAAAGGGTGTCGAGCGGATGCTGCAACCCTATTATCTTGACGGTTACAAGGCTTCTGACTCCATATCAAATTTAGGATCCCAATTTAGTCATAACCCTTATCGTTCCCGCAAGATTGATCTGACTTCGATTCATGAACAACTACTTACTTTAGAGCTCTGTTGTGCATCGGACTCATGACTGGTCTATACCTTACTCCGCCGGACGAAAACATCTGTACAGTCCAATTTGGTGAATCAACGCAGAGGAGGTATTATTGGAGTGTACTTGGAGGTATTATTAAGCGCAACAATTTAACATAGAAAATAGCTATGCATAGGGATTACCGGGGCCCAAAGCGAGTAACCCCAAAGTTTAACGAATGCGTTCAGGGACTTGGGGTTAGAATTCTAAGATCTCCGTTCAGGTACTGAAATGGTAACGAAATACGCCCCAACCGCTCAGGGTAACGGAGTCCCCTCGAGGCCAAGCAAAATAACACTCATCACAACGTGGACGATCCACCTTATAACGCAGAAACCAAGCGTGTTGATCAGACACGCGATTACGGACTACGTTACCTAATCAGCAAACAGGCTCCGAACTGGAAGGAACATGTTAGTCAGAATCAGGCTCCCACAACCGGATGCAAATATCAATTTATTTCGCCAGCCAGGCACGCTTAAATCACAAAACCAATTACATCGTTATAGAAAGATAAAAAGAAGTCATCTCATACCTGGCGCAGCTCAAAGCCACATATATTAACAACATATATGAGCGAAGGATGAATACAAGCTTCCCTGACTTCTTTGTTTCTCCCCCTTTTATGCCCAAAATCCAGGCTGCGTCTTATGGCGGGGTCATAGGTCATTTCGGTAATTAGAGACAAGAAATGTGTCTTTAATGAGGAGACATTATCACAAGATAATACATATATATATATATATATATATATATATATAATGAGGAGACATATATATATAATGAGGAGGAGATATATATAATGAAGAGACATTATCACAAGGAAAACTGAAGTATATTTCTTTTCAAAGTTACTGAATGAGGGTATGACACGATTTTAATTCCTTTAAAATATGCCCCATGCGACTCTTGAAATTTAGTGGAGCAAAATGATACTAAACACGACCTGCTTGCACTACAGTTGGCCATGAAACGTCTGGTACACAACTAAATTACAAGGATAATTTGCATTAATGTTATTAATCTGCTTTTATCATCCAGCATAACAGAAATACACATTATTCTGGTAACATTGTGGGTGAAATGAGTAATTTAAATCAGAAAATAAAGTGTCTTTGGAAATTCCTTCATAGAAGGCAATGCAATTTAGGGTTATTGGCGCAGTCTGGTCAAAGTCCAGTTGAAGGCACTGAGGCATTGTCCGACATAGGCAGTGCAGGCCAAAAGTTAATGGTCGGCTGTTTTCTGGTAGTTTGCAAGACATTTGACGCCAACCATTACCTCAAGGATAGTTCATGAACCCCGCGGCAGGTGGCCACTCCATCTGCAGCAAATTCGATTGGCAAATTAAGTTGGCATCAGAAAGACCCTAATTTAGTTTGCTCCCATGTCTTCGGAAGGTCACTGTTAGGGGCGGAGGCTTTTCGAACAATATGGGTCTGTTGGCCGGGGTCCTGCAGTAGTGACACAGCGCACTGTTCTTTCTCTTTCATTGCCGCTTCCATCTTCATTCCCTGGCCTAGAGGTGTCTCAGCCAGGATACAGGGGCCATTCAGATAAGTTGATCAGCATCATACGTCTGTAAAAAAGTCCTTAAGTTTCCGTTCTATCTGGATTCTATTGTGGCTTACACGCTAAACAACCTTGCCGTTGGTGGATAGTTAGCATCGCCCGAATAGCCGCTAATGCTGGAGGGTTTTCCGTCTCGTTGAAGCTCGTAGTTTTGAAATATCTAGTCAACTTGGTTATTTTTCTTTTCTTAATAGCTGGGACTCCCGCAGCAAATTCCCAAATTGATTTGTGCATTTTTGAGCCCCGCTGTCACATTTCTTTCTACGTTTTAGTGTCTTTTGTCTTAAATTTTCACACCAGGAGCAAAGTAACAGCTGTATTTGTATAGTTCAAATTCAACAATTGGACAGTAACAATAGGCACAACCGTCGTCCATTAACCAATCACAGTGTCTTTTATTCGTGCAAAATATTAATGTACCTCGTCCCGTTCCTGGGCAGGCCCGAAACAAACATCAATCAGAGCACTGTATAAGTATTTGATGCGTGATCAGGAAGACACCAAATGCGAGGTGGAAGGGAAAGGGAATTTATTGAAACAAAAGCAAACAGGCACGAGGGCCAACAAAAAACTTGGCGCAAAGGGTTGCAAAAGACAAACTAAGGAGAGCTTCACAGAGCTATAAACAAAAGAATCCAAAAACGACAAAAAACAGAAGGCACTGGAAACTCCAGGCAAGATAACCATAAACAGAAAAGAATAATGATTCTAGGAATACCAAAAACGCTAAATACAAAATGACATGAACTATGAAAACCAGACTTGACCATGAACTTGGCTAAGAAACTAGGCAAGAAACTCGAGACACTGTCTGCCAGCCAACTTCCACCGCATCCAGATAAAGGCTGAGAAATCAAGACATGAGGGGCAACACCTGGAGAAGGAGAAACAAGAGGCATGGCAAGATCATGACATGGACAAAGATTGGTTGACAAGACTTGCTCATTAAGAGAATGAGCGTGCTCAGCTTAAGTACCAATTAGGTATGCAGTTTGGAAGCAAGCATGAATTTTAAGAACAGAAAAGCACAGCAAGACTTGAAATAGTAAAGCGGGAATCATGACAATAAACTCCCTGTCTAAATTAGTAGTATTAGTAATGTGCCTATCTAATGAATTACACCACCCAGTGAGTGTTAGTAAATGTTAGTAACTAAAAAACAGTTAATTGTCAATTAAGCTTAGACAGCCCCGAATCAGCACAGCACAGAAGGAAGGGGAAATACCAAGGCCAACCAGAGCTGTGAAATGTGCAACACAAATGTGGCAGACCTGGCGAAAACAAAAACATGGAAAAGTAAAAACATGGACAATAAACATGAATAATGAAATACTTGAACCTGATACAAGAAACTGTTAAAACTGTGACATGAACTATGGACATGAACTATGAAACTAGGAACATGAAACTGTTAAAACCATAAATGCAGTCCTGGCCAAAGGCCAGGACCTCAGAACACAACAGTATTATTTTGCGTTTCTGCCAATGATTGTTTTCATCCCGATCCTCGCGATAGGCCCTTTCATGCGTAGGGCCCCGGGGCTTAAGCCCCGGTAAGCCCAAGCATTAAGGCGGCCCCGGATGAAGTGTCGCTCATAAAGGCTTTATACAGAATGTATAATGCCTTCATAAATGAGTCATAATGTCTTCATTAATCATACACAAGCAAATGTCATGCTTTGTTAAGGGTGAAGTAACACATCCTTATTCCGCATGTGATGCCAAATGTGACAATGACGATGTCACTTCGCTGACAATGTCGACCTTCATAGCATTTAGCCACTAGCTAAGTGACTTTGCCATTTGGCATCACCATTTGGCCACATCTGGCATCACGTGCTGAATACGGATGTGTTATTTCACCCTTTTCAAAGCATGAAATTTGCTTATGTATGATTTATGAAGACATTATGTCTTATTTATGAAGGCATTATACATGCTGTATAAAGCACTCATTAGCAACACTTCATCTGTAGTGTGACCGATTTTTCCATAAGATGGTTCCCTCAACTTGTTGGCAATGATTGGTTTGAACCGGAACTGTCCGAGTCTGTGACCAGTAATGAATGAGCTTCAACAGTCTTGGCTGCACTGAGAGCCAGTCTTGTCATGCAGAGTGACAGTGAAAGAGCTGCTACAATGCTCAAAAAGAGGCGTTAGCCTGTTTGTACTAACAGGTTGTGCTAGTAAGAACATCCTGGGCCCACGGCTTTTCCTCAGTGTGGCCTCTATGGGTCTGGGCTGTGGGAGCTTCTGCTGCTGGTGCACTGAGGATGCTGCTGTGCTTGATATGGACACAGCTAATGCTAATGCTAATGCTAACCAGGGGTGATGCACCCCTGGACATTGATATCTGCTCGCTGTGCTGTGGACACAGTGCGAGTGACCTGCACTACTGGATCTCAGAGGGGGAGGTACTTGGCTGTGGTTTGGAAAGGTGTTATTCCCATCCATCCGCACTGGGGCTGGGGTGAGATCAGTTGTTCTGTTGGCCCATTAATCAGAGCCCTGAACTTGCCATTCATGCCCCAGTCTTTGGGTGTTCCTTTGAATGAAAGTATCAGATAAATGACGGTAACGTAATGTGACTGCGTGTATAAACGGTATCGGTTTCATGGACAGCTGCAGTATTCCTGAGCCCCTCCTGGCCTCTTAGTGCTGCTGGGAAAAGCACAGCGACTCATTAATGCACTTCCTGTTCTGTCTTCCTGGCAAACACTGATTCAATCAATCAATTATGACATCACACCGCATTAGGGGCTTAACCGAGACGCAGCACTCCTCGGAAATACACACAGAGACAAGCGCAGACGCAGACACACACGCACACAGGTCGAGTCACACACTAACACAAATATCTATACACACTTAGAAACACAAAAACACACACACATACTGACTCATACACACTCACATGCAGAAACAGGCAAAGTCACACACTGACAAATATTTATACACATTTAGCGACACACACACACACACACACACACACACACACACACACGCATACACACATCTCCTCATTGGGGTGTTGTGAAGTTTTTATTTTTCCTTTTTGAAATTCTCAATTTTGTGTTATATATTTGGAATACTTTGTGACAGTTTTCATTGCACTGAATACCATACTGTCCCTGGGATATCTTGCAGTGATTCAGGGGAGCTGCCACACGGCAGTGCGCCACAGACTGAGCTGAGTCTCTTAACCAACCAATCATTGTGCTGCACAGGTAAAAAGAGCCTTTCACTCAGCCAATCACTGCTTTCCAGACAGGGGTGCTGTGCAAGCCAAATTTTTGGGTGGGCACATCTTGGCTATACTGTACAATTTTAATATGTCTCCTTTATATAAATAATACCTATGCAAATAAGCTTTTTTTAATTGAACTTAGTAGTTTACAATTCAACAAATCTTTTCCATCATAGTTTTCTGTTTTAGGCTACATGAATAAAAAGTAATATTCAAAAAAGTGTCCACATGTCCTATTCCCAGCAGTCAGTTAATAGTCGAACCACTTACACCACATTCCTTCTCCATCCTGATGCTTGGTGGGAACATATTCACATGCATTGCATGAGTTTTAGCCAAGTGATTGACTGAAATATTTGAATTCAGGAGAAGGTAAACAAGTCTACCAAATAAAGTGACCACCGAGGTCATCCTGCGCATTCGGTTGCAGATCAGTAAAAGACAGAGCTAAAGAAAAATCCTTTGTACACTCAAAAAAATAATTTGTTGGGTGTACATAATAAAGTTATGGAAAGTATTTCCACCCAATCATAATACGTTAATTTTGCAACAAATTATTTTATTGAGGGACATTAATGTAAATATGCTGGTTCAACATAAGGTGTTGGTGTTACTATTACTTAATTACAAGGGGTAAGTCCAACATAATAATCATTTGTTGGGTGAACATACAAAATTTATGGAAAGTATTTCCACCAAGCATTCACACACAGCCATACAGGAGTGTTCCTGTATTGCATGTTTTTGTGGGTGGGGGAAACCTATGCAAACTCCACGTGGAAAGGCCCCAGGACAGATTTGAACCCACAACCTTCTTGCTGTGAGGCAGTAGTGTTAACCACTGTGCCACCATGCCACCCAATTGTGTCTTTGCCCTAGTGTGCCCATGCCAAAGTGTGCCCAACCCAAGTTAAAGGGGTAGGTTGAACTATATTTTAAAATGATACAACACAACTAATTAATTGTGCTGATCAGACAAGACTTATGTATGTTTGACAATCACAAATACTTTGACAGTTGACAGTCCTTTCAGTCATATGAAAAACAACAGTAATAATTCAATAAAAGTCAATTCTGACATCAATATTTGTTTTAAACAATGTAAACATTTGTTATCCAAGTTTATGACAGTTGATATCAAGTTAGGAAAAAAAAAACAAAAAGCAAACAGGATTTCTTGAGATTTAACTTGTTCGCCCGCCCGTCTCTTTCGTGCTTTGCTCTGCCTTCTTCTGCAACTTCCGGAAGTAAAGTTTGTAAATGCACTCCCTGCTCGCACACTACTGCCACCCTCTGTTCAGGAGTTGCACACGCCATTTGATATCTTACATTAGGTTCCGTCAGCAAAACTGAAATTAGTATAATGTTAAGATATTGCACATCATGCTAAAATAACATTACTTAATGATGTTCAACCACAAAACATGACTATATATGGTAGAAGCAACATGTTACACTTAGATTCATTTAGCAGACACCCAATCTGGTTTTTTTGAGTGTACAGTTGAATCCCAGTCAGCCTGAAGTATAAAGCACAACCTAGTTGTGAGGCATTATCTGAAAATAGATCTGCGTCTTTTCACCTAAGTACAGAATAAGTTTTGATCATTTTCATTTCAAGAAGCAATAACTATCCTGAAGGAAATATGCTGATGAAGTGTCATAGCTAAAGCTGATTTTGCGACACGGGGAAAGGGGGGAAAAAAACCTCCACGATTCTATGCCACTATAAATGTATAGGCACAGAGCCACTGTCGCCAGATGTCAACAGCCTCAGAGACACTGCTGAAGGCTACCAGTCATTAAGGCTTATGTACCAGATCTTACCTGGATATTTCCATAAGCAGTGTAGACAGTGCAATTGGGAATAATTTGACGTAGAGAAATCAACTAAATCCAGCAAAATCCACTCCTCAAATGAAGACGAGGGATGCCGCTCTAATTAAAAGCTGATGCCGTTTTGTCGAGTCTTCATTATTGATAAGGCGTAGTTTGGAGAGGCTTTAGCCTAACTAAATGAATTTGGACCTGAACCCAGATAGCAAGCACCTCCGCTTCGGCTCTGGGCCGGATCAGCTGGAGTCGGCACTGAGCCAGGCCAGATCGGGAGTGGAGGCGCTTGCTACCTGGGAAGTCTAAGGACTGTATTACAAATCCCCAGTAACCCCCTTGCCATTACTGTAACCGCAATATTTCATTCTACTGCTGCATCTACTATTTGGTGTGAGAATCGCGTGCGAAGTTCAGTAGCACCTGGCGGTCAAGTCACGCTGAGTATGATCACATATTTCCTTAAATTGCTATGTGAGATGACATGTCACCTCCGGAAGGGATGCATGGAACTGCCCAATGAGTGTATATAGAACTGGAGAGGCTGCTGTCGCTTTCTTCTACGAGCGCAGTTGATGAAACCAAAATGTCGTCAACTGCACCAGACTTCTCATTTCTCATAGACTATAATTGAGAAATCCGAGCCATTTTCTTAAAAATTAAGGGGTCTAGTGCCGTATTTTTTACACATATATAACGCAAATGCATGTAAGAATAAGAATGAATGGGTTATTTTACGTGACACTATTTGAGGATAAAGTAACTGAGCGCACTCAAAGTTTGAGCGACTGGTCGGTTGTATTGAGTAATGACGCTTGGCTGAGACTTCACGGATTTCACTTGCGACTTGTCACAATGTGGATGAGCGTATTGTGAACGCGTCGGTTCTCTGGCTAGCTGGCACTGGTTTATGTGTTCTGTTGTGGGTATTGTACGGATAAATATCGATTCCATTAAAGTTAATTGTTTGAAACATCATCTGACATGCTAGTTATCATTGAACTCAGCTATGCTTGCCATCGCGCGCTGAACATGCCTGTAAACCTTTGAAACGGTTAACGTCACATCAGAATTGAGTAAATTCAGGCGTTGGCTATTAGCTTGTTAGCATGATTACAAACACTCCTACCAAATTAACTTGCGAGCTAGGACAGCTAAAACCAGACTCTCCGCTGCAATACCCATTTCAGGATGAGTCCGATCTGCTGCCAGCATTGCCTGCCACCGCCATTGATCGTTCGCGATGAAAATGCCAACGCATCACACTGCTCTCTCCAATAATGCTTGGAAGACACACATGCCACTTAGCTAACGTTGTGAGAACATTGATCAATATGCTCAATAGACCGCTCAAAAATGTAAACGAGCATTAAGGTTAGATGCTGAACGAGTGTGGCTGAGTAGCCAGCCAGCTAACGTTTAAGTTCGCTTCGCATTGAGCAATATGACCCACCCTGTACGATATCTGATTTCTACTTGAAGCACCAATGGAGCCTCAATTTGGTACCATGAGCTGGCCAAATGCGTGAACGCAGTGCAGCCATTGTGCTTAGCGAATATCATCACCGTCCCCAACGTTTTCAATTCATTGTCTTTTGTGAAAGGTTGCAGGAAGATTGAGATAATGAATGAGCGGTCTTTACTGTATTGGACTGATTAGGATAAGATGGTCCAACCTGGCTGGAAACGGGGCCATTGTGTTGCCTAACCCAAGGAGCTTAAGCCTTTATTATTATGATCAGCGTAATATGTGCAGAAATTGCTTAGTGCAATAATTTGTCCATTTCATAATGTTATTTTTTACAAAACGGCATAAGCCCGTGTTCAGATACACTGTCCGGGCGTAAGATTTGGTTGGATGCACAAATGAAAAGGCGGCAGTATCTTTCACCGCGAACTTAGCAATAGGTCTAACTGCAGCCAGAGATGTGATTAATTAGTCCCCCCAGGAATCCGCGATTCCGCGATCGCGGAATTTACCGCGGAATTCAAAGCCCTCCGTGGAAATCAGAGCAGTCCGCGGAATATAGGGCGAGGTGCAGAATTTTATATTTTACATGTATTTTTCATCCCGGCTATTAGATTTTGCGGTCAGATAAACGGGATCTAAGACTCACAGCTGGTGCTGCTGGTTACGGAAACAGATTTTTTTCTGCTGTATGCAGCATAAACTATATAAAAAGATGGACGCAGCACCCTGATTTGAAAAAAGAAGCCCATGTGGAAGTACTGTAGAATGGAATTCTATTTAATGGCCAGCAGATGGCGACGTCAGTGGTTGCAGAAAGAAGCTCAATGCAATAGAAGTCTATGAGAAAATGATCCTACTTTCCGACCTGATTTTTAATTTAAATAATGATTTTTCACATCATTTTATGTTAGCTATAGCAAGTTTCAGGTCTCCTTCGATATATCATGACATTCATTTTCGTGAATTATGGTCCCATTTAAACTAGAATAAAGTATAAAGCCAGAATATGCTTCTGGGGCGTCGCTATCCTCTGGTCCTCGTCCGATACGGTCAGATCCAGAGCCACGTTCCTCCCCGGATCTTCGATTCACCTCTTCATCTTCGAACCAGTGGGTGACATCACGGTAGCTTAATCCATCTTTTTATACAGTCTATGGTATGCAGTAACGTTTACAATATCCTGAGGATACAGTGAATAGTGTACACTTTGTTTAAATCTTTACTTTGATCTTTGGCACTTGTTCAGTTACTAAGCCTCGTTCACCCATAGTTTGGTGAAATGTTTTGCACTTTATAAGTTATGCAAATAAATCTGCTCAAGAGGGACAAAAAGAATATTGATGCTGCTTATTTTATAACCACAATGTTTCGCAGTGTTTTGGTATTGCAAATAATTTCATAAGATAATTTTTGCTTCATTATTACATAAATTTGCTTTAAAACTGGTCATTTTAGGGTTTTTTTTATGCCCGCGGATAATCAACTTTCGAGCCGCGGAATCAAGAATTGCTCTCTGCAGAATCAGGAATGTTTTCCGCGGAATCAACACTTTTTCTCTGCAGATTCCTGGGGGGACTAACTAATGCATCTATGTCCTGAGCTGCATGTGAAACAAGTCGACATGGTCTACAACATCCCCCGCCAATCGTGCACTTCTCATTTTCGAACCCAATCAAGGCCTTTATGGTCTGAAGCTACACACCAAATTTGGTTACTGTATCTGTAGTAGTTTCTGAGTAAAGCTGTCCCCTTTATCTCGGACGGACGGACGGACGGACGGAGGTTAAACCTATATCCCCCTCCCACTTCGTGTTGGCAGGGGATAATAATGCGGCATACATAATAATTCCTCCAACCTTGAAAGATCCAACCCCTATAGAATTTGAAAAGGAAATTCTCTTAAGAAAGGACACGGGGCAAGGGGCAGAGATCTAAATCCACCAGCAAACATTGTGAATTCTAAGGCACGAAGGAGGTCTAAGAACAAGCTGGCTGTACCTACGTTAGCTACAGTTTAAACTGCAAATCAGGACAGCACAGTGACCGTTAACTAGCTAGCTAGCGTCGGGCACGTTTCTCCAAAGCCTCGCTGTTAACCATGTCAGCAACTTACATAGTTTTTACTTACAGACTGTAAATGGTTCCAGCAATGCAAGGTAGCAATACTGCTTTAAATAACAAAATAATAACAGGAATTTTTCCATAATAGTCAATGGGAAATGAGAGGCGTGGTGCACTGGACGCCATATTGTTTTCATCAACTTTTCTCTCCGACAGCCTCTCCAGTTCTGTGTACACTCATTGGGACTGCCTGGGGACTCTCAAGGCGCGAGGCTGTCCGTCACGTGTTTATTAACTGGTGCCTCGCGCCGTGGCTCGCCATTTGATCCCGTTCAGTGTGACTTTACCATAACTAGTCCCCCCAGGAATCCGCGATTCCGCGATCGCGGAATTTACCGCAGATTTCAAAGCCTTCCGCGGAAATCAAAGCAGTCCGCGGAATATAGGGCGAGGTGCAGAATTTTATATTTTACATGTATTTTTCATTACGGCCGCTAGATTTTGCGGTCAGATAAACGGGATGTAAGACTCACAGCTGGTGCTGCCGGTTACGGAAACTGATTTTTTTCTTCTGTATCTAGCATAAACTGTATAAAAAGATGGACGCCGCACCCTGATTTGAAAAAAGAAGCTCATGTGGAACTACCGTAGAATGGCATTCTATTTAATGGCCAGCAGATGACCACGTCAGTGGTTGCAGAAGGAAGTTCAATTCAATAGAAGTCTATGAGAAAATGATTTTTAACTTAAATAATGATTTTTCACATCATTTTATGTTAGCTATAGCAAGTTTCAGGTCTCCTTCAATATATCATGACATTCATTTTCGTGAATTATGGTCCCATATAAACTAGAATAAAGTATAAAGCCAGAATATGCTTCTGGGGCGTGGCTATCCTCTAGTCCTCGTCCGATACGGCCAGATCCAGAGCCACGTTCCTCCCCGGATCTTCGATTCACTTCTTCAACTTCGAACCAGTGAGTGACATCACGGTTGCTTCATCCATCTTTTTATACAGTCTATGATATGCAGTAACGTTTACAATATCCTGAGGATACAGTGAATAGTTTACTCTTTGTTTAAATCTTTGCTTTGATCTTTGGCACTTGTTCAGTTACTAAGCCTCGTTCACCCGTAGTTTGGTGAAATATTTTGCACTTCATAAGTTATGCAAATAAATCTGCTCAAGAGGGACAAAAAGAATATTGATGCTGCTTATTTTATAACCACAATGTTTCGCAGTGTTTTGGTATTGCAAATAATTTCATAAGAGAATTTTTGCTTCATTATTACACAAACTTGCTTTATAACTGGTCATTTTAGGTTTTTTTTTATGCCTGCGGAAAATCAACTTTCAAGCCGCGGAATCAAGAATTGCTCTCCGCAGAATGAGGGAATGAGGAATGTTCTCCGCGGAATCAACACTTTTTCTCCGCAGATTCCTGGGGGGACTACATAACCCCTGGCGACGGCTCCGTGATTTGCCTCACAGACCATTACGTCAGCGGTCCCTGATTTTTAGCAGCGCGGCTATAAAAGCGAAGGGAGCACGAGGACGCTCCGTTCAGGAGACTTGCGCGCAATTCTGATAATTTCGTCGCATCTCGCTCCGGTGTGAGAAGAGTGTGCTCTTCCAAACGAAGCAGACTTTTAAGGACTTACAAAATTAGCGCTCCGTCTTTTCCTCATAAAAAATGCGGCGCCTGGTAAGAAAGAGTGGCTTCAAACTGAACTGAAATCCTGTTCCTGTTTTTTTTTTTAACGATTTTGCCCATACTTAGTCCGTTTGGGTTGCTATAGAAACTAGCGGCGGGCAGTGAGCAGGTGTTCTGCATAGCAGCCCTCAGTGTAACTGTTATTGGCCAAAATAAATCTTTTATCGAAGGCTTCCTGGTCAGATCTATTGCAGGGTTGCTTTAACAGGCATACTTCTCTTATCTTTAACTTGTTTTGGTTCTGAGGAAATACTCTAGTGCTACTCCTTGCTTAGTGCCTGAAGTAACCATGGCTACCATTTATGTGTGTGTGCAGGTGTGAGTGTGGGTGTTTGTGAATTATAAGTGTGTGCGCACACACTGTCTTTTCACGGCCATCACAACACGGGGAACATTTTAATATATACTATATTCGCAAGTCTGAGTACAGACATAACTTCAACAGTATTTCCACAATGATCTATTGAGCTCTGTGTGGTTTCAACGATTTCAATCCAGGGCCCTCTTGCTCTAAGGCAACACAACCCCCATTTACTTCCCCTCTCTCCCCCTCCTCCTCTCTCTCTCTCTCTGTCCAAAAGGTTTCCTGAGTACAGGAGACCAGACAGCAAAGGGGAACTATGGGCTGTTGGATCAGATCCAGGCTCTGCGCTGGTTGAATGAGAACATTGGCAATTTTGGGGGCGACCCAGAGAGGATCACCATCTTTGGCTCTGGAGCTGGGGCGGCCTGCGTCAACCTGCTGATACTGTCTCACCACTCTGAGGGTACCTGTGTGTGTGTGTGTTTGTCAACTTGCTGATTCGGTCTCACAACTCTGAGGGCACCTGTGCGCGCGTGCAGATGAGTGTTTGTGTGCGCGTGTGTGTGTGTGTGTGTGTGTATGTGTGTTTTTGTCAACCTGCTGACGCTGTCTCACCACTCTGAGGGCATTTCTCAACCAGATCCGATAGGATTTCTGTTGCAGATAAATAGCATTTCTCTGCCAGATCCAACTGAATTCCTGTATCATATCAACAGCATAACTGTACCAGATCCATTTGCATTCCTGTAACAGATGCAATAGCATCCCTGCGCCTGATCCGATGCATTCCTGCAGAATTTCTGTACAAGTTCCAGTAACATTTCTGTACCAGACCTGTTGGCATTTCTGTTGCAGATTTAATGGCATTCCTGTATTAAAACTAATAGTATTCCTGTATCGGATCCAACAGCATTTCTGTACAAGATCCATTACCATTCCTGTTCCAGGTCCAATAGCATTTCTATACCAGATCTCATGCATTCCTAAAGCAGATCCAATTGCATTTATGAACCAAATCCAATAGCATTTTGTACCAGACCTAATGCATTCCTATGCCAGATCCAATAGCATTTCTGTACCAAAGCCAATAACATTTCCGTGCCAGATCTTATTAATTGGTTAAGTATGTTATTGCCCGCATACAGTCATAATATATCTTTCTTTGGCCGACCTGTATTGGCCGAGTTCAGCACATGCTCAAGTCACCATTTGCAACTATGGCATTCGCTCTCTTCAGAGAAGCAGACAGTCACGGACGTAGAATTTAGCTTTTTAATGAGTCTTGAAGTCGCGCACTTCAGAAGTCATAGACATAATTTTGTCATGTTAGCACAACATACTTAACTAATTAATTAAAATATTATAAATTGCTTATTTTCGTATTGCCTTGGTATTAGCCTTTGGGTCGCGGTAACTGTGGCTTCGCTCTCTTCAAAGAAGCAGACGACAGTCGCGAACCTAGCATTTAGCTCTTTAATTAGTCTTGAAGTTGCGTAATTCAGAAGTCATAGTCATAATATTGTCATGATAGCACAACATGCTTAACCAATTCATAAAAATATAATAAAGTGCTTATCTTCACATTGCCTTGGTATTGGCCTTTGGGTTGCGGTATTAGCCCTCAGCCTGCAGGCTCGGTCCAGTACGGCGACCCTCAGGCCAAAAACAAGGCAATATGGAAATAAGCAATTAACATATATTATGCATTCCTGTACCAGATCCAATAGATTTTCTGTATCAGATCCGTTTGCTTTTCTGTTGCAGATTCAATACTATTTCTGTACCAGATCCGATGCATTCTTGCGCCAGGTCCAAGAGAATTTCTGCAACAGATCTGATGCATTCATGTTGCCAATCCAATAGAATTTTTGTATCAGATCCAGTAACATTTCTGTAGCAGTTCCAATAGTATTCTTGTAGCGGATCCGATAAAATTTTAGTACCAGATCTGTTAGCATTCCCGTAGAAGATCCAGTAACATTCCTGTATTAGGTCCAACAGTATTCCTGAATCAGATTCAATAGCTTCCCTGTGGCAGATCCAATAACTTTTCTCTCCTGGTTCTAGTAGTTCTGATCTGGTTCTCTCCTGCTCCAGGCCTTTTCCACAGAGCGATTGCACAGAGCGGCTCGGCGGTCTCCAGCTGGTCGGTAAACTACCAGCCGCTGAAGTACACACGGATCCTGGCGCGGAAGGTTGGCTGCGGCCATGGCGAGGGCGCGGAGCTGGTAGCCTGCCTGCGAGGGAAGAGCTTCCGCGAGCTGGTGGATCAGGACATCCAGCCAGCCCGGTACCACGTCGCCTTCGGACCCGTGGTTGATGGAGACGTGCTGCCCGATGATCCAGAGATTCTCATGCAGCAGGTCTGGTGTGTGTGCGTGTGTCTGTGCGTGCGTGTGTGTGTGTGTGTGTGTGCGCTCGCGCGTGTGTGTGCAGGCGTGTGTGTGTCTGTGAGTTTCCTTGTGTCTCGGACTCAACCTCTCTCTCTCCTTTCTCTGCCCTGTTTTCTCTTAGCCTTTTTTTCTCTCTGTTATCTGGTTTTGCTGCAGTAGACAGGGTTTTTGATAGGAAGTGTGTGATGTGATTTTATCTGTGATAACATTTATATTTAAAGTGACTGTGCCTGCAGCTTCATGTGATTCACTGTGAGCTGCTCAGGTCTGGCCTTCCCCTGAGAGGAATAAAAGAGCTGTAACAGGCTCGGTCTGTCCTGCTGAACCCTCCTAAACATAAGCACTCTGAAGACGATGGAAAACTGCATTTTCACAGTGTCCCAATAGATGGAGACAGAGTAAAAGAGATTCATTCTTCATTTTCCACAATGAAATATCTACCATTACATGAACCAACGTTATTAACAGCAGCTATAGTTACACGGGCTACATTTTCTAACAGCAGCCACTAACATGCAGGCTATCATACCTAGCAGCTGCTGTTAATGAGTAGGTTGTCATTGAAATTTAACTGCAGTTACTAATATGCTGGCTACCTCTGCAAGCAGCCATTATTGTAAAATATGCTATCATTACTATTACCAGATTTTAGCCCAAACTGTCCTCAATGCTTCCCTGAATATTAAAGTGCAGATCCTGGACCAAGTCTGTCTATTTTGTCTACAAGATTGTGCCTTTATACTCTAAATCCTAAGGGTTATTTTGCCACGGGTGGTCTTTGTATAGCACAATTTTTGAAAATTACCAGAAGCGTCTGGAACAATCCCCAGGCAGTCTTTAGACATATTGATCCTGATTCATGACGTCATCTGTGGTTCCCCCATATCCAGGGGGAGCTGAGCGACCCAGTGCCTGCATGGATCGGTGCGCGGTCACCGACTGCAGCGAAACAACAGTGTATCTCATGCTGCACCCTCCCACCAGACACCTGTTGACCATTCCAGCCAAATACTTCAAATAATACCCTAAAACGCAAAAATAAACACCATAAACGGTAATGCAACCTCTGAGTATATCCTCTATCAATAGAATGACTAGCTTCCCCGATGGACTGCGGGACCGCACGTAACGTCAGAAAAAGTCCATTTCTCCGGGAAATTCAAATCACAAGCTTTATTCGCGCCTGACGAATTCTGTCTAAGATACTGATATTAAATCAGGTATATCTGACACTGACCGATGTGTTGTATTGGTTAAAATGGGCAGAGTGGCTAAAAATCTTCTATAGTATCTCAAAATTGGGTGCATTTTACGTTTTAAATCAGCAAGGACTTTAAGACCCTGACATGCTGTGCTTTCTGATTACCATCAGGGGGAGTTTCTGAACTACGACATCCTGATGGGCGTGAACCAAGGGGAGGGCCTGAAGTTTGTGGATGACAGTGAAGGAGAGGATGGAATCACCCCTGCCAGCTTTGACTACACCATCTCCAACTTCGTGGACAACCTGTACGGCTATACGGAAGGTGAGTCTGGTATCTGGCGTATCCACAATGCAGCGCTGCGTTCTAGTGCCGATGGTACGCACAAGCGCATGATGGGGTAGAAACAGCACGTGGTTCGACAGATGTACAGCATATCTAAGAAAAAAAAGCATCCACTTCAGACATTTTCTAGAACAGGGTCCCAAACACAAATCCTGGGCCACTGTGTTTGCTGGTTTTTGGTTTGTTCCTTCGCCTGAGTGCATAACTTAAGTCATTGATTGGCTGAGATGTCTGCACACCAATCAAACCTGATTGAAAGTAAATCCCAAAAATTAGCGGATACTGCGACCCTGGAGGACTGGAGTTTGAGACCTCTGCTGCTGAACCTTGCAACATACAGAGAAGAGCTTCATAGTTCAGATTTTGTGTTGTAATTCAGGTTGACAGGCAGGGGGGGGAGCTGGTGAGTGGGGCAGGCATGGTTGTCCGTCTCATTATTTCTGTCTCATTATTTCTATGTTTCTTTCTTTCTGTTTTATTTTAATTGGGCTCCGTTCTGTTGGTTTCACTGGCGTGACAATAGAGGCCGTTTGCATTAACATTCTCCCTTGCAAGCATTTTACTGAAATAAAAGAGAACCAAACACAAAGTTTGAAGTTCATGGCCTGTAAATGTGCTGTGATTCTCTCTCCTTGAATAACTTGTGGGGGGAGGAGGGAGAACTCTTGGTTTATAAATAGGTGTTGATAGAAATTATAATGAAACTGCAGTCTTTGAAGATGAAACAAATACAAATACAATAACTGCTGCTTATGTTTACCCCCTCCCTCCTTTCCTCTCCTCTCTTGCTCCATCTCTCACTGCTTCATTCTCTCCCTCTTTTTCCCTCCCTCACTCTTTCCATCCTTTGCATTTTCATTCTTTCTCTAATCTCCTCTACCTCGTCTCTATCCTTCTCTTTCTCCTTCTATCCTTCTCACTCCCTCCCTCACTATCCCTCATCTCTCCCACTCTGTCTCCCCCCCCTCCTTCTCTACCTTTCTCCTGCTCATGCTCTCCCCCTCTGTCTCTCTACCTTTTATTCTCCCTCCTTCTCACTCTTTCCACCTCCCTCTCTCCATCTCTCTTTCCCTCTTTTCCTCCCTCGCTCTCTCCCTCTTTGCGAAGGAAAAGACATTCTCAGAGAGACAATAAAGTTCATGTACACGGACTGGGCGGACCGGGAGAACACAGAGATGAGGCGCAAGACCCTCCTGGCGCTTTTCACCGATCACCAGTGGGTAGCACCGGCGGTCGCCACGGCAAAGTTACACGCAGAGTTCCAGTCGCACGTATATTTCTACACCTTTCACCACCACTGCCAGATGGAGGGCCGGCCAGAGTGGGCCGACGCGGCGCATGGGGATGAGCTGCCCTACGTTTTCGGCGTCCCCCTGATGGGTCCCACAGACCTCTTCCCCTGCAACTTCTCCAAGAATGACGTCATGCTCAGCGCTGTAGTCATGACATACTGGACCAACTTTGCCAAGACCGGGTCAGTCCTGCTCGCTAAATCTGCACAGTTCTGCCTGTTTCCTGTGTGCAGTATATTTCAGCCATTTGGCATGAAATCAATGTGCAAACAACCAAACCAGGAGGGTTTATAGTAATATTGTTAACAACATTTTTGGAAATATGATTGTTATCATTGTTCTATTTTTGTTGCTATTTTTGCTGGTGTTCTTGAAGTAGTTGTTCTTGATGTTGCTGTTGTTTTGTTGCTGCAGTTGTTGCTCCTCTTGTTCTGTTGCTGGAGTTGCTGCAGTTTTTGATGCTGTAGTTGTTGGTACTGCTTTTTCTCATTGTTTTGTTGCTGTTACTGCCTCGCAGTTGCTGTTGTATTGTTGATGTTGTTTTTTGCTGTTATTGTAATTGCTGTTTTGTTGCTCTGTGGTTGCTATTATATCATTGTTGTTTCATGCTGTTGCTCTAGTTGCTGTAACTGTTGTCACCTTGTTTTGTTCTTCCCTTTGTTCTGAGCTTGGAGGCACAGCACCACCTGTACTTACCCCAAAGTTACACTAGATGCGTTTGGTCCATCTATGCTCTGCCACGGCAGCGCAGCTGATAAGATTCACTTCAGCCAATGTGTGAGCTTACACGGAATTCGCTGTGTTGTATTTCTCAGCTGCCCCTGCTCCAGCAAACCAGAGCCGAGCGCAGCTGATACGCAAGACTTCTATTTTTGCCGGATGCCGCAGCACAAACGCAACACTTCAGCACAGCAGATTGATCAGTAGACGGACACAACATTAAAACATACGGTTAACTTTCAAAATCCGTGTTGGCGCCAGTTCATATTGTAGGCTAGGACGGCAACCGAAGTAAGAAAGTATGTAGTCTATATTTTATCGACTGAACTCTAGCAGAACAAATGAGAAGCCCAATAAAAACAGGAAATGAAGAATATTTGTTAATAAATGGGCTACTTATCCATGTTAGAGGCACTAAATCTCAAAAAATAAACAAATGAAGCAAGTCAACCGTTCCCCAACCCTTTTGGTCACGAACAAATGCTATTGCCTGTTCGTAGTTGCACTCAATACAGCATGTATCATTGATCATTGATTGTGCGTGATTTTGTTATAACCGCGTGATCTCGTCTGGCTCGCTCATTAGTCTCCCTTCTCTAGCTTTCCGGCCCTGGTACGCTGTAAAATGCAGCCAGTGGGCGTCGACGGACGGCAATTCACACTGCAAACACACAGAAGGGCGGAAGCACACCAAACACACATCTGGTGTGATCTTGGGGTCAGTCCCTGTTGGCTTGGTTCATATCTTACCTGACTCCTCTCGGTTCCCATAGGCTGTACATTATTTCCATCCTGACTCTTCTTTTTTCCTATTGCCTGCAGAGACCCTAACTCGCCGGTGCCCCAGGACACAAAGTTTATCCACACAAAGCCGAACCGCTTTGAGGAGGTGGTGTGGACCAAGTTCAGCTCCAAGGACAAGCAGTATCTGCACATGGGGCTGAAGCCTCGGGTCCGCGATAATTACCGTGCAAATAAGGTGGCATTCTGGCTGGAACTAGTGCCACACCTGCACAGCCTACACCAGGACTGCGTCTCCACGGCAACGCGCCTGCAGCCCGGCACCACGAGGGCGCCCTGGATCAAGACCCCGCGGCCCACCCGCCAGCCAGCAGCCACCCTCCCTCCAGAGCCCGAGACGGAGTCTGAGCGCCCGCGATTCTCGCCGTTCCCCAGTGACGTGCGCGACTACTCCACCGAGCTCAGCGTCACTGTCGCTGTGGGAGCCTCCCTCCTCTTCCTGAACATCCTGGCCTTCGCCGCTCTCTACTACAGGCGCGACCGCCGAATGGAGCTACGCCCCAGACGCCTGTCGCCGCGGCAACGTGGCGCAGCCAACGCCAACGACCTTCCGCATCACGGGCCGGAGGAGGAGCTGATGTCTCTGCAGCTGAAGCGCTCGGAACATGACCCCCACCGCGACCCAGAACCGCTCCGCCCCCACGACATCCTGCGCCCCTCCCCCGCTTGCGCCCCGGCCTGCCCGCCCGATTACACCCTGGCTCTCCGGCGTGCCCCGGAGGACCTGCCGCTCATCACGCCGAACACCATCACCATGATCCCCAGCTCCCTGAGTGGAATGCAGCAACCCCTGCACGTGTTCAATGCCTACCCTGCCCCTGGCCATACCCCTGTGCCAGGACACGCCCCCACACCCTCCTCTGCCCACAACAACACCCTGGCCCATCCCCACTCCACTACCCGCGTATAGTGGGGCCGGAGAGGGGGCACGGTCTTGCTGGATTGGATGGGGACAGGCAGGGTTGAGACGAAGTCAGTTAGAGCTGGGTGGGGCTAGGACAGAGTAGGTGGGACGTGGGGCGGGACCCGAGGAAACTGGGCGGGGCTCATCTGTGGAGATGGACTTCTTCTCTGCATTTGCCCATTCCTCTCCTCCGCTTGTCATCCTCTCTCTCTGCTCCCGTCGCTGTCTCGTTTTAGAGGACATGCCTGTAGTGTTTTGCTGGTGTGTGGATGGAGGCTTATTTCAGCGTCTGACCTGCTTAAACTTATTCAAAATTGAAACAAACTTTATTCACGCTGAATACACTTTACAACGGATTTGTTACGAATACACTTCACAATTTTAACCCCCACAAGAATAGGAACAGTCTCTCCAGATGCGTGTACAGGTCACAAGCGTGATTGGGTCAGTATCCATCCCGGCCTGAGTGGTTAATGGTTACTGATCAGTCGGTCACAGCCGCGGTCGTTACAGTTTATTGAGCTCCTGGATGAGCTTTTCAGGGCAGCTGATTGGCTGAATGAGTATTTCCTGTGTTTGGTGTGAGTTTTAAGCTGTCCCATAACCCCCGTCCCCGCATTTGTGGGACAGCTAGGAAGAGTGGCGATGGTGGGGGTGTGCTTCAGGACTCTGTATAGCCCTGTCCTGGTGCTCCGACTCCGCCCCCCTCAGTCTGCACTCCTGCAGTCTCCTGGAGGTCTGTTCTCATTTTCATTTGAAGTTTAGGATTTAAAGAGGGAGAGAAGGTGGTCCTGTTTGGCCTAACCAGCCGTCCCTTCCAAACACACACACAGACGCACAGCCTCTCACATACGAGTTGGGCATGCCCCAGGGGTGAAACACTGGAACCCTTTGACAATGAAACATTTCATCTTCCAGAGATGATCTCTTTCGATTTTGGAGCATCAGAGAAGGAAACTTGAGGGTCTGCTTCACATCAGTCAGGTATGGTAGAGTAATGTTACAAGAACCAAAAAAAAGGAAGATGTTTGAAAATGGGCGAATTCACTTTTTATAGGACATTTGAAATTTGATTCTACTGGTCAGCTCAAAGACAGGGGGCGCTGTTCACTGCTGTGGAGGATCAAACATCTGAATGATCCACAGAGAGAAGAAGAAAGCCTGTACAGTTCAAACTGTCAGATTAAAAACTGAAAAATGCTGATATTTGTAAATATTGGGTTCCTCATTTGGTTTTAGCATTGAACGGCCGTCAGCCTTTCTTATGGCGGGTGGGGTGTGCCTCCATATGATCATTCCTTTTAATTTTATGCTGATGTAAAGAGTTCAAAGCTAACAGGCAGGGTTGTAGTTCTCTGCTGGGTCACATGACCAGGCGCCGCACACACACAGAACGCTGCAGACGCACAGAAGCTTGCTGTATGGTGGGGGTCTCACACTCCATTCTGGGAGCACCATGGTCTCTGTTGGCGTTTTGGGATTTCCTGCCACTCAGAAGCTCAATGTAAACTCTGCAGCCAATCAGCAACTAAGATCATGCACTCAGGCGCAAGAATACATTGAAAATTGGTAGCCACGGCAATGCTCCAGAACTCGAGTCTGAGATCCCCCGTTTTTCACAGATTATTTGTCCGTTCTCCTCCCAGAGGAAGGAGGACACGTCACCTGCGGGACAGCTGGGTACCTGCTGCAGCTGAACACACCTGGGCATCCGTGTCACACCTGATCTCACTGTAGCACTCTCCTGGGATCAAAGCCGTGGCAGAGGCAGCTCCCACCTTAAGACGTTAGCGGGCGTTGCTGGTACTGAGTAGTTTGCATTTATTCTGTGAACTGCTCCACTCTCATCTCATCTTGCCTTACAGATGAGAGGACGGCTGAACCCTCCAGTCTGCGGTGCCCTCTGGAGGCTTTTGAAGGGAACAGCAGAGAGACGCCACGTCCCGTGCTTTCACGGCCGCTGTATCTACTGCTGCGAGAATGTGCTTCAGCCTTACGAACAGGGGTTCTGCTGGGCTGGAAATGCATCCCTTTTGCACAGATCTTGAGAGTCATGAGGATAGGATAACACGCGCACAGATCTTAGGGCCATCAGGATAGGAAATCACTGAGATCTTAGTGCCATGGAGAACAAATACCAACCAAATCTTAGTGCCATGACTGCGTTCACACAGATTTTGAGTCATGAGGATAGGATAACACTCGCACAGATCTTAGGGCCATGAGGATAGGATATCACTGAGATCTTAGTGCCATGAAGAACAAATACCAACCAAATCTTAGTGCCATGACTGCGTTCACACAGATTTTGAGTTATGAGGATAGGATATCACTCATATTTTAGTGCCATGATGATAGGATATCACTTAGTTCTTAGTGCCATGAGAATAGGACGTCACCTATATCTTAGAGGCATGAGGATAGGACATCACTTAGATCTCAGCAAAATGAGGATATCATTCAGATCTTAATGCCACGCTGATATCACTTAGATCTTGGTTCCATGAGGATTATGAGGTTCCATGAGGTTACTTACTGCTGTAGATCTTAGCACCATGAAGATTGGATATCACTTGGATCTTAGTGCCATGTAGAATGGATCACATTCCTATGAATCTTAGGAGTCATGCTGAAAGGATTACGTGTAGACAGATTTTAGCTCCACGAGGATTGGATAACATTCGCACAAATCATCTGGCCACGCAGCTAGAATGACATTAACACAGCTCTTAGCCTTGTGAGGATAGGATGACAGTCATGCAAATGTTTGCACCATGAAAACGGAATAACCCTCAAACATATGGTGGAAGGATCTGGATGGGGTAGTATTCATACAAGGATCTTACTGTCATGAAGATCGAATATCATTCACTTAGATCTTGTCACAATGCAGAGAGGGTAGCATTCACACACATCTTTGTGATTTGCTAATTGGCTAACATTCACATTGGTCTTAAATTTATGCAAATAGGTTACCATTCACTCAGATCTAAGAGCCATTCCAACGAGTCAAGTCTCTCAAATCACAGCATAATTTGGATGAGTAAATATTCATTCCAGTCTCTGCAATATGCATACAGGATGGCATTCATGCTGATCTTAGGAGTATGCAGATAGGATTAGCATCTTGCAGAGGGGATAGCATTTCCACAGATCATATCAATATGGAGAAAGGTTAATGGCATGCTGGAGTTTACTGTGTGAATTGCATTAGTCATCCAGATGATTTTAGGACTAACCAATTTGGGCAAATGTGATGGATGATTGGAACCAGTAGGACCCAGCATTTTACGAGAGACCAGTTTCTGAATTGTTCTAATTTATACTGAGTTATGTTTTGATGACAGCAAGACATGAACAAGCATGTTAAATGTATGAAGTGAAGTCAAATGAGTGACCGCTTCCATTCTTGGGTTGTCTTGGTGCCACATAGATTTTCTTGTTCGGTTTTGCTTCAGATGTGATCGCTCTGGCTGACCTCACGGCAGGTTATTGTGGTACTGCCCTGTACTTCGGGAATCATTATTTTGGAATAAGTACTGGGGAGGTGATTTATCTGTGCTTTTACAGTGGGAGCAGACGGAGGGAAATATTATATTTTTAAATGAAATGAGTTTATGAAGATGGCGGCTGGGCCAGATGTAGCACAGTGACTCGGCTGCCATCTTTGTGCATCTCTGTGTCAGTGACTCAGTAGCACAGCGGTGGAACATTATCATAACATTCTCACAACGTTCGCCCGGTGATGCTGAAAATGCTGTGAGAACGTCTGGAAAAACATTGTCACAACATTCCCAGAACCAGGGCTGGGGTGTCAAAGGGCCTTGCACCTGTTTGTTTTCATTAGATTTTTCTTTGTTAAATTAAAAAGAAAAAAATGAAGAAAAGACAAAACAAAAAAGAAGTCTTGAAATGAAAAAATGTTAATAATGGGTTTGAAAGATGATTATTTAAAAAAAAAAAAACAGAATTTAAAGACATTAGTGCGGTGGGGATTTTTCTGTTTCATTTGGACATTTCTGTGCATTGCACTTGACCTGGGAAACATTAAAAACATTCATATACAAATCACCCATCGACTCTGGCTTATCTGTTTAATGTTTAACCTTTATCAGCCCAGGATATATATTTAAACCTGAATATACTGAAATATTTTCTGTCAGCTGGACCCTCTGCCAAAACTGGACAACAACAGTAAGTTGAATTACATCAAGAAAAGGACTACATTTTGACCTGCTTACGAAACATTTTTGATCGTTTGTGCATTGTCTACCAAGAAACTGATGCCCTTACTGGCTTACTTGCTGTTTATTAAGTGGTGGTAATAGAACACAAGGGGTGAGGTCATGTATGGTGGCATTAAAGAGTGTTCGTGTTATCCTGGTGTGAGGTGTTAACACCGGCATCCTCACCACGCCGCTTGCTAACACCAGATTTGTAACTCTCGGGGCCCGTCCACATGAGAACAATTTTTTTGAAAATGCGTAAATATTTTATCATTTGGGCCTTGCGTCCATATGGAGATGGTGAAAACGCAGCTCGAAAATGGGTTTCAGACTGAGAAAATCTGAAAACGCCATCCCAGCGTTTTCATGTGGATAACCAAAACGAATTCAACCAAACGATGATGTGATAGCCCTCATCACAGCCTCCAGGTCTTTGTGTGGCGCTGTATGGCACTGTAGCATTTCTACAGAAACTGATCAAAAATGGAGAAGGTGGCGCATGCAAGGTGGCAACAAAGACACTTGAAGAGAAAGACCCTTCACCGAGGAGTAATTTCTGGTATCAGTCATGTGGGTGCTCCACCCCTTTAAATAGCCTTGCGGCGGGTGCTGAATGAATTGATTCCAAATAGGGCAGTGGTCACCAACTCTGTTCCTGGACGGCCACTATCCTGTGGGTTTCTGCTCTACCTGCTGTTCGGCACACCTGATTCAACTAATTAGCCACTCAGCTGCCCAGCTCGTGTTCTTGTTAAGTAGCTAATTAGTTGAATCAGGTGTGCTGAACAGCAGGTAGAGCAGAAACCTACTGGATAGTGTCCCTCCAGGACAGGTTGGTGACCACTGCAATAGGGGGAGTTTTACTTGAGCATAGATTATCACGGATCATTTTGCCCCATTGTCACAGAATTAAATATTTGACTTATTTTTCATAGGCCACATATCTTCCGAACATTCTGCTGGTGCAATTACATTTTTGAGACCAACAGATCTGGAGAAAATGAACTTTGTTCGAGGCCTGTGTCTCTCTCAGCAGCACACACGTAATGTTTGGCAATGCAGAAATACAGTATGGACTGCGGGAAACCATTAAAAATTTAAAACTGAAATAATGCTTGTGTTTCAATGCTCAATAACACTAATATTGTCATTGAGATTTTATCATTTTTAGAGGGGAGAAGGAATATAACCTATTAGATTGCTATGATCTTGCCCTGGATTGATATCAGATATCAAACAAGCAGCAAAATAAGGCGCAAACATTAAACGTGTACCGTATCTAATATTGTTCTCCGTGCATGTTAAAAATACCGAAACATTGTACAGCAATAGGGTGTAAAAATAGGAACGCGCTATCCATCTTTTCTTTTCCCAAGGATGCAGACAGGTAAGGAATAAATTAGCAGCTGCCGTATTTCATTCAAGCTTCATAAAGTTGAATGAACGAACTTATGTTGTTTCTTTTGATATGCCCTTCAAGCTCGCTTCTGGCAATTACAGTAGCCAGACAACACATATTCGTTATGCTTAATATAGAAATTAGCGGCGTAGAAAAAATGCCTGTGGAAGCATAGTAAAATGAAATATAAACACATCATGCAGATATAAGATAGCTGCTTGTATATCCAACATTTTCTGCAAGCAGAACGCTCAAAATACTTCCGCAACCGCACCCACTTAGGAAACAGGAACTGTGACTAATTTCTTACAATGATGTTCTACGAGGGACCAATAGTCTTCCATCCTCTAATATCTTTGGCAGAGAGTATGCAGCCTGGTGCCCGTGCCTCGTTGCGCTTGCGCTCAAAGGGGTCTATTCTCTCATTAGCGCGCAAGTCCTTTTTTACGCGATTCGAGTGAAGCGCCTTTGAGTTACACGTATTCTCCCCGACACGCTTCGATCACGTCCACAGCGCTTAACTTCAGACTGTAGGCGGCCTTATGAAAAAGGTGTGACTTGTGCAAAAGAGAGGCAGACTCTGTACCAAGCTTATTGATTATGGCTATCAGGAAAACATGGAAAAAGGATTTTCTGATTAACCATGAAAATACTTTGTGGCCCAGGGAAAACGCAAACCAGACTTTAAATTTGAATATCGTCGGCCTGCTGATAACACCTCGTACCTCCAACTGATAAGAAATGAAAACTCGTATGTCCACTATTCTTACAATTTTAATGCAAAATTAAACATTTTTTATTTTAAACTATATTTATCCATTATTAGGTGGCCGAGCTAGCTGGCTTGGGCCACCTCTTGTTTTTGCTGGGATTATTAGGTGGCCAAGCTAGCTGGCTTGGGCCACCTCTTGTTTTTGCTGGGATTATTATTATTCTTATTTTTTTTATTCTTCCGCCACTTTTCATTGCTTATAAAATCAAAACCATTGCAGCTAGTGATCTGCTTTTTGGTATGTAAACATAATGTCGCGGGGGACAACTTTTCGTATTTTCAAAATGAAAGTAGGTCACTACGTTTGGCGGCCATCTTGGATGACGTCACAAATCTTTAAACGTCTTCTTCTCAAGAACGGCTTCACACAGGGCAATGAAACTTAAAATATAACATCTGTGTATACTTCTCAATTGAGTTTGTTTCTCTAGTGCGTGAAAAGTGATTAATCATTGATTTATTGCTAATTACGTTAATTACAAAAGTAGGTCGAGCTCAAAATGCACCGATTTTGATCGTTCAAAATCTGTTTTTATGTAATATGGAACGCTGATGACAACTTTATGACTTTTCAAAGCGAAAGTAGGTCATGGGATTTGGCAGCCATCTTGGATGACGTCACAAATCTTTAACAAGCTTCTTCTTAAGACTGGCTTAACATCGGTTGACGAAATATGAAATATAACATCTTGTGATATTTCTCTAGTTACTTTGTTCGTTTGATCTATGAAAACGTGTCAATTAGCCAATAATCGCTATTTACATTAATTAGAAAAGTAGGTCAAAATTAAAATTGGCCAATTTTGATCTATCAAAATCGATTTATATGCAATGTGAGACGCTGATTACAAATATGATATTAATATTTTTTCTATGTCACGTGATTTTTTAATTTCCCGCCAAAAACTAGATCAAACCTAAAATTGACACATTTTGATCATTCAAAGTCAATTTATATCCAATGTGGGACGCTGATTACAAATATGATGTCATTTTTTTCTAGGCCACGTCATTTTTGAATTTCTCGCCAAAAACTGAAAACTATTTTCTCAACTTTCAGCGCTCGTATTTTGATAATGCTAGCAGATAGAGGCTCACGGCTGGTGCCAAAATGTAGGTATTTGTCATACCTTTCGGGTAGGTTGCCACAGCTTTGATCTCCAACCAATAGCTTTCTTGGTACAGGTAATGACATAATTACATCAGACCATCATCATTTCCACAGTTTTCATTGTTCTTTCAAGATTTTTTCATTGGTAGATGCCACCACTTTTCATTATGCAAAATAAATTAGTCTTACGCCGTTAGACCGGAAGTGATGAATAAATAGTGGGGGACAAACCTTTTATTTTTCAAAACCAAAGTTAAATACGATGTTGCTTTTTCTACGTCACGTGTTTTATTTATTTCCCGCCCAAAAAAGCTGAAAAAATGTCTCGTCAATTTGACAACAGTAGCACATAAAAGCATGCGGTTTGTGTCACAATGTACAAATTTGTCTTACATTTTGTGAAAGTTGCAACAGCTTGGATGTTTAAAGGGGAACTTTGCTACCATAACGAAAACTGTTATTTCTTTTTAAAGTCGACTGTTATTACGTACAGTTTGTGTAGGGACTGGTCGTGAATAAAAATATTAGCAGAAAGAAGTTTTAAAAAGCTCATGAGTAGCCAATTTTCAACCCTGTGGAGTCGCATTCAGTCAAAAGGCTTTTACTCTGTGACGTCACGCAGTGAAAAGTTCGAACGTTGGCGGCGTGTTTGAAACACAGGCGCTTGGCGATGGCCAGAAATATTGATATTATTAAAATACATGATACCGCAGCCTACCCGCCTATTCTCTATCTATAAATAGAGAATAGGCGGGTAGGCTGCGGTATCATGTATTTTAATAATATCAATATTTCTGGCCGTCGCCAAGCGCCTGTGGTTTGAAAGCATGGCCGACAACGCGAGGCCAGGATAGTGACGGCGTATGTGGTGATTCCTGTGGTGAAGCCCGGCTTAGAATCGCGACGACTGGAGTATCCGAAAAGTACCGATTTGTGCTGCTTTGCACCGATTCCTAAGCTGGAGAGATTTCCAACGGCGTAGTAGGTAATGCGGACATTATTGGCTAAGATCTACTACGCTGCACTGCGGCATTGTCTGTAACGTCTTTGACAAGAGTGGTTTGTTTTGAAAGGTTGAAAGCATGTGGGCGACACATGACGTTCCAATCTTTCACTGTATGACGTAACGCGCCAAAGGACGTCGATTCATCGGAGTAGAGCCGCACACACTATAATTGCTATTTTTTGCTCGTTTTTGTTTCGCTTTTTTGAAAATCCCTTTTATGAGTCATGTCTATACGTATTTGAGATTATTTTAAAGAAAACATGCCTTCAGCAACAAAGTTCCCCTTTAACCAATAGTTTTCGAGATATAGGTGATGACGTCATAATTATGTCAAACCACGACAACTTCCACATTTTTCAGTGTTCCTTCAATATTTGTTCACCAGAAGATACCACTACTTCTCATTGTGTCTGTGTGCAAAATAAAAGAGTCTTAGACCGTAAGAGGAGTCACAAAGTTTGAAAATTGAACTTATCAAACTAAAAATGATGCCAGTGACAATCCAGAAGCCCTACAATGAATGGGAGGTTGACTTAAAGGGAAGTTGACTGAAAGGTGAGGTCGACTGATTGATTGATTGAATGATTGATTGAGGTTTTAAGCCGTACTGACGACTATTTCACTTATATGACGGCAGGCCAGTTTTTAACTGGCCACATGGCAGGCCACTACGCCGAGCCGACATTCCTGCCAGACTGCGGCGAATAATCCTTGCCTAACCTATCCATAGCCATACCGTCGAATACCCTGGTCAGTCCTCGGAATAAATTCCTATGACCGTGTTCAACATGAGCCCTTTTAATGTTCCCCTTTGCCAAATAGGCAGAGCACTCAGACAAGGCAAAACTCAACCAGGCTGAGAGACCCAAGGGAGTGAGGTCGACCGAAAGTGGAGTTCGGACCGACTGGGGCTTGGCCACCGGTGCATCGCCGCTCGGTAGCGGCCATATTTATTATTATTATTTAATTTCATATTTATTTTTTATTTTCCTGTGAAGTTTGTCATTTTGAAGATACAAGGTTTTTTATGCCACTGTAATAGTTGGCCTATGTATGTCTGCACCAATTACAAGAAGTAATTCAGACATCTCTTTTTTATTATCGTAATTGGCAACCGAAGACACGGTTTCTCTCCGTTGCGATCTAACAGCGATTAAATCATGGGCTAAATTCAGTCCAGTTGCGGAACACGAACAGAGAACTGGGTTGCACAAAACTTCCGTTTAAAACAATTATTAGTCCTGACCTGTTCTCAGTCATTTTCATAATCAACAGAAGGTTCACTCCGAGAGCACTCCACAATTAACAGGTCCGGCTTGTTCTCCCCGATTAGGAGCAGGACCCCCGCTGGCTACGCCACTGTCGGCAAGTACACATGCCAAAATAAAATTATCCCATTGTTCTAAAACTTTATGGAGATCGGTAATCAACATGGTATATCGAAATGTATTTATGACCACAATGGCGTGTCAAGACACCTCCTAGAAATATCAAAACGAAAACATCTCAATGATAAACCTACCTGGTCCGCCATCTTCGATTTCCTTCACTGGTGGCAGCCATTGAGCCATTGTTACCAGGGCCTCACTTTGGGGTCTATTCTCCCATGCGCGCAAGTCGAAAAAAGCCTAAGCGTATTCTCCCCTCGACTTAAGTCTGTGCATTATGCGCCCCGAAGGCAGTTACGTGCTTGGGGCGGAGCAAAGCCAAAATCGGGGCGTTTCCGGGCGTTTCTCAGGCAAAAACCACTAACGCGTATTCTTCCCCTGGCTTACGCGCTTTTTCTGTTAAGCGCTTTTGAGGGTTGTATTAAGGTCAAGCGCCAACATAAGGCGAAATAGAATATTGCGTTTGATGTCGGTTATGTCTAATTAGTTCAATTAGTAGTTGCAAACACATTGCAATTAATTAATATGAGTATACATATGACCATCATTCTAGCATTCCCTAAAATCTTAAACCAAAATGCCAGTCCTGTATGCTTGCACTCTTGCGTGATTGGGAAAGAGTAAGAGGAGCGCGCCAAGCACGAAGACGACCACGCATATATTGGCTTCGTTTGGACATCCTGGGACTTACAAACATCAAGTGCATCCAGCGCTTTCGTCTGGACCCTGAGGCAATCATCTATCTTTGCTGACTTCTGGATGAACAGCTATCCAGCCACAGCAAATTATCCACAAAACATACCCGTGGTCATCAACATCACATCTGCGCTGTCGCTCCTGGCATCTGGGTCGCTCCAGAGAGTGGCTGGTGATATCAAACACACCACAGTCTGTGTCAAGGTGTCTGACAGAGTTCGTTGACGCTTCAGTTCTTCATCATGCACTTCCACTGCAGAAAGAGTGGTTGCCATCTCCTCCTCCAGTGCAGTGGAATGCACAAGGGACGATGGTTGCCCACCACCTGTTGCGTGTATACTTCTCCGGTGTGCAGAGACCCTGGCTTTTCTAGCGCCCCGCAGATCTCTCCATTTATGCTTTAAATCGGGGGTACCGCGCTTACATCTTCCCCTCGAAGCCACATCCAGAACGATTCGCAGCTTTCTTCCTCAGATAAGCCTTCAGTGCCCGCTTGCCATACATCATCAACATCTGTGAAATTTGGTTTTTGGCTTTGGCTCGACGTCGCCATCATTGTCTTCATGTTCTATTAACAAATGCGACTGCCCTGTATGTTTGTGATAATCTAAAAAGTTGACATATTCTCACGAGTGAGGGGATTGATTTTCTAATTGAGGATATCTGTATTAACTAACTCGAGTCCTAGTTATTTTTTACCATTGGTAATACTGTGTAATTTAATGTGTGAATAAAGATATTATTAAATAGGCTACTCTAGATTGAGCCCTACCCTGGCAAATACCAAAGCACTATCCATTTGTTAATCAATTTTAGCCAATAAAGAATAGCCGACATGGGAAGAATCATTTTCAGTAAATGGGATAATTGATTATTATAAAGTATTAGGCACAAGTTCAAGTGAATGTGTCGCTCAAATCAAATAGGATGATTGGCTATGGATATGGAATTCCGTCATTACTGAGGCGGTTTCGGGGCGGGGAGATGACCGCGTGCGGGGTAAGAATCCTTGTTAAAGCGTTTCCATGTCCTTTAGTTGCAAACCTGACATCGGAGTAGTTTTCAAGTGCGCAATTTCTAAATGAGATCATATAAACTGTCTGTGTGACTAGTATGTTCTCTTTGGGGTCTATTCTCCCATGCGCTTAAGTCAGAAAAAGCGCGTAGCTACGCGCTTTTCAGCCTACGCGTATTCTCCCCTCGACTTAAGTCTGTGCATTACGCGCCTTGAAGGCAGTTACGCGCTTGGGGCGGAGCAAGGCCAAAATCGGGGCGTTTCCGGGCGTTTCTCATGCAAATAACACTTACGCGTATTCTCCCCCTGGCTTACGCGCTTTTTCTGTTAAGCGCTTTTGAGGGCTGTATTAAGGTCAAGCGCCAACATTAGGCGAAATTGAATATTGCGTTTGATGTCGGTTATAGGCCGAATTTTAACATTACTTTTATTTTATTTAACATGGTAAAGGTTGAGACATTTAATGTTCGATTGTTCTTCCTTATTTCTAAACTACATTTCTCAAAGCCATGATAATTTATCAAACGAAATCATCACATGATATTACGCATCAGCCTCTTCTCCAATCAGTTAAATTCCAAACGCAAAACATTTAATTTATACGAGTATACATAAGACCATCATTCTACCGTGCTCTCAAAATCTAAAGCCAAAATGCCAGTCCTGCATTTGCTTGCACTCTTGCGTGATTGAGAAAGAGTAGGCCTAAGAGGAGCGCGCCGAGCTCGAAGACGAACACGCATATATCGGCTTCGTTTGGACATCCTGGGACTAACAAACATCGAGTGCATCCAGCGCTTTCGCCTGGACCGTGCATGAGGCAATCATCTATCTTTGCCGACTTCTGGATGAACAGCTATCCAGCCTGAGCAGTTATCCACAAAACATACCTGTGGTCATCAACGTCAGAACTGCAATGTCGCTCCTGGCATCTGGGTCGTTCCAGAGAGTGGCTGGTGATGTCATTCACATCACAGGCGTCTGTGTTAAGGTGTCTGACGCAGTTTGTTGGCGCTTCAAGTTCTTCTCCATGCACTTCCACTGCAGAAAGAGTGGATGCCATCCGCTCCTCCTGTGCAGTGAAATGCTCAGGGTATGATGGTTGCCCACCACCTGTTGCGTGTCCACTTCTCCGGTGTGCAGAGATCCTGGCTTTTCCAGCGCCCCGCAGATCTCTCCATTTATGCTTTAAATCGGGGATACTGCCCTTACATCTCCCCACCGAAGCCACATCCAGAACGATTCGCAGCTTAATTCCTCGGATCAGCCTTCATTGCTTGCTTGCCATACAACACCAACATCTGCGAAATTTGGTTTTCGGCTTTGGCTCGACGTCGCCATCATTGTCTTCCATGTTCTATTAACAAATGCGACTGCCCTGTATGTTCGTGATAATCTAAAAAGTTGTGATATTCTCACGAGTGAGGGGATTGATTTTCTAATTGAGGATATCTGTATTAACTAACTCGAGTCCTAGTAATTTTTTACCATTGGTAATACTGTGTAATTTAATGTGTGAATAAAGATTTATTAAATAGCCTACTCTAGATTGAGCCCTACCCTGGCAAATACCAGAGCACTATCCATTTGTTAATCAATTTTAGCCTTTAAAGAATAGCCGACATGGGAAGAATCATTTTCAGTAAATGGGATAATTGATTATAATAAAGTATTAGGCACAAGTTCAAGTGAATGTGTCGCTCAAATCAAATAGGATGATAGGCCATGGATATGGAATTCCGTCATTGCTGAGGCGGTTTCGGGGCGGGAAGATGACCGCGTGCGGGGTAAGAATCCTTGTTAAAGCGTTTCCATGTCCTTTAGTTGCAAACCTGACATCGCAGTAGTTTTCAAGTGCGCAATTTCTAAGTGAGATCATATAAACTGTCTTTGATTGTCTTTGTGTGACTAGAATGTTCCCTTTGTCTTCTTCCCTGTCTTCCACGGAACAAACAGGCTGGTGTAGGAGGGGCACATTTTCAATGATCTGATTGCACTGATTGAGAAGCGCTAAATTCTTTATTTATTATTTCATTATCGCGGCAATTAGTTTGTATGCATAGCTTTAATGTCATGGTGGCTAGAGTAAGAAATAACAAGTGTTTGTCACTAACATATTCCCCGCTGCCGCAATTTTATGTGTCCGTACGGACGGAGCCCAATGCTATATCACCCGCTTCGCGCTAATTGCGCGGCGGGGGATAAATAAAGAGATGTCTGAATTACGTCTTGTAATTGGTACGGCCTACTATTACAGCGGCATATAAAACCTCGTATCTTCACAATGACAAACTTCACAGGAAAATAAAAAATACATTTAAAATAAAATAAAAATAATAATAATAATTATAATAATATAAATGGATAAATATAGTTTAAAATAAAAATGTTTAATTTTGCATGTAAGAATAGTGGACATACGAGTTTTCGTTTCTTATCAGTTTGGAGATACGAGGTTTTATCGGCAGGCCCACGATATTCAAATTAAAAGTCTGGTTTGCGTTTTCCATGGACCACAAATGCGTTTTCATGGTTAATCAGAAAATCCTTTTTCCATGTTTTCCTGATAGCCATAATCAATGAGCTTTGTACAGAGTCTGCCTCTTGTTTTGGATCAGTCACACCTCTCTCATAAGGCCGCCTACATTCAGAAGTTAAGCACTGTGGGCGTGATCGAAGCGAGTAGGGGAGAATACGCGTAACTCAAAAGCGCTTAACTCGAAGCGCGTAAAAAAAGACTTACGCGCTAATGGGAGAATAGACCCCATAGTGAACAACACAATCTCTTAACAGCTTGGGACTATGCTTGTGCAGTGAGTTCCCTGCCTTCACGTGCTTACGTAATTAATGAACCAGTTGGACAGCTATGCTTATATACAAAACCCAAAACCAGTGAAGTTGGCACGTTGTGTACATCGTAAATAAAAACAGAATACAATGATTTGCAAATCCTTTTCAACCTATATTCAATTGAATACACTGCAAAGACAAGTTACTCAATGTTCGAACAGGTAAACTTTGTAATTTTTTGCAAATATTAGCTCATTTGGAATTTGATGCCAGCAACATGTTTCAAAAAAGCTGGCACAAGTGGCAAAAAAGACAGAGAGTTGAGGAATGCTCATCAAACACTTACTTGGAACATCACACAGGTGAACGGGCTAATTGGGAACAGGTGGGTGCCATGATTGGGTATAAAAGCAGCTTCCCTGAAATGCTCAGTCATTCACAAACAAGAATGGGGCGAGGGTCACCACTTAGTGAACAAATGCGTGAACTGATTGTCGAACAGTTTAAAAACAACATTCCTCAACGAGCTATTGCAAGAAATTTAGGGATTTCATCTTCTACGGTCCGTAATATTGTCAAAAGATTCAGAGAATCTGGAGAAATCACTGCATGTAAGTGACAAGGCCGAAAACCAACATTGAATGCCCGTGATCTTCGATCCCTCAGGCGGTACTGCATCAAAAACCGACATCAGTGTGAAAAGGACATCACCACATGGGCTCAGGAACACTTCAGAAAGCCACTGTCAGTAACTACAGTTCGTCGCTACATCTGCTAGTGCAAGTTAAAACTACAATGCAAAATGAAAGCCATTTATCAACAGCACCCAGAAACGCCGCCTGCTTCGCTGGGCCCAAGCTCATCAAAGATGGACTGATGCAAAGTGGAAAAGTGTTCTGTGGTCTGATGAGCCCACATTTCAAATTGTTTTTGGAAACTGGACATCGAGTCCTCCAGACCAAAGAGGAAAAGAACCATCCAAACTGTTATAGGCGCAAAGTTCAAAAGCCAGCATCTGTGATGGTATGGGGGTGTATTTGTGCCCAAGGCATGGGCAACTTACCCATATATGAAGGCACCATTAATGCTGAAAGGTGCATACAGGTTTTGGAGCAACATATGTTGCCATCCAAGCAACGTCTTTTTCATGGAAGCCCCTGCTTATTTCAGCAAGACAATGCCAAGCCATATTCTGCACGTTACAACAGCATGGCTCCGTAGTAAAAGAGTGCGGGTACTAGACTAGCCTGCCTGTAGTCCAGACCCGTCTCCCATTGAAAATGTGTGGCGCATTATGAAGCGTAAAATACGACAACAGAGACTCCGGACTGTTGAACAACTTAAGCTGTAAATCAAGCAAGAATGGGAAAGAGTTCCACCTGAAAAGCTTCAAAAATTGGTCTCCTCAGTTCCCCAACGCTTAAAAGGAAAGGCGATATAAGACAGTGGTAAAAAGGCCCCTGTGCCAACTTTTTTGCAATGTGTTGCTGCCTTTAAATTCTAAGTTAATGATTATTTGCAAAAAAAGAATAAAGTTTCTCAATTTGAACATCTTGTCTTTGCAGTGTATTCAATTGAATATAAGTTTAAAAGGATTTGCAAATCATTGTATTCTGTTTTTATCTACAATTTACATAACATGCCAATTTCACTGGTTTTGGGTTTTGTATAATATCATATTGTTACTTATATGTATAGTGTATTTCTTGTGAATTTTTTTTTTGACCTGATGGTAGAACTCATCAACTGGGCTGTGAAAATGCTGATGAATGGGGCAGTGAAAATGCTTGTGAACTGGTAAAATGAACACACAAAAGGTTATTTCATTAGGTTTTTATTTAGAAACAAGATTTGTTCCACAGTGCAAGAGCTGAGTCTATTTCTCTGTTTGGAGAGAATTTCTCCTGCCTTGGAGAAAATACTCTCACAGGGAACTGAGGAAGCTGGAGTGCACAGAAACTGCAGTGCAAGTTGATGCAGGTGCGGGTAAACAGTCTTCCTTGTTGCCCAGAAGTTGAGTGGATCCTCTGTCCGGGGAATTAGAGGATCCGCCGTGTATCTTTGTACTTCCACTGTGGCATCTGCAGTGACAGTCCTCACCTGCCTCTCCACCACATGGCTGTCCAGCAGATCCCGCAGACCATCACCTCAAAAGAATCAGCAAATGAAATTGCATCAACTTTTTAAAATAAAATTTTAAGATGACTTTTCAGAAACATTTTATCACATTAATTTTTATAAGTCATATGTAATATTTTTTACGAAATTTTGCTGCAACCCTGTCAATGTATTATGCACTTCAGGTGAACACAAATTGTACCTGACTGGTTTGCTGGACCGGCTGCTGGCTTTAGCTGTGAGGAGGTGGATGGGATAGGAGGGACAGGCATAATTTGTTCCTTTTCAGCTGTCATGATGGTGGCACATTCTGCAGTCAGACGTTTCACTGCAGCTTGAGCATTGGTCTGGCTGCAGAAGCCCACAGTCTTATATCCCCTTAAGCCCTGAGCCTCTTTTTTTGAAAATAGCAAGCCCAAAATGAAATGAGTATAAATGAGTATATCTCTGCGACTGCTTGTTCCATTTGAATAATCTTGGTATCGTAATAAAGGTAAAACCATTTGGGATTTCATACCTGGTGTAAAAATCACTATATATGTCACTGAGTCAGAGTAAATGGAGATGGAACACAGTGTAAATGAAAGATCTCATTTTGCACCTAACAAATTTTTACTTCGATCCCTTGTAAATTTGTTGAGTTGCAGCCTGAAACCTCTAAAAATTACAGCACAGAATGTCATTATGATCTGTGCCAAAGTTTATTCTGATCAGGTCAATCAGAACAGAATTAGAGAGGAATGTCTAGGTGGCCTCTCCATTTTGGCAATTTAGGTACCTTGTGTTCCATTTCAGATTTCTTACATACCAAGCTATAAAACCCATAAAATTTCACTTATATATCACTACAGGCATCTATTCCAACCAAATAAAACATTTTTTAATTTTTAGAATTAAAAAAAAATATTATTATTTCTGCCAGTTTTGTTGCCTATACAATTTCCCATTCAAAGATAATACATACAATGAAAATTAAGTTTGACTCCACTGGAGCATATTTATTAAAAAACAAAACAAATAAGTAAAATGATAAATACAAAGGCAATGTGTAAATATGTTAAAGAAAAGTCAGAATAACAAAATCCCCAGCGATTATTTGTAGAAGGCAACTGCGATTATTTCCCAAAAAAAAATAAAGAATAAAATAAATAAATAAATAAATAAAGGTACCCCGATCAGGAATCGTACCTTCACAATTTCCTTTCAGCAGCGCAGCATTTTATCCAATAGGCTGCGCCAATCGGCAACAGTCTATATGGTCAAATTGCCCATTCAACGAATGGGTAAGGAAAATACGTAGGCTACTGTACCGTTGTAGGCACAGTATTTGTGCGTATTGTGCAAAGAAAACGACTTTGAAAATGAATGTTGAATATTTAGCGGATAATTACTCGGACAATACCTCAAACAAACTAGCTATGCGTTTATATTGTCGAGCTATTCAAGAACATTCATTATGTCCCATGGACTCAGTTTGACGCACTCGGAACGCAAGGCTGTAGCTCAGGCTCGGTTTCTGCCATAAAGGTGGTTTAGAGTTCTTTAGAGTCATCAGGACTCATACAATCAAATTCCTACCGGCATAGTCTTCCTGACAGCATCACAAGCCGATCTCAGAAAGAATAATACATTGCAAGGAGGCGAAATGCTACGGAGCTGAGATATTTGATGCAATGCCCTGGGAAAGAACATTCTTGGATCCCGGGCAGATCTAGTTTCGTTATAACCCGAACACATTGGGCCAACAATAGCAAGCGCAGATTTACCCTCGAGCAGTTTTTTTATTGCAAAATATCAAAGGTAAGAATTTTTTTCTGCTCATCTCTGTAGACTGTACAGTGTATGTCTGCTGTTCTTTCAATGTGGTGTCGGTTTAAAATGACAGGGCTCATATCATTGCATTCTGTGGACTTTCCTCTTTTATTTGAGGTATCGTTTTTATGCATAGCACGAATTCAGCAGAAATCCTGGTGATTCAGCGCTGATATGATTTTCAGTACCGTCCTCGATACCAGGGTTCTTAAGGATCTCAGTTCTTGAGGGTATATCTTGGATCTAGAAAGGTTGCAACAGTCATCACACTCATGGTCTCCAATGGAGATAAAGACTCACATCATTCTCATGAGGTTATTGCACAGCTGGATGGCTTTCTCATTTTGAATGTGGGGTTGTTTCCTGGCGAGTGTGTACCGAAACATGCAGATGAGTGGAATGACTTTTACCCAGACACTCTCTGCTCCTCAGACAATTCAGTAATTGCCGTGTAAAATGAAGAAAGCACACCCAAACACTCTTTTATTGAATGGTATTCCTCTGCAGTGATGGGGTCAAGATCCGGCCTCAATGACACCAAGGTAGCATCAACTGGCTCTCTCTCCTCATATAACTGCTGCAGCCTGGTGTATGGGCTGTTCCACCTGGTGTCCACCTCCTGCAGGAGCTTTAGATGTGGCCGACCCATCTGCTGCTGTATTTGGCAGAGCTTCTCTTTGGCTAATGTGCTGGACCGAAAGTAGCCAACTATTTTCTACCTACGAGCCTTGCCTCTGATCTCCTACAGCCCCGGCGTGTGATCAATAGATTTCTTCACAATGAGGTTCAGAGCATGGGCAATGCACTTTGTGTTGCGCAACTGTAACATTTTTGAACATAAAATCATGTTCGCCGCTGCTTCAGTGACGAGGCATCTGACTTTGGTTTGGATGCCGCACTCCTCCATCAGAGCCCTCGTCATTTCAGCGATATTTTCTGCTGCATGGGACTTTGGAAAATGTCCCACTCCCACCAAGACCGTGGACAGTGTATCCTGCCCATTTATAAAATGACAGGTCACAGCCAAGTAGGCATCCACATGAATGGATGTCCACATGTCACTAGTGAGACTCACAGCGGCAGCTTTCTTCAGTTCCATCTTAGCCTTTTCCTTTTCCTCCTTGAACTTTTTCTCCACCATATCCTTCAGAGCTTTTCTGGTGGGGACTCTGTAGGTTGGGTCCAAAAGTTCTACAAGCAGTCTGAAGCCAGCATCATCAACCAGGGAAAAGGGCTGAGAGTCCTTGACAATCATGTTCACCAGTGCAGCATCGACCAGTTGTTGTCTGGTCTGAGTGTACTCCGTGCTCATGGTCCCTTCAACACAAGGAAACGTGAATGTGAGCATAAAAATGTGCTTGAGTATGTTGTGCGTAGATTATTCATTAATGTTCTTAGTCACAGTCATAAATCACGTAATGTGGGATCAAAGCATTGCAAATTTCCCCACTGTGTGATGAATAAAGGTTTATCTTATCAAAGGAATGAGGGCCCCATCTCACCAACAGCCAGCTGGAATGTCATAAGAAGAAGAACCACCAAGCAACGAATCCTCTCTCCCAAAAAGTGACAGGAAAATACAATTACTGAAATTTTGTGCAAGCAGCAACTTGAAAACTGAAAAAAAAAAAAAATAACAGTTGATGTACATACCATGACTGCTTGAGGGGATGGCATCATGCTTGGCACGGTAATGCCTCAGCATTGATGAGGTATTGTTATTATAGGCCAGCTGCTGGTCGCAAACCAAACACCGGACCTTTATGGTAGTAAAAAGGACGCTAAGTTATTTAACATGTAATTTCTGATGTTCAAACAAAAAATAATCACACACTTAAAACAAAAACAAACAAGAACAGAACACTGCCAAACATACCTTATTGACCAAAATCAATTCAAAATGTTCCCACACAGCAGAACGTCCTCTCTTCCCCACCGGCTCCATTTCTCGCGCAAACTCTTATCAAAAGACAAACTACAAATCATCGCACCAGTGGTTTACTTCCTTATAAACCATAGAATCAGGAACTGAAGCGGTGACGTACGAGTAAAGCTTTGGATGTCACTGATCACGTGGTTTTAGCCAAACGAATCAAGCTTCGGCACAGTGCTTCTGGAGCGGTGTGTTGTTTTCTTTGACACATGCGCCGGAGCTCCTGCTTCAATCGGACCATCACTAACACTCGGTATTCAGTTTGGCTTGGAAACAGTGACGTAACACGAAGTGATTTCTATCCCCCACGCTCACAGCCAATGCGATTTTGCAAAAGTGATATATAGGGTCATGTCAGAAATATGTTATGACCTGGGCTATGAGAAAATTACTTCAGTTCTGTGATAAACCTTAAATTTCTTGAAACCCATGCTCACTCAGCAGGATTACAACTGTGTTGCCTTGGTGGAGTTTTGTACTCTAGGAGTGCTTCTAGTTACCTTGTGTCTGCTGAAGGCATTGATGGCGAAGAATTGTGAGATTATAAAAGCACAGGGGCTTATAATTAACAGCATAGTAACAAAATTAGTTAAGTGCTGCTTAAGAAACACAGCGCCTTCTTATTTCTGAAGGCAGCTGTTGAGCCGTCACTCAAGCTAAACACACAGCGTGGGTAATGCTGAGGGTGAGAGGAGTCGTGGAGACAGTTGACTGCTCGAGTATTGCCGGATTAAGGAAATCATGTAGTCGTGCTATTCTGAGGAAGGTTGCCTCATTCATTAAACCAAAGCTCCATTCAGTTATCCAAATATCAGAACAATTAAATATATTTACAAAGACGTTATTGTGCTTTTATTGCCGAATACACCCATGCTTATGTTCAGAAGTGAGTGGTTAAATGATAAACATCCTATTGATGTCATTATTTCTGATATTTTTGTAGGTGGCTCTGTTTGTTGCTGTCATTGGCATCAAGGCATCCGGAAACACAAAACTGGACAGCGGAAGTAGTCATTCTGCCATGGCACCGGCCATGGGCTTCTAAAGAAACGTGGATATTTAAACCTGTGGAACTCAGGCCTATTTTGAATTCTATAGTGGGGGATTTGTGGGGTTCTTGAGCACCAGCCCCTTGGCCCTTTGATGCCCAACGTGCCCTTTTAATAAATTTTATTTATTTTTTTTTTAAAGGCCCTTTAGTGGGGGCCTACCCAATCGAACAATTAACAAAATAAATAAATAATTATTTTGCCGTAAAGAAAATGCCCCACATGATGACCTTTCATCTTACAACCTTACGCTACCTCATCCGGGATGTGACCTCGCTCGCACAGTTGAGCTGCACAGTTGACCAGGGGTGCATTTCTGAGAAGGGTAGTTGCTACCTAAGCAAACTAACTACATAGTTTGTCCATTCACTGTCAATGGGTCCAACAATGTAAGTTAGCGTCTGTGATTTCGTCAAATGCATCCCAGACAGGAGAGCTGGACAATAGTTAGTGAGGTTTGCAGCGATGTGCTTGTTGTTCGATGTATTTTTCAACAATGAAGTGAAGAGAGCATGTGCAGTTGGTTCTATCACTGTGTGTGTCCTAAGTAACGTTAGCTGCACACAAAAAGGGGAGCGCTCTTCCTTCACTGTGCGCCCGATTTTTGAGGGAGAAAAGTATGACGGGTTTCAAGAGGTCCGCTCTTTTTCCATGTTATTTGACTAAAACTAATTGAACTATTATCATTACGGCATTTATTTAAAAAAAAGTAGTGTGGTTTAAAAATAATTATCACCAAATTGGAAAAATAGGCTAATAGCATACTGATTTTCTCATCCTTTTTATCCCACCGGTATGTAATACCGTGGGATATAGTCTTCGCCCTGTCCGTCTATCCGTCCGTCCGTCCGTCCGAAATCATTCTAGTTTCCGGGACAGAACTCAAAAACTATGCCACTTACAAACTTTACATTTGCTATAGAACTTACTTTTATGGTGGAGTTTTGTGGGTTTCAGTTCTATGCTGCCCATTCATTTTGGAAATTTTCACCAAACACAGCCCTAAAATTGGACTTTGTCTCGTTTCCGGGACAGAACTCAAAAACTATGCCACTTAGAAAATTCAAATTTGGTATGGAACTTACTCTTATGGTGTAGTTGTGCCTTTTGGGGGTTTTAGTTCCATTCTGCTCAAAATTTTTTATTTCTACACCAAAAACAGCCCTTTTCTAGAGCAGAATTCAAAAACTCTGCCACTTACAAACTTCATCTTTTGTACGCATGTTATTCTAGTGATCGTATTGTGCCTTTTGGGCATTTTGAAATCATGGTGCCCAAAATTTATCCGTCTGTCCATCCGTAATCATTTTCATTTCCGGAGCAGAACTCAAAAACTATGCCACTTAGAACTTCACATTTGCTATGGAACTTACTCTTATGGCGTAGTTGTGCCTTTTGGGGGTTTCAGTTCCTTGCTGCCCATAATTCTTGAAATTTTCACCAAAAACAGCCCTAAAATTGGACTTTGTCTCGTTTCCGAGACAGAACTCAAAAACTATGCCACTTAGAAACTTCAAATTTGGTATGGAACTTACCCTTATGCTGTAGTTGTGCCTTTTGGGGCACAGTTCCATTCTGCCCAAAATTTTTCATTTCTATACCAAAAACAGCCCAAAAATTGGACTTTTTCCCTTTTCCACAGCAGAATTCAAAAACTCTGCCACAAATCACGAATTATGTGGAGCCGGTGGGATATGTCATCTTCTGATGACTCTTGTTATAAATCATTAAACAACAAAAAAAATGAATGAATAGGCCTGGAATAGATTTATATTTTAAAGAGAAACAGACTTTTCCACAGTTCTGGCAGTTTTAGGTGCTTCATATTATTCTTTGCCTGAATACATTAGTAGACGAGCTCATAACATAACATAACATAACATATGTAATGTGAATATAGGCCACTAAATGGCAGTATTTACCTTTTTTTGTTAAGCTCAGACTGGAGTCATGTTTAGACATGTCCTGGACATGTCTGGGGCAAGTCTCAGAAAATTAAAAAAAAGAGGTCTAAATGTGGGTGGGGTCTGCAAAAGAGTATATAAGGAAAAGAATTGAGACAGTAAAGTAGTAGGAGAAATTGCAAGAAGATGACCAGACCTGCCATTCTGTTCAAGACCTGTGACGTTTCTTTTGTGGATTTCTTTGCCTGTGTTTGAGCATTTTCATCATCCAGGACATCACCAAGCCACCCCCACGAAAAGGGATTGTAAATATTTATGTTTTGTACATAATTCAATCTTGGTCTTTAGGTTAGTTAGTTGTTATTGTCTTTGATAATTAAATGTGTTTGAGTTTTTAAAACTGAGTCTGTCATCCCTTGCTGTTGCTGTTGCTGTTGTGTTATAAATGTAAGAACAAATTGGGGGCTCAAGTCCGGGACAGAACATTTTGTGAGTCATTTATTAAAAATCTCACATTTCAAATTGTAAAATTGATTTTTTTTTAATTGAATACACATATATTGACAACAGCAATGGATGATTTCTTGGCATCACCAACCGTAGGGGTTTTGAAGTCTTTTAAAAAGACAGAACTGCTAGAAATTTGCAGACATTTAGAGCTGACAGAGGTGAAACCAGCCATGCGAAAAGCAAGTCTGGCTCGAGAGATAGTTGAATATTACATTGATGAAAATGTGTTTGCACCCGGAGATCTGGAACAGTTTCCAGTGGAAAATCCAAATATAGAAATGGAACTTAAATTAAAAATGCTAGAGATTGAAAGGGAGGAAAGAGAAAAAGAAAGGAAGGAAAGAGAAAAAGAAAGGGAGGAAAAAGAAAAGCAAAGAGAATTTGAGAGGGAAGAAAAAGAAAAACAGAGGCAGTTTGAGTGAGAAAAATTAGCAAGAGAAGAGAAAATAGAAAGGGAGGAAAAAGAAAAACAAAGAGAATTTGAGTTAGAAAAATTTGCAAAACAGAGAGATTTTGAATTAGAGAAATTCGATAGAGAAGAAAGACTCCAAATGGAGCAACTAAAAATTAAAATTGAAACTAAAAATAAATTTTGTGCCAGTCAGGAGGTAAAACTGGTGCCTCCATTTTCGGAAAAGGATGTTGACAAGGTAGCAAAGAGTTGCCAGTGGCCAAAAGAACACTGGCCTCTGATGTTGCAAATTGTCCTCAAGGGTAAAGCTCAACAAGCCTCTTCGGCTTTGTCTGCAGATGATTCCTCTGATTATGAGGTTGTCAAAAAGGTTATTTTGAGAGCTTATGAGTTGGTTCCAGAGGCTTACCGACAGAAATTCAGAGGTCTGTAGAAATCTGAAAATCAGACTTATGTTGAATTTGCTAATGAAAAGCAGGTTTGCTTTGAGCGCTGGTGTACTTCTATGGAGGTCAAGGATGATTTCAACTCACTAAAAGAGATGGTGTTAGTTGAAGAATTCAAGAACTGTGCTAAAGATGATGTTAAGACCTACCTTAATGAGAAGCAAGCACTGAATTTGCAATCAGCTGCCAAATTTGCAGATGAATATGTTCTCACACATAAGTCCAAATTTCAGTCTAGCAGTAATAATAGATGGTCCCAATTTCAGAAAAAGGGTTATGGTGATACCCAAGATTCCTCACCCAAAGACAAAGACAAATCTGGTGATGGTGCTCAGAAATCCAGTAACAGGTCTGATCAAAGTGTGAAAGCTGACAGTGACAAAAGTGGTCTAGTTTGCAGTTATTGCAAGAAATTTGGTCATGTTACAACTAACTGTTGGTTCCTTAAAGCTAAGAAAGAAAAAGAAAAGGATACCAAACCAAATGCCTTTGTGAAAACAAGGTTAGAAACCCCTGTAGTAGATAACCAATCTGCTAAATTGCCTGCTTCTTGTGGGGCTAAAAAGCCTGATACAGCTGACTTCGTGAGGGAGGAATTTCTTCCATTTGTGTCAGAGGGATTTGTGGCTCTGAATGAGCATACTACTCCTGTCCCCATATATATCCTAAGGGATACCGGAGCTTCTCAGTCACTTTTGTTGATGGACTCCTTGGAGTTACGTGATGAGACCGCTTCAGGGGATTTCATACTTGTACAAGGTATTGAAGGGAGGACTGTATCTGTACCCCTGCGCTCTATATTCTTGAAGTCAGATTTAGTTACAGGACAGGTAAAGGTGGGACTTATGTCAAGTCTACCTATAAAGGGTGTTTCTCTGTTGCTAGGCAATGACCTGGCTGGGGGCAAAGTAATTCCCCCTGTACATCTTACCTCACAGCCGAGCACTGAAGATGGGGATGAGGACCCATCTCTGTATCCTTCTTGCGCAGTGACTCGTGCTATGGCCAAGAAGGCTAAAGAAGATGATGATGTGGTGCCGTCCAGTACATTGAATAGTCAGGACTCAGGTGGTTCGCCTCATGACTCTGATTGGCCTACTATGGTTTCTCCGTTTGAGGACTTATCAGATACTTTTATCAGTTCTCTATTCAGCCAGCCGGATGGGTCTGGTGATTCTGATGTGTCTGGAGACTTGTCTCTGTCCAGAAAGCGGTTGATTGAGGAGCAAACTAATGATCCTGAAATTTGTGTACTAAAGAGGAGAGCCCTTCCTGATAAAGAAATAGACGCAGTTCCAGTTGGGTATTTTCTCAAGGATGGTGTGTTGATGCGGAAGTGGCGCCCTCCTGATATCCCTGCTAATGCAGATTGGGCAGTGGTCAGGCAAATTTTTGTTCCGAAGGTCTATAGGAATGAGATCTTAACAATGGCTCATAGTTTACCTTTAGGAGGTCATCTTGGTGTTAACAAGACTGTTGATAAGATCATGAAACACTTCTTTTGGCCTGGGCTTCGGAAAGACATTTCCAACTTTTGCAAAACCTGTCACACTTGTCAGGTAGTTGGAAAACACCAGTTAGACCCACCTGTAGCTCCATTGCAGCCTATCCCAGCATTTGGGGAGCCATTCTCTAGGGTCTTTGTTGATTGCGTTGGTCCATTACCCAAGACTAGATCTGGAAATCAGTACTCGTTGACAATCATGTGTGCATCTACCAGATTCCCCGAAGCCATACCTCTACGTAACATCAAGGCAACTGCAATCTCGAAGGCTTTGATATAGTTCTTCACGTTGCTTGGCCTTCCCAGGGAAATTCAGTCAGACCAGGGTAGCAATTTCACTGCAGGATTGTTTCAGCAGGTTGTGTATGAACTAGGTGCAAAGCAGATTCTTTCTAGTGCCTATCATCCAGAAAGTCAGGGTGCCTTAAAGCGGTTTCATTCCACTCTCAAGACAATGATGAGGACTTATTGTTATGACCATGAGAAAGACTGGGATGAAGGGGTTCATTTGCTGTTGTTTGCAGCTAGAGAAGCAGTGCAGGAGTCTACTGGATTCAGTCCATTTGAGCTAGTGTTTGGTCATGAAGTGAGAGGACCTTTGCTATTATTGAGTGAACAATGGCAAGAGAAAGAGCCGCATATCAGTCTGTTAGACTATGTTAGCAAGTTCAAGGAAAGATTGCGTGCAGCTTGTGACCTTGCCAAAGAGAACTTGAAATCAAGTCAGGGAAAAATGAAAACTTGGTATGATCATAAGGCTAGAAGCCGTGAGTTTAAACCAGGAGAAAAGGTCCTTGTGTTTTTTCCCTTGCAGTCCAATCCATTGCAGGCTAGATTTCATGGTCCTTATGAAATTCTGACAAAACTCAATGATGTCAATTACATTGTGAAGACTCCAGATAGGAGAAAACCAAAACAATTGTGTCATATTAACATGCTAAAGCCTTATCATGACAGAAATGCTAGGGTTGCAGCTGTCACTTCAGATTCTCCAATGGTCGAAACGTGTGAAGATGAGGGGGAGTTTCAAGATGATGAACCAAGAATTAAAGCTGAAGTTCTTTCATGTAAATTGTCAAACACTGAAGTGTTGCAAAATCTTGATGTAAAACTCCAGCACTTAGAACCCTCACAGAGAGATCAGTTTGAGAGGTTGATCAAGAAATATGAGGATCTGTTTCCTGATGTTCCAAAAAGAGTTTCTATAGCCTCTCATGATGTAGATGTCAGTGATGCCAAACCAATAAAACAGCATCCGTACCGGATGAATCCTGAAAAGCAAAAGATTGCTGAGAAAGAGGTTGAGTACATGTTAAAACCTGATATTATCAGACCCTCCAACTCAGATTGGAGTTCACCCTGTGTGCTAGTTCCAAAACCTGATGGAAGTACTAGATTCTGTACAGATTATCGCAAAGTCAATGCTGTAACTAGAACTGATGTGTTTCCAATACCTTGGATTGATGATTGTATTGATAGAGTAGGGCAAGCAAAGTTTCTGACCAAGATTAATTTATTGAAGGGTTATTGGTGTGTGCCTTTAACTGAGAGGGCCAAGAACATCTCTGCTTTTGCCACACCATCTGGATTGTACCAGTGTGAAGTCCTACCCTTTGGCATGAAAAATGCCCCAGCCACGTTCCAAAGGATGATACAGTCTACAATCGCTGGATTGCCACACACGGGTGCGTACATCGATGACCTGATCACATGGAGTGACTCCTGGGAAGAACATCTAAAAGATGTAGAGACGTTGTTCCAGCGCCTGACCCAGGCTAACCTGACTGTTAACCTGAGCAAGAGTGACTTTGGTTGTGCTACTGTCACCTATCTTGGCTACGTCATAGGCCAGGGTAAGGTGGCACCCATAAATGCTAAAGTCCAAGCCATCATGGACTTTCCAGTTCCTGACAACAAAAAAGCTTTGCGCCGCTTCCTTAGAATGATCGGGTACTACCGCAAGTTCTGCAAGAACTTTGCTGAGATTGCTCTCAGTCTAACTAACCAACTGAAGAAAGGCGTAAAGTTCACCTGGGATGATGCATGCCAGAGAGCCTTCGATCGCCTGAAGTCTCTGCTGTGTCACTTCCCCGTGCTCAAATCTCCTGACTTCAACAAACCGTTCTCCATCGCGGTTGATGCTAGCGACCAAGCTTGTGGATCTGTGCTCCTACAGAGAAGTGACTCTGATGACATTGAGCATCCCGTGGCATACTTCTCCAGGAAGTTCAATCGCCAACAAAGGAACTATTCCACAATAGAGAAGGAACTGTTGGCTCTGGTCCTTTCTTTACAACACTTTGAGGTTTATGTTTGTACAGGACAAAAGCCAATGATTGTGTACACTGACTACAATCCGTTAATGTTTTTGAGTAAGATGAAAAACAAGAATCGGAGATTGTTGAATTGGAGTTTGATTTTACAGGAGTTTGACTTGGAAATTAAGCATGTGAAGGGTACAGACAATGTAATTGCTGATTGCTTATCCCGTGTTTGAATGTGTATATATATATATCATGTGTTTGAATATTGTATGATATGTATATATAGACAAGTGTTCACTTAACCATTTTGTATTGAAAAGAAAAATTTTGCCTTTATGAGTCAAAATTTTTCCCTTTCGGAATGGAGGTGTAATGTGAATATAGGCCACTAGATGGCAGTATTTACCTTTTTTTTGTTAAGGTCAGACTGGAGTCATGTTTAGACATGTCCTGGACATGTCTGGGGCAAGTCTCATAAAATTAAAAAAAAGAGGTCTAAATGTGGGTGGGGTCTGCAAAAGAGTATATAAGGAAAAGAATTGAGACAGTAAAGTAGTAGGAGAAATTGCAAGAAGATGACCAGACCTGCCATTCTGTTCAAGACCTGTGACGTTTCTTTTGTGGATTTCTTTGCCTGTGTTTGAGCATTTTCATCATCCAGGACCCCAAGCCACCCCCACGAAAAGGGATTGTAAATATTTATGTTTTGTACATAATTCAATCTTGGTCTTTAAGTTAGTTAGTTGTTATTGTCTTTGATAATGAAATGTGTTTGAGTTTTTAAAACTGTGTCTGTCATCCCTTGCTGTTGCTGTTGTGTTATAAATGTAATAACAAATTGGGGCCATAACACAACATAACACAACACAACACAACACAACACAATACAACACATCACAACAATGGGCAATGAGGGCCGTTATCTGTCCCTGGTTTTCACACCAACTTCTAGGCTTTAATTAGTTGATAATCTAAATTAGCCAAAATATTCATGAAATCTGACATTTATGGCACATTTCTTTAAATTATTATGAACAACCACCAAAGACTGTTCTTGTCTCCCAACATAAAACATTTTTCTTTGATCAAACCTTTACACAAATCTATATTTTTGTCTGCAACCAATTAACTCAATTAGTCAGGGTAATTGATGGAAATAAAAACCAGCATACACACTGGCCCCCCAGGACCGGAGTTGCCCATCCATTCCATGACATGACATGACATGAATGGCGAGAACAGGCTGTTCAGCCCAACTACACTTGCCAGTTTCTTTATACTGTTGTGAATATATCCCTTCAGATACTCAATGCAGAGGCGGTGTTAGACCTGAAAATTCCGGGGCTAATATCCCTCCCTTTATTGACAACAATTTGTCCTGGGTAATTCTAGATGGTTTTCCTTCATGAACACGTTTTCCAATTCAAGAATAATCAAGAGGCAATTGAAGACACGGCTTCTCTCCCCCATGCGATCTAAAAGCCACAAAATAATGGGCTGCATTAAGTACAGAAAAATAATTTAATTATAATTAGATCTATGCACCGGCACTCGGCGACGGCATTTCAGAACTCTTCAGCGAATTACGGTAATTTCGTCGACAAGTACGTACACCTGTTTTTGCAGCACGGTCACGCAACTCGCTGTAAAAAATAGACAGCTGTCTGATTGAAAAATGTAAACGGACAAAACCACGTACTACTGACCAGAATTACCTTCATTCGCTGAAGAGTTCTGAAACATCGCCAAGTGCTGGTCCAAAGACCTAATTACAATTCAATTATTTCTCTATACTGAAGCCCAGTACAGATCGCGTGGGGGAGAGAAGCCGTGTCTTCAATTGCCACTTGATTATTCTTGAAATGGAGGACATTAATAAAGGAAAACCATCTAGAATTAGCCAGGACTAATTGTTATTAAAAGGGAGGGATATTAGCCCAGGTCTAACGCCGCCGCTGACTCAATGGTACCTAACTTTAAGTCAAGCCTGCTCTTGAAAACCCCCAAGGTTTCTGCCTCAACAATATGGTCAGTCAAGCTATTCCATATTGAAATTACTCTTTGGGTGAAGAAATATTACGAATATCAGTGCTAAATTTACCTTTGGTCAAATTCCATTTGTGACCCAGAGTTCTACTCACAACACTTGGTCGAAGAAATCCTACATAATTCACTTTGTTAATCCCTTTAACATATTTAAAGACCTCAATCAAATCACCCCTTAGTCTCCTTTTCCAAAGACTAAAGAGATTAAGGATCTTCAGCCTCTTCTCATAGCTTTCATCTTTTAAACCTGGAATTAGCATAGCGTCTCTTCTCTGGACTTTCTCGAGAGCCTCTATATCTTTCTTAAAGTATGGTCCCCAGAACTGCACACAATACTCCAGATGTGGTCTGACAAATGTGTTGTACAAAAGAAGCATCACCTCCTTCGATTTGTACTCAATACTTTTGGCAATGTATCCCAGAATCCGATTGGCTTTTTCAACTGCTACGGCACAATGGCAAGAGCATGTGAGGGTTTGGTCAACAATCACTCCCAGATCTTTCTCGTGTGGAGTACATTCCAGTTTTAAACCTCCCATGAAGTAATCTTGTCTCATGTTTTTATTACCTACATGTACAACTTCACATTTCGCTACATTAAATTTCATTTGCCACATTTCTGCTCAATTCTGGATTCTATCCAAATCATCCTGAATCACTTTAGTGGACTCTAAACTATTTTCCAAAGCCCCCAATTTAGTATCATCTACAAATTTAAATGATCTGCTCTCAATATGTGATGGCTGTAGTATATTGGACACCAAAAGCAGAGACCAGAATTAAAAGGTAAAAACAGCCGAGACTCGTGCTACGACCAGACCTGGCAGTCGTCCAAGGGAGAAAGCAAGCGAGCTCGAAGGTACAAAAAAGACAAGGGGAATTAAAACAATGATTCCCTTTCTAATTACCTCTAGACCTCAAATATGCAACTAAAGTCCCAAACAATTCTCTGTCTCGAGATCTTACCGGCTAAAGCACAAATGCGACACTGACTCTCTAGCGACGGAAGCGCAGCACAACTCGAGGCTGAATATGGAATTCTTTCCGAAGATGGGAAACCAGCCCAGCTGCAATGCGATTTCTTCTATTTCCGAAAAGCTTATTAAGTATATGCATGTTAAGTCATTGTGGGACTTCTTGCAGTTCTCAGTCTCCATTCTACGTGGACAGACAAGTGCGTATGTTCCTCATGAAATCTCTGTGCTAAAACCTTGCCCTTGGGCTTGTTTTTAACACATTTTGTTCGACAAATCGAAACATATTAAAAACAAGCCCAAAAAATGAGGCTTTAGCTCGGAGATCTAGCATGGAACATATGCACTTTTCTATCCATGTCGAATGAAGAGCTGCAACGAGTCCCAGAATAACTTCACATATATATGACTTATATGTAATTAGCTCGGTTATCAATACATTCGGGGAAAGATTAGTATAAAGTACCTAAAACTGCCAAAACTGTGAGAATGTCAGATAGTATTTAGTTCCTCTTTAAAGTTCCTTTAAAGTTAAAGTTTAGTTCCTCTTTATCATTTTAAAAAATGTATACAACAGCAACAGTAATATTAACAACAGCAAAATCACTCAATAACTCAATACTATCTCCCTTGAAATAAATTTTAAAGTGTCAATGTTAATTTTATATGACTAATATTCCCAACATCGGAGTGAAGGAGATATGGCCCTGGAAGATATAAGCGAACCTTTGTAGAGTTTCCTGTAACTGTTACTTACTACTCTGTATCACAGGAAAGGAAAAGCCTAAATAATTGCACATCTTAAAAACACTTCTGTATCTAATCCCATAGTTATGAATAGGAGCACAAAGGTTGGTATGAATACCAGGAAGGAATACATCACAATGTATTGCCATATCGATATTTTGAACACAACTTTATTTAAAGCCTTGTTCCACGTGCCCCTTTTGTACAAGTACTTTGAGCACTTGCCCTTCCAAATGTCTCTGTACAGCCCTACCCCAAAGTCTTCAGCAATCCAAAATTTGTCCCGCTGCATAACAGGGAAATGAGAAAAAATGTTGTACAACCCCATTTCCAAAAAATTTTAGATGCTGTGTAAAATGGAAATAGAAACAGAACGCAATTATTGCAAATCATTTAAACTCTTTTATGATATACAGTAATTTAGAAATTTACGATGACAATGCCTTTTTAAAAAAGTTGGGACCTGGGGCATGTTTACCCCTATGTTGCATCAGCTCCTTAAAAACACTCTGTAAGCATTTGGGAACTGAGGAGACTGAATGCTATAGTTTTAAAAGCAAAATGTTTTCCATTCTTGCTTGATGAAAGATTTCAGCTGCTTGACACACTGCAGCCTCCTTTGTCATATTTTTTGTGTCATAATGTGCTAAATATTTTCAGTGGATGATGAGTTTGGACCACAGTCAGACCAGATAAGCACCTGGACTCTTTTGCTCCATGTTGCTGAAATTCATGCAGAATTGGGGCGGGGGGGTTTGGCATTGTCTTACTGAATTAAGCAAGACCTTCCCTGAAAAGGACGTTAGGATGGCCCCAAAGCCTGTATACATTGCTCATTAACTCCATTGTGCAGAAGCCAAATCTAGGCTATTAATGCATTACCCTGTTTACGGCTTTATAATTCAAGATTTGAGCTTCACAGATGCTACGTGCTGGGGTATTTCAACTATTGACTGGTCGTCCAGTTTCTCTCTCTCTATCCAAAAACTGAAACAGTAATTTAATAAGCAACTGATGGCAAGATTAACTCTACCTGTCTGCACCCTATAAAAGGACCTGCTGCAATCTGTGAAGAGGCTGGAAACAGACTTACACTACAACACCACACTTTTTCCAGTTTTTTATTGAAAATTATGCAGTTTAATATTTCATTGTATTCTGGAATAAAATTATAGACATGATAGGACAAATAGACAATTGACATGTATTTGAAAATGAAATGGACTGGGAGGCACCGTTTCCCTTATGGCGTTTGAAAATAGCCCCATGTATTGCAGGATAAGCCTTTGAAAATGATATGTCAAATGTTGTCATCATTATTATGTCATTATTATTTCACAGTGATTAGAAAACACCATTTTCATTATTATTTTGACCCGAAAAGAGCTTGATGACATGCAAATGTAAATGTAATAGGCTGGGGGTGCTGTTGTGCTTATTGCATTTGAATATTGTCCACTGTATTGCGGAGCATGACTTTGAAAATGAAATGTCAAACAGCTTTTCATTATCATTTGAATATAGTCATAGATTTCCCATTTGTGTAAGTGAAAATGAAAGTGATAATTGGATTAATGCATTTTCAATTTAATATTGTCTCAAATAACTCATTCAGAAGTGTAAAATTATGATGCAATAGTGGGATTACATTTTCATTTGAATATTGTCCATTTTGGGCTTCCATATATTCCAATTGTTCATGGAGTAATTGCCAATTTAAGGAGGCGGCGTGTCATCACCCAAACGTAGCAATGACTTATAAGCATTTTTGAAGGGATACAAATAGACTTTCCGGTGCTGCTAAATTAATGTCAATGGGTACACATAGGTAAAATTACCTGAAATTTATGAATCTCTTTTGGGGTATCTGATTTGATTTTCATGTAGGCTGTTGAAAATGGCAATTTTTAGAGAACCAAAATGGAAAAACTCCCGCACTCTGTCTTCTCTGCAAAGAAAAAAACTTTATTCAGAACTCAGAACAACGTTTCGGTCGTGTGACCTTCATCAGGTTGATTTCATTGAAGGTCACACGACCGAAACGTTGTTCTGAGTTCTGAATAAAGTTTTTTTCTTTGCAGAGAAGACAGTGTGCGGGAGTTTTTCCATTTTGATTTTGCCGACCTTTGGTCCACTCCTACGCACCTGTCAACCTACTAGGTGTGCAAAAGCCTTCCTAACATATAATTTTTAGAGAACCGAAATTTGTATTTGAATTTTAATTGGTCCACTTGACCAAAGTATGCATAATCAGGATATCATATTGCAGTCTCATCCTGAGCAGATACAGCGCACTGGCCCTTTGAGCCCAATCCAATCTCCTGTCTCTACATTTTTAACTTCTCTAATTTGGTAATTTATGCGGGATTTTCGGCGATAGCTTAGTCGGTCTGCGAAAAAATCTGATCACTGCGGCATTGTTACCCTTTCGTCAGAGCCGAAATGGCCGTAGTTAAAAAAGCAGGGGTTCTAGGGTAGCCTATTGCCAGCAGCAATACGCGTACCTATGCTGGATTCAAGGAAGCTTAAAGATAACGGCTTTTTATCGGATTGCGGTCGAATTTCCATCGGCTGATGCGTAGAACATCTGCGATTTATGTCGCCTGGGACGGGGCCATCTCGACCAATGGATAGCAACTCCCGATCGGCAGACGCTGAATTTGAGATCAGTCTTTGTCGGAACTCGTCTTGATGCCAATGTTGCAACTGTCACCTCCCACAGTCTTTTTAAAAATCAAATGCCAAGGGTAATTAATCCATAAATTACATAAACGCATATTGAGGGGGACTTATCCCCTCTGACCCCCCCTAAATTTGCGCCCTTGCCCCTCAATATTTATAAAAGATGCATTTGTCCCCCCCTAAAAAAAAAATATAATGAGATAAAAAACCCCTCACAAATATAGGTAATATAACGATAGAGTGGAAAAACACTAGTAAAATCCTTCATAATTGTTTTTCAAAAAACCTTACACCCCTATGCTTGGACCATACCATTTTTACTTTGGCACCCCTCTTGCGCTACATAGCCTCTCAATGGCTGCATGTGCAGTGTTAATGCTTGCTTCAGAGTGCGGGAGCATGAATGATTGAATAAGTGGCTGACATTAACTAGTTGACTAGCCAGCGAATTTGATTGTCCACTCCAGTTTTCTCCCCTTTTTAGCCTTATCTTGTTTATAACTTGGTTGAAGTTATCAATTTGGTTGAGTTGATTTACCGGTACTAGTTTACTTCATTCTAGCAGCTAGCTAACCTTTTCTAATGGTCAGCATTTTAGCTAGCTAGCTAACTCTATGAACTAACGTTAGGCTAGGCAGGAGATACAGAAGCACTATGTAGCGCAACGGTGTGTCTATAACTTAGGAGAATAAGTTGGGTGGTGGTGATAACTATAGTTAGGTTGTGTTGGGGGCGAATGTTTACAAGGGGTAAGTGTTGCCTAGCTAGCTAGCTAAAGAAACAGATTAGGAGATAGCCTATTACACAGCGCAGTGGAGATATCGCAAGGTGGAAAAGGAGAGGGGAGTGAGGCTTTGGATCGGGCTCCTGAGGCAGCACGACCTGATCGTCAGTCGTGAATCATGAGTCCGTCTCAGTGCTGCACTTTGACCGAGGCAGTTTCCAGCTATTTTAGCCCTACAGTAGTTGTCGGGAAATACCAAGGATGTTCAGGTCCATGGGAAATACTGCCTTAATAGAGTTACACAAGCAGACTTTGAGTAGGCTGCTGTAAATAGCAGGGATGCAAACAACGCGCCGAAAAGCGCAACTCGCTTTTTTCGTGGCCATTTGGGTGACTTGTGTGAATCGTGCAGCTCCGATGACTTTTTTTGTTATTATTTTTTCTTTCGCAAACAAGGAATAGCGGAATAAGAAAAACAACTGCACCAGCACCGTGCGAGTCCAAAAGGCTAAGAAACTTTCCAGGCTCCCATAGCGCACTGTCATGGATTGTTTAACAAAGTGAAGAATTGCCACTCCACCCTATTTTCACTGGCTAACAGCAGCACACTGACAGCGTAGCTTGTCTTTTCAGAGAAGCGGTATCACTTCGGCTTATTTTCATATTCAATCTATGTTATCACAGGCATACTCGTGCTCATTCATTGGTAGTTGAATTGTTTGGTCTGTTTGATAAGTAAGCAGTTCAAGCTCATAATGATCAGGACCTTCTGACTGTTCCTATTTTGAGCAAAACAAGCAATTCACTATCGTAGCATTCCTTTGGAAAAGCACCTTTCTAGTTTTCAGTGAATGGAAGCTTGACAGACAGAGTGAATTATTTATTATTTATATTTGAGAGTTAACAAGGTTGAAGTTCTAATGATGATCATAATGTTTATTATTTGAATTTGAGTGTTCTTACTAAGATCATAATTTTGTGTTTTGTGAGTGAAAGTGAACAGGATCTACTGATTAATTGGCCTTGTACACCCGCAGAGAGATTTTTTTTAACGGAATGGTAGTTAATTTTTGTGTACATTAAGTTCAACAAAGAAAATAAATATTTGAAATACCTAATGATAGACTAATTATTTGCCTATTATGACATTTAATGGTACATCACTTTGAAAGTGCATTCATTGATTCCCTAATGATTGCAAAAGGATAAATCTGGGCTAGACTGTCAGATTGAAGGACATCATTGCAAGGAGATGGCCTACAAGAAAGTTGATGCTGATAAAGACTAACATTGTGGATTATTATTTTGGATGAGGAGGATAGTGACCATTGCACTTTTTCATCACTGTAGGTAGGAGTGCTCTTGTTTCTCCTCATATGGAAACTTAGGCTTGTTTCAGCAATAGACATTTTACAATGGTAAATTCAATCAGAGACCCGGGCCTATATTAGACCGGCTTTTATTTGCTTCGGCCAACAATGGCCACTATAAGAGACCCAGCCGCGAATGGAATACATGCCACTGTTAAAGGATACAGTATTTTCTTGGCTAGCCTATGTAGCGCTTATCCCCGATTACTAACAAAGACAGCGCCCTGGGTTCTTCCTCCGAAGATAAGTATCTATACAATTTTTAAAGGATCAATGTGGGAATACAATGAAACTCAATGACTCTCTGTGTACATTATATACAGGAGCCAATTACTAACCTTTTCTGTCTCCTTTCTTTCAGCTCCACACTTGTAATCACGAGGAAATGACACCTTAACCAGGTAAGTAAATCAATTTAACTTTAAATATGGTAGGCTACTTTACCCTTTTTTACAGGTAGGCTATCAATATTGCAATTGAAAGTCAAAGGTTTTCTATCTAAAGGAATACACACTCACACAGTAATAACAAAATATGAACATTTATATAAAGATTGAAATAAGTGCAAACAAATAAACATTAGTGCATTGTCTAGATAGACCCCTCAACGTCCAATACAAATAACCCAGATGTCCAACCCACCCTCGTTGCAGGCCTGTTGAATTCGGGGGCGGTGTGGCTTAAAACAAATAGCCCCTTCGCTCAAACTGAGCCAAACAAAAAGAACGGTACCTTACTTGTGTTAGAGGGAGGGGTGGGGGAGACAGATCTCTCCTCTCAACATGCGGACTCGGCATACTAGCACGCTGGCTTGAAGAATGCGGTCCGATTACAGGTGCTCCCACGATGCCGAGGGTGCGGAAACAGGCAGTGGTAGTGCCGATCCTGAAGCCAGGTAAGGACCCAACAATGCCATCTAGCTATAGGCCTATAGCCCTGACCTCAAATGTGTGTAAGGTGATGGAGATGATGGTGGCGGACAGGTTGTCATATGTGTTGGAGAGGAAAGGGCTGCTAGCAGGGCACCAGAGTGGGTTTAGGAAAGGGAGAGTCACCATAGATGCAGTGGTTAGATTGGAGGATGAAGTGAGGAGGGCCCAGGTGAACAGGGAGTCAGTGGTAGCGGTGTTTTTTGATGTAGAGAAGGCATACAACATGATGTGGAGAGAAGGAATGCTGATTAAGCTGCACATGCTTGGGATAAGCGGGAGAGTATTTAATTGGGTGGCAAATTTCCTGGAGCAGAGGAGGATATGGGTCAGAGTGGGATCAGAATTGTCTAGCCAGTTGGAAGTGAGCAATGGTACTCCACAGGGGAGTGTAATCAGTCCGCTATTATATACAATCATGATAAATGATATTTTTGATGAAGTGCCAGTGGAGATAGGGAGGTCCCTTTTTGCGGACGATGGGGCAATCTGGAAGAGGGGGAGGAGTCTGGAGGGGGCTGTGCAGAAGGTGCAGGGGGCCATAGGTAGGGTAGAGAAGTGTGGGTTGGAATGGGGCAGTAGGTTTTCAGTAGAGAAGACCAAGGTGGTATTTTTTACAAGAAAGAGAAAGGGAGATCTAGGACTAAAAATGTACGGGCAGAGGCTGGAGAAAGTGGGGGCATTCAAGTACCTTGGGGTTGTATTTGATAGGCACTTGACCTGGGAGGGACATATCAAGAGGGTAGTGGAGAAGGGGAATAAAGTAATAAATGTAATGAGGTGTTTGACAGGGAGGAGGTGGGGAGCGAGTGTAGAGGCCTTGAGGACAGTATATCGGGGAATAATCAGGGCAGGGGTGGACTACGGATCGGTAGTATATGGATCAGCTGCCCAGACACACCTGAAGAAGCTGGAAGTAATGCAGGTGAAGGCGCTGAGGGTATGTAGTGGAGCTGTGAGATCAACTCCAATACCGGCTCTGCAAGTGAACATGGGTGAGATGCCACTAGATTTGAGAAGGGACCAGCTGATGGCTAACTACTGGGTAAATCTGAAGGGGCATGGGGACTCACACCCCACTAAGGGGGTTTTGGGGGAATGTTGGGAAAACGGGAAGGGAAGAAGGAGGAATTTTGGAAGGATGGGAGGGGAGGTAGCAGGGGAATATGGAGTGGGGAATCTTAATCTGGGGCCCACAGTGGTGATCCCGGCGGTAGCCCCGTGGAAACTTGATTTGCCAGAGGTAGATTGGAGGTTGCTGGACAAGAAGAGGGAAGGGAGAGAGGTTGATTTAGTGAGGGAATTTGAAAGGCTGATTAGTGGGAGTTATGAGGGATACACAGAAATATATACTGATGGGTCAAAGGATCCTAGCACTGGAAATACAGGATTTGGTATAGTGGTGCCAGAAAGGGGGGTGAAGATAAACAGAAGAACCACAAATGGATTAGGTGTCTATACCGTGGAAATGGTAGCGATGCTAGTGGCAGTGAGATGGGTGGAGCTGCCTCGGATGGAAAAGGTTTTGGTATGTAGCGATTCCGCGGCAGTGCTTGCGAGTCTGAGATCCTTCCACTCAAGTAGCAGGCAGGACATTCTGTATGAGGTATTGATGAGCGTGACCAGGTGTGTGAGTCAGGGCAAAGAAATCCATTTTATGTGGGTACCCGCACCTGTAGGGGCGAAAGGAAATGAGCAGGCGGATAAGGTGGCAAAGGAGGCATTAAAAAAAAGAGAGGGTGGATATAGCTGTTAGATTCAGCAAGGCAGAGGCGAAGGGGGTCATCTGGGATAAGGTATGTCAGAAGTGGCAGGCTAGGTGGGATGGGGAGGAGAGGGGGCGTCTCCTTTACCAGCTTCAGAAGAGTGTGAGGGGGCAGAGTATTGGGGGGGGGGGGGGGGGGGATAGGAAGGATGAGGTAGTGTGGATGAGGTTGAGGATAGGGCATTGTTCACTGCATGGGACACTGAAGCTGATAGGGAAACATATGACAGGGCTATGTGAGGGATGTGGGGAGGAGGTGGAGACAGTGGACCACATATTATTAGAGTGTAAGGCGTATGAGAAGGAGAGGAAAGTAATGGAGGATAGTCTTAGGAAAATAAGAGGTGGGGGAATAGGAGTGAAGGAAGCGCTTTGTGAGGGAGGGGGGACTAAGATGAGGATAGTGTTGGGTTTCCTGAAGAGTGTGGGGGTGTATGAGAGGGTGTGAGGGGGATAGTAATGAGCAGAATGAGAATTTCAGAATGTTGATTAGTTAACCTGGAGACTGACCCACACTCCGGGTCAGTAGGTGGCGGTAATGCCCCATAAGCTGGATGTCGGCTGCCTTTAAATACCAAGAAGAAGAAGAAGAAGAAGGTGGTGCTCCCACGAGGCCAGTTGTACCCAGAGTCGCCCTGGTATGACTAGGGTGCTGACCAGTTCCCTCGACGCCAGAGGAACCGCAGGCAAAACCCTCGTGGCCAGCGGTGCTATCTGGTGAAGTCCTGTGTCTGGGTCTTCACGCGCTGGATAGCGAAGTGAAACGCTAGATAGGCTACAGCCAATTAGCCTTGCTGTGCTAGCGGGCTCACGCCTAACACTACAAGCTGAACTTGCTCACTTAACCTACGCGAACACTTCAGACTCGGTGACTACCTCTAAACAATCTAGCCGACCGTTCAGGCAGTCCCGTTAACCACAGTCCCTTTACAACCGTTTAGTCACCGAGCAGATAACTTCAATAATTGCAAATGATGGCTGGGTTCTCTTCTCTGTTACAGCATTGATTCTCACCGAATGTGTTTTATCTCAACCTCTCTTCCGCGTCCCTCTTCACCTCTCTCTAGGTCCCCAGCTCACCACAGCCCCTCCCTCGGACAGACACACCCCCCACCTGCCAACCAATTATCACCATACTTTCCGCAAAACTCAAACCCTCTCCATCAACATCAAAGGTACATTCAGAAATGAAAATAACATATTTGCATGACCATATGAAATGAAACATGGTAATAACATAACATTGTCCAATTAACATTTTGTCTCTTTACAGGTGATGAAATACCAACAATGCATGAAAATGCATGAGCAAAAATAAAAGTATTATGAATTATATGTTTTTGAATAAGCTACATCTACATTAATAAGACTGTGTCTTTTTTATCAGGGCTACACCTAGCTGAATGTTGTTTTTCGTTTACATTTAATAAAATATGGGCCTATTTTCCTAGTAAACTGTTGCATAAAAATGTTAAATGGGTGGATAAAAATCCACCCCTGACCCCCCACTTAATGTGTCCCCCCCAATGTCTAAGGGAAATTTGCGCCCTTGATGTTGCCCCAAAGCCTGTATACATTGCTCATCATTAACCCCTTTGTGCAGAAGCCAAATCTGACTAATAATGTATTACCCTGTTTACGGCTTTATAATTCAAGATTTGAGCTTCACAGATGCTACGTGCTGGGGTATTTCAACTACTGACTGGTCGTCCAGTTTCTCTGTCTCCATCCGAAAACAGAAACAGTAATTTAATAAGCAACTGAAGGCAAAATTAACTCTACCTATCTGCACCCTATGAAAGGACCTGCTGCAATCTGAGAAGAGGCTGGAAATAGATTTACACTACCGGTCAAAATTTTTACAAACCCCAATTTTCCCAGTTTTTTATTCAAAATTATGCTGTTTAATGTGTCATTGTACTCTGGAATAAAAGCGTAGACATTATAGGGCAAATAAACAATTGAAGTTAAAAAAGAAATCATGGAATAAATTTATAAACTAAAATGTATTCTAAACTTTTGACTCAAAGTAGCCACCTTTGGCAGATAAAACAGCTGAACACACTTGAGGCATTCTTTCCACAAAGGAAATCAAATATTCTTCAGAAGGTTCTTCCCAACTCCGTTGCAGAATTCCCATTAACGTGTGGCACTTGTAGGTTGCTTTGCTTTCACTCTTCTGTCCAGTTCATCCCAAAGCATCTCAATGGGGTTTAAATCTGGAGACTATGCTGCCACTCCATGTTTTCAAGCTTACTATCTTGTTCTTCTTTTCTAAGGTAGTTCTTGGCCATTTCATGCCAAGTGGACCAATTTTCTGAGAGTTTGTATCACACCGTTTCCAAAAAAATAAAGAAATAAATTAAAAAAAAATCATGGGTGTTTGCCATCATTTCAAATGGTCAAATCCCAAATCATAAGTTCCTACTCCAATTGTTCATGGACTAATTGCCAATTTAAAGAGGCGGTGTCTAATGACCGGAACATAGCAATGACTCATCAGCGTTTTTGAAGGGATACAAATAGACTTTCCGGTGTTGCTAAATTAATGTCAATGGGTGCACATTGGTAAAATTACCTGAAATTTATGAATCTCTCTTGGAGTATCAGATTTGATTTTCCTGTTGGCTGTTGAAAATGGCAATTTTTACAGAACCCAAATTTGTATTTGATTTTTAACTGGTCCCCTTGACCGAAGTATTCATAATCAGGGGATCATATTGCAGCCTCATCCTCAGCAGCTACAGCGCACTGGCCCATTAAACTCAATCCAATCTCCTGTCTCTCATTTAGGAGTATGTTAAGATGTAAGGAAAATATGTGTCCTCAGGTATGAATGATCTGTAAAAATGTTATGTTCTTATTACGACACTAGAGGGCGCAAGAGCACACTAAAAGGGCAAATGTGCGAATGTGCATGATGTATTTTCGATACTCCTGAATTGCCGTAGTTGGACATTGTCATGTTTGCGATTTTACCGGTCTGCAACAGCCCAGCTCTTGTGGCGAGGGGCCACTCTATGTTGTCTCCAATAAATAAGCCGTACAGGCTAAAGAGAAACGAATTCTTCTCCTTCTGAATGCATCGCAGTCAGCACTACTCTGCTGATGAAACCCAACAGAGTAACTTGCATCTGAAAATGCTTATGTTAAAAAAAATGCTCAAAGATTGCCGAAAGTCAAAGCAGGATTAAGTCATGTGAACAAACCAGAAAAGAAGAGAAAATTTGAAAAGAAAATTTGAAAAGAAAAAAAAAATGGGATTTTGTGGAGCAGCTTTTATATTTGGGCAATAATCAGTAGAACATTAATCTGCTGTTTCCTACTCATTATAGAAAAATTCTGGCATTTTTTTACTGTGTACATTTCCCTGGATCCTTATATGGGGTCGGCTTGCATGAAGAATTGTCTTTACTTCATAAAAATCGGTCAATTGTGTCAGACTTTACGTCTGTTTTGTTGCAGCAAAGTCATCCCCTCAACTATCTGACCTAGTGACTTTTTTTTTTGCATTCTTTCTTTTCTTTATTATTATCTTGCCAAAAGCGGAGCTGATCTTGGTCGGAATGTTTGTTTATTTTTTTCTCTTTGCCTAATTTGCAATAACAATTTTTATTTTCAGGTTATTTCCTCCGATTGGACCGAGAAGACATGCTGCTCAGCTGTGAACTGATGGCCAACCATCTTGACTATGCAAACGTGGACAAAATGCTATCAAAGAAGTTCCCCACCTCAATAAATAGGCCCACATGGCCACATTAATTATGCAATCAGGTTGAAATTGACTTAGGCCAGTGACTGCCAATCAGATGTGAAAAAGGGGAGACTTACCTGCACAAGAAATGACATAACTTCTGATTGACTCAACCTATTTTTATGAAAAAAACAGTCTTTAAGTAATAAGGCTAGGTTTACATGATGGCGGTGTGAACAGAAGACGCAAAAGTGGCGTCGCGTCTTCATTTTTTATTTCGCGTTCAGACGAGCGTTCTCGGGAGGAAATCTGTGTGCATACGGTGACGCAAAAAGTGTGTAGAAATCGATTGAGTATGCATGCCAGACGGCTGGGTGGTGCTGTGATACACTAACACAAACGCCGCCATGCGTACGCGCATGCGTAGAATCTTCCTCCTCGTCACTGTGCCGCGAAATCACTAACTTGTCCCACCATACACTGGTTCTGCCAGGTCTGGTCCAAACCCGTCTCGCTCGCCTCCGACGAATTGGAGCATCCAAAATTTGCAAGAGTTGACAAGATACTCCTCTGTTCGCCAATAGCGTGTGTACAGATTCTGTACATTTGTAGTAACGATTCCTGTACATTTATTATGGCTGCCAGAGTAGCCTGAAGGTCCGAAGCTTGGATGTAATCCGACATGTTTGTTTACTGCGTGACGTAAACGCCTACGCGACGTGAGCAGAACGGCAGATCTGAGCCAGTTTTGCGTCTTGCCCAGTTTAGACGGAAACGCAACGCCGGAGCGTAGGCCTATTCAAGTTTTCCACTTTCGAGGGTGGTTTGAGATTTTTGCGTCTTTAAGCCCCAAAAACGCCGTCACCATATAAACAAAAGACACTTCCGTTAAAATATTTTGGCGTCTTTACTCGCAAGCGTCTTCGTGTAAACTGGGTCTAAGATTCTCTTTCAGAACCTGAAAAAATATATAGGCCTATTCACAGGCTGCCTGGTTTGTCCAGGACATTGTTTGGGACACCCTGCAATTTGGTGTCTGGAGTTCTTACGAACCCACAAGCCGTAAAATAAGACTACCCAGTTAGTTTTTTTTTTTTTTTTGTGGGCTGCCTTTTCCATTAAACATGGCATTCGGTACACTGTTCAAATTTAGATCCCCTTTCCCTCCCCCCAGCCAACTGTAATTTACATTGTTTTATTATTTCGCTGATGTGCTAGACCCTCATTGCTACAAACTACATGTTCCTACTCAATCTGGTTCCTGAAGCAACAGGCGAGGCTTAAAAACCTGAGCACACACACGGAAGGGATTTCGACAGTGTCAGTCCTCCATAGGTGGTTGGGGTGAGATGACCAAACTGGCCGTATTGTGCTCAAAACTAATTTGCTGACCAATCACCACGTAATCCTCTCCAAAGTAGGCCTACACATTGGCTATTGGTCGATGTCTAGTTGGTCAAGATGCGTAGACTATTTCTTCCATAACCGCTAAAGGAAAGAATAAAAGGAAAGTGGGTTGTTTCGCAAGCTTGCGAGGGGAAATTTCGAATTTGATATCATCCTGGCGCAAGTTATATTTGGAATTGGGGCCAGTGCCTTGTAATTGGGATTTACTCTCTGTAAGCTGACAAACGCAATCTTATTGCAATGAACTTTTGTTTGACATCGAATGTTGATAACAACATTTAGCCTATGGCTTTATTCGTTTTCAAACCATTCAGGTTTTTCTGACTGATTGGTTGAGCTGAAAAACATGTAGGCTATAAAAAGCTTATGGATTTCGCTTATTGTGTACTTATCCTATTGGTCACAGTCTCTTCTATTGTGAATGAATGATCGAACAAAAACACCCCACCGCCTACATCTTTAACTTCTCTCACTACAACACCCCATCACCTACATTTTTAACTTTTCTAATTTGGTAATTTGTGAGGGATTTTCAGCGATAGCTTAGTCGATATGCCAAAAAAATCTGATCACTGCGGTATTGTTACCCTTTGGTCAGCTGAAGTGGCCGTAGCTTTAAAAAAAAAAAAAAAAAAACAGAAGTTCTGGGGTATTGCCAACAGCAATACGCGTCCCAATGCTGGATTCGAGGGAGTTAAAATATAACGGCTTTTTATTGGACGTGATCGCGGTCGAATTTCCATTGGCTGATGCGTAGAACATCTGCGATTTATATCGCCTGGGCCGGGGCCATCTCGACCAATGGATAGCAACTCCCGATCAGCAGACGCTAAATTTGAGATCAGTCTTTGTTGGAACTCGCTTTGATGCCAATGTTGCAACTGTCACCTCCCACAGTCTTTTTAAAAATCAAATGCCAAGGGTAATAAATCCATAAATTACATAAACGCATTATATAAAGATATGTTATAACATTATACAGATTATATAAATGCATTTTTCGAGATTCATCTCTAATAGGTTGAATCAATTCTTTGACATATTCCCATAAGTACTGCATACTTTTTTTTCTAATAATCTCAGCATTCTGCTTAATTTCGGCCATTCAGTTCATTCCAAAACTTGATATGAGCTTAGTTCCTTGTTGGCAAATTTGCATTCTTGAAAGTGAACTTGCTTAATATAGGATTATTATTTCATGAGACCTAAATGATAATGTCCTCCTTTCCTGATGTGATTGAAACAAATCGAACGACACGGTTTCTGCATAGTAATGGTAGAAAAATTTTGGGTTGTGCAGCAATGCTCAATGCCGACACTGTCATGTATGCACCTTCTTCCAGTTACTTTAACTGGCACCTTTTTTTGCCAGTTATTTTATCTGTTATTTTACAATACTTTAACATCAGAGTTTGTTAAGTCTAAACCAGTTAAATGCGGGCAGGACTCTACTGACTGAAAATAACGAGGAGACTATGCGTTATTTCAACTGTTAAACTCACTCGGTTTATAACCTTTTACTATAGATTGTAGCCTATGCAACAATCTGCGACTAATTCAGTAGTAGCCGAGCAAAAGGGATTCATGGCACTCCATCTTAAATTGGATGGATGGTAAGGAGGCCGAAAAGTTGAACTTTTGTCTCGTGAGTCTAATTTTTAATAGTGATTACAGCTAAATATGTATACAGAATATAATAATATTTAATAGACTATGGAACAATTATAATATGTCGTCATCAAAATTATAGTGGCCATTAACTCGTACTTCATGCTATTAACACCAGAAAAAAGATGTTTTGGAAAAAGATGTGCAGTAAATAGTATTCGGTTGCCTAATTACATGAAAAACGATACAGTGCGCCTCCTGTACAAACGCGGGATCAAAATTCATGTGTCGTCGCACCACGCCCATGATCTGTTGTCTGCATATAAGGTCCTGGATCAGAAGGTAGTGCGCTATTCTGCCGGCTTCAAGAGTGAGTGACATCATGCAGTGGTTTCCCCTCCAGGTTTTGGTTTTGACTTTCGTATGTCTCCACGGCGCGCTGCGAACCGCGGCCACCGTGGTGACTGTCGGTGCTGACTTGAGGTGCGATGGTGTCCTCTACAAGGACTCTCTTCCCGTTGGCATCACTGACTCCAGCTTGAAGAAGATCTGCCAGACTTACGGCGACGCACCTCGCTACTTCACGCTGTACGACGCTAAGCTGCGCATCCCCATCTTTTCAGCTTACACGATCAAGAAGACCGACGGAGAGACCGAGAGCCACGCCCTTATGTACGAGCCTCAGGTCGGTGAGAATTTACAGCACAGTTGCGGTGGGGGTTGTAAGGTTGTTATGATGAGGTCCATTAATATGACGTCAGTGCCGCAATTTAATAAGGGCTGTAATTATCCCCGACACCAAGAGGTGCGGGGCATGTAGGATTGAGTTCTGTCTGTCCTTCCATCCGTCCGTCCGTCCGTCCGTCCGTCACACTTTCGATGGAAACGCAACCTTGAAACTATGACTGTTACATGAGTCAAATTCTGTATGCTTAATAAGCTTTTTCTGATTGAGTTTGAAAATGTCAAAGTGTATTTATTTAGGAAGCGACTATTCGCCCTGAAGCTGGGTGAATTGGGGGAAAGAAATCGGCTATCCTCCCCAAAGCGGGGCGGACAAGAGAAGCAGTTTTGCTATTCGCTCTGCTCCAGGGCAGATAAGAAGATCACTTCTGCTATTTGCCCCGCAGCTGGGCCAAAAAGAGGTTTCATTTTATAATCCGCCCCACTTATGGAACTTTCATGCCAAAACGCGGCAGGGCAAAGAGCCACTTCTATTAATTTACAGATTATGGGCCCCGATCATGCGGCGGATAGGGATGAGCTTGTCATCTTGTTCTAATCTAACTGCCTTCACTTCATGCAGATGTGAATCCCATCGCGCAAACCATATAGGAATTACAGACTTTAAAAGTTGTGTCACTGTCCAAATATTAATATACCTCACTGTATTAGAACCTTTTTTTAATATCTATATTGTTTAGTTGCAGTCATTAAATGTGAGGAGATAATATCATAAAGTGCCGTGGATACTTGGTCCTGTGCGATTTTGTCAAAATTAAAAGTTTTTCTGAAGTCCACTATTCATTGTAATTTACTCCTGTTGAGTAATATTGCACTGACGGCTTTGAATGCCTTGAGATAGAGTTTATATTCATTGTGCTTTATCAGTGATCACTTTTAAAACCAAAAAAAAAGAGGGGCGAAAATTAACTGCTAATATTAGATTCCATTGGCTCATAACTGGAGAAATTACGGAAAAAACCAAACCTCGAAGGTAGTGAAGAGTGCACATAGCAAATGATAGCCTGATCTGTTTTGTGTTTTAAGTTTGAGGAATTAATATTTAAAGAAATTGAAAACTTTGTTGCAACATAATCTGGAGCTTATTTGTTCACCACAGTCTTTAGCTTGCAGTTAAAATGTTGCATCCACACATGGAGTAAAATATGGTAAATCACCACAACATGGGTATTGGACTTTAATCCTTCATGGCAGCTATAATTATTTCTGCCATTATGTGGCCTTAGAGGTTTAAAAACATCTCTAAACTTGAAATTTAAGGTGAAGAACAATCCAAACCTTGTTGTAATTCTTGAATGTAATTGAGGTTAAACAGGAGCCTGCATGCACAGTGGTCCCTGAGGATTAAGTTTTTGATTAAGTTTTTTTGCTGCAATATTCAATTTGTCGTTTGTTATTTTGTCATTTGGAAAGATGTCCTGTTCCATCTCATGAACTTAAGAGAAAGTGTTTTTTTACTATAATAAACATTCTGTCAAGTTCAGAAGTGTTAAGCACTGGCCATAAAAAATGGCCATAAAAAAGCAAACAGAGTGAGAGCCTACCTTTATGGCCCTGTGCTTGCTAAAAGAGTTACCAGAATACTGGATATCAGCTCCCTCTCCCTCACACCTGTCCCTCTCTCACTCTGTTTCTGATCTCTGTACCCCACCCCCCACATACTGTCCACCTCCCCCTCTCGCTCTCTCACTCTCCATAGCTTGCGGATATCGCAGCGGGCAGGAACATGGAGGAAGTTCCCCAAGGTCCCCTGGCTCAGGAGGTGGAGGACAGTCAGGCTGTTCCGGACGACTACTCCACCATGACTGACTATGTGCCTATCCGCCTGAACCCCGTCGAGCACCAGTTGAAGCCAGAGGACCGTATTGCCACCTTCACCCTGACCAACACGGTTCCACAGATCCGCAAGCTCGCGTCCTGGAGGGAACATGAGAAGAACATCCTTGAGCGTCTCAAAAAGCAATGTCGCGGAACCGCTTACATGGTCGCCGGCGTGATCCCACCCAAGCAAATTGAGGGCAAGGACCGTGTGGCAATCCCAGAAAACCTGTGGAGCGCGTACTGCTGCGATGATGTCAACCCAGAGGAACCAAAGGACATCCTCCTCCCAGCTCAGGCTGCCCTCGTCGAAAACAAAGAAGGCGCCGAGGTGAGAGAGATGCCCGTGGGCGACCTGGAGGCTCTCCTCAAGACCAACCTGCCGGTGGACTCAACCTTCCAAATCTTCCGCGAAAACTGCCGCTTATCGTAAATCCAAGCACCTTCACCGAACCTACAGCACCATCTTACATCGGTCTGATGTTCAGAATTTACATGATTTCAGTTTTTGTTTATAATGCAGACATGAATAACCAAGAGCATCTTGACCCGAATGCAGGACATTTTACACTTTGAAAAATGCAATTTTCTCATCAGAAAGCTGGGTCAACAAATAAAATGAGTGTAAAATGACAGCATTGTCTTGCATTTCTTGGTGACTCAAATTGATTCCTTCTCAATGTACAGAATAAACTAAAGGTTGGTGCAATGAAGAATTACATTGCACCTAAGATGCTAACTCTCACCGTGCCTACTGAACTCTCCAGGAGGGAGGAGATCAGTTATTAAATGATGGCATCATGGAACCTGAAATCCTGCACAAGTGTACTTATGAAAATGAGAAAGATATTACTTGCCTGTCCCCCAGTCATCTTTGCTGAGTAGTACTGCACAGTGATATGCTGCCTAAAATATTCAATCTCTTGCCCCCTACCTGTAATGACATCAGCAAGGAGAAGTTGTCAGTAAGATGAGTTTTCCCTCAACTCTTTGTTGACCTGCTGAGTTGATCTAAACTCACTTAACAATTCAACCCGTAACCTCTCGTGTCAAATATTGATCAAGTTGGACAAAATTTGGTTAAAACATCTTTAGCACATTCACTAGAGTCTAGACTTTGGCATTGCATTTCAGCCCTGCGCCCGAAAAAAGGGTATGGCCCTGTGGTGAAGTTTGTCCATTTTACACCTCATATCATGCACAGTCACGTCGGGGAGAATAAGCAACACCTGTCAAGTGTGGAGTGCTCTCGGAGTGAACATTTTGTTTATCATGAAAATGACAGAACAAGTTAGGACTAATAATTGTTTGAAATGGATTTTGTCCACCCCAATTCTCAGTTCTACAGAATTTAGCTCATGATTCTGGGACAATCCCTAAGACATTACCATTCTAGTCACTAAAAGCAGCAATTCCCAGGTTCTTTTTTATTGAAGGAAGACAGAGACGTGGCTCAACTAACTACTTTTATTAAATAAAGGCTGGCAGGACATCAATAGAAGAGCCACTTCAATGAAGCTATGAATTCATACAAAGCGATACAAAACAATATACAAATATTTTATTCATACAAGTAGCAAACACAACCTCCAAACTCTGATTACAGCACGGAAGTATTAAAAGAGCCACCAGGCGGCACTCTTAAGCAGGCCAAGGAACTTCAAAGGGAGGTATACTACAATACCCAGGTGATCCTACTACACACCAGTCCTGCACGCTCATCTGAAACACAATCAAATTAGTGTTAATACGTGATTCAGCGCAATTGCCATTCACAAGAACCGTAACGAGGGCAACTAGCTAACCTTCCCACTGAAGACTCACTGGGCCCACCATACGCGCTGGCACGGAAATTTAATAAACCTAATTAAAAACAGGATAAAAGAACGAACCAGTTAGTTCATACTTCAATATTGAGCATTGAAAATCTATGCATAAATGTATTACGACTAAGAGGCAAGACCGCAGTTCACTGGAGCCCACAGCGCCGGGCTATTACAAGCTGCCGAAGTGACCGCTCCCGATCGGTTCTTCAGCCCCGCAAATCTACCGCATACTCACGATCAACAAACGCAGCCGTAACAGCTCGGGAACTTCAAGGTACAGCAACCCAATAGACCAACAGCAACTCCCCGGAAAGCTCCAAAGGGATCAGACGAGCACCACAGAAGGAAACAATCCCGAAAAAAAACTCCAATTCTAATTTTATAGGAAATGACCTAATTGGGGAGCCACTCCAAAGAGGACAAAAGAGAGCACGCAGTGAATTGCGTATATAATCATTCCTAAACCAAACAAAACTCCAAACCGTGTTATAAAATGTTGGCCATCGCTGTTAGATCACATATGGAGAGAAACTGTGTCTTCGGTTCCCAATGACAATAATTGGAAAACGCGTCAATAAAGAAAAATAATTGAGAACTAGCCAGGACTATCCGAATTGTCATAAAGGGATGTGTCTATGCCATCCCAATTCCCATTTCTAGTTCCGCCACTGGTTTAATTTAGTCTTGTTTCATTAAAACAATTGAAACGATCATGAAACACATGCCTTGTTTCTTTTCCCTGAGTAAAGAGAAGCACGAAAATTCCGGAGTCATAATCGCTTTCCATGTTGCTTGTGGAGAGGTCCATCTTTACGCAAGTGAAACTGAAACTTAAATGCACAAAGGATTTTAATTCTGCGTGAAAATTTCATTAATAAGCTTTCATTGAATACTTGCGGGCTGCGGTGATTAAGCCTAAAAAATGCGTAGGACCTTCTTCGAATGCTTGAGACTTGGCATCTCTGAGATCCATTCTCGTGCTTATTCCCCCACTTGATCAGCTGCTACCCCGCTGGGCTCCGGGCAGGTAGCCCACGGTCCAGCCCCGCTGAACGGCTTCGGTGTTATTTTCAATGGAAGAGTGATGTGAAGACGAGCTGACAAGTGAGCTTGTGTTCACGTTGCTTAGTTACTTACTAGTATCGTTGATCGTTTAGTTGGTCAAGATGCGCATTTGTTCCATTTTAACCGCTAAAGGAAAGAATAAACGGAAAGTGGGCTGTTTCGCGAGCTTGCGAGGGGAAATTTCGAATTTGATATCCTGGCGCAAGTTATATTTGAAATTGGGGCCCGTGCCATGTAATTGGGATTTACTCTCTGTAAGCAGCCAAACGCAATCTTATTGCAATGAACTTTTGTTTGACATCGAATGTTGATAACAACATTTAGCCTATGGCTTTATTCGTTTTCAAACCATTCAGGATTTTCTGACTGATTGGTTGATCTTAAAAACATGTAGGCTATAAAAAGCTTATGGTTTTCGCTTATTGTGTACTTAGCTTATTGGTATCATTTGTCACAGTCTCTTCTATTGTGAATGAATGATCGAACAAAAACACCCCACCGCCTACATCTTTAACTTCTCTCACTACAACACCCCATCACCTACATTTTTAACTTTTCTAATTTGGTAATTTGTGCGGGATTTTCAGCGATAGCTTAGTCGATCTGCGAAAAAATCTGATCACTGCGGTATTGTTACCCTTTGCTCAGAGCCGAAGTGGCCGTAGCTTAAACAAAAAGGCAGAAGTTCTGGGGTATTGCCAACAGCAATACGCGTCCCAATGCTGGATTCGAGGGAGTTTAAAGACAACGGCTTTTTATTGGACGTGATCGCGGTCGAATTTCCATCGGCTGATGCGTGAACATCTGCGATTTATATCGCCTGGGCCGGGCCATCTCCACCAATGGATGGCAACTCCCGATCAGCAGACGCTGAATTTGAGATCAGTCTTTGTCGGAACTCGCTTTGATGCCAATGTTGCAACTGTCACCTCCCACAGTCTTTTTAAAAATCAAATGCCAAGGGTAATAAATCCATAAATTACATAAATGCATTATATAAAGATATGTTATAACATTATACAGATTATATAAATGCATTTTTCGAGATTCATCTCTATATAGGTTGAATCAATTCTTTGACATATTCCCATAAGTACTGCATACTTTTTTTTCTAATGATCTCAACATTCTGCTTAATTTTGGCCATTCAGTTCATTCCAAAACTTGATATGAGCTTAGTTCCTTGCTGGCAAATTTGCGTTCTTGAAAGTGAACTTGCTTAATATAGGATTATTATTTCATGAGACCTAAATGATAATGTCCTCCTTTCCTGTTGTGATTGAAACAAATCGAACGACACGGTTTCTGCATAGTAATGGCGGAAAAATTTTGGGTTGTGCAGCAATGCTCAATGCCGACACTGTCATGTATGCACCTTCTTCCAGTTACTTTAACTGGCTCCTTTTTTGCCAGTTATTTTATGTTATTTTACAATACTTTAACATCAGAGTATGTTAAGTCTAAACCACAGTTAAATGCGGGCAGGACTCTACTTACTTAAAATAACGAGGAGACAATGCGTTATTTCAGCTGTTAAACTCACTCGGTTTATAACCTTGTACTATAGATTGTAGCCTATGCAACAATCTGCGACTAATTCAGTAGTAGCCGAGCAGAAGGGATTCATGGCACTCCATCTAAAATTGGATGGATGGGAAGGAGGCCGAAAAGTTGAACTTTTGTCTCGTGTGTCTAATCTTTAATAGTGATTACAGCTAAATATGTATAATACAGAATATAATAATATTTAATGGACTATGTAACAATTACAATATGTCGTCATCAAAATTATAGTGGCCCTTAACTCGTACTTCATGCTATTAACACCAGAAAAAAGATGTTTTAGAAAAAGATGTGAGTAAATAGTATACATGAAAAACGATACAGTGCACCTCCTACACAAACGCGTGATCGAAATTCATGTGTCGTCGCATCACGCCCATGATCTGTGGTCTGCATATAAGGTCCATGGATCAGAAGATAGTGCGCTATTCTGCCGGCTTCAAGAGTGAGTGACATCATGCAGTGGTTTCCCCTCCAGGTTTTGGTTTTGACCTTCGTATGTCTCCACGGCGCGCTGCGAACCGCGGCCACCGTGGTGACTGCCGATGCTGACTTGAGGTGCGATGGTGTCCTCTACAAGGACTCTCTTCCCGTTGGCATCACTGACTCCAGCTTGAAGAAGATCTGCCAGACTTACGGCGACGCACCTCGCTACTTCACGCTGTATGACGCTAAGCTGCGCATCCCCATCTTTTCAGCTTACACGATCAAGAAGACCGACGGAGAGACCGAGAGCCACGCCCTTATGTACGAGCCTCAGGTCGGTGAGAATTTACAGCACAGTTGCGGTGGGGGTTGTAAGGTTGTTATGATGAGGTCCGTTAGTATTACGTCAGTGCCGCAATTTAATAAGGGCTGTAATTATCCCCGCCACAAAGAGGTGCGGGGCAGGTAGGATTGAGTTCTGTCTGTCCTTCCATCCGTCCGTCCGTCCGTCCGTCCGTCACACTTTCGATGGAAACGCTACCTTGAAACTTTGACAGTTTCATGAATCAAATTCTGTATGCTTAATAAGCTTTTTCTGATTGAGTTTGAAAATGCCAAAGTGTATTTATTTAGAAAGCGGCTATTCGCCCTGAAGCTGGGTGAATTGGGGCAAAGAGATCGGCTATCCTCCCCAAAGCAGGGCGGACAAGAGAAGCAGTTTTGCTATTCGCTCTGCTCCAGGGCAGATAAGAAGATCACTTCTGCTATTTGCCCCGCAGCTGGGCCAAAAAGAGGTTTCATTTTATAATCCGCCCCACTTATGGAACTTTCATGCCAAAACGCAGCAGGGCGAAGAGCCACTTTTATTAATTTACAGATTATGGGCCCCTATCATGCGGCGGATAGGGATGACCATGTCATCTTGTTCTAATCTAACTGCCTTCACTTCATGCAGATGTGAATCCCATCGTGCAAACCATATAGGAATTACAGACTTTAAAAGTTGTGTCACTGTCCAAATATTTATATTCCTCACTGTATTAGAAACTTTTTTTAATATCTATATTGTTTAGTTGCAGTCATTAAATGTGAGGAGATAATATCATAAAGTGCCGTGGATACTTGGTCCTGTGCGATTTTGTCAAAATTAAAAGTTTTTCTTAAGTCCACTATTCATTGTAATTTACTCCTGTTGAGTAATATTGCACTGATGGCTTTGAATGCCTTGAGAAAGAGTTTATATTCATTGTGCTTTATCAGTTATCGCTTTTAAAACCAAAAAACAAAAACAAAAAAAGAGGGGCGAAAATTAACTGCTAATATTAGATTCCATTGGCTCATGACTGGAGAAATTACGGAAAAAACCAAACCTCTAAGGTAGTGAAGAGTGCACATAGTAAATGATAGCCTGATCTGTTTTGTGTTTTAAGTTTGAGGAATTAATATTTAAAGAAATTGAAAACTTTGTTGCAACATAATCTGGAGCTTATTTGTTCACCACAGTCTTTAGCTTGCAGTTAAAATGTTGCATCCACACATGGAGTAAAATATGGTAAATCACCACAACATGGGTATTGGACTTTAATTCTTCATGGCAGCGAAATTATTTCTGCCATTATCTGGCCTCAGAGGTTTAAAAACACCTCTAAACTTGAAATTTAAGGTGAAGAACAATCAAGTTTTTTTGCTGCAATATTCAATTTGTCGTTTGTTATTTTGTCATTTGGAAAGGTGTCCTGTTCCATCTCATGAACTTGAGAGAAAGTGTTTTTTTACTAATATAACAGAATAAACATGACAGAATAAACATTCTGTCAAGTTCAGAAGTGTTAAGCACTGGCCATAAAAAATGGCCATAAAAAAGCAAACACAGTGAGAGCCTACCTGTATGGCCCTGTGCTTGCTAAAAGAGTTACCAGAATACTACATAACAGCTCCCTCTCCCTCACACCTGTCCCTCTCTCACTCTTTTTCTGATCTCTGTACCCCACCCCACACATACTGTCCACTTCCCCCTCTCGCTCTCTCACTCTCCATAGCTTGCGGATATCGCAGCAGGCAGGAACATGGAGGAAGTTCCCCAAGGTCCCCTGGCTCAGGAGGTGGAGGACAGTCAGGCTGTTCCGGACGACTACTCCACCATGACTGACTATGTGCCTGTCCGCCTGAACCCCGTCGAGCACCAGTTGAAGCCAGAGGACCGTATTGCCACCTTCACCCTGACCAACACGGTTCCACAGATCCGCAAGCTCGCGTCCTGGAGGGAACATGAGAAGAACATCCTTGAGCGTCTCAAAAAGCAATGTCGCGGAACCGCTTACATGGTCACCGGCGTGATCCCACCCAAGCAAATTCAATCCCCGGAGGGCAAGGACCGTGTGGCAATCCCAGAAAACCTGTGGAGCGCGTACTGCTGCGATGATGTCAACCCAGAGGAACCAAAGGACATCCTCCTCCCAGCTCAGGCTGCCCTCGTCGAAAACAAAGAAGACGCCGAGGTGAGAGAGATGCCCGTGGGCGACCTGGAGGCTCTCCTCAAGACCAACCTGCCGGTGGACTCAACCTTCCAAATCTTCCGCGAAAACTGCCGCTTATCGTAAATCCAAGCTCCTTCACCGAACCTACAGCACCATCTTACATCGGTCTGATGTTCAGAATTTACCTGATTTCAGTTTTTGTTTATAATGCAGACATGAATAACCTTCTGATTCCAATTCCTATGCTCCCCAAGAGCCTCTTGACCCGAATGCAGGACATTTTACACTTTTAAAAATGCAATTTTCTCATCAGAAAGCTGAGTCAACAAATAAAATGAGTGTAAAATGACAGCATTGTCTTGCATTTCTTGGTGACTCGAGTTGATTCCTTCTCAATGTACAGAATAAACTAAAGGTTGGTGCAATGAAGAATGACATTGCACTTAAGATGCTAACTCTCACCGTGCCTACTGAACTTTCCAGGAAGGAGGAGATCAGTTATTAAATGATGGTATCATGGAACCTGAAATCCTGCACAAGTGTACTTATGAAAATGAAAAAGATATTACTTGCCTGTCCCCCAGTCATCTTTGCTGAATAGTACTGCACAGTGATATGCTGCCTAAAATATTCAATCTCTTGCCCCTACCTGTAATGACATCAGCAAGGAGAAGTTGTCAGTAAGATGAGTTTTCCCTCAACTCTTTGTTGACCTGCTGAGTTATCTAAACTCACTTAACAATTCAACCCATAACCTCTCGTGTCAAATATTGATCAAGTTGGACAAAATTTGGTTAAAACATCTTTAGCACATTAACTAGAGTCTAGAGTTTGACATTGCATTTCAGCCCTGCGCCCGAAAAACGGGTATGGCCCTGTGGTGAAGTTTGCCCATTTTACACCTCATATCATGCACAGACACGTCGGGGAGAATAAGCAACACCTGTCAAGTGTGGAGTGCTCTCGGAGTGAACATTTTGTTCATCATGAAAATGACAGAACAGGTCAGGACTAATAATTATTTGAAATGGATTTTGTCCACCCCAATTCTCAGTTCTACAGAATTTAACTCATGCTTTTGGGACAATCCCTAAGACATTACCATTCTAGTCACTAAAAGCAGCAATTCCCAGGTTCTTTTTTATTGAAGGAAGACAGAGACGTGGCTCAACTAACTACTTTTATTAAATAAAGGCTGGCAGGACATCAATAGAAGAGCCACTTCAATGAAGCTATGAATTCATACAAAGCGATACAAAACAATATACAAATATTTTATTCATACAAGTAGCACACACAACCTCCAAACTCTGATTACAGCACGGAAGTATTAAAAGAGCCACCAGGCGGCACTCTTAAGCAGGCCAAGGAACTTCAAAGGGAGGTATACTACATTACCCAGGTTATCCTACTACACACCAGACCTGCACGCTCATCTGAAACACAATCAAATTTGTGTTAATACGTGATTCAGGGCAATTGGCATTAACAAGAACCGTAACAAGGACAACTACCAGCTAACCTTCCCACCGAAGACTCACTGGGCCCACCATACGCGCTGGCACGGAAATTTAATAAACCTAATTAAAAACAGGATAAAAGAACGAACCAGTTAGTTCATACTTTAATATTGAGCATTTAAAATCTATGCATAAATGTATTACGACTAAGAGGCAAGACCGCAGTTCACTGGAGCCCACAGCGCCGGGCTATTACAAGCTGCCGAAGTGACCGCTCCCGATCGGTTCTTCAGCCCCGCAAATCTACCGCATACTCACGATCAGCAAACGCAGCCGTAACAGCTCGCGAACCTCAAGGTACAGCAACCCATTAGACCAACAGCAACTACCCGGAAAGCACCAAAGGGATCAGACGAGCACCAGAGAAGGAAACAATCCCGAAAAAACCTCCAAGTCTAATTTTATAGGAAATGACCTAATTGGGGAGCCACTCCAAAGAGGACTGGGGAGAGCACGCAGTCAATTGCGTAGGCTATATAATCATTCCTAAAGCAAAAAAAACTCCAAACTGTGTTATCAAATGCTGGCCATCGCTATTAGATCACATATGGAGAGAAACCGTGTCTTCAGTTCCCAATGACAATAATTGGAAAACGCGTCAATAAAGAAAAATTATTGAGAACTAGCCAGGACTATCCGAATTGTCATAAAGGGACGTGTCTATGCCATCCCAATTCCAATTTCTTCTTCCGCCACTGGTTTCATTTAGTCTTGTTTCATTAAAACAATTAAAACGATCATGAAACACATGCATTGTTTCTTTTCCCTGAGTAAAGAGAAGCACGAAAATTCCGGAGTCATAGTCGCTTTCCATGTTGCTTGTGGAGAGGTCCACCTTTACGCAAGTGAAACTGAAACTTCAATGCACAAAGGATTTTAATTCTGCGTGAGAATTTCATTAATAAGCTTTCATCGAATACTTGTGGGGTGCGGTGATTAAGCCGTAATACATAGTCGTAATACATTTATGCATAGATTTTAAATGCTCAATATTAAAGTATGAACTAACTGGTTCGTTCTTTTATCCTGTTTTTAATTAGGTTTATTAAATTTCCGTGCCAGCGCGTATGGTGGGCCCAGTGAGTCTTCGGTGGGAAGGTTAGCTGGTAGTTGTCCTCGTTACGGTTCTTGTTAATGCCAATTGCACTGAATCACGTAATAACACTAATTTGATTGTGTTTCAGATGAGCGTGCAGGTCTGGAGGGTAGTAGGATCACCTAGGTAATGTAGTATACCTCCCTTTGAAGTTCCTTGGCCTGCTTAAGAGTGCCGCCTGGTGGCTCTTTTAATACTTCTCTGCTGTAATCAGAGTTTGGATGTTGTGTGTGCTACTTGTATGAATAAAATACAGGTATTTGTATATTGTTTTGTATCGCTTTGTATGAATTCATAGTGTAATGTGAATATAGGCCACTCAATGGCAGTATTTACCTTTTTTTTTAAATTCAGCTCAGACTGGAGCTATGTTTGGACATGTTTCAGACATGTCTGGGGCAAGTCCCCGAAAATTAAACAAAAAAAGGTCTAAATGTGGGTGGGGTCTGCAAAAGAGTAAATAAGGAGTAGAATTGAGACAGTAAAGTGGTAGGAGAAATTGCAAGAAGAAGGATACGTGTGACCAGACCTGTCATTTCTGTTCAAAACCTGTGAAGTTTCTTTTGTGGATTTTTGTCTGCGTTTGAGCATTTTTCCTTACCCAGGACATCACCAAGCCACCCCAACAAACAAGGGACTGTAAATATTTCTGTTTTTGTTGTGTTCAATCTTGATCATTAGTTGTAGGTTATTGTTAGTTGTTGTCTTTGTTAATTAAATGTGTTTAAGTTTTTTAAACTGTGTCTGTCATCCCTTGCTGTTGCTGTTGCTGTTATGTTGTAAATGTAATAACAAATTGGGGACATAACAAATTGGGGGCTCGTCCGGGATAGACCATTGTGTGAGTAATTTATTGAAAATCTAACATTTCAAATTGTAAAATTGTTTTTGTGAATTTTCCTAAATATATTGACAGATCAACAGCAATGGATGATTTCTTGGCATCACCAACCGTTAGGGTTTTGAAGTCTTTTAAAAAGACAGAACTGCTAGAAATTTGCAGACATTTGGAGCTGACAGAGGTAAAACCAGCCATGCAAAAAGCAAGACTGGCTAGAGAGATAGTTGAATATTACATTGATGAAAATGTGTTTGCACCAGGAGATCTGCAACAGTTTCCAGTGGCAAATCCAAATATAGAAATGGAACTTAAATTAAAAATGCTAGAGATTGAAAGGGAGGAAAAAGGAAAACAAAGAGAATTTGAGTTAGAAAAATTTGCAAGAGAAGAAAAACAAAGAGAATTTGAGTTAGAAAAATTAGCAAAAGAAGAAAAACAAAGAATTTGAGTTGGAAAAATTAGCAAGAGAAGAAAAACAAAGAGAATTTGAGAGGGAAGAAAAAGAAAAACAAAGAGAATTTGAGTTAGAAAAATTTGCAAGACTGAGAGATTTTGAATTAGAGAAATTCGATAGAGAAGAAAGACTCCAAATGGAGCAACTAAAAATTAAAATTCAAACTGAAAATAAATTTCGGGCTAGCCAGGAGGTACAATTGGTGCCTCCATTTTCGGAAAAGGATGTTGACAACTATTTCCAGTGTTTTGAAAAGGTAGCAAAGAGTAGCCAGTGGCCAAAGGAACACTGGCCTCTGATGTTGCAAACTGTCCTCAAGGGTAAAGCTCAACAAGCCTCTTCGGCTTTGTCTGCAGATGATTCCTCTGATTATGAGGTTGTCAAAAAGGTTATTTTGAGAGCTTATGAGTTGGACAGAAATTCAGAGGTCTGAAGAAATCTGAAAATCAGACTAATGTGGAATTTGCTAATAAGAAGAAGGTTTGCTTTGAGCGCTGGTGTACTTCTATGGAGGTCAAGGATGATTTCAACTCACTAAAAGAGATGGTGTTAGTTGAAGAATTCAAGAACTGTGTTAAAGATGATGTTAAGACCTACCTTAATGAGAAGCAAGCACTGAACTTGCAATCAGCTGCCCAATTTGCAGATGAATATGTTCTCACACATAAGTCCAAATTTCAGTCTAGCAGTAGCAATAGATGGTCCCAATTTCAGAAAAAGGGTTACGGTGATACCCAAGATTCCTCACCCAAAGACAAAGACAAATCTGGTGATGGTGCTCAGAAATCCAGTAACAGGTCTGATCAAAGTGTGAAAGCTGACAGTGACAAAAGTGGTCTAGTTTGCAGTTATTGCAAGAAATCTGGTCATGTTACAATGAACTGTTGGTTCCTTAAAGCTAAGAAAGAAAAAGAAAAGGATACCAAACCGAATGCTTTTGTGAAAACAAGGTCAGAAACCCCTGTAGTAGATGACCGATCTGCTAAATTGCCTGCTTCTTGTGGGGCTAAAAAGCCTGATACAGCTGACTTCGTGAAAGAGGAATTTCTTCCATTTGTGTCAGAGGGATTTGTGGCTCTGAATGAGCATACTACTCCTGTCCCCATATATATCCTAAGGGATACCGGAGCTTCTCAGTCACTTTTGTTGATGGAGTTACGTGATGAGACCGCTTCAGGGGATTTCATACTTGTACAAGGTATTGAAGGGAGGACTGTATCTGTACCCCTGCGCTCTATATTCTTGAAGTCAGATTTAGTTACAGGACAGGTAAAGGTGGGACTTATGTCAAGTCTACCTATAAAGGGTGTTTCTCTGTTGCTAGGCAATGACCTGGCTGAGGGCAAAGTAGTTCCCCCTGTACATCTTACTTCACAGCCGAGCACTGAAGATGGGGATGAGGACCCATCTCTGTATCCTTCTTGCGCAGTGACTCGTGCTATGGCCAAGAAGGCTAAAGAAGAAGATGATGTGGTGCCGTCCAGTACATTGAATAGTCAGGACTCAGGTGGTTCGCCTCATGACTCTGATTGGCCTACTATGGTTTCTCCGTTTGAGGACTTATCAGACACTTTTATCAGTTCATTGTTCAGCCAGCCAGATGGGTTTGGTGATTCTGATGTGTCTGGAGACTTGTCTCTGTCCAGAAAGCAGTTGATTGAGGAGCAAACTAATGATCCTGAAATTCGTGCACTAAGGAGGAGAGCCCTTCCTGATAAAGAAATAGACGCAGTTCCAGTTGGGTATTATCTCAAGGATGGTGTGTTGATGCGGAAGTGGCGCCCTCCTGATATCCCTGCTAATGCAGATTGGGCAGTGGTCAGGCAAATTGTTGTTCCGAAGGTCTACAGGAATGAGTTCTTAACAATGGCTCATAGTTTACCTTTTGGAGGTCATCTTGGTGTTAACAAGACTGTTGATAAAATCATGAAACACTTCTTTTGGCCTGGGCTTCGGAAAGACGTTTCCAACTTTTGCGAAACCTGTCACACTTGTCAGGTAGTTGGAAAACACCAGTTAGACCCACCTGTAGCTCCATTGCAGCCTATCCCAGCATTTGGGGAGCCATTCTCTAAGGTCATTGTTGATTGTGTTGGTCCATTACCCAAGACTAGATCTGGAAATCAGTACTTGTTGACAATCATGTGTGCATCTACCAGATTCCCCGAAGCCATACCTCTACGTAACATCAAGGCAACTGCAATCTCGAAGGCTTTAATAAAGTTCTTCACGTTGTTTGGCCTTCCCAGGGAAATTCAGTCAGACCAAGGTAGCAATTTCACTTCAGGATTGTTTCAGCCGGTTGTGTATGAAATAGGTGCAAAGCAGATTCTTTCTAGTGCCTATCATCCAGAAAGTCAGGGTGCCTTAGAGCGGTTTCATTCCACTCTCAAGACAATGATGAGGACTTATTGTGATGACCATGAGAAAGACTGGGATGAAGGTGTTCATTTGCTGTTGTTTGCAGCTAGAGAAGCAGTGCAGGAGTCTACTGGATTCAGTACATTTGAGCTAGTGTTTGGCCATGAAGTGAGAGGACCTTTGCTATTATTGAGTGAACAATGGCAAGAGGAAGAGCCGCACATCAGTCTGTTAGACTATGTTAGCAAGTTCAAGGACAGATTGCGTGCTGCTTGTGACCTTGCCAAAGAGAATTTGAAATCAAGTCAGGGAAAAATGAAAACTTGGTATGATCATAAGGCTAGAAGCCGTGAGTTTAAACCAGGAGACAAGGTCCTTGTGTTGTTTCCCTTGCAGTCCAATCCATTGCAGGCTACATTTCATGGTCCTTATGAAATTCTGACAAAACTCAATGATCTCAATTACATTGTGAAGACTCCAGATAGGAGAAAACCAAAACTATTGTGTCACATTAACATGCTGAAGCCTTATCATGACAGAAATGCTAGGGTTGCAGCTGTCACTTCAGATTCTCCTATGGCCGAAACGTGTGAAGATGAGGGGGAGTTTCAAGATGATGAACCTAGAATTAAAGCTGAAGTTCTTTCATGTAAATTGTCAAATTCTGAAGTGTTGCTAAATCTTGATGTAAAACTCCAGCACTTAGAACCCTCACAGAGAGATCAGTTTGAGAGGTTGATCAAGAAATATGAGGATCTGTTTCCTGATGTTCCAAAAAAGAGTTTCTATAGCCTCTCATGATGTAGATGTTGGTGATGCCAAACCAATTAAACAGCATCCGTACCAGATGAATCCTGAAAAGAGAAAGATTGCTGAGAAAGTGGTTGAGTACATGTTAGAACATGATATTATCAGACCCTCCAACTCAGATTGGAGTTCACCCAGTGTGCTAGTTCCAAAACCTGATGGAAGTACTAGATTCTATACAGATTATCGCAAAGTCAATGCTGTAACTAGAACTGATGTGTTTCCAATACCTAGGATTGATGATTGTATCGATAGAGTAGGGCAAGCAAAGTTTCTGACCAAGATTGATTTATTGAAGGGTTATTGGTGTGTGCCTTTAACTGAGAGGGCCAAGAGCATCTCTGCTTTTGCCACACCATCTGGGTTGTACCAGTATGAAGTCCTACCCTTTGGCATGAAAAATGCCCCAGCCACGTTCCAAAGGATGATACAGTCTACAATCGCCGGATTGCCACACACGAGTGCGTACATCGATGACCTGATCACATGGAGTCACTCCTGGGAAGAACATCTAAAAAATGTAAAGACGTTGTTCCTGCACCTGACCCAGGCTAACCAGACTGTTAACCTGAGCAAGAGTGACTTTGGTTGTGCTACTGTCACCTATCTTGGCTACGTCATAGGCCAGGGTAAGGTGGCACCATAAATGCTAAAGTCCAAGCCATCATAGACTTTCCAGTTCCTGACAACAAAAAAAGCTTTGCGCCGCTTCCTTGGAATGATCGGGTACTACCGCAAGTTCTGCAAGAACTTTGCTGAGATTGCTCTCAGTCTAACTAACCAACTGAAGAAAGGCGTAAAGTTCACTTGGGATGATGCATGCCAGAGAGCCTTCGATCGCCTGAAGTCTCTGCTGTGTCACTTGCCCGTGCTCAAATCTCCTGACTGCAACAAACCGTTCTCCATCGCGGTCGATGCTAGCGACCAAGTTTGTGGATCTGTGCTCCTCCAGAGAAGTGACTCTGATGACATTGAGCATCCCGTGGCATACTTCTCCAGGAAGTTCAATCGCCACCAAAGGAACTATTCCACAATAGAGAAGGAGCTGTTGGCTCTGGTTCTATCTGTACAACACTAACATGATGTTTATGTTTGTACAGGGCAAAAGCCAATGATTGTGTACACTGACCACAATCCGTTAATGTTTTTGAGTAAGATGAAAAACAAGAATCGAAGATTGTTGAATTGGAGTTTGATTTTACAGAAGTTTGACTTGGAAATTAAGTATGTGAAGGGTACAGACAATGTAATTGCTGATTGCTTATCCCGTGTTTGCATATGTATATATATATCACGTTTATTTGAATATTGTATGATATGTATGTATAGACAAGTGTCCACTTAACCATTTTGTATTGAAAAGAAAAATTTTACCTTTATGAGTCAAAATTTTTCCCTTTGGAATTGAGGTGTAATGTGAATATAGGCCACTAGATGGCAGTATTTACCTTTTTTTATTCAGCTCAGACTGGAGCTATGTTTGGACATGTTTCAGACATGTCTGGGGCAAGTCCCCGAAAATTAAAAAAAAAAAAAGGTCTAAATGTGGGTGGGGTCTGCAAAAGAGTATATAAGGAGTAGAATTGAGACAGTAAAGTGGTAGGAGAAATTGCAAGATGAACGATACGTGTGACCAGACCTGTCATTTCTGTTCAAGACCTGTGAAGTTTCTTTTGTGGATTTTTGCCTGCGTTTGAGCATTTTTCCTTACCCAGGACATCACCAAGCCACCCCAACAAACAAGGGACTGTAAATATTTCTGTTTTTGTTGTGTTCAATCTTGGACATTAGTTGTAGGTTATTGTTAGTTGTTGTCTTTGTTAATTAAATGTGTTTAAGTTTTTTAAACTGTGTCTGTCATCCCTTGCTGTTGCTGTTGCTGTTATGTTGTAAATGTAATAACAAATTGGGGCCATAACAATAGCTTCATTGAAGTGGCTCTTCTATAGATGTCCTTCCTTCCTTTATTTAAGAAAAGTAGTTAGTTGAGCCACGTCTCTGTCTTCCTTCAATAAAAAAGAACCTGGGAATTGCTGCTTTTAGTGACAAGAATGGTAATGTCTTAGGGATTGTGCCAAAATCATGAGCTAAATTCTGTAGAACTGAGAATTGGGGTGGAAAAAATCCATTTGAAACAATTATTAGTCCTGACCTGTTCTGTCATTTTCATGATAAACAAAATGTTCACTCCGAGAGCACTCCGCACTTGACAGGTGTTGCTTATTCTCCCCGACGTGACTGTGCATGATATGAGGTGTAAAATGGGCAAACTTCACCACAGGGCCATACCCGTTTTTCGGGCGCAGGGCTGTAATGCAATGCCAAAGTCTAAACTCTAGTGAATGTGCAAAAGATGTTTTAATCAAATTTTGTCCAACTTGATCAATATTTGACACGAGAGGTTACGGGTTGAATTGTTAAGTGAGTTTAAATCAACTCAGCAGGTCAACAAAGAGTTGAGGGAAAACTCATCTTACTGACAACTTCTCCTTGCTGATGTCATTACAGGTGGGGGCAAGAGATTGAATATTTTAGGCAGTATATCACTGTGCCGTACTATTCAGCAAAGATGACTGGGGGACAGGCAAGTAATATCTTTCTCATTTTCATAAGTACACTTGAGCAGGATTATAGGTTCCATGATGCCATCATTTAATAACTGATCTCCTCCCTCCTGGAGAGTTCAGTAGGCACGGTGAAAGTTAGCATCTTAGGTGCAATGTAATTCTTCATTGCACCAACCTTTAGTTTATTCTGTACATTGAGAAGGAATCTACTCGAGTCACCAAGAAATGCAAAACTATGGAGTCATTTTACACTCATTTTATTTGTTGACTCAGCTTTCTGATGAGAAAATTGCATTTTTAAAAGTGTAAAATGTCCTGCATTCGGGTCAAGATGCTTTTGGGGAGCATAGGAATTGGAATCAGAAGGTTATTCATGTCTGCATTATAAACAAAAACTGAAATCAGGTAAATTCTGAACATCAGACAGATGTAAGATGGTGCTGTAGGTTCGGTGAAGGTGCTTGGATTTACGATAAGCGGCAGTTTTCGCGGAAGATTTGGAAGGTTGAGTCCACCGGCAGGTTGGTCTTGAGGAGAGCCTCCAGGTCGCCCACGGGCATCTCTCTCACCTCAGCGTCTTCTTTGTTTTCGACGAGGGCAGCCTGAGCTGGGAGGAGGATGTCCTTTGGTTCCTCTGGGTTGACATCATCGCAGCAGTACGCGCTCCACAGGTTTTCTGGGATTGCCACACGGTCCCTGCCCTCCGGGGAGTGAATCTGCTTGGGTGGGATCACGCCGGCGACCATGTAAGCGGTTCCGCGACATTGCTTTTTGAGACGCTCAAGGATTTTCTTCTCATGTTCCCTCCAGGACGCGAGCTTGCGGATCTGTGGAACCGTGTTGGTCAGGGTGAAGGTGGCAATACGGTCCTCTGGCTTCAACTGGTGCTCGACGGGGTTAAGGCGGACAGGCACATAGTCAGTCATGGTGGAGTAGTCATCCGGAACAGCCTGACTGTCCTCCACCTCCTGAGCCAGGGGACCTTGGGGAACTTCCTCCATGTTCCTGCCCGCTGCGATATCCGCAAGCTATGGAGAGAGTGAGAGAGCGAGAGGGGGAGGTGGACAGTATGTGGGGGGTGGGGCAATAAGATAAGAAACAGAGTGAGAGAGGGACAGGTGTGAGGGAGAGGGAGCTGATATCCAGTATTCTGGTAACTCTTTTAGCAAGCACAGGGCCATACAGGTAGGCTCTCACTGTGTTTGCTTTTTTATGGCCATTTTTTTATGGCCAGTGCTTAACACTTCTGAACTTGACAGAATGTTTATTATCGTAAAAAAACACTTTCTCTCAAGTTCATGAGATGGAACAGGACACCTTTCCAAATGACAAAATAACAAACGACAAATTGAATATTGCAGCAAAAAAACTTAATTAAAAACTTAATCCTCAGGGGACCACTGTGCATGCAGGCTCCTGTTTAACCTCAATTACATTCCAGAATTACAACTAGGTTTGGATTGTTCTTCACCTTAAATTTCAAGTTTAGAGGTGTTCTTAAACCTCTAAGGCCACATAATTGCAGAAATAATTATAGCTGCCATGAAGGATTAAAGTCCAATACCCATGTTGTGGTGATTTACCATATTTTACTCCATGTGGATGCAACATTTTAACTGCAAGCTTAAGACTGTGGTGAACAAATAAGCTCCAGATTATGTTGCAACAAAGTTTTCAATTTCTTTAAGTACTAATTCCTCAAACTTAAAACGCAAAACAGATCAGGCTATCATTTACTATGTGCACTCTTCACTACCTTCGAGGTTTGGTTTTTTCCGTAATTTCTCCAGTCATGAGCCAATGGAATCTAATATTAGCAGTTAATTTTCGCGTCTCTTTTTTTTTTGTTTGTTTTTTGGTTTTAAAAGTGATCACTGATAAAGCACAATGAATATAAACTCTTTCTCAAGGCATTCAAAGCCGTCAGTGCAATATTACTCAACAGGAGTAAATTACAATGAATAGTGGACTTAAGAAAAACTTTTAATTTTGACAAAATCGCACAGGACCAAGTATCCACGGCACTTTATGATATTATCTCCTCACATTTAATGACTGCAACTAAACAATATAGATATTAAAAAATGGTTCTAATACAGTGAGGTATATAAATATTTGGACAGTGACACAACTTTTAAAGTCTATAATTCCTATATGGTTTGCGCGATGGGATTCACATCTGCATGAAGTGAAGGCAGTTAGATTAGAACAAGATGACATGGTCATCCCTATCTGCCGCATGATCGGGGCCCATAATCTGTAAATTAATAGAAGTGGCTCTTCGACCTGCCGCGTTTTAGCATGAAAGTTCCATAAGTGGGGCGGATTATAAAATGAGACCTCTTTTTGGCCCAGCTGTGGGGTAAATAGCAGAAGTGATCTTCTTATCTGCCCTGGAGCAGAGCGAATAGCAAAACTGCTTCTCTTGTCCGCTCCGCTTTGGGTAGGATAGCCGATCTCTTTCCCCCAATTCACCCAGCTTCAGGGCGAATAGTCGCTTCCTAAATAAATACACTTCGGCATTTTCAAACTCAATCAGAAAAAGCTTATTAAGCATACAGAATTTGACTCATGTAACTGTCATAGTTTTCAAGGTAGCGTTTCCATCGAAAGTGTAACGGATGGACGGACGGATGGAAGGACAGACTGAACTCAATCCTACCTGCCCCGCACCTCTTTGTGGCGGGGATAATTACAGCCCTTATTAAATTGCGGCACTGACGTAATACTAACGGACCTCATCATAACAACCTTACAACCCCCACCGCAACTGTGCTGTAAATTCTCACCGACCTGAGGCTCGTACATAAGGGCGTGGCTCTCGGTCTCTCCGTCGGTCTTCTTGATCGTGTAGGCTGAAAAGATGGGGATGCGCAGCTTAGCGTCGTACAGCGTGAAGTAGCGAGGTGCGTCGCCGTAAGTCTGGCAGATCTTCTTCAAGCTGGAGTCAGTGATGCCAACGGGAAGAGAGTCCTTGTAGAGGACACCATCGCACCTCAAGTCAGCATCGGCAGTCACCACGGTGGCCGCGGTTCGCAGCGCGCCGTGGAGACATACGAAGGTCAAAACCAAAACCTGGAGGGGAAACCACTGCATGATGTCACTCACTCTTGAAGCCGGCAGAATAGCGCACTACCTTCTGATCCATGGACCTTATATGCAGACCACAGATCATGGGCGTGGTGCGACGACACATGAATTTCGATCACGCGTTTGCATAGGAGGCGCACTGTATCGTTTTTCATGTAATTAGGCAACCGAATACTACTGCACATCTTTTTCTAAAACATCTTTTTTTCTGGCGTTAATAGCATGAAGTACGAGTTAAGGGCCACTATAATTTTGATGACGACATATTGTAATTGTTACATAGTCCATTAAATATTATTATATTCTGTATTATACATATTTAGCTGTAATCACTATTAAAGATTAGACACACGAGACAAAAGTTCAACTTTTCGGCCTCCTTCTCATCCATCCAATTTTAGATGGAGTTCCATGAATCCCTTCAGCTCGGCTACTACTGAATTACTGGCAGATTGTTGCATAGGCTACAATCTATAGTAAAAGGTTATAAACCGAGTGAGTTTAACAGTTGAAATAACGCATTGTCTCCTCGTTATTTTCAGTCAGTAGAGTCCTGCCCGCATTTAACTGGTTTAGACTTAACAAACTCTGATGTTAAAGTATTGTAAAATAACAGATAAAATAACTGGCAAAAAAGGTGCCAGTTAAAGTAACTGGAAGAAGGTGCATACATGACAGTGTCGGCATTGAGCATTGCTGCACAACCCAAAATTTTTCTACCATTACTATGCAGAAACCGTGTCGTTCGGTTTGTTTCAATCACATCAAGAAAGGAGGACATTATCATTTAGGTCTCATGAAATAATAATCCTATATTAAGCAAGTTCACTTTCAAGAACGCAAATTTGCCAACAAGGAACTAAGCTCAAATCAAGTTTTGGAATGAACTGAATGGCCGAAATTAAGCAGAATGCTGAGATCATTAGAAAAAAAAAGTATGCAGTACTTATGGGAATATGTCAAAGAATTGATTCAACCTATATAGAGATGAATCTCGAAAAATGCATTTATATAATCTGTATAATGTTATAACATATCCTTATATAATGCGTTTATGTAATTTATGGATTTATTACCCTTGGCATTTGATTTTTAAAAAGACTGTGGGAGGTGACAGTTGCAACATTGGCATCAAGGCGAGTTCCGACAAAGACTGATCTCAAATTCAGCGTCTGCTGATCGGGAGTTGCTATCCATTGGTTGAGATGGCCCCGGCCCAGGCGATATAAAACGCAGATGTTCTACGCATCAGCCGATGGAAATTCGACCGCGACCGCGTCCAATAAAAAGCCGTTGTCTTTAAACTCCCTCGAATCCAGCATTGGGACGCGTATTGCTGTTGGCAATACCCCAGAACTTCTGCTTCTTTTTTTTAAAGCTACGGCCACTTCGGCTCTGACACTGCGGTCAGGCCAGCCTCCACTCCGGAAAACACGATCAAGCCAGCCCTCACAAATTTAAGTGCGAATAAACGCGGCATTACGGTAACAGCGTGTCTGGACTGATTTTTCAAAATAAAAGCTGGCTAACAAAATGCGTTATGTTAATCAGGAATGATTAAATTTAGAAAGAAATAAAAACTGCATTAGTGACTAAAATAGAAAGAGTAAATACAAAACTGAATATTAATACTTATTTAAAAAACAAGATTAAGATGATCAGGTAATATTCTGAGGAAGAACTTAAGAACTAAAACGCCCAATGAAAAAGAATATATATTATTTGCTCTGTTCAGTGGAAATTCAGATTAGAAGTAAGTGAAAACTCCCTGTTTTCACAGACTAATTTCACTACAGTATGACAGTACAGTACCTCACAGTGTCACTCAGCGGATATCAGGACATTCTGATGTGGCATTTAAAAATTAAAGCCCTTTAAAATAGAATGTAGTTTTACCTATGTTGAGTGGAAATTCAGATGAGAATTACGTGAAAACTCCCTGTTGTCACAGACTAATTTCACTACAGTATGACACTACAGTACCTCACAGTGTTACTCAGTGGATATCGGGACATTCTGAAGTGGCGTTTCAAAATTTAAACTTCTTGTTATGTTCTGGGTCACTTTCACCCGAGTTCATTGTCTTTAAACACGTGGTTAAATACATTTTTCTGATGCTTGAAATTTAGAAAATATAGCATGCACATCCACTCAACTGAGGTGCAGGACAATAAGAAAATCAGCAAAGAGATAAATGGTAACGTCCGCACACAAAGACAATGCTCCCCAAAAAATTTATTCTGTCATCAACGTTTCGATCACAAAGTGATCTTCGTCAGGAATACATACATACATACATAAATACATTTTTCTGCCTGATATTTTTCCTAACTTTACAGATAAAACATAACTTTAACTTGAAAAATATATATTTTAAGTTCTCTATTTTATGTTCTGTACACGTTGTCAGCATCGGTGTTGTTTGGCATGTTCAAATTAATTTCTCATTCATGTCACATTTGATCTCTTAAATTTTACTATTATTATGTAAAACCGATGCTTGATGTATAAGGGGAGGATGGAAGAGTCGTGTTTTATTTACTTGGCTATTAGCCCCTTAAGCCTTGAGCTTCCTTTTCGAAAATGGCAAGCCCAAAATGAAATGAGTATATCTCTGCAACTATTTCTTCCATTTTAATAATCTTGGTGTCATAATACAGGTAAAAACTTACAGCACAGAATCTCACCATTATCTGTGTCAAAGTTTATTCTAATCAAGTAAATCAGAACAAAATGAGAGAGGAATGTCTTGGTGGTTTACAGTACCAGTACAGTACAGTACCTCACAGTGTCCCTCAGTAGATATCAGGACATTCTGATGCGGCATTTCAAATGTAAAGCCCTTTGAAATAGAATGTAGTTTTACCAAAGTTGAGTGGACATTCAGATTAGAATTAAATGAAAACTCCCTGTTGCCACAGACTAATTTCACTACAGCATGACACTACAGTACCTCACAGTGTCCCACAGCAGATATCAGGACATTCTGATGCGGCATTTCAAATTTAAAGCCCTTTAAAATAGAATGTAGTTTTACCTATGTTGAGTGGAAAATCAGATTAAAATTAAGTGAAAACTCCCTGTTGCCACAGACTAATTTCACTACAGCATGACAGTACAGCACCTCACAGTGTCCCTCAGTAGATATCAATACATTCTGATGTGGCATTTCAAAAGTAAAGCCCTTTGAAATAGAACGTAGTTTTACCAAAGTTGACTGAACATTCAGATTAGAATTAAGTGAAAACTCCGTGTTGTCACAGACTAATTTCACGACAACATGACAGTACCTCACAGTGTCCCTCAGCAGATATCAGGACATTCTGATGTGCCATTTCAAATTTAAAGCCCATTGAAATAGAATGTAATTTTACCTATGTTGAGTGGACATTCAGATTAGAATTAAGTGAAAACTCCCTGTTGTCACAGACTGATTTCGCTACAGCATGACAGTACCGTACTTCTCAGTATCACTCAGCAGATATCAGGACATTCTGCTGTTGGATTTCAAAATTAAAACCTTTTGAAACAGAATGTAATTTTACCTATGTTGAGTGGACATTCAGATTAGAATTAAGTAAAAATCCCTGTGTTCACAGATTGATTTCACTACAGCATGATAATACAGTACTTTAAACTGTCACTCAGCGGATATCAGGACATTCTGATGTGGCTATTCAAAATTTAAGCGCTTTGAAATAGAATGTAGTTTTACCTATGTTGAGTGGAAATTCAGGTTAAAATGAATGGCCTCGTCACACCGTATTGACGGTGCCACTGCGGTGCTTGTACGGCATAAACCGCAGTGGCACCGCCATGATCTCCATGGTTCCTCAGTAGTTCCGCAATGGATCGTCGTAGCACCACAGAAAACCGTCAAAACCGCAGACCTTCACGGTGGCAGGGAGGAAACTTTGAACATGTTCAAAACATTCGCAGTGCCACCGCAGGTTGGACCAATCGCCATGGCACTGCCATGGAGCCGTACAAGGACCTCAGTAGCACCTCCATCACTGTCGTGCCTCCAAAGTACAACCGCCGTGCAATCGCCAAGAAAAAGTTGACTGGCGACCCTACAGCTATCCCGTGGTTGTCATGGCGATGTTAAGACGGAGCTACCATGGGAGCACTGCGGGTATGGGGGTGCTACTTCAAAGTCATTTTTAAATCTTGAACCACGTTTCGGTAGCATCACTATAGGAATAAATCATCAGCAGACAAAATATTACAACAAATTTCGAACGAAAACCATCTCTCATTTATAGCTGACACAGAGCCTACCTGCTGCTGCAGCACGACCACGGTAGCACCTCAGTAATATCGCCATCCCTGCAGTAGCACCTCACTGGCCCCTCAACGCTGCCGCCAACACCGCAATACTGCCGCCAATAATTGCCATTGCATCGCCATCAAATCATAGTGGCAACTCAATGGGATCGCCATGACCTCAGTGACCCCACCGTAATTCCGCCCTGGTTTCCCAGTAGCACAGTGAAGAAAAACACATGTTTGACGGGTAGAGGAAAACTATGAAAACACTACTGGCCGTGTCTCTGCGGTGATGGCGATTTTGACAAAAATCCTCAGTGGCACCTCCAATCCGGTTTGACGGGGGTATTAGCGAAAACTCCCTGTTGTCACAGACTAATTTCACTACAGCATGATAGTACGGAACCTCACAATGTCACTCAGCGGATATCAGGTCAGTCTGATGTGGCATTTAGAAATTAAAGCTCTTTGAAATAGAAAGTAGTTTTACCTATGTTGAGTGGAAATTCAGATTAAAATTAAGCAAAAACTCCCTGTTATCACAGATGAATTTCACTACAGCATGACAGTACTTTACCTCAAAGTGTCACTGAGCGGATATCAGGACATTTTGATGTTGCATTTCAAAATTAAAGCCCTTTGAAAGAGAATGTAATTTTACCTATGTTGAGTGGACATTCAGATTAGAATTAAGTGCTAACTCCCTGTTGTAACAGATGAATTTCACTACAGCATGACAGTACAGTACCTCACAGTGTCCCTCAGCGGATATCAGGACATTCTGATGTGGTGTTTCTAAATTAAAGCCCTTTAAAATAGAATGTAACTTTACATATGTTGAGTGGACATTCTCATTAGAATTAAGTGAAAACTCCCTATTGTCACAGACTTAATTCACTACAGCATGACAGTACAGAACCTCACAGTGTCCCTCAGCGGATATCAGGACATTTTGATGTGGCGTTTCTAAATTAAAGCCCTTTAAAATAGAATGTAATTTTACCAATGTTGAGTGGACATTCCGATTAGAATTAAGTGAAAATTCCCTGTTGTCACAGACTGATTTCACTACAGTATGACACTACAGTACCTCACAGTGTTACTCAGTGGATATCGGGACATTCTGAAGTGGCGTTTCAAAATTTAAACTTCTTGTTATGTTCTGGGTCACTTTCACCCGAGTTCATTGTCTTTAAACACGTGGTTAAATACATTTTTCTGATGCTTGAAATTAAGAAAATATAGCATGCACATCCACTCAACTGAAGTGCAGGACAATAAGAAAATCAGCAAAGAGATAAATGGTAACGTCCGCACACAAAGACAATGCTCCCCAAAAAATTTATTCTGTCATCAACGTTTCGATCACAAAGTGATCTTCGTCAGGAATACATACATACATACATAAGTACATTTTTCTGCCTGATATTTTTCCTAACTTTACAGATAAAACATAACTTTAACTTGAAAAATATATATTTTAAGTTCTCTATTTTATGTTCTGTACACGTTGTCAGCATCGGTGTTGTTTGGCATGTTCAAATTAATTTCTCATTCATGTCACATTTGATCTCTTCAATTTTACTATTATTATGTAAAACCGATGCTTGATGTATAAGGGGAGGATGGAAGAGTCGTGTTTTATTTACTTGGCTATTAGCCCCTTAAGCCTTGAGCTTCCTTTTCGAAAATGGCAAGCCCAAAATGAAATGAGTATATCTCTGCAACTATTTGTTCCATTTTAATAATCTTGGTGTCATAATACAGGTAAAAACTTACAGCACAGAATCTCACCATTATCTGTGTCAAAGTTTATTCTAATCAAGTAAATCAGAACAAAATGAGAGAGGAATGTCTTGGTGGTTTCAGGTACCTTATGTGCCAATTTAGATTTCTCAGTTATTAAACTGGAAAACTCATCTAATTTCACTTATATGTCACTTCAGGCATACATTCCACCCAAATAAAACCAGTTTTAAATTTTTAGAATTTAGAAATATTTTTTTAATTATTATTTCTGCCAGTCCGATAGCCTATACAATTTCTCATTCAAAGACAATAAATACAATGAAAATGAAGTTCGGCTCCATTGGAGCAGATTAATTTTAAAAAAGCAAATTAATATGATTATGAATACAAAGGAAGGTTAAAAGATAGAAAAAAAGTAAATAGAACAAAAACCCAAGCAATTATTTCTACAAGAAAAATACTAATACTGTCCTACTTTAGCCTAACTGGCTGGGGACCCGAACCATGGTTGCCTGTGTGGCAGCACTACATCCTTACCATGCTATATCAACTGACAATTACACTGATGTCAAATTGCCTATATAAAGAAAGAGTCAAGAAAACAAGTCGCTCACCTTGTTAGTACCGTTGTGCCCTCAGAAATCTCACGTTTTCTGTAAGAGAATGACTTTGAAAACAACAGTTTAATATTTAACGGATAATTATACCGAAAATAACACCAACAAACCTGTTAAGCTTTTGCATTGTTGCGCTATTTATGTACATGCGAATGGCCCATGAACTCAGTTTGACTGACTGAGAACGCAAGGCGCTATCTCAGGCTAGGCTTGTGTGATTAAAGTGGTTTAGGGCTCGTTGGAAACGTCAGAGCCCATGGAATCAAATGGCTATGTTTTACTGACAGCATCACAAGCCGATCACAGAGAGGAAAATATGTTGCAAGCAAGCTGAATGCTGAGGAACTGAGATTTTTGTAGTAATACTCGAGAAGAAAAACATGCTTGGAAACTGGAGGATCTATTTTCATTATAACGCGAACACATTCAGCTTACAAAAGCCTGCGTGGATTTTCCCTCAAACAGTTGTCTTATTACAAAATATCAAAGGTCAGAAATTTCTTTGCTCATCTCGGTAGACTGTAAAGTGTATGTCTGCTGTTCTTTGAGTGTGGTGTCAGTTTAAAATGACAGGGAGTATATCATTGGATTCTGTGGACGTTCCACTTTCATTTGAGGTATCGTTTGCGTGCATAGCACAAATTCAGGAAAAATTCTAACAACTCAGCACTGATATGATTTCATCCTATGTTCTGCTTCATGCTTCTTTACTTGTTTGGTGCTTGAATTGTGTTTGGTTGAGGTAAAAATGATCAACATGAGCTTTTTGCTGAGTTTCTTTACGTAAAGCTGATATGCCGCTTGACAATGTTGCGAAACATGCTATATTTGAACATAAGAGTAGGGTTAAGGGCACAGGCAGCAATTCCAGCTGTCTGCCCTGGCCTGTTCCTGGGCTTCGGTGTCCATGTCCAAGCACTGTTCACGGAACCATCTCTGGCACACATCACATTGGATCTACAAAATGGCGGTGTGGAAATCTGTCATTTGATTTTAAGGGTACCCTAAAAAATTTAGACCTGCGAAAGTTTCTGAACAAATGTTATCAATTGTGTAACTACAGCATTGGTTTTCATTTGTTTATATAAATGTTAACAATAAAAGAGGAATATGTTGGTAAATCCAAATACTGATCATCAATGTTCACATTTTTCCATTGCTTTTCATCTACAAATTCAGCTTTCACAATGCCAGCAAATGCTACTATATCAGAGATTGTGATTGTCTAGGAAGTAATATGATAAGCAGCCTTTACCACAGTTCAATCCAAAATTGTTTGTCCACCCTTGAACATCTTAAAGCAGCTTGTCATGAGACACAACAGAATTAATTATGAACAAATGCTCACCCAATTTGTCATCAGTGGCCCAGCTCCAGGAGGCTAAACTGAAAAACACTCAAAATAGGTAAAACTACATTCTATTTTAAAGGGCTTTAATATTGAAATGCCACATCAGAATGTCCTGATATCCGCTGAGTGACACTGTGAAGTACTGTACTATCATGCTGAAGTAAAATCAGTGCGTGACAACTGGGAGTTTTCTCTTAATTCCAATCTGAATCTCTACTCAACATTGGTAAAATTACAATCTATTCAAAGGGCTTTGAACTTGAAATGCCACATAAGAATGTCCTGATATTCGCTGAGTGACACTGTGAAGTACTGTACTGTCATGCTGTAGTGAAATTAGTCTGTGACAACAGGGAGTTTTCTCTTAATTCCAATCTGAATCTTCATTCAACATAGGTAAAATTACAATCTATTTCAAAGGGCTTTAATTTTGAAATGCCACATCAGAATGTCCCGATATCTGCTGAGTGACACTGAGGTACCATTCTGTCATGCTGTCGTGAAATTTTCTGTGACAACATGGGGTTTTCGCTTAATTTGAATCTGAATTTCCACTCTACATAGGTAAAACTACATTCTGTTTTAAAAGAGCTTTAATTTTGAAATGCCACTTCACAATGTCCTGATAGGCACTGATTGGCAGTGTGAAGTACTGTACTATCATATTGTTGTGAAATTAGTCTGTGAAAACAGAGAGTTTTTACTTACTTCTAATCTGAATTTCCACTGAACAGAGCAAATAATATATATTCTATTTCATTGGGCGTTTTAGTTCTTAAGTTCTTCCTCAGAATATTACCTGATCATCTTAATCTTGTTTTTTAAATTAGTATCAATATTCAGTTTTGTATTTATTCTTTTTATTTTAGTCATTAATGCAGTTTCTTCTTTCTAAATTTAATCATTCCTGATTAACATAACGCATGAAATGGCACTTCACAATGTCCTGATATCCCCTGAGTGGCAATATCTGCACTATCATACTGTGATGAAATCAGCCTGTGACAACAGGGAGTTTTCACTTAAATCTAATCTCAATTTCCACTGAACAAAGCGAAAAAATACATTCAATTTCAATGGGTGTTTTAGTTCTTCCTCAGAATATTACCCGATCATCTTAGTCTTGTTTTTTAAATTCGTATTTATTTTGAATTAATTATTCAGTTTCATCTTTATTCTTTTTATTTTAGGCATTAATGCAGTTTCTATTTTTTTCTAAATTAACCATTTCCTGATTGACATCATGCATTTTGTAAGCCAGCTTTTATTTTGAAAGTTTGAAATTAGTCTTGACACACTGTTACGGTAATGACGCGTATATTCGCACATCTCTTAAATGTGTGATTGCTGGCTTGACCGTGTTTCCCGAAGTGGAGGCTGGCTTGAAAGCAGTGAAGAACACGCAGGAGCTTCACTTGGAACTCCAACATTATGGTGAGTTTTCGATTTAACCTCACAATTTCTAATAGATGATGAATTAACATATCTAGTCGATAACATTTCACAGATTTATGCAGCGATTTCAATCTTGTAACTGAATGGGTTACTAACACGATTCTGATATCAATTTGCTTTCACTGGAATACTGATTTTGCAGTGCTTCTCGCCTATCCTAGGAAGTACTCAGAATCTCTTACTGTAGCTACGAATGCCACAACGTGTTCTCATCTAGATAAAAATCAGAGGGGGCACGTGCCAACTTTTAAGGGCACGACGACACAACTAGCTGTTTGCGTGAGCCATCAAATTCCATTAAACGAGGTTAGCTAACGAGTTCTCTCCGCTGTCAGGTAAGGTAATACTCAGCCAGATTGTGTTGCTTATTATATGAATTTTAATGATAATTATTTCTTTTTGATTTGCGTATAAATATTATATAACCTACTTATAATAATTATAAACTTGGGACAACAATCTGTTAGGTATTTATTATTTCTAATAGGCTATTATTTTGATATTCGTTGGCTGCCGAGTGTCGACTTGCTTTGGTGAACTTGTGGCTTGGCAGTAATCTTAGCAAGCGTCATCACTGCCAAGCAGTGCCGTCATATGAAAAAAATAATGATAATAATAAAAAAAAAAATAAAATTCAAACTGTAGGCTTTCAGCAATTTTCAAGCATATGTTACCCGCACTAACTTATGGCGGAAAAAATGTACTAGGAAAGAACAATTAAATTCCATGCAAAAAGACTGGTTCAAGAGCAACTGAGTAACATTTTGACTGATTACTCAAGACCAATAACAGAAAACACATTGTCGGAGGGTTACATAGAAGTGGATCCACAATGCGAAAATTACAATGCAGAAACGCAATTTCAGAAACAGTCTTACTATAATGGTGATTTTGATGGTGATGCTGACAGCGATGATTTTGACTATTCTGATTCAGAGTCCAACATAGGCAGGATATCAGATTGTGAGTCCAGTGATGAAGCGTCTGATCGAGGCAGCCTCTCCTTCCCTAAGAGATGAGCGAAAGGAATGGGCTGCCAGGTGCAACACACCCCTTTGTCATTTGTTATTACATTTACGACAGCAAGGGATGACAGACACAATTTTAAAACTTAAACACATTTAATTAAACAAAGACTTTTAAGTAATCTACTATCTACTCTACTGACCAAGATTGATATATACAAAAAAAAAATTATTTACAGTCCCTTTGGTTGGGTTGCTTGGTGATGTTCCGGGTGAGGAAAATGCTCCAACACAGGCAAAAATCCACAAAAAGCTTCACAGGTCTGGTCAAATGTATCCTTCTCCTTGCAATTTCTCCTACTACTTTACTCTCTCAATTTTCCTTTATATACTCTTTTGCAGACCCCTCCAACCTTTTAGACTTTTTTTTAATTCTCTGGGACTTTCCATCTCAGACATACCCAGGACATGTCCGAAACTAGCTCCAGTCTGGACTTGACAATAGAAAAGGTCAATACTGTCATCTAGTGTCCTCTATTCGCATTACACCTCCATTGCAAAAGGGAAAAATTTTGGCTCATAAAGGCAAAATTTTTCTTTTCAATACAAAAATGGTTAAGTAGACACTAGTGTGTGTATATATATATATATATATATATATATATATATATATATATATATATATATAAAACCCAAAACCAGTGAAGTTGTCAGGTTATGTAAATCGTAGATAAAAACAGAATACAATGATTTGCAAATCCTTTTCAACTTATATTCAATTGAATACAGTGCAAAGACAAGATGTTTAATGTTCAAACTGAGAAACTTTTTTTTTTTTGCAAATAATCATTAACTTAGAATTTAAAGGCAGCAACACATTGCAAAAAAGTTGGCACAGCGGCCTTTTTACCACTGTGTTACATCGCCTTCCCTTTTAACGACACTCAGTAAACGTTTGGGAACTGAGGAGACCAATTTTTGAAGCTTTTCAGGTGGAACTTTTTCCCATTCTTGCTTGATGTGCAGCTTAAGTTGTTCAACAGTCCGGGGTCTTTGTTGTCGTATTTTACGCTTCATAATGCACCACACATTTTCAATGGGAGGCAGGTCTGGACTACAGGCAGGCCAGTCTAGTACCCGCACTCTTACTACGGATCCATGCTGTTGTAACATGTGCAGAATGTGGCTTGGCATTGTCTTGCGGAAATAAACAGGGGCATCCATGAAAAAGATGTTGCTTGGATGGCAACATATGTTGCTCCAAAACCTGTATGTACCTTTCAGCATTAATGGTGCTTTCACATATGTGTAAGTTGCCCATGCCTTGGGCACTAATACACCCCCATACCATCACAGATGCTGGCTTTTGAACTTTGCGCCTATAACAGTCCGGATGGTTCTTTTCCTCTTTGGTCCGGAGGACACGACGTCCACAGTTTCCAAAAACAATTTGAAATGTGGACTCGTCAGACCACAGAACACTTTTCCACTTTGCATCAGTCCATCTTAGATGAGCTTGGGCCCAGCGAAGCCAGCGGCCTTTCTGGGTGCTGTTGATAAATGGCTTTCGCTTTGCTTTGTAGAGTTTTAACTTGCACTTGCAGATGTAGCGACGAACAGTAGTTACTGACAGTGGTTTTTTGAAGTGTTCCTGAGCCCATGTGGTGATGTCCTTTACACACTGATGTCAGTTTTTGATGCAGTACCGCCTGAGGGATCGAAGGTCACGGGCATTTAATGTCGGTTTTTGGCCTTGACGCTTACGTGCAGTGATTTCTCCAGATTCTCTGAAACTTTTGACGATATTTCGGACCGTAGATGATGAAATCCCTAAATTTCTTGCAATAGCTCGTTGAGGAATGTTGTTTTTAAACTGTTCGACAATCAGCTCACGCATTTGTTCACTAAGTGGTGACCCTCGCACCATCCTTGTTTGTGAATGACTGAGCATTTCAGGGAAGCTGCTTTTATACCCAATCATGGCACCCACCTGTTCCCAATTAGCTTGTTCACCTGTAGGATGTTCCAAATAAGTGTTTGATGAGCATTCTTCAACTCTGTCAGTCTTTTTTGCCACTTGTGCCAGCTTTTTTGAAACATGTTGCAGGCATCAAATTCCAAATGAGCTAATATTTGCAAAAAATTACAAAGTTTACCTGTTCGAACATTAAGTAACTTGTCTTTGCAGTGTATTCAATTGAATATAGGTTGAAAAGGATTTGCAAATCATTGTATTCTGTTTTTATTTACGATTTGCACAACGTGCCAACTACACTGGTTTTGGGTTATGTATATATATATATATATATATATATATATATATATATATATATATATATATATATATATATACACACACACACATACATACATATATATAATACTAGACGCTAATAAACACGTGATATATACACATACTCAAACACGGGATAAGCAATCAGCAATTACATTGTCAGTACCCTTTACATGCTTAATTTCCAAGTCAAACTCCTGTAAAATTAAACTCCAATTCAACAATCTCCGATTCTTGTTTTTCGTTTTACTCAGAAACATTTGGTCAGTGTACACAATCATTGGCTTTTGCCCAGTACAAACCTAAACCTCAAAGTGTTGTAAGGATAGAACCAGAGCCAACAACTCCTTCTCTATTGTGGAATAGTTCCTTTGGTGGCATTTGAACTTCCTGGAGAAGTATGCCATAGGATGCTCAATATCATCAGTCACTTCTCTGTGGGAGCACAGATCCACAAGCTTGGTTTGGTTTGTTGAAGTCAGGAGATTTGAGCATGTGGAAGTGACACAACAGAGACTTCAGTCAATCGAAGGCTCTTTGACATGCTTCATCCCAAGTGAACTTTACGCTCTTCTTCAGTTGGTTGGTGAAACTAAGAGCAATCTCAGCAATGTTCTTGCAGAACTTGTGGTAGTACCCGATCATTCCAAGGAAGCGGCGCAAAGCTTTTTTGTTGTCAGGAACTGGAAAGTCCATGATGGCTTGGACTTTAGCATTTATGGGTGCTACCTTACCCTGGCCTATGACATAGCCAAGATAGGTGACATTAGCACAACCAAAGTCACTCTTGTTCAGGTTAAGAGTAAGGTTAGCCTGGATCAGATGCTGGAACGTCTCTACATCTTTCAGATGTTCTTCCCAGGAGTCACTCCATGTGATCAGGTCGTTGATATACGCACCCGTGTGTGGCAATCCGGCGATTGTAGACTGTATCATCCTTTGGAATGTCACTGGGGCATGTTTCATGCCAAAGGGTAGGACTTCATATTGGTACAACCCAGATGGTGTGGCAAAAGCAGAGATGCTCTTGGCCCTATCAGTTAAAGGCACACACCAATAACCCTTCAATAAATCAATCTTGGTCAGAAACTTTGCTTGCCCTACTCTCAGTACAATCATCAATCCTAGGTATTGGAAACACATCAGTTCTAGTTACAGCATTGACGTTGCAATAGTCTGTACAGAATCTTGTACTTCCATCAGGTTTTGGAACTAGCACACAAGGTGAACTCCAATCTGAGTTGGAGGGTCTGATAATATCATGTTCTAACATGTACTCAACCACTTTCTCAGCAATCTTTCTCTTTTCAGGATTCATCCGGTACGGATGGTGTTTTAATAGTTTGGCATAGAAACTCTCTTTGGAACATCAGGAAATAGATTGTTATATTTCTTGATCAACCTCTCAAACTGATCTCTCTGTGAGGGTTCTAAGTGCTGGAGTTTTACATCAAGATTTTGCAACACTTCAGAATTTGACAATTTACATGAAAGAACTTCAGCTTTAATTCTAGGTTCATCATCTTGAAACTCCCCCTCATCTTCACAAATCTCGGCCATAGGAGAATCTGAAGTGACAGCTGCAACCCTAGCATTCCTATCATGATAAGGCTTCAGCATATTAATGTGACACAACTGTTTTGGCTTTCTCCTACCTGGAGTCTTCACAATGTAATTGAGATCATTGAGTTTTGTCAGAATTTCATACGGACCATGAAATCTAGCCTGCAATGGATTGGACTGCAAGGGACTCCCACTAAGTACACAGTTGAAGAGATTGCAGGTGGTACCATGAACAGTTTTGAAATTGAAAAAGGAGTGAGCACTGTTTTAGAAGCCATGGAATTAAGTGACATTACAATTTAACATACATATATGGCCTTCCATTATTTAAGAATAGCTGTGAGCAATTCTGGCCCATACTTGGAATTGTTGAGGAGGATGAGAGTAAGGCCTCCTTTGTAATCAGTTTGTTTTTGGGAAAAAAGAAACCCATGAATGTAAATGATTACGGGCAAGGATTTGCTGTAGAACTGGAAAGGCTACTGAATGAGGGTCTCATTGTGAAGGGTAGGGCGTTAAAAGTCCACATTTCAAAGTTTGTGTGTGATGCCCCGGCCAGGGCCTTTGTTAAAAATATGAAGGCCCACAATTCATTCCATGGTTGTGAGAAATGCACTCAAGAGGGTATCTGGGAACACAACCGAATGACATTCCCAGATACTGCTGCCCCTTTAAGAACTGATGAGACTTTCAACATGCAATCTGATGAACGCCACCATAGAGGTGTGAGTGTCCTTCAGGTGATGGTGGGCATGGTCTCTCAGTTTCCTTTGGATTTCATGCATCTTGTTTGCTTGGGGGTGATGAAAACATTCATGAAATCTTGGACAAAGGGGGTCCACTAGACTGGGGATGCAACAGATACAGCTGAAATCAGCATGCATTCGGAGTTTCATGGTGCACATGCCTAGAGAGTTTGTGCGAAAGGGGAGATCCCTTTTAGAAATGGACAGGTGGAAGGCCACTGAATTCAGGAATTTTCTACTTTACACAGGGCCTGTAGCCTCATGGGGACATATGCCTGAGGAGTTATATCATAACTTTCTTATTCTGCATGTTGCAATCACCATTTTATGCTGTCCCCACCTATGCTCTAAGTTCAGTGACTTTGCTGAGCAATTATTGGTCATATATGTTCAGAATTTCAAGTCAATTTATGGGAATTATGTGGTGTATAACATTCATGGATTAGTCCATTTAGCCAGTGATGCCAGGCAGTTTGGGGCACTTCATTCTTTCTCAGCATTCCCATTTGAGAATTTTCTACAGGCACTGAAAAAGACCATACGAGGTACAAAAAAATCCACTGCAGCAAGTCATAAGGAGGATTTCTGAGAGACAGGACTATTTTCGGAAAGGCGGAGTAGTCCGATCAAAAATTGGGTGCAAAAATCAGCACAGAGAAGGGCCTTTGCCACCTAGTATGAATCAATTCTCACTGCAGGCAAGGGAGTACAAACAATATGAACTAAATGGGATGCGAGTCTCTATTAGCACAGGTGACATTGCCATTATGGCGAATTGTGATATTTTCATTGTCAAAAATATTGTATCACTTGGAAGCACCACATATTTAATTTGCCTCAAGTTTCAAAGTGATACGAAATCAGGTAGACACCAGAAGCGAGGTGAACGGGAATGAGGATTTATTTAAACAAAATAAAACAGGCACGAGGGCCAACAAAAAACTTGGCCCAAAGGGTTGCAAAAGACAAACTAAGGGGAGCTACACAGAGCTAAGAACTAAGGATCAGAAAACGACAAAAAACAAAAGCCACTGGAAACTCCAGGGAGAATAAACAAGAACAGAAATGAATAACGAGACTAATAATACAGAAGGCTAAATACAAAATCACTATGAACGTGAGCGAGACTTGGGAACATGAACAAGAACTTGAAGCATGAACATGAGCGAGACACTGTCTGCCAGCCAACTTCCACCGCATCCAGATAAAGGGTGAGAAATCAAGACATGAGGGGCAACACCTGGAGAAGGAGAAACAAGAGGCATGGCAAGATCATGACATGGACAAAGATTGGTCGACAAGACTTGCTCATTAAGAGAATGAGCGTGATCAGCTTAAGTACCAATTAAGTATGCAGTTTGGAAGCAAGCATGAAGAACAGAAAAGCACAGCAAGACTTGAAATAGTAAAGCAGGAATCATGACAATAAACTCCCTGTCTAAATTAGTAGTATTAGTAATGTGCCTATCTAAGAATTACACCACCCAGTGAATGTTAGTAAATGTTAGTAACTTAAAAACAGTTAATTGTCAATTAAGCTGATGTGACCAACGGCACTAACGGCGGACAGGTGATTACACCACTCTCACTTATAAAGGGGGAGAGAGCCCTGGCACTCAAGATTTAATTCCCCAGCAAGTTCTTTACGGATATAAATAGAGGAATACAACTACTTTCATGAAGACTTATTTATTTTTCAGGCAGCTTAGTAAAAACCAACAAAAAATAAACAGGAAAATTGAATAAAATACTATCAGTCTCCCAAGAAACCCTTACTGCACTTGTACAAAGAAGCCATGATAAGCTATTAAATAACACTGGACTGTTCCACTTGTGCAAATAGCAATGATGCAGGGTAATAAGTTATTAAATAACACTGAATTATTCCACTTGTACAAATAGCAAAGATACAGGGTAATAAGCAATTCAATAACACCGAATTATTCCACTTGTACAAATAGCAATGATACAGGATAGTAAGCAATTAAATAACACCGAATTGGTCCAATTGTACAAATAGCAATGATACAAGGTAATAAATTATTAAATAGCCTAAATTGTTCTACTTGTACAAATAGTAGTCAATTAGCGGTAGCCGGCAATACATTGGATAGTAATACTTTAACACACTCACAGCAATCAAAGGGCTAGACTAGCCATACGTATTGTGTAAATCACAAAGACTGAGGGTAATAAATTACTAAATAGCAATCTGTATATCACACAATAATAGAAACCATAAGCCAGTCGCTTATTACACACTAATTAAATAACACACATAAATGCACAAACAGAAATACAATATAAGTACCATTAAGTAAGCAAGAGATATAGACTATATAGTAAAAATTGTAAGCAACACATTGAATTCACCCAAAAGGTAGGCTAATACTCAAGCACTAATATAAACTACAAAGCCGTTCTGCCCTCCAGCTAACAGGACACGCTACACAGCAAGGTGAGTTCCGCAACAAAAATAACCGAAAGAAAACAACAAAAACATCGCCACTTAAAAACGTGACGAACCAATGTCAAAATCCACACACGCACACGGGCACACAAGCACGTGGTCTAAGTGCACTGCAAAGGTGACACTGTGGCTGGATAGCAGAAAAACTATAGCTTACAGTTTAGCAGTTAAATATTGCACTTTACCCATATGGCCACCGAATATTGGCGGCTATATTGCGCAACCCCGAGACATAAATTCGGAATATACAAATTGCACTGGCCCGATACCATACACTATTACCGCAGTCACACACAACTATGTTTCCATACAATCGGCGTCACATTAACAAACCTACTAACTCTCAAGGCCTGCCCTGCTTCAGAGACAATGGTTAAATATTGGGAGACAAACAAAAGAAACAAAAAGAAAAGAATTGACACAAATATAGCAAAACTAAGCAATAGGAAAAACAGTGGTGCCCCCCTCTACGCTGTAATACACCAGGCAAAAGCCTCGACATTCCTACGAGTGATAAGGAAGTTGCGTAAGCTTATAACATTATGGCTAGATGCCGGTAAACATAATATGCATGAGGATTAGACTCAAATGAACGCCCTATGGCACCAACAAAGGAGGAGGTAACATTACCTTCCGTTTATTCCACTCGGCATACAATCCTGCCTCGTTGCCAGGCTCACGCCACAAACAATACTGTGAGGAAGGTAGACTGAATCAATAACCAATAGTATGGCTATACAACTCCCCAGCCTACCCTCCCCATTAAAAGCACACCGGAAGATGTATCGCCTACCTCCTACGAGTTTTAGTCACAACCCCATGAATGTTTCGGGAAAAAAATCCAAACGCCAGCAACCCAGTGCCCACAAACAAACAGACAGCGTCTCGAGAAAGCACATGCAGTACAGACATGACGCTATATACGGCAAGTGATCGCCTATTAGCCTATCCCTGTTCGCGCTGGGTCCCAAAACCTACCAACAGGTTGCACTGAGGCAAGGGGAAAGGAAATGACTAGCCTGTCAACATAAAAGTTCTTCCGGCCCCAATTGGCTGCACATGAAAACAAATAAAAGCATGATCTGTTAACTAGGGGCACATAGTGCATAAGCAAACAGTGTTAACTTGAATTTTAAAATAATCTTGAACGTTCAACTGATACAGTCGACTACATTCACCCCCACTTTGAAAGGGAACCGTCCCGGTGACCCAACCCAATTAGACAAGTCCTGCAAACAGCTACTGGCGAGGGGTCTCTAGTAATGGGTAAACTGCAGCCCCGACAATCCCTCATCCCCCACCGTGATGGCAGACCGAGGCAAATGATGGGGATTAGAATGCTGTCCTGCTCGAATTCGGGAGGACCGTCGAATGCGGACGTCTAGGGAAGGAAGGTCCTCTGTCAGCTGTTCTTCTGCCGTTGGCGAATGTAGGGAAGCTAGGGAATCAGGAGCCATCTCGGGCTGGTCTGTGGAACAGGTTAGTGCTGCTCTTGGTTGTCGGTCTTGCTCCAGCAGAGAGTCACTCTGCATAGGACGGGAGCACTCTCCAAGTGTCGAACTTTCAGGCTGTATACAGGGAATGGGTAAGCTGGACTCACAAGAACTCCAGCCCTGGGGCGGCGTTGCCAGCAACAGGCTCTCTTAGCCACTTCCTTCCTCAGAGTCACTCTCTTGGTGCGACACATCTGGCTCTACACCCATCCCCAAAGACTTGGGACTCTGCCCAGGTTTTGATAGGGAATCAACTGGCGAGACCCGTAGTTCAGTGCGATGTATATTTTTCACTGGTCCCTCTCCATGTAGAGGGCTGATGGCATAGACTCGTCCCAGATCGTCAAGGCACTTGACCACTTTGTACTTAGTTGGACCCCACACGTCTTGAATCTTATTGCGGCCTGGCATGTGGTTACGTCGATAAACAACTGTGCCCACTGGGAGCATGTCTATGTTCACCTGAGATGGCTGGGTGTTTCTCTTGGTGGCTGCCTCTTCCAAATGGCGCCCTGCAAGGTCATAAGCAACCCAAAGGCGTTCTTGATGCTCTTGCACCCAGTCTTCCACCAAACCTTCAGTGTCACAGTCTTCCGGGTACCCCAACAGTGCATCCACAGGAAGGAGAGGTTTGCGCCCAAACATAAGCTCGTATGGCGAGTAACCAGTGGAAGAATGCACAGTGGTGTTATAAGCAAAAATTACTTGAGGTAGATGTTTTGGCCACTGTCTCTTCTGCACTGTGGGAAGAGTACGCAAAAGATTGTGCATAGTGCGGTTGAACCGCTCGCATTGGCCATTTCCCTCTGGATGGTAAGGCGTAGTGCGACTTTTCTGCACGCCATAAATCTTGCACAAATTCTTCAATAGGTCACTCTCAAAGCTTCGCCCTTGATCTGAATGGATACGCTGTGGGACGCCATAGGTATAGAACCACTTCTCTGTGAGGACACGAGCCACAGTGGTTGCTTTCTGGTTGGGTGTTGGGTAAGCCTGGGTGAACTTGGAAAAAACATCTGTAACTACCAACACATTCTCCTGTCCATCACTAGCTCGTTCTAAGATGGTAAAGTCCAGTGCTAGCAGTTGTAGAGGCCTGGAGGCCAGAAGATGTCCTGGGAAAGTTCGCACCCTTGGTTGAACAGCTTTGGCCACCACACACCGTTCACACAACTGACACCATCGTTCCACATCTTTCCTAAGCCCCGGCCAATAGCAGCGCTCCCTTAACAAATGGCTGGTCCTCTCACAACCCTGATGCCCGTGATCGTTATGTAGAGCAGACAGTACCTCACTTTGTAGAGCCTGGGGTAGTAGCAACTGAAGGACTGCAGTGGCGCCATCTGGTGGTTGTACCAACCGGTACAAGACTCCATCCCGATCCCTCAGTCTTTTCCACTGCCTCACCAACTCTCTGACTTCAGCAGGATCTTGTGCACGTTTGGCTGCAGTTGGAGGTTCACCCCTGTGCCAATACTTCAAGAAGCGTCCCAAAACTGGATCAGCGGCTTGCAAGACCTGAAGCTCTCGTTTCTCCCGAACAGGAAAAGGATCTATGGTCCCGCAAGAAGCAGCTAAGGGATTGACAGGGTTGTGGCAGGCTGTCTGAACATCCGCAGGAATGACCATCCCTGGAGCGACTTCTGACATGGATGATGGGGCAGGAGGGCCTGGCAAGCGGGATAATGCATCTGCATTTCGGTTCATTGTTCCTGGTCGATACTGCAGGTCAAAATCGAACAATGCCAGCTGAGAAGCCCAGCGCTGCTCGACTGCACCAAGCTTGGCTGTCTGCAGGTAGCTCAAGGGATTGTTATCAGTGTATACTGTGAACTTGGTGCCTAGTAAATATTCTCGAAACTTTTCAGTAATCGACCATTTCAAAGCAAGTACTTCAAACTTTATAGAACTATAGTTTGACATATTGCGTTCTGATGGATGCAATCTCCTACTTGCAAATGCTACCGGTCTCCTCTTGCCTTCATGTTCCTGCGATAACACTGCCCCTAGCCCCACATGGCTGGCGTCGATCTCCAGAATAAATGGTTTGGTGAAGTCTGCATACTGCAGAACCGGCGTGCTCACCAGTTTGCTCTTCAGTTCCGAGAATGCAACCTCACAGGCCCCATCCCAATGTCCCTCTAAAGAACAGGCCCCAGTTCTCTTCTGCTCACTCTGCAATAACCCCACTAGCTTATGCAAAGGTGCCGCCGACCGAGCAAAGCCCTCTACAAAACGGCGGTAGTAGGAGGCAAAGCCCAAGAAGGAGCGCAATTCTGTCAAAGTTCTTGGTGGTTTCCACTCAGCTACTACCCTGATCTTCTCTGGGTCTGTTGATACCCCCTCCGCAGAGATGATATGCCCCAGATACTTCACTTCAGACTGGGAAAAGCTGCATTTCTTTAATTTCAACTTTAGGTTGTGCTGTTCCAGTCGTTTCAGGACAAGTTCCAACCAGTGCAAATGTGATTCAAAGCTACTGGAAAATATCACAATGTCATCCAGGTAAAGAAAGAGTGTGGAATCGCTCGTCCCCAAAAATTTGTTCCATTAGGCGTTGAAATGTCCCAGGGGCATTACATAACCCAAAAGGCATCCTGTTAAATTCAAACAACCCAAATGGTGTGCAGAACGCTGTCTTTGCCTTGTCCTTTTCAGCCATGGCCACTTGATTGTAGCCACTGGCCAAGTCAAGGGTAGAAAAGAGAGTGGCTCCGGTCAAAGCATCCAAAGACTCCTCTATTCGAGGAAGGGGGAAAGCATCTTTTCGAGTTCGGGCATTCAACTGCCTATAATCAACGCATAGCCGTATGGTCCCGTCCCTTTTTTGCACCACCACAATGGGGGACGAGTAGGGACTGCAGCTCACCCGTACCACCCCCCTATCTAGGAGCTCACCAATGTGGGCCCGGACTATCTCACACTGTGAGGGAGGAAGTCTGCGATAACGCTGTTTAACAGGGGCATCGTCAAGTAAGGGTATTTCATGCTGTATGAGGTCAGTGCATCCTATGTCCTCATCACTCTGGCTAAACACAGAACTGTATTTGTGGAGCAAAGCTCTAGCCTCCTGATCCTGATTTAAGCTGAGACATGGCCAGGAGATCTCGGACAGGTCCAAAGGACTACTCTGCACTTGTGATGCATTAACCTGCACAATGTACTCTGCAGCACTCGACTTCTCCAACATTACAGTGTTACCCTTACTTTGTACTTCGGCCACAAACAACTCACCCAAAATGGCTCGACGTGGAAGCCAGACATCTTGAGCACCAACATTTACAAAGGGCACAAAGACCTTCCCTTTTTCCACCGGCAAAAAAGATTTTGAAGCCAACAGGCCATCTGGGAACCTGCCTATGGTGGGCTCAAACAAAGCAGATGGAAGAACACGACCCAAGTGTGACGTACAAGTGGCAGCTACCATCTTCATAGATCCAGCCGGAACCCGCACAGAGGACCGTCCACTCATCTAAACCCGGCCTAAGAAGCCAGATTCTGGCAGGCAGTCTAATTTATGACAGTCAGACAGAGCCTCTCTCCAAACTTCACCAGCTGTTTGGACAATGGAAGACTGAAAGAGTGCAGAGCCATATTGGTGAAATAACTTATCATAGCAGCCACTTACAACGTTCATGCCCAACAGACCAGGAACTTTAACTTTATTGGGGTTGTTAGCGGGATAAAGAAGGTCACGGACAACAAGAACACCCATTCGTGGTAAAATCTTGCCCAGAACGTTAATATCTAGTTCTAGATATCCCAGATAGGGGATCTCAAGGCCATTAGCAGCCCTCAATTTCAACCAATTGCATTCTTGCAACTGTTCTTTTTTGCCAGTCTGGAAATGTTGTTTAAAAAAGCTCTCCGAAATGGTGGTTACCATTGACCCCGCATCAAGTAAACAGGAGACCTGGATACCCCCCATGCCCACCTCAACCACAGGAAAAGACCCAATAAGTGTTAAATGGTTGGAAGTTACCACTGAGCCGTTAAAATCCCCTTCTGACGGCCGGCTCTCTGCACCAGAGGGGATTAGTTTCCTGGCTGCATAGGGGTTGTAGCCGCTACACCCGCTTCTGCCCCCTGTACTGCCACCCTTCCACGCCCATTGGAGCCAGAATTGCTGGCTAGTTCCACACAACAAAAACGGGCTATGTGACCTGGCTGGTCACAGCGCAGACATATTGGCTTCCCATCAGGTTGAAAACGGTAAGGCCTACGAGGGAGTTCGCCGGAGCCCCGGCTTGGCCAAGTAGATGAATGAGAAGAGGCTAACTGCTGCAAGATAGCATCTAATTGCAATTGTTGTCTCCGTAAGCCCTCCTTCAACTCTAACAATTCATCACAAGGCTTTACAGCGATAGCATGGCTATCAGCTTGAGACACACCCACAACCTGAGCTTGAGAATCACAAGAATATGCCCGTGGCCTTGGAGTCCCAACCCGCTCCCCGTCTTCAACCCAGCGAAGGGCCTCATTACGTATAGCAAGGAAAGAAGACTCAGGGTTAAGTCGAACAGATTTTTTTAGTTCTCGTCTCAAAAGCCCATCCCTGACATGTTCGATAAACTGGTCCCGTAGTGTTGCATCTGAATCGGGGACCCCTCTAGGGTGATTATGTTTTATGGCCTCCATTAACGACAGCAAGGCGTGGGAGAATTCACGAATGGACTCTCCCTCTAATTGCTTACGCTGAAAGAACAGTTTCTGAAACACAATAAACGATTTGGAGCACCCATAAATCTCAAGCAAAATCTGTAATATTTTCTCTGGATCGTTTCTATCAGTAGCAGGACGAAACTTTATCTCGTTCTTTGCTTCCCCATCAAGTAAGTCAAACAAAAACAATGCTTGCTCTGCAGAAGACATATAGCGCACTTCAAGGGATCTACGTGCTTCTTCTACCCACTCCTCTATAGGCAAAAGATCAGTGTTCTTCCCTGAGAACCTGGGACATTTTCTCTCTCTAGGCACATACACATACCGTTCAGCTCTATTGGATACTTGAATGTTAGAAGTCCCAGACCCCGATTGACTAGTCTCCCCATGCCTTCTGGAACTAGCCCGTAATCTCTCATTCTCTGCCTGTAGCTGTTGAATACGCTCATTTAAGAGTCTAAGGTTTTCACCAGGGCTTACCTCCTCTTCACTCATTGCAAAATGTGTAAGAGAAAGAAAAAAATAAACTCAGAATAATGAGAACTCAATTCCAAAACACCAAACCAAAAGAATTAGATGTAGACCCTTTGATCCACCCAGAAAGGTTAATTTGTGTGCGCTGACTCCGAAGTCGTGATGCTGCAAGGTCTTTCGTCGAATGGGGGTAACCACTGTTTTTCCCACGCAAACCAAGACACAGAGGAAAAAACAAAAAAAAAAACAAACCAAAATACCACACTAAACTGCTCAGTGAATCAGCAATAGTAGTAACCACTTATATCCTGCGCCGACCACGCCAAATGTGACCAACGGCACTAACGGCAGACAGGTGATTACGCCACTCTCAATTATAAAGGGGGAGAGAGCCCTGGCACTCAAGATTTAATTCCCCAGCAAGTTCTTTACGGATATAAATAGAGGAATACAACTACTTTCATGAAGACTTATTTATTTTTCAGGCAGCTTAGTAAAAACCAACAAAAATTAAACAGGAAAATTGAATAAAATACTATCAGTCTCCCAAGAAACCCTTACTGCACTTGTACAAAGAAGCCATGATACAGGGTAATAAGCTATTAAATAACACTGGACTGTTCCACTTGTGCAAATAGCAATGATGCAGGGTAATAAGTTATTAAATAACACCGAATTATTCCAATTGTACAAATGGCAATGATACAAGGTAATAAGTTATTAAATGACACTGAATTATTCCACTTGTACAAATAGCAAAGATACAGGGTAATAAGCAATTCAATAACACCGAATTATTCCAATTGTACAAATGGCAATGATACAAGGTAATAAGTTATTAAATGACACTGAATTATTCCACTTGTACAAATAGCAAAGATACAGGGTAATAAGCAATTCAATAACAACGAATTATTCCACTTGTACAAATAGCAATGATACAGGATAGTAAGCAATTAAATAACACCAAATTGGTCCAATTGTACAAATAGCAATGATACAGGATAGTAAGCAATTAAATAACACCGAATTGGTCCAATTGTACAAATAGCAATGATACAAGGTAATAAATCATTAAATAGCCTAAATTGTTCTACTTGTACAAATAGTAGTCAATTAGCGGTTGCCGGCAATACATTGGATAGTAATACTTTGACACACTCACAGCAAGCAAAGGGCTAGACTAGCCATACGTATTGTGTAAATCACAAAGACTGAGGGTAATAAATTACTAAATAGCAATCTGTATATCACACAATAATAGAAACCATGAGCCAGTCGCTGACTACACACTAATTAAATAACACACATAAATGCACAAACAGAAATACAATACAAGTACCATTAAGTAAGCAAGAGATATAGGCTATATAGTACAAATTGTAAGCAACACATTGAATTCACCCAAAAGGTAGGCTAATACTCAAGCACTAATATAAACTACAAAGCCGTTCTGCCCTCCAGCTAACAGGACACGCTACACAGCAAGAGGAGTTCCGCAACAAAAATAACCGAAAGAAAACGAACACAAAAATATCGCCACTTAAAAACGTGACGAACCAATGTCAAAATCCACACACGCACACGGGCACACAAGCACGTGGTCTAAGTGCACTGCAAAGGTGACACTGTGGCTGGATAGCAGAAAAACTATAGCTTACAGTTTAGCAGTTAAATATTGCACTTTGCCCATATGGCCACCGACTATTGGCGGCTATATTGCGCAACCCCGAGACATAAATACGGAATATACAAATTGCACTGGCCCGATACCATACACTATTACCGCAGTCACACACAACTATGTTTCCATACAATCGGCGTCACATTAACAAACCTACTAACTCTCAAGGCCTGCCCTGCTTCAGAGACAACGGTTAAATATTGGGAGACAAACAAAAGAAACAAAAAGAAAAGAATTGACACAAATATAGCAAAACTAAGCAATAGGAAAAACAGTGGTGCCCCCCTCTACGCTGTAATACACCAGGCAAAAGCCTCGACGTTCCTACGAGTGATAAGGAAGTTGCGTTAGCTTATAACATTATGGCTAGATGCCGGTAAACATAATATGCATGAGGATTAGACTCAAATGAACGCCCTATGGCACCAACAAAGGAGGAGGTAACATTACCTTCCGTTTGCTCCACTCGGCATACAATCCTGCCTCGTTGCCAGGCTCACGCCACAAACAATACTGTGAGGAAGGTAGACTGAATCAATAACCAATACTATGGCTATACAACTCCCCAGCCTACCCTCCCCATTAAAAGCACACCGGAAGATGTATCGCCTACCTCCTACGAGTTTTAGTCACAACCCCATGAATTTTTCGGGAAAAAAATCCAAACGCCAGCAACCCAGTGCCCACAAACAAACAGACAGCGTCTCGAGAAAGCACATGCAGTACAGACATGACGCTATATACGGCAAGTGATCGCCTATTAGCCTATCCCTGTTCGCGCTGGGTCCCAAAACCTACCAACAGGTTGCACTGAGGCAAGGGGAAAGGAAATGACTAGCCTGTCAACATAAAAGTTCTTCCGGCCCCAATTGGCTGCACATGAAAACAAATAAAAGCATGATCTGTTAACTAGGGGCACTTAGGGGTCTATTCTCCCATGCGCGTAAGTCGAAAAAAGCGCGTAGCTACGCGCTTTTCAGCCTCCGCGTATTCTCCCCTCGACTTAAGTCTGTGCATTACGCGCCTTGAAGGCAGTTACGCGCTTGGGGCGGAGCAAGGCCAAAATCGGGGCGTTTCCGGGCGTTTCTCATGCAAATAATACTTACGCGTATTCTCCCCCTGGCTTACGCGCTTTTTCTGTTAAGCGCTTTTGAGGGCTGTATTAAGGTCAGGCGCCAACATTAGGCGAAATTGAATATTGCGTTTGATGTCGGTTATAGGCCGAATTTGAACATTACTTTTATTTTACTTAACATGGTAAAGGTTGAGACATTTAATATTCGATTGTTCTTCCTTATATTTCTCAAAGCCATGATAATTTATCAAACGAAATCATCTTCTCCAATCAGTTAAATTACAAACGCAAAACAATTAATTAATACGAGTATACATAAGACCATCATTCTACCATGCCCTCAAAATCTAAAGCCAAAATGCCAGTCCTGCATTTGCTTGCACTCTTGCGTGATTGGGAAAGAGTAAGAGGAGCGCGCCAAGCTCGAAGACGAACACGCATATATCGGCTTCGTTTGGACATCCTGGGACTAACAAACATCGGGTGCATCCAGCGCTTTCGTCTGGACCGTGCATGAGGCAATCATCTATCTTTGCCGACTTCTGGATGAACAGCTATCCAGCCGCAGCAATTATCCACAAAACATACCCGTGGTCATCAACGTCAGAGCTGCCATCCCCTCCTCCTGTGCAGGGGATGATAGTTCCCCACCTCCTGTTGCGTGTACACTTCTCCAGTGTGCAGAGAACCTGGCTTTTGCAGCGCCCCGCAGATCTCTCCATTTAAGCTTTAAATCGGGGATACTGGGCTTACATCTCCCCACCGAAACCACATCCAGAACTATTCGCAGCTTTATTCCTCGGATCAGCCTTCATTGCTTGCTTGCCATACAACACCAACATCTTTGAAATTTGGTTTTCGGCTTTGGCTCGACGTTGCCATCATTGTCTTCCATGTTCTATTAACAAATGCGACTGCCTTATATGTTCGTGATAATCTAAAAAGTTGTGATATTCTCACGAGTGAGGGGATTGATTTTCTAATTGAGGATATCTGTATTAACTGACTCGAGTCCAAGTAATATTTCACCATTGGTAATACTGTGTAATTTAATGTGTGAATAAAGATATTATTAAATAGGCTCTGTATTGAGCCCTACCCTGGCAAATACCAAAGTACTATCCATTTGTTAATCAATTTTAGCCTTTAAGGTATAGCCGACATGGGAAGAATCATTATCAGTAAATGGGATAATTGATGATAATAAAGTATTAGGCACAAGTTCAAGTGAATGTGTCGCTCAAATCAAATAGGATGATAGGCTATGGATATGGAATTCCGTCATTGCTGAGGCGGTTTCGGGGCGGGGAGATGACCGCGTGCGGGGTAAGAATCCTTATTAAAGCGTTTCCATGTCCTATAGTTGCAAACCTGACATCGAAGTAGTTTTCAAGTGCGCAATTTCTAAATGAGATCATATAAACTGTCTTTGATTGTCTTTGTGTGACTAGAGTGTTCCCTTTGTCTTCTTCCCTGTCTTCCACGGAACAAACAGGCTGGTGTAGGAGGGGCACATTTTCAGTGATCTGATTGCGCTGATTGAGAAGCGCTAAATTCTTTATTTATTATTTCATTATCGCGGCAATTTGTTTGTTTGCATAGCTTTAATGCCATGGTGGCTAGAGTAAGAAATAACAAGTGTTTGTCACTAACATATCCCCCGCCGCCGCAATTTTATGTGTCCGTACGGACGGAGCCCAATGCTATATCCCCCGCTATCCCCGGCGGGGATAAATAAAGAGATGTCTGAATTACGTCTTGTAATTGGTACGGCCTACTATTACAGCGGCATAGAAAACCTCGTATCTTCACAATGACAAACTTCACAGGAAAATAAAAAATAAATATAAAATAAAATAATAATAATTATTATAATAATATAAATGGATAAATATATAGTTTAAAATAAAAATGTTTAATTTTGCATGTAGGAATAGTGGACATACGAGTTTTCGTTTCTTATCAGTTTGGAGATACGAGGTTTTATCAGCAGGCCGACGATATTCAAATTTAAAGTCTGGTTTGCGTTTTCCATGGACCGCAAATGCGTTTTCATGGTTAATCAGAAATTCCTTTTTCCATGTTTTCCTGATAGCCATAATCAATGAGCTTTGTACAGAGTCTGCCTCTCTTTTGGATCAGTCACACCTCTTTCATAAGGCCGCCTACATTCTGAAGTTAAGCGCTGTGGGCGTGATCGAAGCGAGTAGGGGAGAATACGCCTAACTCAAAAGCGCTTAACTCGAAGCGCGTAAAAAAAGACTTACGCGCTAATGGGAGAATAGACCCCATAGTGCATAAGCAAACAGTGTTAACTTGAATTTTAAAATAATCTTGAACGTACAACTGATACAGTCGACTACACTTAGACAGCCCCGAATCAGCACAGCACAGAAGGAAGGGGGAAATACCAAAGCCAACCATAGCTCAGAAATGTGCAACAACGAAGGCACGGGGCGGAAACAGACAAGCGGTGGAGTGGCTTGGCAGACCTGGCATGAACAAAAACATGGAAAAGTAAAAACATGGACAATAAACATGAATTATGAAATGCTTGATCCTGATATAAGAAGCTGTTAAAACTGTGACCTGAACTATGAACATGAACTATGAAACTATGAAATCTTGAACATGAAACTGTTAAAACCATAAATGCTGTCCTGGCCAAAGGCCAGAACCACGGAACACAACACAAAGTAAGTCAGCTTTTTTCAACTATCTTGTAGATTCAATGCAGCTGAATATAGCATTCGTAAAAAGCCTAGGAACAGTCCTGATCACAGTCCCTACAGATCACCCAATATCTAAAGTTGTTTTGTTGCCACACAAAGATGGGTTTGTGTCATACCCTTTACTCCACACAGTGAAAGATTAGTATTTTCTAAAATATTCAGGCTCCAAAATTACCAAATTGATCATATCACATTAATCTTATCTTTATTTGTTCTTGTCTTGTTAAATATTAGATGCATTCGATGGTGATTTTTACGGAAACAAATGAAACCAAAATCATTGCAAGCAACTGGCTGAGTTCAGATAAAAAAGTGTAATTTTGGCCATATTATAAGAATACTGAAAAATGTAAGAAAGCAGTTGAATTGCAAGCAATGCCTGATGAGGAATGGATTGAATTTGATGTATAGTGGATCAGCGAATATGGTAAGTAATCCTTATTATTATCATGCAATAATACATAAGGAGCACCGTACTGTGAGATAAGACCAAGTGCTGTAGATCAGCACAGCAGTACCAACTTCATGCTAAAGTGGAGCTGGGTAATTTCATACCAAATGGTCAGATTTTTGGAAAGTTGGGAACTTGGATGGTACCAACCCTATAAGGACCTGAAATCAATATTTTTTTGGATGTAGTCAAATTCCCACCCCCTGACCATGTAGTATGGAATGACCCAACTTCAGGTGTATTATTGCAAATATACAACAGTTTTACCAACACATTTATAAATTTGAGTAAAACCTAATGAATGAAAATTCTACGTTTTGAAAACTGTGCAATTTTAACGACTGAACAGCGTTTCTGAAGTGTTGTGAGGTTATGATTTTTTTTTTTGCTTGCTTGAGTCTCATCATGAGGTAATGGCACTCCTTGTCCCTCTGCCAACCACAGTGTGAGGTTGGAATGAACGTACAATAAATGAATAATAATAATTTCATTTTTGTGCGGCATCTTCCTCATTGCTCTTGCAATAACATGATTCATTCATGTCTTCTCTGTCCAAACATGCTGTAGACACATACTGTATGAAAAGGCAAAAAAATAAAAAATACACAAGTTTGCAAGAGGGAGATGCATCGAATCAACTGATGAGGACAGCATGAGAGTGAGAGTATAAGTCAACCAAATGGGATTGTTGGGTGATACCGGTGAGTTTTTCTAGCTCAAAGAATGCATCAACTCTATTAAAGCTATCTTATAACGGTCACACATACCCACACTCAAAAAGGCAAATGCAAATGGCGTACTGCTCCATTTGTGTAAGATGGAAATTGACGTGTGGAAGGCAACCAAATTCAAACTTTTTTTCTTCACGCAAGCTGAAGATACCGATTCTGGTTTTTGATTGGTACCCTACTGAAATCACGGAGAGGATCAGCATGGTATAACTTTAGATCACCTCTTCCAAGATGCTTTGAGAAGGGTAGGGGGTTGCTGTCTAAGGAAGAAAACCAGTCATTTTAAAGGAATGTAACATTACTGATTCAAGTTTTAATATTGATTGTTATTTGCTGAGCAATCCCTACCCTTGAAAATGATCCAAGTAATCTGGTAACTTTCTTATTTGTGCTATCGGTCTTGCAACCTTTATCCATTAATTTATTGATGGATTATTAGGTCGCAGTACGCCTTTCCAAATTGTTCTAGAGGAATAGAGTCCCTTGTTGTAATAAGATAAATCTGCATGGAGTTTTTTTTCTTCTTTGCAACAGACCATCATCCAGATATGGGCCACAAAATGGATACCATGACATCTTGCAAAATGGTATGCCATTTATCTATTTGTTGGCAATTCACGTGTCAGTTTTTGGGGATAAAATCAAAAAGGCAGGTGATTGCAAAGTTTTGAGTGGGGTAGGGGCAGGGTGTAGCCTGGGTAAGATTCATGCAGCTGTGGGACCCTTGAACAAGGCCAATTAACCCAGCAGTGCTCCGGGGGTATTGTCCCCTGCTTAATCATATCAACTGTAAATCGCGTTGAATAAAAGTTTCAACAAAATGACAAATTTCAAGTGAAATTTCCACTGTATCCAGAGCTTGCATAATCGTGATTATTTCATCCATATGAATATTTTTGTCAGTCAAAATAGTTCCAATTGTTCATAAGTTACAGCTCCATTCCAAGCTTAGATGCCATTTTGAACCCAGTGCAAAGATCTACACTGCAAAAAATGAAAGATTAAAATACTAGGGAAGATGAATTTACTTATATAAAAATGGAACTGGTTACCTTTTAAAATAATAGATATGACCAAAACAAACAGGACCAAATAAATGTTTTCTCTGATAACGCTTGCAAGACTGTTTGAAGGCTAGGATAAACATAAAATGCCAAAGTGATCGTTGGCAAACTTTCAAAGCCAGGTTTGGAGATATTTCAGACGAAGATGTGGCCAAACATTTGCTGGATACACAAGTAAACTTGAGACCCACTGGTGCAAAGCCCTCGATTTCCCTATATTCCTAGCACTTTTAGACTGCTCACATGTAGTCTACTTGAAATGGTTCTATATTTGTAACTAGGCATATTTATAATAATTTCTAGAGGCTTTCTGGCAATACAGTAGACAGTTCGGAGAATAATGTGTTATTCTCGCCAATTCTGGTGTTGGTTTGCCGTCGCTTTGTTTTCATTAGCAACAGTGTTTTTCTAGCTTTGTGAAGAAATACAGCAAGAAAATGACCTAGAGGCCAATACCAATGCTAATGAGATGTTGAATCCCACTTGTGTAGTACCGCTTCAGCCATTAATATGTGTTACATGCATGGTTGTATGGCACACAAAAAAAGACAAGCTCAAAAACTGGTGATAGCACCGTATTTCCTGAACATTGAGCCATGCCGTTTACTTTTGCTCACATTTTTCCATGCCTGATTGCATTTTATGTTAAACCTGTATGTGTTAGCGACGGAAAAGTCAATGATTATTGAAACATATTTAAGCAGTGCATTTATATTTCTGACTTTGCTTCAATCTGTCTATTTTTTTTAGTAGCACGAAAACTGAACACATCAGTATAATAAACCAAAATCACCTGCGATCACTTCTCATTGACTCCCTTGATGAAAGCAGGTTACATCTGGCGTTTCAGTAGGACCATTAGAAAATGCCTACATACCATGTGTAGTGAAGCGTGCAGTCATGCAAATCGCTCATGCTTATTAATTAGTAGGTCGGTCCAAATGGTTCCGTTCCCTTAGCCGCAATGGCTGATCATAATGGTCGAGTGATTGCTTTCTTTCTGAGTTTATACTTGTTGGGTGTTGAGGACGACATTAACATTTGAACAGAAGTCTTTTTATTGGAACAACCTGACAAATTAAACAAAAAGAGTAAAAGCTCGGGGAACAGACAGTTTACCTTTAAGACTTAACACATTTATTTCTATCACCATTTTTCTTAGTAACACAAAAACTTGCCCTTGATCTGAGATAATTTTAACTACCTTGTCAGAGGGATAAGCAAATTATAACTTGTCAAGCAAATAACTTCAAGCTTCCGTTTGCTTGACAAGTTAAAACTTGTTTATCCCATTGGCAAGCTAGTCAAAATTATCTCAAATGAAGGGCAAATTTTTTTGTAAAAAATGGTGATAGAAATAAGGATTTAAGTCTTAAAATAAGTAAGGGTCTCTGAAGCAACCCTTCCCATAGACTGCTGTCTGGTTATTTCTGGGCGGTTCTTTATTCTTGATTTTTGGGCAAGTATTTGTGCTTTCACAAGTCAGTCTAGCAAGAGAGCAAATTAAACATGGGAGGTGTTTCTCTGTTAAGAAGTTGTTTATATAACTGCTGGCTCAGTGCGACATCTGGCCATTGCTAGACTTTAACAGATGCAATAGGAAATTAAAAGCCTAGATTCAAGACTAGATGCTGAAAGCTCTCTTATACATGCACTACGGAGGCAATCGCATACAATTGACTATTCAGAATAGGCTGAGAAAAGGGGGGGGGTGTATGTATAAAAATGTATGTGACTGCAATACGCAGCACCTGATATGAAAATGCCCTTAAATTAAAAGGGGACTGTCTGCACTTTAATTTCTCATTGTCTCTAGCCGTATCAAATGTGCTCTATTACTGAGCCAAGGCTGGAATGTTGTATCTACCAACGAGCAGCTAGGACAGGAACTATCCATTATATACTGCCAATTTATGGTCATATTGTTCGGGTCAAGTTTAATCAATGTTCTAATTTTGCATTGCTTGGCCTGCTAGCTTACCTATTGTTCCCATTGTAATAGCGGTTGGCTGACTTGTAACTTACAGGATATAGTTGAACGTTTGCAAAGTACTTCCTTGTGTTGACTGGACTGTGAAACAGCCAGTTACATTTCATTTTGTGTGATGTAAACTTAAAGGGAAGACGAATCCACCATTTGATTTAAATTCTTCTTCTTGCATTTTACACTTCTACATCAAAAACGCAAGAAGGCATGTTCTAAATCTAAGGGGACTCGTTGCCCCCTTCCTGTTGTGCCACCCTTTCCACATTCAAAGAGGAGCTCTGTTGAAAGTCCTCCATTCCAGAGGCCTAACAAGAGGCAGTGTTTGGATGCACCAGCCTCATCATCATTCTCCTCTTCACTGCTCCCCATTGCCAATCCTCTGCCTGGACCATCCACCACTCACAACCTCAATGGTGTAAGTAGGACTGGCAGTATTACTGTTTTGAGCATTTCCATTAAAATGTTAACCTCAGCATGAAGAAATGCAATGGGGACAGAAGCACATTAACATCTGATTATATACCAAATTACCTCTAAGGTGTCGAGAGACCACAAAAAAATTTTCAGCTCATTCTGTAAAAGCTTGACCCGCCCTCCCCCAAACATGAAGTGAGCCCCCAAAAACCTTTTTTTTTTGCCAAAAAAGTAACTTTTACAACCTATATTATTCTTTATGTTGATCTCAGAAAAGTACAGGATTTTGAAGATGCTAAACCTTTTCATGAAGGTGCCAGATGCTTATATGGCCGAATTGTGCTTTAATAGAATTTTCCCTTTTTATTTAATAAGAACCTTTATAAAAACAATATATCTGATTATAACTAGTTCAGTCTCACATACTTACAACAAGATATCTTAAAATAAAATATCCTAATTTCAGAATAATTAACTTTTTACAAGGACTTTAATGAACTAATAACAAGCAGTTTTGCCTTCTTTTAATCCTCTTGTTGACTCGTTTTGAGCAAGCTTGGCTTGAATGCAAATGGGGTTCAAAGAAATTCCCCAAAAACGAGATTAAATATCTTGAAAATAGACTGAAAAATCTTTACAAGAACACTTAAAGCAAGAATTTCCCGCTTGGTATAGATTTCTAGCCGCCGTTACCCAGATGTGTTTTTCTTGTTTTAAGAAAACTTAGCAAGTAAAATTTTCTCGCTGCACTGGCAGATGATGATTTTTTTAAATAAGTCTTTTTTTTCTTGTTGATGGTTATTATATCCCCGACAACAAAATGTCGGGGGTATATAGTTACATACCAAGAATTCCGTCCGCCATTCTGTCTGAAAACATAAATTTTCGGATCGATATCTCAGATATCTACCACAGGGAGAGCGGCATTGCAAAGTATCAGCCATCTGGGATGATTTTTCACAAAAATATCGCCGTTTTTCTGTTTTCGACTTATTAATTATATCCCCCAACGCCGAATGGCGTTCCGGGGATATTATGTTTTTGGTCTGACGGCCGCCGCGCCGCCCAACGTGTTAACGCGATAACTTCCGTCATATTTCAATGAGAAATTTCAAGTTTTGCATATAAGTAAGTATCATAAAGAAGAAGAACTGATTCGATTTTGGACCATTTACAATTTCTAGATTGGCCACCAGGAAAAAAAATCACTGTTTTGATCATATCTCTGGAAATATTTGCCCGAGTTACCTCAAATCAAGTGCAAATGAAAGGTTATGACCTGAGGATGTGTCCCACGATGACATTATACCTGTTTGGTTCAAAATTTTGACACAAGGTGGAGCTTTGTCACATAAAATTCACAATTTTTGCCATATCTACTATTTCTCCAATTGACATGAAACTATGTGCAACTGCAAGGTCATGACCTCACAACATGTCGCATGATGACATCATACCTGTATGGTAAAATTTTTTGCCACCAGGTGGCGCTTTCTGATGGAAAATTACCACTTTATCATTTGTCCGATTGACCTAAAATTAAGTTCAAATGAAAGGTCATGACCTGAGGGGCTTTATATTGTTTTGGGTCTATTCAAGGATTGGGGAATTGGAGGATTGGGGGCGTTCGGAGATATACCCCAAGCCGTTGCTTCTAACAGCATAAGCCTTGTTTTCAAGTGGGTTCAATGTCAATTTGTCTGATTGATATTTCATATTAGTTAATGGATTCTTTTCAAATTTGCCACACATAGTTTCTAACATATGGGGAGGTGCAGTGCTAAGTGTCATAGATGTGTTGTTATTTTTGTCAAAATTTCTATAATCACCAACGGAAGAAGCATGATTGGGGACGTCGGGGGTATTCGTAAGCCCTGCTTACTTTTCCACTTGTTTTTTTTTCTTGTTTTTTAAGAGCCATTTTTTGCAGTGTATGTAGAATAACTACTGACAATCCTTTCTCAAACTCTCCAAAATAAACACGAAAGTTTGCAAATTCCCTAATGCAAATCTCTAGCTGGCTCTCCTGCAGAAATCTTACATTCAAGCAGCGAGGGGCAGCAACCTTCAGGTTTAGATAGACCTGAAGCCAGGTGCTGCAGATAAGCAATCTACTAGCTTGAGAAAGAATCTGGTGAAGCAATTTGATGTTGTTCACGACGAGACAAGTAAAAACGGAATACACTCTTCCTTCGTACATAAACCTTCTCAAACCATGACAGGGGGATTCCTGTATCTGCACTGGCACCCGGCTGGCCAACAGGAGGCCAACAAACAAATTCCCAATTGAGATCCTTGCAGCGCTTGAGCCAATTGTGTGCTGCTATAAAACCCACTGACCACTGCCGGTACTGGCGCAGCCCCAGGGATCGAACCCAGGTTGCCAGCTCACATCTGTGAATGCCAAGCAACTGCCATAGCTGCGCGAGCCATGGCGGCTCATAGAACAGTTTCTAAGGATTATGTCTAACAGTCATTTAAGCAGACCATCTTGCTCCCATGGAGAGCCTGGTACATCATTTTTAAGTCAACAAAGTTCTGTTTCTCAATGTCCTTTTTCACTCTTTGCTTTGATAAATGATCCCACAAAGTAGTCCATGGTCAAATACTATGACATCTAGCTAGGATGTTGCAAATATTTTGTCTGAACTGGTCTTATAAGAGATTCTGCAGCACATTCTGAATGTAATTAGATTTCTTTCTGTCTTTCAGAGCTTGTTCTCCAAACTTTGGAGGAAATTAAAATCCAGGTAAGGCAGAACACTCTTCTCCTGCAAGCCATCATGAAGAACTGTGTGAGAGAGGAGCCAGGCAAGTTACCTAAGGAGAACTTTGGACTACCTTTGAGGACCATGGCAGATGTCCAGGCTTTGGAGAAGAGGCTGGCTGGAAGCGCAGACTGCCAGCGTGCTCTAGTAAATATTGTCACCTTCCTAAAATAATGGTCTAAGTTATATTTTAAAGTTTTTCAAAAACAAAAAATTGAACCAAATATAGCACCACGAAGAGCCGACGTAGGCAAAATATCATTTTGGTTAGAAATAACTTGGTAATTTTTTTTTTTGCCTAAATCAGCTGTTCATGAAGGTATGTTTGATTCAGTTTTTTTCTGTTTTTTGACAAACTTGAAAATATGACCCAGGTCATTATCTTAGGAAGGCAAAGATGGAAAGCGATTATGACTCCCGACTTCCTGTGCTTCTCTTTACTCAGGGATTGGAAGCAATGCATGCATTTCATGATCGTAAAATACAAACTCCAAAACCAGTGAAGTTGGCACGTGATGTAAATCGTAGATGAAAACAGAATACAATGATTTGCAAATCCTTTTCAACTTATATTCAATTGAATACACTGCAAAGACAAGATGTTTAATGTTCAAACTGAGAAACTTTTTTTTTTTTTTGCAAATAATCATTAACTTAGAATTTAAAGGCAGCAACACATTGCAAAAAAGTTGGCACAAGGGCCTTTTTACCACTGTGTTACATCGCCTTTCCTTTTAACGACACTCAGTAAACGTTTGGGAACTGAGGAGACCAATTTTTGAAGCTTTTCAGGTGGAACTCTTTCCCATTCTTGCTTGATGTACAGCTTAAGTTGTTCAACAGTCCGGGGTCTCTGTTGTTGTATTTTACGCTTCATAATGCGCCACACATTTTCAATGGGAGACAGGTCTAGACTACTGGTAGGCCAATCTAGTACCCGCACTCTTTTACTACGGAGCCATGCTGTTGTAACACGAGCAGAATGCGGCTTGGCATTGTTTTGCTGAAATAAGCAGGGCCGTCCATGAAAAAGACGTTGCTTGGATGGCAACATATGTTGCTCCAAAACCTGTATGTACCTTTCAGCATTAATGGTGCCTTCACATATGTGTAAGCTTGGGCACTAATACACCCCCATACCATCACAGATGCTGGCTTTTGAACTTTGCGCCTATAACAGTCCGGATGGTTCTTTTCCTGTTTGGTCCGGAGGACACGTCGTCCACAGTTTCCAAAAACAATTTGAAATGTGGACTCGTCAGACCACAGAACACTTTTCCACTTTGCATCAGTCCATCTTAGATGAGCTTGGGCCCAGCGAAGCCGGCGGCCTTTCTGGGTGCTGTTGATAAATGGCTTTCACTTTGCATTGTAGAGTTTTAACTTGCACTTGCAGATGTAGCGATGAACTGTAGTTACTGACAGTGGTTTTCTGAAATGTTCCTGAGCCCATGTGGTGATGTCATTTACACACTGATGTCGGTTTTTGATGCAGTGCCGCCAAAGGGATCGAAGGTCACGGGCATTCAATGTTGGTTTTCGGCCTTGTCGCTTACGTGCAGTGATTTCTCCAGATTCTCTGAACCTTTTGACGATATTACGGACCGTAGATGATGAAATCCCTAAATTTCTTGCAATAGCTCATTGAGGAATGTTGTTTTTAAACTGTTCGACAATCAGCTCACGCATTTGTTCACTAAGTGGTGATCCTCGCCCCATCCTTGTTTGTGAATGACTGAGCATTTCAGGGAAGCTGCTTTTATACCCAATTATGGCACCCACCTGTTCCCAATTAGCCCGTTCACCTGTGGGATGTTCCAAATAAGTGTTTGATGAGCATTCCTCAACTCTCTCAGTCTTTTTTGCCACTTGTGCCAGCTTTTTTGAAACATGTTGCAGGCATCAAATTCCAAATGAGCGAATATTTGCAAAAAATTACCAAGTTTACCTGTTTGAACATTAAGTAACTTGTCTTTGCAGTGTATTGAATTGAATATAGGTTGAAAAGGATTTGCAAATCATTGTATTCTGTTTTTATTTAAGATTTACACAACGTGCCAACTTCACTGGTTTTGGGTTTTGTAGCTGAAATTAAATAAGACCATTTGAAACCTCTTAATGCAATTCCATTGCTTTCAATCCCTCTGTAAAGACAAGTATGAGAATTCCTGGGTCATAATCAAGTTCTGTGTCACTGGCGGGGAAATCCACTGTAAATGCATGAAACTGATTAACTTAATGCGCAATGACATAATTCCGTGAGTGACTTTCTTCAGTGCGCATGGATTGAATAATTGCTGACTACGGCACAGGAAAGTAAATGCCACTAAGAGGTGTTATGGCCCCAATTTGTTATTACAATGTACAACACAACAGCAACAGCAAGGGATGACAGAAACAGTTTTAAAAACTTAAACACATTTAATTTTTAAACAAAGACAATAACGACTAACTAACCTAAAGACCAAGATTGAATAATGTACAAAACATAAATATTTACAATCCCTTTTCGTGGGGGGGTGGCTTGGTGATGTCCTGGATGATGAAAATGCTCAAACACACGCAAAGAAATCCACAAAAGAAACGTCACAGGTCTTGAACAGAATGGCAGGTCTGGTCATCTTCTTGCAATTTCTCCTACTACTTTACTGTCTCAATTCTTTTCATTATATACTCTTTTGCAGACCCCACCCACATTGAGACCTCTTTTTTTTAATTTTCTGAGACTTGCCCCAGACATGTCCAGGACATGTCTAAACATGACTCCAGTCTGAGCTTAACAAAAAAAAGGTAAATACTGCCATCTAGTGGCCTATATTCACATTACACCTCCATTCCAAAAGGGAAAAATTTTGACTCATAAAGGCAAAATTTTTCTTTTCAATACAAAATGGTTAAGTGAACACTTGTCTATATATACATATCATACAATATTCAAACACATGATATATATATACATATTCAAACACGGGATAAGCAATCAGCAATTACATTGTCTGTACCCTTTCATATGCTTAATTTCCAAGTCAAACTCCTGTAAAATCAAACTCCAATTCAACAATCTCCGATTCTTGTTTTTCATCTTACTCAAAAACATTAACGGATTGTGGTCAGTGTCCACAATCATTGGCTTTTGTCCTGTACAAACATAAACCTCAAAGTGTTGTAAAGAAAGGACGAGAGCCAACAGTTCCTTCTCTATTGTGGAATAGTTTGTTTGGTGGCGATTGAACTTCCTGGAGAAGTATGCCACGGGATGCTCAATGTCATCAGAGTCACTTCTCTGTAGGAGCACAGATCCACAAGCTTGGTCGCTAGCATCGACCGCGATGGAGAACGGTTTGTTGAAGTCAGGAGATTTGAGCACGGGGAAGTGACACAGCAGAGACTTCAGGCGATCGAAGGCTCTCTGGCATGCATCATTCCAGGTGAACTTTACGCCTTTCTTCAGTTGGTTAGTTAGACTGAGAGCAATCTCAGCAAAGTTCTTGCAGAACTTGCGGTAGTACCCGATCATTCCAAGGAAGCGGCGCAAAGCTTTTTTGTTGTCAGGAACTGGAAAGTCCATGATGGCTTGGACTTTAGCATTTATGGGTGCCACCTTACCCTGGCCTATGACGTAGCCAAGATAGGTGACAGTAGCACAACCAAAGTCACTCTTGTTCAGGTTAACAGTCAGATTAGCCTGGGTCAGGCACTGGAACAACGTCTCTACATCTTTTAGATGTTCTTCCCAGGAGTCACTCCATGTGATCAGGTCATCGATGTATGCAGCCGTGTGCGGCAATCCGGCGATTGTAGACTGTATCATCCTTTGGAACGTGGCTGGGGCATTTTTCATGCCAAAGGGTAGGACTTCATACTGGTACAATCCAGATGGTGTGGCAAAAGCAGAGATGCTCTTGGCCCTCTCAGTTAAAGGCACACACTAAAAACCCTTCAATAAATCAATCTTGGTCAGAAACTTTGCTTGCCCTACTCTATCAATACAATCATCACTCCTAGGTATTGGAAACACATCAGTTCTAGTTACAGCATTGACTTTGCGATAATCTGTACGAATCTAGTACTTCCATCAGGTTTTGGAACTAGCACACAGGGTGAACTCCAATCTGAGTTGGAGGGTCTGATAATATCATGTTCTAACATGTACTCAACCTCTTTCTCAGCAATCTTTCTCTTTTCAGGATTCATCCGGTACGGATGCTGTTTTATTGGTTTGGCATCACCAACATCTACATCATGAGAGGCTATGGAAACTCTTTTTGGAACATCAGGAAACAGATCCTCATATTTCTTGATCAACCTCTCAAACTGATGTCTCTGTGAGGGTTCTAAGTGCTGGAGTTTTACATCAAGATTTTGCAACACATCAGAATTTGACAATTTACATGAAAGAACTTCAGCTTTAATTCTAGGTTCATCATCTTGGAACTCCCCCTCATCTTCACGAATCTCGGCCATAGGAGAATCTGAAGTGACAGCTGCAACCCTAGCATTTCTGTCATGATAAGGCTTCAGCATGTTAATGTGACACAATTGTTTTGGTTTTCTCCTATCTGGTGTCTTCACAATGTAATTGAGATCATTGAGTTTTGTCAGAATTTCATAAGGACCATGAAATCTAGCCAGCAATGGATTGGACTGCAAGGGAAACAATACAAGGACCTTGTCTCCTGGTTTAAACTCACGGCTTCTAGCCTTATGATCATACCAAGTTTTCATTTTTCCCTGACTTGATTTCAAGTTCTCTTTGGCTAGGTCACAAGCAGCACGCAATCTGTCCTTAAACTTGCTAACATAGTCTAACAGACTGATGTGCGGCTCTTCCTCTTGCCATTGTTCACTCAATAATAGCAAAGGTCCTCTGACTTCATGGCCAAACACTAGCTCAAATGGACTGAATCCAGCAGACTCCTGCACTGCTTCTCTCGCTGCAAGCATCAGCAAATGAACACCTTCATCCCAGTCTTTCTCATGGTCATAACAATAAGTCCTCATCATTGTCTTGAGAGTGGACGCTCTAAGGCACCCTGACTTTCTGGATGATAGGCACTAGAAAGAATCTGCTTTGCACCTAGTTCATACACAACCTGCTGAAACAATCCTGAACTGAAATTGCTACCTTGGTCTGACTGAATTTCCCTGGGAAGGCCAAACAACGTGAAGAACTTTATCAAAGCCTTCGAGATTGCAGTTGCCTTGATGTTACGTAGAGGTATGGCTTCGGGGAATCTGGTAGATGCACACATGATTGTCAACAAGTACTGATTTCCAGATCTAGTCTTGGGTAATGGACCAACACAATCAACAATGACCTTAGAGAAGGGCTCCCCAAATGCTGGGATAGGCTGCAATGGAGCTACAGGTGGGTCTAACTGGTGTTTTCCAACTACCTGACAAGTGTGACAGGTTTTGCAAAAGTTGGAAACGTCTTTCTGAAGCCCAGGCCAAAAGAAGTGTTTCATGATCTTATCAACAGTCTTGTTAACACCAAGATGACCTCCTAAAGGTAAACTATGAGCCATTGTTAAGATCTCATTCCTGTAGACCTTCGAAACAACAATTTCCCTGACCACTGCCCAATCTGCATTGGCAGGGATATCAGGAGGGCGCCACTTCCGCATCAACACACCATCCTTGAGATAATACCCAACTGGAACTGCGTCTATTTCTTTATCAGGAAGGGCTCTCCTCTTTAGTACACAAATTTCAGGATCATTAGTTTGCTCCTCAATCAACTGCTTTCTGGACAGAGACAAGTCTCCAGACACATCAGAATCACCAGACCCATCCGGCTGGCTGAATAGAGAAATGATAAAAGTATCTGATAAGTCCTCAAACTGAGAGACCATAGTAGGTCAATCAGAGTCATGAGGCAAACCACCTGAGTCCTGACTATTCAATGTGCTGGGCGGCACCACAACATCTTCTTTAGGCTTCTTGGCCATAGCACGAGTCACTGCGCAAGAAGGATACAGAGATGGGTCCTCATCCCCATCTTCAGTGCTCGGCTGTGAAGTAAGATGTACAGGGGGAACTACTTTGCCCCCAGCCAGGTCATTGCCTAGCAACAGAGAAACACCCTTTATAGGTAGACTTGACATAAGTCCCACCTTTACCTGTCCTGTAACTAAATCTGACTTCAAGAATATAGAGCGCAGGGGTACAGATACAGTCCTCCCTTCAATACCTTGTACAAGAATGAAATCCCCTGAAGCGGTCTCATCACGTAACTCCAAGGAGTCCATCAACAAAAGTGACTGAGAAGCTCCGGTATCCCTTAAGATATATATGGGGACAGGAGTAGTATGCTCATTCAGAGCCACAAATCCCTCTGACACAAATGGAAGAAATTCCTCCCTCACAAAGTCAGCAGTATCAGGCTTCTTAGCCCCACAAGAAGCAGGTAATTTAGCAGATCGGTTATCTACTACAGGGGTAGTTTCTAACCTTGTTTTCACAAAGGCATTTGGTTTGATATCCTTTTCTTTTTCTTTCTTAGCTTTTAGGAACCAACAGTTAGTTGTAACATGACCAGATTTCTTGCAATAACTGCAAACTAGACCACTTTTGTCACTGTCTGCTTTCACACTTTGATCAGATCTGTTACTGGATTTCTGAGCACCATCACCAGATTTGTCTTTGTCTTTGGGTGAAGAATCTTGGGTATCACCGTAACCCTTTTCCTGAAATTGGGACCATCTATTGTTACTGCTAGACTGAAATTTGGACTTATGTGTGAGAACATATTCATCTGAAAATTTGGCAGCTGATTGCAAACTCAGTGCTTGCTTCTCATTAAGGTAGGTCTTAATATCATCTTTAACACAGTCCTTGAATTCTTCAACTAACACCATCTCTTTTAGTGAGTTGAAATCATCCTTGACCTCCAAAGAAGTACACCAGCGCTCAAAGCAAACCTGCTTCTCATTAGCAAATTCCACATAAGTCTGATTTTCAGATTTCTTCAGACCTCAGAATTTCTGTCGGTAAGCCTCTGGAACCAACTCATAAGCTCTCAAAATAACCTTTTTGACAACCTCATAATCAGAGGAATCATCTGCAAACAAAGCCGAATAGGCTTGTTGAGCTTTACCCTTGAGGACAGTTTGCAACATCAGAGGCCAGTGTTCCTTTGGCCACTGGCAACTCTTTGCTACCTTTTCACAACACTGGAAATAGTTGTCTACGTCCTTTTCCGAAAATGGAGGCACCAGTTTTACCTCCTGACTGGCACAAAATTTATTTTTAGTTTCAATTTTAATTTTTAGTTGCTCCATTTGGAGTCTTTCTTCTCTATAGAATTTCTCTAATTCAAAATCTCTGTCTCTCTCTTTCTGCTCTTTCCTCTTTCTCTCTCTCAAATTCTCTTTGTTTTTCTTTTTCTTCCCTCTCAAATTCTCTTTGTTTCTCTTTTTCTCTTTCCTCCCTTTCTTTCTCTTTTTCCTCCCTTTCAATCTCTAGCATTTTTAATTTAAGTTCCATTTCTATTTTTGGATTTTCCACTGGAAACTGTTCCAGATCTCCTGGTGCAAACACATTTTCATCAATGTAATATTCAACTATCTCTCTAGCCAGTCTTGCTTTTCGCATGGCTGGTTTTACCTCTGTCAGTTCTAACTGTCTGCAAATTTCTAGCAGTTCTGTCTTTTTAAAAGACTTCAAAACCTAAACGGTTGGTGATGCCAAGAAATCATCCATTGCTGTTGATCTGTCAATATATTTATATAGGAAAATTCAAAAAAACAATTTTACAATTTGAAATGTTAGATTTTCAATAACTTACTCACACCATGGTCTATCCCGGACGAGCCCCCAATTTGTTATTACATTTACAACACAATAGCAACAGCAACAGCAAGGGATGACAGACACAATTTAAAACCTTGAACGCATTTAATTAACAAACAAAGACTAACACTAACCAACAACTAAGACCAAGATTGATTAGAAAAAAAAACTGAAATATTTACAGTCCTTGTGGGTTTCCTGGTGATGTGCTGGGTGAGAAAAAAAATGCTCAAACACAGGCAAAAATCCACAAAAGAAACTTCAAAGGTCTTGAACAGAAATGACAGGTCTGGTCACAAGTATCCTTCTCCTTGCTATTTCTCCTACTACTTTACTGTCTCAATTCTTTTCCTTATATACTCTTTTGCAGACCCCACCCACATTTAGACCTCTTTTTTTAAATTTTTGGGGACTTGCCCCAGACATGTCCAGGACATGTCTAAACATAGCTCCAGTCTGAGCTGAATAAAAAAAAAAAGGTAAATACTGCCATGCAGTGGCCTATATTCACATTACAACAGAAATTTGATAGAGAAGAAAGGCTCCAAATGGAGCAACTAAAAAAAAAAATAGACGCTGAAAATAAAATTGTGCTAGCCAGGAGGTAAAACTGGTGCCTCCATTCTTGGAGAAGGACGTTGATAACTATTTCCAGTGCTTTGAAAAGGTAGCCAAAAGTTGCCAGTGGCCAAAGGAACACTGGCCTCTGATGTTGCAAACTGTCCTCAAAGGTAAAGCTCAACAAGCCTATTCGGCTTTGTCTGCAGATGATTCCTCAAAAAAGGTTATTTTGAGAGCTTATGAGTTGGTTCCAGAGGCTTACCAACAGAAATTCAGTGGTCTGAAGAAATCTGACAATCAGACTTATGTGGAATTTGCTAATGAGAAGGTTTGCTTTGAGCGCTGGTGTACTTCTATGGAGGTAAAGGATGATTTCAACTCACTAAAAGATATGGTGTTAGTTGAAGAATTTAAGAACTGTGTAAAGGATGATTGTTAGGAAGTCAGATTGATAGGGAGAACACACACTGATTTTGGAGGCAGTGGGATTACCAGCTGATGGGGGGGCGTGTCTCACACATTATTGTTTAAATGAATTCAGGTGATTTACCTGAGAGGGAGTGTGGTTCTTGGGTTTTTGCCTTGGATCTGACCGGAAAGCACACGGCTGGTGAAAGATTCATCCTTTCTGGACTGTAATTTATTTCTTTTCGGACAATTTAGTTTTGATACTAACATTAAAAAAAAAATCTGAACGACTGGAAGACGGTGCGGGAGAGCTGGTCGCTCACGAAGAGCCATAGACGGAGCTGGCCGGGATTGACGCGGAGTTAATTGGGAAATCCCAGGTAAGCTGGTGCTCTTGCTGCCTCCGTTTAATTACATGCAACATTGCCAACATCCCCAAATAGATCCAGTTCAAGTTATCACCACATGCAGGGTATAGTTACATTCAGGCCCCAGCTGGTTTACGTATTACGATCTCCTAGACCTGTAATTATTTATTTGTAGTAAAATCTGATAGGCTGGCATTGGTGTCCTTTTGTTTTTTTTGTTTTTTTTTCGCTTTGACGTGCGCCGTGCGCGGCGTTTTGGGAGGACCGGCTTGAATTTGTAACAATGATATTAAGACCTACCTGAATGAGAAGCAAGCCCTGAATTTGCAGTCAGCTGCCAAATTTGCAGATGAATATGTTCTCACACATAAGTCCAAATTTCAGTCTAGCAGAAACAATAGATGGAAGAAAGGTAATAGTGATACCCAAGATTCCTCACACAAAGACAAAGACAAATCTGGTGATGGTGCTCAGAAATAAAGTCACAGGCCTGATAAAAGTGTGAAAGCTGACAGTGACAAAAGTGGTCAAGTTTGCAATTATTGCAAGAAATCTGGTCATGTTACAACTAACTGTTGGTTCCTAAAAGGTAAGAAAGAAAAAGAAAAGGATACCAAACCCAATGTCTTTGTGAAAACAAGGTTAGAAACCCCCGTAGTAGATGACCGATCTGCTAAACTGCCTGCTCCTTGTGGGGCTAAGAAGCCTGATACTGCTGACTTTGTGAGGGAGGAATTTCTTCCATTTGTGTCAGGGGGATTTGTGGCTCTGAATGAGCATTCTCCTCCTGTCCCCATATATATCATAAGGGATACCGGAGCTTCTCAGTCACTTTTGTTGATGGACTCCTTAGAGTTACGTGATGAGACCGCTTCTGGGGATTTCATACTTGTACAAGGTATTGAAGGGTGAACTGCATCTGTACCCCTGCACTCTGTATTCTTGAAGTCAGATTTAGTTACAGGACAGGTAAAGGGGAGACTTATGTCAAGTCTACCTATCATGGGTGTTTCTCTGTTGCTAGGCAATGACCTGGCTGGGGGCAATGTAGTTCCCCCTGTTCATCTTACTTCACAGCCGAGCACTGAAGATGGCGATGAAGACCCATCTCTGTATCCTTCCTGTGCAGTGACCCGTGCTATGACTAAGAAGGCTCAAGAAGAAGATGATGTGGTGCCGTCCAGCACAGTAAATAGTCATGACTCAGGTGGTTCGCCTCATGACTCCATTCGGCCTACTATGGTTTCTCCGTTTGAGGACTTATCAGATACTTTTATCAGTTTTCTGTTCAGCCAGCCAGATGGGTCTGGTGATTCTGATGTGTCTGGAGACTTGTCTCTGTCCAGAAAACGGTAGATTCAGGGGCTAATGATCCTGAAATTTGTGCACGAAAGAGGAGAACCCTTCCTGGTGAAGAAATAGACGCAGTTCCAGTTGGGTATTATCTCAAGGATGGAATGTTGATGCGGAAGTGGCGCCCTCCTAAAATCCCTGCCAATGCAGATTGGGCAGTGGTTACGCAAATTTTTGTTCCGTAGGTCTACAGGAATGAGTTCTTAACAATGGCTCATAGTTTACCTTTAGGAGGTCATCTTAGTGTTAACAAGACTGTCGATAAGATCATGAAATACTTCTTCTGGCCTGGGTTTCGGAAAGATGTTTCCAACTTTTGCAAAACCTGTCACACTTGTCAGGTAGTTGGAAAACACCAGTTAGACCCACCTGTAGCTCCATTGCAGCCTATCCCAGCATTTGGGGAGCCCTTCTCTAAGGTCATTGTTGATTGTGTAGGTCCATTACCCAAGACTAGATCTGGAAATCAGTACTTGTTGACAATCATGTGTGCTTCTGCCAGATTTCCTGAAGCCATTCCTCTTCATAACATCAAGACAACTGCAATCACGAAGGCTTTGATAATGTTCTTCACGTTGTTTGGCCTTCCCAGGGAAATTCAGTCAGACTAAGGTAGCAATTTCACTTCCAGATTGTTTTTAGCAGGTTGTGTATGAACTTAGTGCGAAGCAGATTCTTTCCAGTGCCTATCATCCAGAGAGTCAGGGTGCCTTAGAGCAGTTTCATTCCACTCTCAAGACCATGATGGGGACTTATTGCTTTTGACTATGAGAAAGACTGGGATGAAGGTGTTCATTTGCTGTTGTTTGCAGCCAGAGAAGCAGTGCAGGAGTCTACTGGATTCGGTCCGTTTGAGCGAGTGTTTGGCCATGAAGTGAGAGGACCTTTGTTATTGTTGAGTGAATAATGGCAAGAGAAAGAGCCACATATCAGTCTGTTAGACTATGTTAGCAAGTTCAAGGAAAGACTGCGTGCAGCTTGTGACCTAGCTAAAGAGAACTTGAAATCAAGTCAGGGAAAAAATGAAAACTTGGTATGATCATAAAGCTAGAGGCCGTGAGTTTAAACCAGGAGACAAGGTCCTTGTGTTTTTTTCCCTTGCAGTCCAATCCATTGCAGGCAAGATTTCATGATCCTTATGAAATTTTAACAAAACTCAATGATCTCAATTACATTGTGAAGACTCCAGATAGGAGAAAGCCAAAACAGTTACGTCACATTAACATGCTGAAGCCTTATCACGACAGAAATGCCAGAGTTGCAGCTGTCTCTGCAGATTCTCCTATGGTTGAGACGTGTGAACATGAGGGAGAGTTTCAAGATGATGTACCTAGAATTAAAGCTGCAGTTCTTTCATGTTAACTGTCAAATTCTGAAGTATTGCAAAATCTTGATGTAAAACTCCAGCACTTAGAACCCTCACAGAAAGATCAGTTTGAGAGGTTGATCAAGAAATATAAAGATCCATTTCCTGTTGTTCCAAAGAGAGTTACAATAGCTTCTCGTGATGTAGAAGTTGGTGATGCCAAACCAATATAACAGCATCCGTACCGGATAAATCCTGAAAAGAGAAAGATTGCTGAGAAAGAGGTTGAATACATGTTAGAACATGATATTATCAGACCCTCCAACTCAGATTGGAGTTCACCCTGTGTGCTAGTTCCAAAACCTGATGGAAGTACTAGATTCTGTACAGATTATTGCAAAGTCAATGCTGTAACTAGAACTGATGTGTTTCCAATACCTAGGATTGATGACTGTATCGATAGAGTAGGGCAAGCAAAGTTTCTGACCAAGATTGATTTATTGAAGGGTTATTGGTGTGTGCCTTTAACTGATAGGGCCAAGAGCATCTCTGCTTTTGCCACACCATCTGGGTTATACCAGTATGAAGTCCTACCCTTTGGCATGAAAAACGCCCCAGCCACGTTCCAAAGGATGATACAGTCTACAATCGCCGGATTGCCACACACGAGTGCGTACATAGACGACCTGATCACATGGAGTGACTCCTGGGAAGAACATCTAAAAGATGTAGAGACGTTGTTCCAGTGCCTGACCCAGGCTAACCTGACTGTTAACCTGAACAAGAGTGACTTTGGTTGTGCTACTGTCACCTATTTTGGCTACGTCATAGGCCAGGGTAAGGTGGCACCCATAAATGCTAAAGTCCAAGCCATCATGGACTTTCCAGTTCCTGAAAACAAAAAAGCTTTGCGCCGCTTCCTTGGAATGATTGGGTACTACCGCAAGTTCTGCAAGAACTTTGCTGAGATTGCTCTCAGTCTCTCCAACCAACTGAAGAAAGGCATAAAGTTCACTTGGGATGAAGCATGCCAAAGAGCCTTCGATCGCCTGAGGTCTCTGCTGTGTCACTTCCCCATGCTCAAATCTCCTGACTTCAACAAATCGTTCTCCATCGCGGTCGATGCTAGCGACCTAGCGTGTGGATCTGTGCTCCTACAGAGAAGTGACTCTGATGATATTGAGCATCTCGTGGGATACTTCTCCAGGAAGTTCAATCGCCACCAAGAAACTATTCCACAACAGAGAAGGAGCTGTTGGCTCTGGTTCTATCTTTACAACACTTTGAGGTTTATGTTTGTACAGGGCAAAAGCCAATGATTGTGTACATTGAAGACAAAACCGTGAGGTTTTTGAGTAAGATGAAAAACAAGAATCGGAGATTGTTGATTTGGAGTTCGATTTTTCAGGAGTTTGACTTGGAAATTAAGCATGCAAAGAGTACTGACAATGTAATTGCTGATTGCTTATCCCGTGTTTGAGTATGCATATATATCGCATGTGTTTATTCGAATATTGTATTATATTTATATATATACACAAGTGTCTACTTAACCATTTTTGTATTGAAAAGAAAAAATTTGCCTTTATGAGTCAAGATTTTTCCCTTTTGGAATGGAGGTGTAATGTGGAAAGAAGCCACTACATGGCAGTATTGACCTTTTTTTTGTTATGCCCAGTCTGGAGCTAGGTTTGGGCATGTCCTGGGCATGTCTGAGACGGAGATCACTAAGCAACCCCATCTCAAGGGACTGTAAATATTTTTTTTTTTCTTGTATATTATCAACCTTAATCAGTAGTATAAATTGTAGGTTTGTGTTGGTCTTTGTTTAATTAAATCTGTTTGAGTTTTAAAATTTTGTCTGTCACCCCTTGCTGTCATAACTGTCATAACAAATTGGGGCCATAACACACTGTTAGTCCATCGAAGGCCAGTTAGTCAAACCTCTGAAAGGCTGAGCTAGGCTGCCGACAGTGGACAACTATAGTAATGCTGTCTGGGTAGTGAATCAACAGATTATGAGAGAGCCCTTTGTTTCTAAACCTACTCGAACATGACCGAAATAGAAACATTCTGTGATACCGACTTTTGTATACCCACCAAGATGGTCGACTTTCCGTGTTTGCCAAAAATGCAAATTAGCTGTGACGTCATGAGCAGTCAAGGAATATCTAGATATTTTTCCCTAAATAACTCAAAATGCATAAAATATGAAATGCATATATGACTCAAGTATGACTCTAAAAGATCTATAAATAAACTTTTTATGTCTTTGTATATCTTTTAGATCGGATATCTCGCCAGCTTTGGTGGCATTACTGCCAAGGCCATAATACACAGAGTCATGGCGGAGCTGATGAGGAATGTACTGGCCGAACAGTTCAACTGGAAAGGAAGAGGGGATAAAAGCCCCTTTGGGATTTTATGGCTGGTGAAGATTGTAAAAGGTAACTAATAAAAAGCCTTCAGACAATCCTGCCTTTCTGTCTCTATGTCTCATCTGCACACACATCAGCAATCACCACCCTCTATCCTTTCTTTTATGTTTCATATCCCCACGCATACTCTGTCTCACACACACACACACTATGAATTACAGGTGAGATTAACAAAAAGATCAATCCTGTCCCTGCCTGCTCCATTTATTTTTACAGAGGAAGCAAAGCGCCAGTCAGTGACTGCCATTGATGCAGAGGAGAGAGTCAAGACCTGGCTGTGATTCAGTGGTGACAGGGGTGGGGGGAGAAAGAGGAGAACTGATAAAAGAGGTATGTTGATAAATGCTACGTGGCACAAGGACCTGTTTTGAAACCCCTGGCATAAGTTATGGAATCAGCACACTTTTATCAATTGATAGGCTAGCTCCCTTCTTGGAGCAAGTGCTTCCCTTCAATTAGCCAAGTCCAACAGCTCATTAAGGTCCGCAAACTCTCTGTTTTAACTGCAGACTCACGCTGGTATTTTTTTTTTTGTTGAAATCATAGTTGCTTGCATCAGTGCTTTTGGGAGATGCGCCCAGTATGTTTGCTGTGTAGCTAACTAACAGTTAGGGGCCTCGAAGTTACACATGTCTGCTTTGCTGGTTATGTGGGAGTACGCCGGCCCCTCTTGCCCACTTGTGGTGCCAGGTCTGAAAGTCATGCAATAAGCAACAGTAATTTCTTGTTTAGCTACATTCAAAGTTGCTAATATTAGCTCTTGAACTGATTAATTGTAACACTGGCTAGCTGGCTGGCAGAGATGGGGACTCGAGTTTGTGACTCGGACTCAAGTCGCACTTAAGTCGCACACACAGAGACTTCAGATTTGGACTCGTGCTCAAAAGACTTCAAACTCGACTCGGACTTGTGTCTTGGGACTCGTGAACAATCGTTATGTTTTCTTTTTTCCTTTCCATTTTTTTTTTTTGGGGGGGGGCATATAAACATTGGGGAAACTGAAATGTCTGACGAGCTTAGATGATTTATTGTCATTGTTACAGAATAACAACGAAATTACGTTTGGAGAGAAAGTGCTTCGGGCTGCTGCAACGTGCGTCGCGCTGCCAACTCCACTTTCTTCTTCAAAAATTAAAGGCTCCAGAAAGAAAACATATTGATGACATCAGACATAATATACACATCAGGTTTATAACACGACACGCTGGAAAAGCTTAATGTCATTCCTTCCTTTTTGACGTGGTAACCATATTACACATCGGGTGTGCGCCTCGCGGCCTCACACACTAGTACCTGAGATGACCCTATGGTGACCGACACACCTGCAGCTGCTGCCGTACCCTTTATAGTTACGTTTGGTTATAAAAATTTCAAACAAGACGGCGCCAACAAAAGAAGCGCTGACTGCGAAGTCTGCAGTCCCAAGATTAAGGACACTGGATCAACCACATCAAATTTTATCAGGCACCTGAAAAGTCACCCGGATAGGTCAGTCACATTAGCACCCATGGACGGTTAGCAAACATGTTTAGCTCAGCATTAGCTATATTTAACTTAGCTTACGACTGGCTTTGGAACTGAATATTTGAATAGATGAGTGAATGTTAGTTTGCTTGTCACACTTGTTTGCATGGAGTGGCGTTAACATGATGTTTTAAAAAAAAGTTGGGTAACGGTTTTCATCTACGTTCTATTGCCATCATCTACTGACTAATGTTAAACGTTGAAAAATACATAGTTACACTGTTGGTTTACAGGCAGGTTACAGGTTAATTGTTGACCACGTAACATTAATGTTACAGGCTTACCAGGTTACCATTACACTGGGTTTGAGTGAGAGGATAGAGGAATGTTTTAAATAATAGTAGACTTAAAAGATGTCATTAGAGTCCCATGTGTAATTGAACAATGTGGTTGCAGAGTGCACACTTAACTTTTTTTCCCCCACTGGCCAAATGGCTAGCATAGTGAATGTTGAAATTTTAACAGGCACTCAATAGATTACCATTGTTATTTTGGCTGGTGAGTGCAGCGTACAGTACCAGGCACTTGCATAATTTACTAGCATTTGATTGGTGTTAATTTTGTGTCCAGCAGATGTAGCCCACTTTAACTGCGATTGGATGATTAGTTGTTATTGCAATATTTTCCTGCTATCCTGAGTCAGTCTGTCATACTAAAGTGTGATGTTTTGCACAAATTAGAAGGATGTTAATTAGCCTACAATGCCTTTGACTGGGTGAGGTGTAACATTTTCTATATTTGCTCTTATTATGGTCAAGGTATATTGTAACTGTACGTTCATGTTGGAAGAAAACGGTTTCCTTTAAAGGATATAATTAATTGTGTGTTTTCTTCATATTGCATTGCAGTTTAAAGTGGTCATATAACAAACAACTAATCAGTTCTGATACTTTATGCTAATAGATAAAGGAGTGATAAGACTACAGTAAATGCTCTGAATTTCTTAGATATAGCTGTGCAGTATTCTTAGTAGACCGAATAGCAGCAGATGATGGAAGGCTCATTACAACAAGAAGAGACATGACACTCTTATTTTTTAGAGACTGGAGACTTGACTTGGACTCGTGACCAAAAACTTGAGACTTGACTTGGACTTGCAAAAAAAGACTAGTGAATATCTCTGCTGGCTGGTGAAACTAAGCAACAAAAACTTTAAAAACACAGACAAATGGGCTATTTGCTAGCTTTTGCTCCTGTGCCTTCAACTTGCCACAGTGCATTATATTCACTTCATGTTAAGATATCAGCAAAGAGAATATCTTGGATGCCTTCATCTGTTTGCCTTTTATTTCCTCTACAGCCTCTCACACTGCACCACCTCACTGTTCAAAAAAAGTATCATCCATCCCTCTTTTCACCTCATCCGATGAGACCGATATTGATAAAGAATGGTATGGTTTGCAACCCTTACACTCCAAATGTGATAGAATTTCTGAAAACAACTAAAACACAACAAGCGATTGTTTAAGTTGTGGAGAAGCACTTAAATTGTCCATTCCATTTTCTGTTCTCAGCAGAATCAGTTGGTGGCACTGAAATGGAGACAGAGGCATAAATGCCCATTGTTTATTTGTTTTGTTTGTTAATTTATTCATTACTTCATTGTGTTAATTTGCTAAATTGTATTCATAATAAAACAAATTTTTATTGAAAAGCAAAAATATGGTAAGTTGTGTATTGGCCTGCATTTTGATATTGTAATCGATTTCTGAAAGCATCTTGCGCACTGAGAGTTAAAAGTGAGCTGCCCAGTCATTGCATTTATTTTTTATTTTTACAATAAAAAGCTTCATGATTGGTTAAATAAGAGCGGCCCCCGAAATACTGAATCCAGATACAGTAAATGAGCTCCCTTGGCAATGAGTTCTTGTGTTGAAGGGCATGGATATGTCTTTTGAAGATCTGTTGGTGTAGATAGGAATATTCACACCTTCTTTATTTGCCTTGAGATACATTTTAGCTGTTAAAGCAATTAACTCTATATAACTTGCTACAGATGGGCAATAGCACAAGCAGGGAAATCACTGAAGCCCCCTCAGGTAGAATATAGAGTGAAACAAAAACCTGCACCCACACTGGCCATTTCTGGTTAAAATTAGGCATCCCTGAGATTGCTAAGTCCACCACTTAATACATTATCACCTCATTCTAATGTACATGTCATGAAGTAAATTCTATATTACATATATTTCTACTTTTATTAGCCATAAATATAAATTTAACATGTAGTGCCGAAGGTCGTATGTTTGGCACAAATGAGACAAAATAGTGTTAGCTCAACATTGACTGCCAACCTTGGGCCAACTGGTTGGTTTGCGTCAAGATACGGTGGCCCAATGTTGGCCCAATGCTCTCTCGCTAACTGCCCCCAAACTGGTTACGATGGCCGATGGCCGATCGCCGGACAAAATGACGTTGGCCCAACGTTGGGCCAACCAATCTGCTCACGTTTGCCCAACGTTGGCCCAACATTATATTGTTAGCTGTGAAAGAATAAAGGTTAATTAATCTTTTTGTCACAATCATCTCTTAATCATCACAAGCTTAATTAACCAGAAAAAAGGTCAAATTGATTGATTGACAATCATGCATCGCAAGTGGAAACGGGTTGACAAAATCTAGTCAAAGGTTGAAAATTCTTTCTGAACTTTCTGAACGAACTGTCCGTTTGATCTTAAGGTAAAATAAGCAGGTCATCAATATTGAAAGAGATCCTCTGTGTGCAATGGCGTTGAAAGTGACACATCAGAGCTATAAAAACTTCTCCAACAGGCATCATAATTACCATAGGTTCACTAGCCAGCAAGCTGTACCTCAGCGATTGTTTTGGAACCAGCTACCAAATTAGCCAACGTCCCAAAAATATAAAAGTTTGGCCGGATGAAACTGCCGCAAAACCTCAGATAAGTACTTACCTATGACAGCTGGTAAAGTTAGTCAAGTTGGGGCAAGAAACAAGTATCGCCTTAATATGATGATCATTTACAAAGATTTTCGTTAGTTAACGTCAGTTAGCTTACTAGCGAACTAGGTGGCTATATCCAAACAGCAACTTCATTTAATACGCCATGGCTCACACTGCAGTCAAGACATTATGACGATACCCGAAAGCCTCCCGAGCATATGCATGCGCTCCCCAGAGGCTGATTGGTTGTATGCACATAAACGTCATTTTTCAGCCAAACTAAGTCACGAAAACTGCTCCCGTTGCTATGTGGCTCGGGAACTTGGAATTCCACAGGCCAGTGAGTTAGGATCAATGAAACATCATTATGATTTTTGAATCGCATTTTTTTGTTACTAAGATAAAAATACGTTTTGGATTTTTGAGATGAATGCACCCATCTTTTCAGTTTTGTTTTTTATTTATTTACTTTTATTTTATATTGGAATTTGGACTTCGGCTACTATGCTCTTGTAGAAAATGTTTGGACCACGAGACCCTCAAAGAATCCTCCACAGCCACCACTGACACCTAATTCTAATAAGTATAATACCAATCATGTTAGCATAACCCAAACTTTGTCAGCTGCTGTCCATAAATGGCAGGTTTAAGCAGAAATACTAGGTCTGCTTGACTTATCGATCCTTTACCTGACTGTTGTGCAGTTGAGAATCTGTGGCCTCTATCATGGTTCCAAAATGTCTGCAGCTGAATTGTTTTGTGTGTCCATGGTGAAGTGGTGAAGTCTGTGGTGAAGTAGCAGACAAATTTGTAATTATCACTTTTTTCTCTCAGTCCCGTCCTTCTATCGTCTTGGATCTTTGTTCTCTAAACTATAGGCATGAGTCATTCATGAGTAAGTTCATTAGTTGCGAGTGAATGAACTGAATCACATTCCCCCTGCTAAAAATAAACAAATCATCTATTGCGCATGTACCATATAAAGGGTGTACCCTGGTATACAAAATGTGTTAACCTTTTTTCCTTAATTCTGTAATTCATACCATTTAGATATATTCTGATCCAAAGATGCTCATTTTCCATCGGTGTAGATGCCGACAAATGCGTCCGTCGGCAGGTCATGTGCAGAGCGGTGAGGATGACGAAGAGGAGGAGGAAGAACAAGGAGAGGAGGAAGAGGACCTTTACCTGTGCATGTGTGTGTCTGTGTGTGTATGCATGCGCGCGTGTGTGTATAAATTGGTTAGTGCATTCAAGTGTTTCATTAACCTGTGTGCCTGACATTCAATATACAGCGCTCTCCATAATTACTGGCACCCCTGGTTAAGATGTGTTAAAAGCCTTAAAATAAATTCAATTTTTATTGCAGAAGCAGACTCTCACACTGAAAATTGTAGAAAAATGTAACCTTCAACTCAAGTGAATTTTAAGGGGAAAAAAATCCCAGACCAAGAAATAATTATTTTTCATAAAATGACCTGTTCAACAATTATTGGCACCCCAAACAATTCCTAGGAAAAAAATGTAATTAAAGTATTTCTGTCATTTCAATAGTAGTTTACAAAGTTAATCAGAGTATCTAGGAACATTTAATTAGTAATTCATCACTTCCTGTTTCCCTGGGGTATAAATATGACCTGACTCAGCGGCCATTTCTCTTATCCACTCTTCAACATGGGAGAGACAAAGGAACACACCATTCAAGTAAGGCAGGTGTGTGTCGACCTTCACAAGTCAGGCAATGGCTACAAGAAAATAGCCACTCGCCTGCAACTGCCCATATCTACTGTCGGAGGAATCATTAAGAAGTTTAAAACAACTGGAACAGTGGTAAAAAAACTGGACGACGACGCAAGGTTATTTTGCCACCACGCACAGTGAGGAGGATGGTAAGAGAAATAGAGAGTTCTCCAAACATTATTGTTAAAGAATTGAAAAAAATGGTAGCATTTTAGGGTCACAAAGTCTCCAAAACAACCATCAGGTACATGCCACCTACACGCCAACAAGCTGTTTGGGAGGCATGCAGGAAAAAAACCTTTTCTCACTCACAATCATAAACGCAAACGTCTGGAGGTCACTAAGCAGCACTGGGACTTCAAGTGGGACCGTCTGCTTTGGTCAGATGAGACCAAGATAGAGCTTTTTGGCAACAAACACTCTAAGTGGGTCTGGCGGAACATAAAAGATGAGTATGCAGAAAAGCACCTCATGCCCACTGTGAAGTATGGGGGAGGATCAGTGATGCTGTGGGCCTTTTTCTCTTCCAGAGGCCCTGGGAACCTTGTTGGAGTGCATGGCATCATGAACACTTTGAAATACCAGGACATTTTAAATCAAAATCTGGTGGCCTCTGCCGGAAAGCTGAAGATGAGTCGTCACTGGGTCTTTCAGCAAGATAATGACCCTAAACGTGGCCAAATCTACACAGAAATGGTTCACCAGACAGAGAATCAAGCTCCTCCCATGGTTCTCTCAGTCCCCTGACCTCAACCCCATTGAAAACCTGTGAAGTGAGCTGAAGAGGAATTGTCAATTACTTTCAGCTTAAAAGTGTTGTGCTTACAAATCAGCAGTTTTTCAACATTTCTTCAGCAATTTCCTTTGCCTCTCAGCTTTCAAGCACCTTCATTTCATAAGCCAGCCTCTTCCACTTTTCTCGCTAAAGCAAGCACATCCATTTTCTTCAGAAAATTTAACCTTTTCTAGTTCTTTAATAGAAGCTGACCTGTATTAACCCAATAAACCCTACATCAGGTGCAGCAGCCATCCATCCTTTTCATAACTCTGTGACATTACCCATAAATCATAGCGGCTGCAGGTTCTTCTCCTCTGGTTTATGTGTTTGTTTACGGTTGCATAGCTTTAAACACCAGCTCATGGAGGTGGATTCACAGTACGAATGTTTTAACCTGCCTGTTGTGTTCGGTCAAATCTGACCGATTTACAAGTTTTCTCTCCAAAAAAATGCAGTTAATTTCATCTGTTTGTCATCAGGTTCCATGACTTAATTCATCCATGGCATCTGAACGCATAAAATAAATTTGGATAATTTTGATTAAATTTTGTGTTTTATTCAACTTGTATACACCTGTGGTGTTCCCGGTCAAAAATGACCGGTCTTTAGAAATGAATGGGTGAGACCACAATTAGTCTATAAATTTGAGTCCAAGCACTTTTCCGCACTCCAACATGCAGGTGTCTTTGAGCAGATACACACTCACAAACACACACACACTCACACACACATACTCACAAACACATACACACACACACACAAGCACACACACACACATACACAAACACACTCAAACACACACACTCACAAACACGCACACACATACAAACACACTCAAACACACGCACTCACAAACACACACACACTCAAACACACACACTCACTCACACACACACACACACAAACACACTCAAACACAGGCCCTCAGAAACACACACACACATATACGCACACTCACTCAACCACACACACTCAGAAACACACACTCACACGCACACAAGCACACACTCACAAACACACAAACATACACACTCAAACACACGCACTCACAAACACACACACTCAAACACACACACTCACAAACACGCACTCACACACACACTCACAAACACACACACATACACAAACACACGCACTCACAAACAAACACACACATATACACACACACACACTCAAACACACACCCTCACTCAACCACACACACTCAGAAACACACTCACACACGCACACTCACATACTCACACACACATACACACACAGCTTCCGTGGCAACCCCCAACGGAACCTATCTCTGATAGAATTTTTATGGCCATAGTGGAACCCCTCATGCAAAGGCGGCAGCACCTTTACTGAACACCATCCTCTGCTGCATTCAGGCGCGTGCAGGCCCATCTGGACGCTCTGGGCTTTTCCCGGTGGCCTGTGTCCTTATTGGCCTGCCTGGCTGCCAATAAATAAAATGCAGCCACTGGCCCGCTGTTTCCAGGCGGAGAACACACACTTGTTGCAGCAGCAGCAGCGCTGGCAGCACTATGTTGACAGAGAACACGCCCCCTCACTGCATAGTGCACACGTAGCCAACATGAACTCTGTGATCAGAGGGTAGGATCGATCGAAATTACAGCGATCAACGTTTTTCTTTTAGAGGATTCGTATTGTGACTGGTTAGTTGCTTTATGGCCCGCCTCTACACAGCCAAAACACTGGACGTGTAGAGAAGCACATGGAGCAGTATGCAAGAGGAGGGGGGGTGAGTGAGAGAGTGTTGCCAACTTAGCGACTTTAATCGTTACTACTCTCGACATGCAGCGGGTGCTTCCGTCGGCCTGTCCCCCGTCACAGAGCACTCACAGGCGGCCCAGTCCTCTCGCAGCCGCCCCTCTTAGCTGGAGTCGGAGCAGGAGATGTTCACCCCTCCGTGTCCGAACTGCAAATGAATCGCACATGTGAACCCGCTGCTATTTCTCAGTGTTGGTTTACAGTCACGGCGGGATAAATGTGATTTTTTTTGACTAAATAAATAACTGTCAGGCATGCAAACTCCTCACTTTTCCGCGAAATTCGCCGTTTTCAGTTCGAAATGGGCCATGTACGCGAATTGCGTACAGAGGGGGGTTAGCGAGCGACCGAGCGAGCAGAACAGTGGACCGCAGAAAACTACATAGACCTACATTACACTCGTCTCGTGAGAGCAAATGACTGACGAGATGCTCCAATTGAAGAGGCAATTTACACCAATTTACAAGGCGCCCCCTTCTTCCTAATTTTTTTAGCTCGCCGGTCCGCGTCCGTCCGCGTGCAGAAAAACTTTAACCTTGCCTATAACTTTTGAACCTTGAGAGATAGGGCTTTCATACTTTGCATGTGTACTCCTTGATGCCAGACCTACCTACCAATGCCAAAATTGCTGACCTCGTGACCTTGACCTTGAACCGACCTTTAGAAAACTTAAACCTTGCCCATAACTTTTGAACGGTGAGAGATAGGGCTTTCATACTTTGCATGTGTACTCCTTGATGCCAGACCTACCAACCGAGGCCAAAATTTCTGACCTCGTGACCTTGACCTTGAACCGACCTTTAGAAAACTTTAACCTTGCCCATAACTTTTGAACGGTGAGAGATAGGGCTTTCATACTTTGCATGTGTACTCCTTGATGCCAGACCTACCTACCGAGGCCAAAATTTCTGACCTCGTGACCTTGACCTTGAACCGACCTTTAGAAAACTTTAACCTTGCCCATAACTTTTGAACGGTGAGAGATAGGGCTTTCATACTTTGCATGTGTACTCCTTGATGCCAGACCTACCTACCAATGCCAAAATTTTTGACCTCGTGACCTTTACCTTGACCTTTGTTGTCTTTGTTGTCTTTCTGACAACTCTTGTTCTAATGGTGCCAGCCTGCAGCAATTTACCCACGAAAGAAATCAGCTCAAGGCCTCCATTGTGGAAATTAAAACCTGCAGCAAGGTAAGGCATAAACAATACAGTTATACATTTCTTAAAGTGATAGCCTATGAACAGCTTTATAAATCATAGTCAATGTTGTCGTTAGATGAATTCCTGCACTTGGAACTTGCGCTGGTTTCGTTAGTGCCTACTGTGCTGTCCGTAATTCATTCTGCCATTAATAGGCTACACGGATCTTTATAATCCTGTAGAATGCTCCATTCACTTCCCAACATTTTATTGTGACATTTCTTGATAACAGACCATTGTATAGCCTACAACAGGCTGCTGTTAAAGTGAAACAGAACGTTGCCATTAGGGTAAATTAACTAATCAGTAAAATTGAATTTATTCCTCGATATTTGACCGCCTCGCATAACGTTATCCTGGCCTATCACATGAACTGAACAGTAGGTCTACCGATGTGATGTTTGAGAGAGTTTTAGCTAGACGAGCAAGCCTGTCTCTTCCACAACTTTTTTAAGAGTAGCTTAAACCTAAATAGGTCGCGGGCCATCTCCCTTGCATGTATAATTTCGAGGGAGACTCATTTTTGGGAACAGATGAAAGGCTAAATAGGCCTACCATCTCAGTCACGTATTTTATAATTAGTCACGACTCTCCGCCATGTGGCGATGGGTGGTATTGCTTAGACCTCGCCCTGATGAGTAAAGCACATCTCCTTTTCTTGAATTAAAATAATAATAAATTATCAATAGCTATAGCTTTTTGTGGGTATTTTAAAACAGTTGTGCAAATGTTTTAACCAGTATCATCAATGAAATTAGAGAAGTATGGAAGTTAGTTAAGTTTAATGTAGGTTGATAAAGGCATGAAAAAATGCATAAGGTGTGCCTATTAAAAAGTGACTTTCCATGTTACTGTTTACTGCTAAGAGCTAGCCTACATGTGGTGATATACATTGTGTTGTACCAAGCACATGATCAGAGAGTAAGTGTAGCCTATACTGTAGCCTACCTGTTGTCACTGACAGGGCATGTGATCTTTGTCCAGGCCAAAACAAAAAATGACATGTGCATAACTTGTTGATTTAGATTTAGGTATTCATGGCAAAAAGATTATGTGATCATTGTCCAGGCCAAAAAGGAAGAAAAAGGACCTGTGCATAAGTTATAGTTGTTTTGAATTGTCGTCCCAATAAAAAAGAGATGAATATGGTACAGTATTCTATTCAAGATGCCTCTGGTGATGCATGTTTCTATAACGCAGACTATGAAATTTACGTTTCTGTTCGCGCCATGTGTCTGTGCGCCCTTCTCACCTTTTTCACCCATGACCAGTTTGCATGCCTGAACTGTACTAATAAAGATACTCGCCTCGTCCAGACAGTTCTGTGTGTGTTTGCATTTCACCGTGACACAAGCTAAACCTCTAGCTTAACATGGCTCAGTCTAAACTGAACAGTCAAAAGTACAGAAAGGAGTGGGAATCAAACCCTGAATTCAAAGGCAGGTTGAAGCAGTTTATTGGGGATGATACTCGGGCATACTGCATATATTGCAAGGCTGATTTCAATGCCAAACTAAGCGATATAAAAAAACACATGGCAACTCCAAAACACATGCACAATGTGTATTATGCAAATTAGGTAATGACGTCATTTATTGACTTTTAGGACAGCCAATACAATAGTATTATATTCAATATTGGTATTCTTTTCAGCTATTGTAAGCTGGCATGACATCTAAACGATTTGCTGACAAAATAATACAAACATGTTTTTGTGTAATTCTGCACATTATATAAATAATATAGAACAAAAGGACACAGTATGATGTAGAGAAGAGATTAGAGAAGACAAAACTGGTATGGTATGGAGGACTGTGTGGAGCTGTCATCATGGTTGTGTTTAATAGAGTGTTGCTGTGTGGCTGTCAGTCTAATTGTGTTATTGTAGTTGCTATGACAACTCAAAATGCTGCTTAAAGTCGTCTTTTTTTGGAGAAAAACCCCCACAAATTTTTCGCCGCGCACACTTTGCATCCACCGCAACACTTCAGTGGCCTGCTCGCTTGATAGTCTCCCGGCCTGTATTGGATCCCCAGCACGCCCCTGGCTGCATTGGTGAGAGACGTGCAAGCATCAGCACCAACATCTACACCAACCACAGGAGGAGGACACAAAAGGAAGAGGCGTCAACTGTGTGCACCACGAGATAAAAAAAACAAGCTTGATGTGCCACAAACGCAGTGTATACATTTGCTAAGAACATGCAACAGCCACAATACATTGCCCAACATGTTCATGAGAGGACAAAATATGAGTGAAGCAAGTGATTGACATATTGTGAAGATTTTGTTTTTGTTATCAGTAGTGTTATTGTTGATCTTCAAAAAGAATGAAAACAGTTGGAGAGCTAAGGAGGTGAAGAGCAAAGATGAATTATGATGCACCACTGAGGAACACTGGAATAACACTTTGGTACTACCTGTTGTTTGTTTTAAGGGATGATGGGAAAATAGTTGTTAATGTGTACATTCAGTCTAAGGTTCAGACATTACTTTTATAACATGGTTAAGTTTTCCTGTGCATATTTGGGCTTTTGTTTTACTACATAAATCATACCGGTCAGTTTTGACCTGGAACACAAAAGATGTTATTTTGTGCCACTATTTGGAAAATTTAAATGGTTTCAAAACAATGTCTTTGGTAAACATTGAAATGAAGTACTCTGTGATAAATACGATGATATGTTTCATCTAAGTACTTCGTTTAGTCAAAATAATATCTATATAATGTTTTTTTCCCTAAAAAACTAGTTGTATGACCTCAGGTAAATTAGGCCTACAGCAGATAGGCCTACATAGCAAATAGAAGTTCAAAACTTGTAATGTTCACAAGAGCTGAAGTTCATAAAAATATCTAACACAACATTAGGTGATAATATATGCATCATTGTGGATTTATAATCAACTAGTGTTACCGGTCACATGTAACCGGGAATAATGAGTGTTAGGCTAAACGAACAGAACTGGAGGGTTAAAAAGTCATGAGGACTATTCCTAAGAATGCCTCACCCATCACTTTTCACGGAGTGGGCTGACCAAGGGCTGACAGTGGCCCTATGTTAGCTACGTCGACATAATTATTAACTTCCGCGAAAGGAAGTTGGCAGGAAGTATGTATGATCCGTGCCGTTTGCCTGTTTGTTTGTTTGTCAACAAGATAACTCAAAAAGTAATGACCAGATATCTCTAAAATTTTATGGGTGGGTCGCTATTATACCAGGGATGGATGCAATTGATTTTGACGGCGATCGGTCAAACAACATGCCCACCAAAGCAACTATCTAGAAATCCCATGTTGCAGGTATACAGGATCTTGCAAAAGTAGGAGTGTCATATGAAAGTAGTTATTTTGCAACAAATTTTGCATTTGTTGCAAGCTTTACTGAGCAACAAACCTAAAATTTGCTCAACGACTTTCATAACTTTCTCATTTTGTTTATCACATAACTGAAAAATTTCACGGAAAGCAAATGTAATTTCCCTTTGCGCCCAATGTACGTACGCACTGCGCTAACCACATTGGGAGTGACTATTGACCCGACGGTCGGGTGAATAAGAAACCATCTCTATTGGCCCGACGGACGGGTGAATAAATCGTAGCTTGCTATTCGCCCGATGGTCGGGTGAGTAAGAAACCGTTCTCTATTGGCCCGACAGTCGAGTGAATAAATCGTACCTTGCTATTCGCCCGACAGGATAGACTGGTCAACTGCTACTGTATATGGGGCATCTATAGGGACATAAACCAGTCTATTCTCGCGTGAGATCTCGCGTTGTTGCCATTTTTAGAATTTCCGCGCCACTGCCCCTATTGTTATCGTGTTATTGTTCATTTTGTATGCTCAGCGTTTATCAGCTTAAATCTATCGAAAATTATTGAAAGAAGCGGCATGCGACACACGAACGAAAAATCAACATTTCATCCTTTATATTGATATATAGTGATTTTAAGCATGAGTGAATGGTCTCACACATGGCATGTTGTTTCAAGAGAAACTCACTTAATTGAGATCATGCCACTGTGAAGTGGCTTCACTGAAGAATGCGGCTTGCGATGTATAAACAAAGTTTCAGAAAGCAGTTAGTGCATGCGTAGTAAGCAGTGTTTACTTGGATTGAAATTTGTAATTTTGTATAATATTGGCAGGCTTACTATAAATGAAGAAAATATATAAAATGTATTTTTTTTATTTTTTTTATTTGATAAACAAATAATAATTAAATAAATGAATGAAGATATATTCATTTATTTATCGAAGTGCAAATATTATCCGAGTGCAAATATAAGTGTAAGTGCATTTTTTTTTCATTTTTTTAATTTATGCAATTTTTCATTCTTTTTTTTTTGTAAATAAATAAACCAATAGATGATTAAATAAAAAATAGAATATATCCTTTAAATTTCTTTAGGTGCAAATATTATTTGAGCACTAAAATAAAAGTGTTATTTTTTTCTCATTTATTTATTAATTCATGCATTCATTCATTTATTTATTTATTTACTTATTTATTTATTTTTATCTATTTATTTATTTATGTGAGTATGTATGATGTTCGTGGTGCCGGCTCTAGTACATGTAATAGCATTATAGGTACTGTACTAGTATTGGTTCTTTTGTCCGATTTACCTGAGTGAAGATTATCATTGTTATTACTATCAAATCGCTAGGAACTCAACACAATAAACAAAATATGATCCTTGTCAGCTGCAATGATTTTTAATGAGCAAATTTTATATCTGGAAGCCCATCAATCAACACATACAGCCCACTGTACCACCTACGATCACTGGGTTAAAATGCCCTATAATTACGTCATTTTCAATTTGCAGGGAATTTAACACTTTATAACATTGACCTTGACCATTGACCATTGACCATGGTCACTGAAGGAGCAACAACTCCGAACAGCGACTGCAGCGACTGCACGCAATACAGAAATGCAACAGCAGAGTCGGGAGAAAAGTTGAGTGATAAACTTTCTTACAAGCTCTGTAATAGAGCCCTTTTCTCTGAACTAAGAAAATGGGTAAGCCAGGGAAAAGCAGGGAAAAAGAGAAACCAGGCTTGCTGGATCCCTTAGCAATTATGGAGGCCCTCGATGAATTGAGAAATGAAGTGAGGGAGTTGAGGGTCAGTATGAAGGAGCAGGTGGACCGGCTTTTGGAGGATAACCGTGATCTCAAAAAAGAGATTGCCAAGAAAGACACGGAGATTAAATCTTTAGCAAGCAAACTGGAGGAGCTGGAACAACAAGAGAAACATAATGATGTAATCCTGACCGGGCTCAAAATCAAACCCAGGAGGTATGCCAGGGCAGCAGGGAATGGTGATGAGCCAGACGAGGAGGATAATAAATCTGTGGAAATGCAGGTGGCGGAATTCCTTCAGTCCAAAAATATTTCTCTGGACCAAAACAATGTGGATTCATGCTATCTGCTACCGAAAAGAAATGGAAGCGGAGACCAGAATACAGCACGGGTCTTGTTGTTACGACTTACGAGCAAAAAGCACAAGATTTCTCTGTTGAAGCAAGGGAAAAATCTCAAAGGATCCAATGTATTCATGAATGAAAACCTCACAAAGCATAATGCAACCATCCCATGGAAAGCTCGTCAACTAAAGACAGAGAGTAAGATACACAGCACTTGGTCGGCTAACTGCAGAATTTTCATCAAACCAAATGGATCTTCACCGGAAACCACCAGACCGGTGCTGATCAAGATGATGCAGGATTTGGAGAAGTTCGACCACTGAGGCAGGTTGAAATCCTTGACAGATATTTATGAGCAGTTATCAACCTACAGAAATACATTTTTCTCTGATCAGCAAGACAAATGATCCAATGATCCAAACTGTTGATCAGGGAAATTGATTTTTGACAGGAAGTCACCATCTTTCAGGAATAGACCCTAATGAAGAAATCGATCCGGATCGATCCGGACAACTTTGTGTGTAAGAATAGACTGAATAAAGCAGGTGGGGGTGTTGGCCTATTTATTGATGAGGCCATAAACTTCCAGGTAATAGAATGCAAATCATATGTTGTGGAAAATGTAATGGAATGCCTTACAATTGAGATTCCCAGATTGAAAGGTAAAAATACGATTATTTGTTGTGTGTACAGAGCACCGGATTCGCAAATTGATGTTTTTAGCAAATGTATGGGTGAATTACTCACTAATACAAGCCATAAAAATGTTTTTATGTGTGGGGACTTTAATGTTGACTTGATAAATCCAAATAACAGCTCTATAATAGAGGATTATATTGACACGTATGCCATGGGTATGCAACCATTAATTACAAAACCAAGCAGGATTACTAGGCATAGTGCCACTTTGATAGATAATATCTATACTAATGTACTAGATTCTGAAATATTATGCGGCATCATGATAAATGACATTACCGATCATCTGCCAGTCTTTGCTATTTGTGATTGTAAGCTAGATATAAAAGACCAGGCTAGATCAAAAATCCTGGAACATACAGAAATCAGAAATAAAAGTGAAAAAAGGCTAAAGGAACTAGAATTAGATATGTTGAATCAAAAATGGGATAATGTATTAGCAGAAAACGATCCAAATAGAGCATATGAGGCTTTCCTATGGACTGTTAATTCTCTGTATGATACCCACTGTATAGTCAAAACAATCAATAATCTAAAGCAAAACAAAGAGAGAAGACCTTGGGTTTCAAAAACACTGCCTAGTGCCTGTAAGAAAAAAAATACTTTGTATAAGCAGTTTCTGAGAGAAAGAACTGAGAAAGCAGAAATAAGGTATAAAAGTTACAGAAAGAAAATTACACGCTTGTTGAGGAAGCATAAAAAAGAGTATTATGAAAAGCTTATATTAGAAAATAAACATTACACCAGAAATCTTTGGAATATAATAAAGAATGTCTCTGGGAGGGCTCCGAAGAGGGAGTACCCTGCCTTCTTTAATATTCATGGAAAAAAGGTAGAGAGCATGGAATTGGTCGTCGAAAATTTTAACAGTTTTTTTGTGAATGTTGGGCCAGAACTAGCAATGGGTATTGAATCCTTACGCCTAAGATGGGACTACCTTGATAAGGATGAGGAAGTCCAAGACACAATGACATTAACTCCTGTTACTGAATCCGAAATTAGATCGATTCTGAAAAATTGTACAGCTAAGACATCTGTTGACGTAAACCAATTAGATATGAAATCACTGAAAACACTAACTAACGCAATTGTAACTCCACTTATGCATATATGCAATCTATCCTTCTCCTACGGAATGTTTCCAGATAAAATGAAGATAACGAAGGTTATCCCTCTCAACAAAAGCGGGGATAAATATGATTTCTCAAACTATCGTCCTGTCTCCATTTTACCTCAATGCTCAAAAATCTTAGAAAAGCTCTTCAATGATAGATTGGACAAGTACATTGATAAACACAAACTACTATGTAACAGTCAGTATGGGTTCAGGAAAAAGCATTCGACAGCACTAGCCCTAACAGAATTTATTGAGATGATTAAAGATTCACTAGATTCAAAGTTATATTCTGTAGGTATATTTATTGATCTTAAAGGGATAGTTCGGGATTTTTTTCTTAGCTAAAAGTGTGTCTATCCAGAAACTATTAAACCTCAAGTCTCATAAAATAATATATTCAGCCCTCAAAGCACCCCACTTGCATTACTGCGCTGAAGTATGGGGTCACACTTACAAAAATACAATAGAATCTTTATTTAAACTCCAAAAAAAGGCCCTTAGAATTATTCATTGCGTTCTGAATGGAACTCATACAAATGATTTGTTTATCAAGGCAAAGTTTCTTAAATTACAGGATATAGTAAAATTCATCTCCTTGCAACTTGTATATTTAGGATACCACAAAGACTTGCCTAGAAATATACAAAGCCTATTTCTTCAGCGTGATTGTATCCAAAATACCAGAGGCAGAATGTTGTTGCAAACAAGAAAGGTCAGAACGACTCGCAGGGAGCACTCGTTATCTGTGGCTGGAGTCAGGGCATGGAACGTACTTGATGATATTATAAGAATGGCAGAAGAGCTGAAGGCCTTCAAATATTTGTTGAAATGTGCATATCTGAGTAACTGTAAACAAGTTCAATATTGTTAAATCTGTACCTTTGTATCTACTGGACACTCCAGACCATCTGTCCGAAAGACAACTGTCACTGCACATTACTACAGACAGCTGAACCAATATGGATCTTATAAGCTGGTCGTTAAATGTAATCGACAAAATTATCTCCACGAGGCGGTCAGGTTCTGGAAAACCGACATGCCCGAATGGGACATTCCCGGCCGGTTACACCATGGATGCATGGGGAAAGTGGCGTTCGCTGTGTTTGGCAGTCCTGGGCATCGAGGATGTAGAGGACGTCTATCTAATTGGATTCATGATAGCGAGTCTGCTATCATTGGGGTTTCGTCTGTTTTTGATTGACCATAGGATAAAGAAAACTTTGAAAAGCATGGCTATCCTTGATAGAAAGCTCAATAAAATTGGATTCGGCGTCAAGGAAGGTCACGATGGACTGCACATTCTGCGAGAAGTCATTACATCCGATAAGCGAAGGGTGAACCAAGGCGATGGAAATGACGACTAATCAAGAGATCCAAGCAAAGATCTGGTATTATTATACCTCTCATCTACTCAAAATTAGCCGGAACAAACCAAATGATTAAGAAAGGGGTTTCGGGGCAATGTCGCATTGGATCAAGAGTGGCATTTGAATCTAAAGTTATATGGACACTCACCTATTCTGTAATTCTGATATTCATAAATCTTACGATCTTATTTTCTGACGTTTAAATCGTAGCGTACATGGACACTAGCTCTGCTGTGATTTATAATCCCTATGATATCTTAACCATAATCAAACTGTTTTTCTGGAAGTTGGGGGCGGGACTTTGACAAGCGATTTCGCTTCTCCCGCGACCCTTTCGGTCATGATACATGATACATGTTGTGTTGTGTTGTAATTGTCATGAAACGACTATACAATCATGCCGAAAAAAAAAAAAAAAAAACTTTAGTTTTATTAAAATATTAAAAATAGCGTTATGTTCAACATTACATTTCAAGTTATCCGCGTTTTACCAGATCCTCAATCTGTGTTTTACCCACACCCCAAAAACACTATTAAACTAGACTGGTACCTTGTCCGGTATCTCACAAGCTTGATCAGAGTCGATGCAACGGGCCGTTTGCGAACTGGTGGTACAGTAGGGAACCAGTCAAACTAACATGATCTCGAACCAGAAACAGGATCGCAAGTCAAATGAAAAAAAATCTATAGATAATATATATACATATGTACTCAGTGTGTTGTTCTAAAATCGTCGGGCAAATAACCTATAAACAGCTTATATACCCGACAGTCGGGCGAATAGACAGTAGCAACATACACACCCGACGGTCGGACGAATAGACAGTAGCAACATATACACCCGACGGTCGGGCAAATAGCCTATAAACAGCTTATATACCCGACGGTCGGGCGAATAGACAGTAGCAACATACACACCCGACGGTCGGGCGAATAGACAGTAGCAACATACACACCCGACGGTCGGGCAAATAGTCTCGGCCAACGATATTGCTCTTCTTACTCAGTCTCTGAGTCACAGACATTCACGGCTGAATGGCAATGCTTTGTAAATTCAGTCAACTGAGTGGCTAGTTAATGTTAGCTCGCTGGGTAACAAACACATATTGGTTTTGAAAAAGTATTGAGTGCATGCTACCTAGCTAAGTACCGTGAGCTTAGTTATGTCAGTGGTGCTTAACTAGCCTCCTGCAGCACTGAGCCACACTGATTCAACCAACGTTACACTCGGTATTCAGTTTGACTTGATAGAAATAGTGAGACTAAGTAATTTCTACCCCCCACGCTCACAGCCAATGCGATTTTGCAAAAGTGATATATAGGGTCATGTCAAAAATATGTTATGACCTGGACTATGGTAAAAGTACTTCAGTTCTGTGATAAACCTTAAATTTCTTAAGACCCATGCTCACTCAGCAGGATTACAACTGTGCTGCCTTGGCGGAGTTTTGCACTCTAGGCGTGCCTCTCGTTACCTTGTGTTTTCTGAAGGCGTTGATGCTGAAGAATTGTGAGATTTAAAAGCAGGGAGGCTTATAATTACCTGCGTAGTAACAAAATAAGGTAAGTGCTGCTCAAGAAACACAGCCACTTCATATTCCTGAAGGCAGTTGTTGAGCCGAGCCAGAGCGTCACTCAAGCTAAACATACAGCGTGGGTAATGCTGAGGGTGAGAGGAGTCGTGGAGACAGTTAACTGCTCAATTATTTATTGCCACATTAAGGAAATCATGTAATCATGCTATTCTGTGGAAGGTAACCTTATTCATTAAACCAGAGCTCCATTCAGTTATCCAAATATCAGAACAATTAAATATATTCACTTTATTGTGCTTTTATTGCCAAATATACATATGCTTATGTTCAGAAGTGACGTGACCTTGCTCGCACAGTTGAGCAGCAAACCAGGGGTGCGTTTCCGAAAAGGGTAGTTGCTAATTAAGCTAACTTACTACATAGTTCGTCTGACCGTCCATTGTCTTACTGAATTAAACAAGAACTTCCCTGAAAAGGACGTTAGGATGGCAGAGTACGTTGCCTTAAAGCCTGAATACATTGCTCATCATTAACCCCTTTGAGCAGAAGCCAAATCTAGCTATCAATGCATTTCCCTGTTAACTGCTTTATAATTCAAGATTTGAGCTTCACAGATGCTACGTGCTGGGGTATTTCAACCACTAACTGGTCGTCCAGTTTCTCTGTCTCCATCCGCTGCGCCGTCGTATGGGGGGGAAGGTGGTGACAATTATAAGGGCCCACAGCCCATTGGGGCCCACAAAACCCACGGTAACCGCTATGACTATATAATTATAACATAACATAACATAACATAACATAACATGAATGGCAAGAACAGGCCTTTCAGCCCAACTTCGTTCACCAGTTTCTTTATACTATTGTGAATATATCCCTTCAGATACTCAGTGACTCAATGGTATCTAGCTTTAAGTCAAGCCTGCTCTTGAAAACCCCCAAGGTCTCTGCCTCAACAATATGGTCAGGTAAACTATTCCACATTGAAATGACTCTTTGGGTGAAGAAATATTTTCGAATATCAGGGCTAAATTTACCTTTGGTCAACTTCCATTTGTGACCCCTTAGTCACAACACTTGGTCGAAGGAATCCTACATATTTCACTTTGTTAATCCCTTTAACATATTTAAAGACCTTAATCAAATCACCCCTCAGTCTCCTTTACTTAAGACTAAAGAGATTAAGGATCTTCAGCCTCTTCTCATAGTTTTCATCTTTTATACCTGGAATAAGCTTAGTGGCTCTTCTCTGAACTTTCTCTAGAGCCTCTATATCTTTCTTAAAATATGGTCTCCAGAACTGTACACAATACTCAAGATGTGGTCTGACGAATGTTTTGTACAAAAGAAGCATCACCTCCTTAGATTTGTACTCAATACTTTTGGCAATGTATCCCAGCATCCGATTGGCTTTTTTTTAACAGCTACAGCACAATGGCAAGAGCCTGTGAGGGTTTGGTCAATAATCGCTCCCAGATCTTTCTCATGTACAGCACATTCCAGTTTTAAACCTCCCATGAAGTAATCTCGTCTAATGGTTTATTACTTACATGTACAACTTTACATTTTGCTACATTAAATTTCATTTGCCACATTTCTGCCCAATTCTGGATTCTTTCCAAATCATCTTGAATCACTTTAGTGGACCCTAAACTATTTGCCAAACCCCCCAATTTAGTATCATCTGCAAATTTAATTAATCTGCTCTCAATATTACTATTAAGGTCATTAATGTAGATGAGGAACAGCAGGGGTCCCAACACCGATCCCTGGGGGACGCCACTCCCCACCATACCTAGCTCAGATGAGATACCACTGACCACCACTCTTTGTGTTCTGTCCTGTAACCAGTTTTGAATCCACTCCAGAATACCTCCTGTAACTCCAATGGAGCTCAATTTAAAAATTAGTCTCTTATGCGGTACTGTATCGAATGCTTTCTGAAAATCCAAGTATATGATGTCATAAGCCCTGCTCTGGTCATAAGTCCTGGTGGCCTCTTCAAAAAATTCCAGAAGGTTTGTCAGGCATGACCTTCCCTTTCGAAAACCATGTTGGCTATCCCTCAAGATACTGTTCCGTTCAAGAAATAAGTCCAGCTCATCTTTTATGATAGATTCCAATATTTTGCACGCAATGCAAGTTAAACTGACTGGCCTGTAATTTCCTGGCTCGGTACGGTCCCCTTTCTTATATATTGGTATAATATTGCCCTGTTTCCAATCATTTGGTATTTCTCCAGTTTCTAAAGACCGCCTGAAGATAGGCGATAGCGGCTTAGGTCATAAGTCCTGGTGGCCTCTTCAAAAAATTCCAGAAGGTTTGTCAGGCATGACCTTCCCTTACGAAAACCATGTTGGCTATCCCTCAAGATACTGTTTCATTCAAGAAATAAGTCCAGCTCATCTTTTATGATAGATTCCAATATTTTGCAAGCAATGCAAGTTAAACTGACTGACCTGTAATTTCCTGGCTCGGTACGGACCCCTTTCTTATATTTTGGTATAATATTGCCCTGTTTCCAATCATTTGGTATTTCTCCAGTTTCTAAAGACAGCCTGAAGATGGGTGATAGAGGCTTAAAGATGATCTCACCAACTTCCCTGAGCACTCGAGGATATAAGCCAACAGGACCTGCCGCCTTATTTGCCTTTAGTTTATGAAACTTGTCTAATACTTCGTTATCCCAAACCTCAATTTCTGCTAAATAATCTTGAGCATTTAAATGCCCTCTGGCCAAATAAAGACCCCCTCTGAGGCAGGATTCTCAACAAAGTAACTGTTTAAGGCATCCGCAATATCCTTGTTATCAAATAGCAGTGATCCCTTTTTATTCTTTATGCACTTAACCTGCTCTTTAACTTTCCTTTTTCTGCTACAGTACTGAAAGAAGCGCTTAGGGTTAGTTTTTGCCCCCTCTGCAATTTGTCTTTCATACAGTCTTCTAGCATTCCTCAGCTCTTTTTTGACCACAGTCCGCATTTTACAGTATTCAGCCTGAGTATTCTCATTGTTATCCTTTATGTAAATCTAATAAAGATTCCTCTTTTCCCTCAAAATCCTACAAATACTTCTTGTCATTCACTGAGGTTTCTGCTTTTTCAGCTTACTTTTGGACACCTTTGGAATGAATCTGCATTGTGATTCAAGTTAAACCCCCTTAAATCTTTCCCACACCTCTTTTACGGACTCACAGTGTCTCCCATTTTATTTCAGTTAGATATGAGTGCATCCTGTCAAAGCTTGCTCGCCTAAAATTGAAAATTTTTGATTTTGAATACACCTTTCTAACTTCCCATGAAACATCAAAATTAACAGCAGAGTGATCACTTGTCCCAAGTGGCTCCAGTACCTCAACATTGCTAATTCTATCTGGATCATTAGAGAGCACTAAGTCTAAAATTGCCTTCTCTCTTGTAGGTTTATTAACACTGCACCAAGAAATTATCATTTATAACATCGAAAAATTCTTCCTCCCCTCTACCCTGGCCTTTCACCATTTCCCAATTGATACCAGGATAATTTAAGTCTCCCATAAAAATAGCCCCTCCACCTCTACAAGCTTGCGTAATCCTCCTAAAAAGCATTTCATTGACTGTACTGTCCAAAGCTGGTGGTCGATAGCATACTCCTATGTTTAAACCTGTGTCGCGTTTGCCAAAGAGCCTGACCCAGATGCATAGACCTAATTGCAATTCATACTAATGCACAAGAGTTAATCACAAAGGCTTGCAATATTGATGAAATAAATTTCAACAACCCCCTTCTTAAAAAAAATCGTGCTCCTCATGCAAAATTGTCTGTGCGTTTTTGCTTGCGAGGTTCGCGAACTACGGCAGTCAATAGTACGCGCAGCCCACACACACCAATCTGGACACCAAAAAATATTGTGAGAGACCGGAGTAAAGTTGGTTTGGTATTCGATATTCGCCAGGCATTCATGGAATATTCTTCTCGAAACCCAAGAAAAACACCAGGCTGCAAAAGCAGACCTTCCTAAATCAATATCTCTGGTACTGGGAAACAATGATCATTTACTCACAATTCTTCGTTAAAACGTTGTGAAAAGCACTGATAGCTGCAGAAGCCTACCGCAGGCGGTCTGACGACGTTCAGACCTGCTGAAACAGCGGAAGCAGTGATAAACGCAAAGCTACTTAAAAATGGAAATAAGCGAAGGTGGACTAGTAAAACCTGGACCATACGAATGCAGTAAGAGTGAAGATGGTTTTAAAATGATTGTCAGGATTGTGAAACGTTCTGCCTATTTTTGAAAACAGAGAAAAGACAAATTTCACTAATTTTTCCGAATTTGACCACATAAAACCAGGTCTAGATCAGAAAGTGCAGGAGTCACACTTGTAAAACTTGGTTTAAATTAATAGTGAGAGCCAGGTAATAGTTTATGAACAGAATACATGGTTGTCAAATGTTTCATTTATTTGTGAAAGCGGAAAAAAGACTAATTTCATAGATTTTTTCCCCCCACTTGACCACATAAAACCAGGTCTAGATCAAAAAGTGCAGGAGTCACACTTATGAAACCTAAATTATATTAACAGTGGGAGCCAGGTGATAGTTTACGAACAGGAATTCTGGTTGTGAAATGTTTTTTTATTTGTGAAAACAGAAAAAAGACCAATTTCAAAGATTTTTCCCAATTTGACCACATAAAACCAGGTCGTGATCAAAAAGTGCAGGAGTCACACTTATGAAATATTAACAGTGGGAGCCAGGTGATAGTTTATGAACAGGAATTCTGGCTGTGAAATGTTTTTTTATTTGGGAAAACAGAAAAAAGACCAATTTCACAGATTTTTTCCCCCACTTGACCACATAAAACCAGGTCTAGATCAAGAAGTGCAGGAGTCACACTTGTCAAATCTTGATTATAGTAACAGTGAGAGCCAGGTGATAGTTTATGAACAGAAATTATGGTTATGAAATGTTTTTTTTATTTGTGAAAAGAGAAAAAAGACCAATTTCACTCATTTTTCCCAATTTGACCACATAAAACCAGGTCTAGTTCAAAAAGAGCAGGAGTCACACTTGTGAAACCTAGATTATATTAACAGTGGGAGCCAGGTAATAGTTTATGAACAGGAATTCTGGTTGTGAAATGTTTTGTTTATTTGTGAAAACAGTAAAAAGACCAATTTCACTGATTTTTTTTCCCAATTTGACCACATAAAACCAAGTCTAGATCAAAAAGTGCAGGAGTCAGAATTCTCAAATCTTGATTATAGTAACAGTGGGAGCTAGTTTATAGTTTATGAACAGGAATTCTGGTTGTGAAATGTTTTATTTATTTGTGAAAACAGTAAAAAGACCAATTTCACTGTTTTTTTCCCCCCACTTGACCACATAAAACCAGGTCTAGATCAAGATGTACAGGAGTCACACTTGTCAAATCTTGATTATCGTAACAGTGAGAGCCAGGTGATAGTTTATGAACAGAAATTATGGTTATGAAATGTTTGGTTTATTTGTGAAAACAGAAAAAAGACCAATTTCACTGATTTTTCCCAATTTGACCACAATGAACCAGGTCTAGATCAAAAAGTGCAGGAGTCACACTTGTGAAACATGGGTTATATTAACAGTGCGAGCTCGTGATAGTTTATGATCAGAAACTATGGTCGTGAAATGTTTTGTTTATTTGTGAAAACAGAAAAAGACTAATTTCACTGATTTTTTTCCCCCACTTGACCACATAAAACCAGGTCTACATCAAGAAGTGCAGGAGTCACACTTGTCAAATCCTGATTATAGTAACAGTGAGAGCCAGGTGAAAGTTTATGAACAGAAATTATGGTTGTGAAATGTTTTTTTTATTTGTGAAAAGAGAAAAAAGACCAATTTCAAAGATTTTTCCCAATTTGACCACATAAAACCAGGTCTAGATCAAAAAGTGCAGGAGTCACACTTGTAAAACCTTGATTATATTAACAGTGCAAGCCATGTGATAGTTTTACAACATGAATTTTGGTTGTGAAATGTTTCATTTATTTGTGAAAACAGAAAAAAGACCAATTTCACTGATTTTTCCCAATTTGACCACATAAAACCAGGTCTAGATCAAGAAGTGCAGGAGTCACACTTTTCAAATCTTGATTATAGTAACAGTGAGAGCCAGGTGATAGTTTATGAACAGAAATTATGGTTGTGAAATTTTTTTTTATTTGTGAAAAGAGAAAAAAGACCAATTTCAAAGATTTTTCCCAATTTGACCACATAAAACCAGGTCTAGATCAAAAAGTGCAGGAGTCACACTTGTGAAACCTGGATTATATTAACAGTGCAAGCCAGGTGATAGTTTATGAACAGGAATTCTGTTTGTGAAATGTTTTGTTTATTTGTGAAAACAGAAAAAAGACCAATTTCACAGATTTTTTTTCCCTAATGACCGCAGAAAACCAGGTATAGATAAAAAAAATACAGGAGGTACACTTGTGAAATCTCGATAATATTAACTGTGGGAGCCAGGTGATAGTTTATGAATAGAATTATAATTTCTATTATTCTATAGTTATAATTTCACTAATTTTTACCTATATGACCTTACAAAACCAGGTCTAGATAAAAAAAGTACTGCATGTACATTTTGGAAACCTGGAATACATTCACGTTGTTTTTGGGATAATTAGCATGTTTTATTGGTCTTTTTCCTTGTATAATTTGTACATCATTTGTTCTTTAGCTTTCATGAGCCCAGAATCTGCAATAAAGATGCATTGATTTCAACTTTTGTCTCATTTTTATATTCCGAGAAGTGGTCAAAGCATACTATGCACAGTCTCAAATATCCATCAATTGAAAGATTATTTTATGATAGAATTTTTGTTACAAAAAAGGTAGTAACACAGAACTCTAACCTCGTGTCCTGAACAGAGGCGTTCCTTACATTTAGGTATTTATGATACCTTCTGTGATCTGACCATTTTCTGGATTAGACTCAGCCGTTGTATCCTTTTGGCCACCTGATGTTCCTTACCTTGTTTTCTATGACAAATTGAATATTAACCCCGAGCGTCCCCCAATTGGGGGACTTTGAGGGGCATTAACAAACACAGCATGAAATAATGCACTAATCTTGAAAGAATATAGTGAAATTGCACATCAAATTAAACAGCAGAACCGGGGCTACACGACTGTATAAACGTTTTTACATGTTCTAAACACAGCTTAAATAACAACTAAATTAATTACGACATATCAAACTCTGTTCAGCTCCGCTGCATCAACCCACTCGACATATTGCAAGCTCTACCGCAACCAAAGTTCATGCAGCATGCACAAGCGAGGCGTCAAATGAAAGCTAAGACTCCACAGATTCCAATGCTGTAATGCAAATTGATCTACTTTAAAGTTTCGGAGAGATAGAGGCCAAAGAATCATAAAAACTTACATCGCTTTTTCAAACTATCGTAGTAAAATTTATTTTTCCTTCGCTGTTCGGGCGAGAAAATCTTATTTTTCCGTAAAATTCATACTTGATTCAGTTAGTCCTATTACCTGTGTTGCGTTCCAAAACTTTCCGGCTTTAGCCGACAGCGTTAGTGACCCAGGGGAAGCCTTACAATGTCCGTATGCATCAGGGGCTTTTTCGCGAAGACGTGTGTTCTTGTAATTCTGATTGGCAGACAGTACTGTCAATCTCATTTTGGTGAATATAGCTTCATTCTATTGGTTCTAACGATTTCAACGAGTTGTCAATCGCCCAAATCGACGAATCCGTGGCGGAGATAGAGCCAAGCGTATTCACTATGTGTACATACGAGCAAACTCGATTTACGCAGGATACCCGTATTACGCATAGGATAGCTGAACGCAGAGCGCACGGTATCGACTATGTTGTTGCTTGTTTCTAGACAGGTTGATTCTTTTTATCGATATTTTATTACACTTTGTGAGAAATATGGCCAAGCAGGGGCCTAGCAGACGTTTCACAGCCGAAGAGGTTTTGAAATTACTGGAGGAGAACGCTGACAGTACGCTATGTATCGAGGATTCTTCGTCAGAGGACGAAGATCTTATGCAACCGGAGTATGCAGAAGACAGTGGTGACTCCGATTACCGTCCTCCATCTTCTGAAAGGTATGGAATGTCATATAAATGTTGTATCGAAAGCTTTATTGCTGTAAAAATTTCAATATGTTTGGAGCTAGCTGCTTTTTTTCGGGCCAAAATGCAGGCTTAGTGATGTGGTCTGATGTTATGAAATGTGACGTTCGGTGTCTGTTGGTGTTTGTATGTGCATGTGTATATGTTTATGTATATGTTTGACTGTATACGTATGTGTATGTATAAGATAAAGGAGAGTCGGTATAAAGCAGGCACTGGCTGGTCCCAGTCGCTGAAAATAAACACTACTTACGAAAGTGGGGCAATTTACGCAATATGGTTCCCATATTCCTATAGTCTTAGGACAAAGCTGATTGACAGACGTTTTGGGCTTAGCTCATTCTCAATGTCTCCAAGTGAAACTTTCTGAATACAGAAGACTGAAACATCAGTCTTTGAGTGTGCCTTCTTTTCCCTTTTATGTATGAGTATATGCATATATGTATATGCTTTGTGTGTGTTTTTACAAGTTTAAATTTTTATGGAAATATTTGTTTTGCAATTTCAAAGTTTCAAAATAGCATATTGTAGAATAGTGTAAATATTTTAGAAGTTTTACAATTTTTTTTACTGTTGGTATTGTTGCTGAAATATTTACTGTTTTATCAAAATAAATCTGCTCAATTTGGAATCAACATTCAGTTGCTTTGTGTGGTTCAATTTTTCAAATGGGAAATATACAGAGCTCTGGTTGAATTTTCAAAAAATTGCCAAAAACAGTTGTATTTGGATGTATTGATCACCATTAGAAATATAAAAATGAAATGTATAGTGTTGTACATGAGAAAACTCAAATGGCACAGATGGTGCCAAATTGTGCCAAAATGGCCACTTTGGAGACCTCGGTTGAACTCTCTGTGCTAAAAACTCTCTAGTTTTGTTCTACTTCACTTTATCTGAGTCAGCCTTTGCAGAGATAATGTTCTTATGTTGTATTATGGTCTGATAAAGGTTTAGAGCTGACACTGCATCATTTTCAATGGGATATTCATCCTGAAAATGATTTTTTTTTTAAGGCGGATCTACATTTTTAAAATTTTTGCATGTGCCATCTTCATTTACTCTTCACCAGTATCAAATATACTCATATTAACTCATCTCAACAAATCTCACAAGTGTCCCATTTACTATGAAACCAAAATTATTCAAATAGACCTTGTGGTTGCAGAGATATACCCATTTTCTTATGGGTTTGCAATATTCAAGCAGAAACCTTAAAAATAGGCTCATCGCCTAAAGGGTTAAGAAAGCTGCCAATGTTTCATTCTAATCCACTGATATTTGATGGCTGATGGCCAGTTTTTATTATGCTGCAGTTATGACACTGAAAATGAATATTTTCTTTGATAAACCTCAAGGACAGTGTTTTCCAGCTTCGTACCACACTTTTACCCTATTATTTTACACTTGACTCCTAGTAACGGCGCCATACCAAAAATGGTGTTCAGAAGGATTTCTTCAAGGTCTTGGGACGTTTGTGGGGTCTGTGTGGGCTGGTCACATATATTAAGAAATCAGGATCTACATCCGTAATTTAAGATTTAAGAAATTAGTTCAATTATTTCAACATATGTTCTATTTTCTATTTAGGCACCAAACATCATTGGCAGTGGCGTGCACAAATAGACGCTAGGTGGTGCTACAGCACTTGCCCCTTTGCCCTTTATCAATGAAAGTGCCCTTTTGAAATTTCGTTTTTTTTAATGATTATATTCATTATTAATTATTATTATTATTATTATTATTAACACTTTAACGGGGCCAATGTTGAAATGATCTTTTAGAAAAGCAGTGTGATTAAAAACTGCTGAAAAAAATGCCCCGAAATGGGCCACCTCCTCACGCACTTCCGACCTCTCTTCCTTTGTCACTTGAACATGCGCGCAGTGCATATAGATGCAGGAGCATATCAGTGGAGCGACTGGAAGCCACAGTCTGGTGCGCCACCAGCCAGGTAACACACACATCAAGTAAAATCGCACAGTTTGCCCTCCAAGCCCAACCTGTAATCATTTTGTTGTGCAGTAGCATGTCTCATACACAGTGACTGATCGCAAACAGTTTAAGAGCAATTATCCGGGAAAGGGTGACGTTACTGAAGGCCTTCCTGGCATCTGACGGTACGCCACTGCTCATACAGCACCAAACAACTGAGCATTTTTTAGCCGACTGGTCACCTGATTAGCTAGTTTAATGCTATATCCCAAATCAATGATAGATAATGTGAGGACGACCACCACAAACAATATCGGTCGACTTTGCAAATCTATCTGTTAAGCTGAACGTTTTCTTTTGTGTAGGTTTTGTTAGGCAACATAAATGAACACAAAGAAGAATCAGGCAGTTCCCCATTGCCTGAGAAAAATTTCCCCATAAAGACTACCCATGTGCCTTCTTGTGATGAATGACAGTAGTCATGAATTGCATTGAACATGTGCGTGTAATGTTTATTTTATTTTTTTAATCTCACACTATAATAACATGTTCCACGTGTGCAAAAAAGTGCCCTCCCCCTCCCCCCGAGCACTTACCCCCCATAATGTCTGTGCACGCCACTGATCATTGGTATTTCTACCAAACTGGAAAAGGTTGAGACAGATTGCTTGCATGGAACTGTTGAACAGTTCCTTAGTTGTCCACTGGGGGCAGTGAGCTAAACGGTCTTTTCATACAAAAAAATTGGAGGGAGCCTAATGTAACAGCGAAAGAATCCAACATTTTGGTGCCAAATAACCTGTATGATACAGTCGTTATGTTGCGCTCCTCAGACTGACTGTCGCTATACTAACGCCTGTACGCAAAAGCTCTCAAAGTGCTTCGCGAGGCCTCGTTATGAGTGGGAGGCTTCTTCTTCTTCTTTTTGGTGTTATGGTTGTTGACAGACCTGTTGGTGTATTACCGCCAACTACTGAATTCATTCAACATAAATTTCCCTATTCCTCTTATATCGAATTCCCACCAAAGCCTTGCCAAAATGAAAGGTGCACTGTGTCTAACAATGCGTTTGCACTCTGTATGTGTTCAGTGTGATTACACTTTCGATTCGTGTAATCTACGAGCCGAATGTAAACGCAATGCATTGAAATGTCGCGATGGTTTAGATATTCTCGGTGAATTAGCAAGTGTGTTTGGAACTGATCGCGTGGTGTTACTCAAATCAGTAGCTAACAAACAGGAAGCCTTCTTGTGCAAAGAATGTTTCAGACTGCTGCAACAATATAGAACTGCAAAAAACAAGTTGTTAAGTGCCAGTAAATCACTCATTCTCAAGGGTTTAAAAGGAGCATTCAGCGGCTTTTGCACTAGCGGAAGACGGCTTTTGAAGAAGGAAATGACGTGAACACCAAAGCTGCCAGCTGATTGGTCCAGCCAAAAAATTTCAGGCGAAGCGCCACAGGGTAGCTTTCCTTTAACGCCCTGATGGGAGCGATCATCAAAGCCATCTAGCGGACACAAGCGCGTTAATCATTAACGTTAGGTGCCAAACCACAATCATTTTAATGGAGCCAGCAGCAGGATTTCTTGAGAAGCTTCAGTGCCAAATGTTTAAAGAACCTCGATCAGCATTCCATCAAAAAAGGTACCACTCCCAAACCTATTCAGTTTTTGAGATTCACTGTTGACAAATTAACCTGTTAAGTGTTTTTTTTTTTTTCGCCATTGCCAGACTGAGACCTGTTTTAGCCTTCATATTCTCTCAAGATAAAAACCCATTCAGACCCCACAAACGGCTACATTTTGATGCTGAAGCCTAAATGTAATAATTCAGAACACCATTGTGGCGGCATCTTATGGTTTGATGGAGGTCAAAGTGGAAAGTAGAAGAACCAAGCTCTGGGATTAGGCTGGGGGTGTTGATAACCTAGCAAGAAATTTTAACAGATTCACCAACCTTCCAAACAAAATACCTTTCAAACATGTAATCTGGAAAACTCTGTCTTTGCGGCTTTTCAATGATGATTGCATTAAAAACCGCAAGTGGTATTCAGTGGTCTGGAACAGCAACAGACCGGGGCTGCGGCAGAAAGTCAGGGCGTTAGATGGACTCTCTAAATGCAAACTCATTGAACCAAAAGACAAGGATCAGTTACAGTGTATTCACAGCTCTGAACAAGAAAATTCAGATAAAAGGTATTCCTGATGCTGTGGAGGCTGAAGTCCGCCATTGCATAGAAAATCCATGCAAATTACCGCAAGTGATTGAGGATGAAGAGGTCCAAGACAGTCATGTTGAAGTTCAGCCTTGGAAAACTGAAAGCAGGGACGAAAAATGGTGAAAAATAAATCCTGTCCCAAGATCATTTAAATTAAGCCTAAGTTTCAAACAATGGAATAAAATAGCACCAAAGCATGATAGAAAAAACTTGCACCAGTCATGGACCCAGGTGTTTAACAAGGCATTGAAAGAAAAAAAAATCCAAATTGTCCAATTGTTTTCAAATATCAGTGGCTGAAAAAAAAACAGAGCAGAAAAGCACTGGCACCTTTTTTTTTGAAGCTTATGCACTGTGCACATTTTCAACTTGCAAGGCAAAATATGCATTTATTATACCACAGCAGCCAAAAGAACATCAGCGGGTGGCCATAATAGTACAACGACAGGGTCTTATCCAACACAAGAAGGGTGAAACCCATCAGAGACAGGCCAGTATGAGGAGGAGAGGTAGGATTGCTAAGGCTTTGTCAAGGGGGATCAGTAATACATATTACAGCAGATTGGTGAAAACCCCCAAAGCTGAAATAGAAGCAGGTAATCTTTCAACGTGCCTGACAAAGGGTCTCTTGAAAGCCATTTCCACAGAGCTTAATCAAGCCAAAAGGCTTCATGATAATGTCTTGCTGGAGATGATGCTGACTCAAAGCATACTCCAACAGTGTGATACAGATTTCAAAAACTGGCCTGGATATATGCAGCATCTGCAAATAAATCCATTTGCTGTACACCTCTACACAGAAAGAGGCATCTCCATCCTTCTTTCCCATTTACGTGGTAAGAAACCAACATGCTTGTACTTGGACGCAACTGGGGGTGTGGTAACAAAAATGCCACAACAGGAAAAGAGAGTGCTGTACTATAGCCTCACTCGACCGGGGATGGGCAAGGACGTGCCTCCTCTTCCAGTATCAGAGATGCTGTCCAATGACCATGACATAGCCACCATTACCTTCTGGCTGATGAAATTTGCAACCAGTGTCATGAAGTGTACCAAAATCCGGATACACAAAGTTGAAGTGGACTACAGCTGGGCTCTGATCCAAGGTGCTCCCTTACCCTTCAACAAAGAGAATATCCATTACTACCTTCAAAACAGTTTTTTGGTAGTCACTGGGAAAAGTGCTGACTGGTACAAGATGGTGGTCCACATTTGTGCAGCCCATGCCATAAAAGCCTTCTCCAACTCTGTGGGCAGGAAAATCCATGATAAAGGTCTGCATGAGTTTGCCACATTTTGTTTTGCAATTCTGCAGAACACCTCAATGTTTGAAGATGCCAGAGTCGTCTTCAAACATATGTGCTGGGTATTTGAAACCGAAAACGACTACAAAGTCCAAAACAGCCACAAGGAACTCCAGAAACTAATCAAGAAGGATCCTGATGTTGACCTCTCCTATGATATGCCAGAGGGGGGAAAAGAAGAGGTTATGTCAGGTTTAAAAACCATCTCTGGGAGTTCTCCTTTCACTGCTGCTTTCAGAGCCATCCAAAATAAATGCAAAGCCGATCAGAGGGCTAACATCATCCATCCTTGCACACAGAAAAACATTTATTTTTGCCCAGTTGTGATACAGACACTCTATGAGCCCTACCTCGGAATATTTCCTATGTGGAGCGGACTGCTCCTTGGTGATTTGAGTAGACATGCCGCACAAGACAAAGCCATACTACACGAAGATCGTCGTGACACGAACTGTCATGTTGAGGCATGGTATGGCATCTTGAAACACTCCATCCTGCAGCATCGAAGGAAGTTGAGGCCGGCAGAATTTATACGTTCAATGTATACTTCACTGAAGGGAAGATACATAGAACTCATGATGAAAATGGATATGCCGACAAGCCTTCAAACCCGATCCTTGAAAGCAGGCCAGGCAACACTGGAGACTTCGCAAGAGCAATGGGCCAAAAGACTCCAGCCAAACCTCGCCCTGAAAAAAAACAAATACCACAGTGTGCCTTCTGAAGTGCCAGTGCCGGGTGAAGCTGGACATAAGAGGCAAAAGAAGCCCAAAGTCACCACAGGAATTCCACCTGCTTCAGAGGGTGCTGAGGTGCTGCCATCCACCACACAGGAGGACAATAGGTCAAACACTGAAAGAAAAGAAAGCAGAGAAAATCAGGATAAGGTGAAATAAGAACTTAAGGTTGTGGTTGTGTTTACAATTTATCAGAAAAGTGACAAATTTTAGTAATTTAGTAAACATTTATCTCAAAGCAGGCTACAGATGATGCTGATGTTGCAGACCAAAATTTGAGGTGCAAGAAAAGAAGAAAACCTCCATAAAAAATAAGGTGAATCAGAATGGGAGTAAAAAACAAGCAACTTTAATTCAAGAGTATCTGAAGAAATATTTTAAAAAGTCACCTTTGAAAAAAAGATTACCAATCCTCTCCATATACCCAGGCCACTATACGATTGCTGATCGATTCTTTTAAAATGTGAATAAATGGCGGAAATGTCAACTCCACTGGTTTCAATTCAATAGTCACAATGATGATTTATGTACTCACAATGCAATGCATTCAGTTCCACAGGTTTCTAAACAAAATGCCACGCGGTCAAATCGCCTATTTATCGAAATAGCCAAAATAACAAAACACACTGCAAAACTTTTTCAAACGCCACGTCACAGTCTGAAACTGTAACCATAACTGAGTTCACTCATTTTTAATAATTATTTAAAGTGGTAGGGGGTTCAAAACCACAAAATTAAAATATGACAGAAATGGCTCTTACACTCCTTCCCCAACAAGATGACATAGACCTGCATGTAATGCCTATATAATACTGCAGATCAATTCTGCAAGATATTTTCACCACACCTCCATTTTTTAATGCAATGAAACTGCCATGTCCCACTTTGACCATGTTTACCATCTTTTTTTCAGAAACCAAAAAAGGAAATGGTTTCAACTTTGAAGAGTTTATCTAGCAAATTTAAATGGTTTTCAACTAAAAAGTTTTATGACAGTCTGGTTTGATCTTTTCTTAATTTGTACGTGATCAAGCAGTAGTAGTTTGTGAATTACGCTTCTCTTGTGTACTTGCAGGCCAGTGATGCTTTTTTTAAGTAAAAAAGATGAAGCCACCATGTCTGTGGTGAGTTCAACTGACCACAACTCCTTACACATTGTTCGAGGGAAAGAATTCAGGTCACTTCGACCTCACAACGATGTCTATGGTGAGGTGATATGTCCCATTATCACTTTGAAACAAGACTTAACTTGTAGTATAGCAATCAATATTAATGCCAGTGTACTATGATTACTCAGGGAATGCTCATTTGTCTTTACAGGTGATAGAAGCTTTCTTACAGATTAAGAAAAACAAGAGTCTGAATGGAAGAGAGCTTTATCACCTTAACCTGTATACGATGGGAGTCATCTTTCATGGTGATCAGGCATTTTTTAACAGACAGCGCCTTGGCAAGGTATTGTACGTTGTGGATGGATGTTCAAATACTGATTTATTTTTTTCATGAGACGTTGTAAACACAGAAGAAATTTGAGAGAAGGAAGGAGGATGTTTTATCTAAAGCTCTCATTGGTCACGTCAATATTGGTTGATGAAAAATATTTTAAACATTTGCAAACATTTTATCTTATTTTGCAATAAGTATGGAGTATTTTCTTATGACAGTGCATGACATGAGATTTTAAAAAACTAAACAATGGTTAGTTTTTGATTGCACTATGCAAAATGGTTTTCATCACGTTCCATCTGGTGTCACAGGGCAATCTATCTAACCCCTTTCTGCAGATGTAGACGCCCGCATCTATAGACCTGCAAATTGGAAGCACGCTGTTACTGTACTCGATCATTAAATAGCAGCCCCGGATCAGTTATTGAATGTTCACAAGCAAGCAGACCTCGAACGCGGTTCTGAATATGGGGAAGTTCACTCCACGCCCTGTTTTTCAAGAGCTGCATGAATTAAACTCCTCAGCTAAGCCTGATGTGCAAACTGGTCAGTATCCTTGCCTATAGTATCGATCCAGCAGTTTAAAAAAACGATATCTTGACACAGAAAAAATCGCTATCCTCTGTAGCAACCAGATAAGCCACAGTGAGCCAACAGTATTCCAAGTAATGGTTCAGAAAAATCAGTTTTCTGAGGCAAAAAAATCGACATGGTATTGATTCTCTCACATTCTACTTTTAATTACTGTCGTCACGTACAAAAAAAAAATCGTAGTTCCCTACCGTGGATTTACGCGCAGATCCATTCATTGACAAATCCAGCGCTTCCTTATATCCACCCGAGTACTGGCGTTGATAGCCAATCACTCAACCATACACTCAGGGTTTTCTGCGTAATTGTATAGTTGCACTTCATGCCCTCGCAAAGCTAACCCGGTAAAAATGTATTGATTGGCTCGTTTCTTATCCAAATCCCGAGTGTTTAAACATTTTAGAGTAAGTGAAACACATTGATTGGACAAACACAGAGCATACAAACCTATGCGTATCAGCATGTTCGGTTGTATCCTGTCTACGTTATGCACATTACGCGGTTAAAATAGACGCGATTTATAGAAAACACGTTCGCAAAACTGGCCTTGAAGTGTTCAGTTACATTTATAGGATCTAAATGAGATAAGGATATGGTCAATTGGAATTATGTAGAATGAAACAGGACCGGAGGGTCCCTGCTACTGGATACATCGGCCTCTGGAGCAGGGATTCATGAAAAAGGTGAGGCTGATACTTTGTTATTTTTTTGTTGTTGTTGTTGTTGTTTTGTTTTTGGAATGTATACGTACTCAACAAAGTCGAATGTCGAGGTTTTTTTTCCTGTTTAAAACGCGAACTGCCCGTGCATTTGGGTGGACCCCCTGGTACGTTCATTGCACGTTTCTTTTGAATCCAGGGAGGCAATGGATTGTTCCCTGAAAGTGGAGTGTCTGTTCTGTTAAAATAAGGTATATTTCAGAATTCAGATATTACTGAGTTAGTGAGTTGCACTTGTTCGTTATAAGTGTTGAAATGAGTTTGTGAGCTTAGAAGAGGGGACTGGTAGCTTCCATTACAGGGTGAATGTTCTAACCGTTTAATAAGAAGTTTATTTAATGCGTGTTTGTGCTGGCTTGGGGCACTTTAAAGTAAAATGGGCAAAACTCTAAACTTTATTATGGAGAAAAGGCATGTTTTGTGTTTGGAGTGGTTACTGGTGACCATTGATATTCAACTGCACTGAGATTGATAAATTCATACTAAACTCAACCAGAAAATCATTTGTTCATATTAAATTTCATGCCTTAAAACTTTATTTGTGTTATATACATGATTTTTTTATGATTTGACTGGACTTCATTTTGAGACTTCGGGGAGACACTTGGATAGCTGTATAATTTGGCTAAAAGCATGTAGGTAATCTAGAATGTAAGTTGAAGATGAATTGTACTTGTGGTCAAGGAGTTTATGATCCCAGAAATGTATAGTTTTAAGCCCCAGCAGTTTTTCAATCCTCAGAATTATTTTTTTTGCAATTTCAATGGTGAATTCTCATGAAGATTTTTTATGTTTGCAGCTCATTTTCTCTACCATAATCATGAAAATTAACTGAAATACTATGTAATTCTAAATGCTGTAAGTGTCTTTTCAGAATTGAGCCACATTTTTCCTCTTTATGAAGCTTTAATCTTGAATTATACAGCATTAAAGTGGGTAACCCAAAAATAGCCAAATTTGGCTTCTGCACAAAGGGGCTAAGTACCGGGGTATAATTGGCGTATGAAACACAGGGGGTCACTGGATACTACTGGTATGGATCTGTAGCATGTCATTATAAATTCTAGTCAAAAATAAATTTTTAACTTCAAGAAATAATCGCAGCCAGTCTATGCATTGCATTGAATATAATCTCTTTGCAGTACCTCAATGCTGCTGTGGGTACAGCACATGTCCTTGATCCTCTTGAATGCAATGAAATGGAGAAGGCAAAAAGGGCTGCTGAAAGATTCAGGGTAATGAGAAAAAAAGTGAATTGTCACCAAAAGGACTTTCTAGAAGACTATACCAAAAACAGTCACCAACTGGCAGTGAAAGAGAAATCAGATGAAATGTAAATATTGTAAAAAATACTGATTTGTTTTGAAGCTTGTTACTTGTTACGCACTGAGTTTGGTCACAGCTTCGAAATCAATGGATTGTTAGAATACTCACATAAAAAGAAGCGTTTGTAGTAAGGGACACACTGGTGCAGTTGGTAGCGCTGTTGGCTCATAGCAATGAAGTTGCGGGTTCAAATTTGGTTCAGGGCCATTTTGTTTGCAGTTTGTTCTCATAGATTTTCTGCAGGCATCCTATCTTCTGCCCACATTCCGCACTTACTGGAGACTCTAAATGTCGCACATCATTCAAATTACATATGTGGAATGGTGCGTGATCCCAAACACTGGCTTAGAAAAAAAAGAACGAGATACTGCAAAGCCTTAAGCAGCGAAAGCACCTTAAAACGTCATAAATCAATCTTCAATCAGACTAATTTTAGATATGGATACTTTCTGTTCAGTGCCCTGTTCGAAAGAAGAAAGAATGCCCTTGGAAAGGAGGAGTGGGTGGATATTGCGTGGCAGCCAGCAGTTATCCCCCACAGCCGACAAATCGACGGCGCAAGTTGTGGGATTGTTGTGATGGAGGTGAGCCAGTGAAACAATACTTTTCTCAGATAATTTAATTACATATGGCTCAATAAAATGTTGTTACTTATTATGACACCAATTAGCAATGATTTTAGATGACTAAGCGTGGTCTAAAATATAACACAGATGGCATCCAGAATCATTTCCTCATTTCCCTCCATTCCTGTGACGATTGAGGTTCAGGTAAGGCCTAAACAAATAGCAAAGCGCAGGATTGAAATTGCTGAGGAAATATTGGAAAGCTCAGGTAATTTTGGTCTCCAAATCAAAACTGAAAATACGGCTGGTTCCACACAGGAGTTCAAATGATGATTCATAGGCAACAGACATCATTATGCATATTTAGAGAACTTTTAAAACATTCCTAATATATTGACATTAAGTGTAATAAATGAATGTACTATGCAATAATATTTCTCATGTATTTTTATACGGCTTTAGAGACCCTTGATAACGTGTGCCACTTGTATGGAAGGCTATCTTACCCAACAGAAACACTTTGGGTGAGCACTTAGGTTAAGTGAAAGTTTGCAAATGTTGATCATTAAAAAACTTAATTGCACAGTAACTGAGCAAAAACAAATGCTATAAATATATATATATATATTTTTTGTTTTCCTCATGCAGATTCAGTGCTTCTCGTGCAATTTTTGGTTCCACCAGAAGTGCCTGTCACTGACAGAGAAAGAATGGGACATTTTTTCTCAAGCTGAAAAAAAGTGGGAATGTCTTTTTTGCCTACACTAGAAATTTTTGATTTCCTGGCACCCACTGTAAATACAATCCAGGTATCACAAGTTTACCTCCAGTATTTTTTTTTTATCTAGACCTGGTTTAATGTGGTCAAATTGGGAAAAATGAGGGAAATTGGTCTTTTTTCTGTTTTCACAAATAAACTAAACATTTCACAACCAGAATTCTTGTTCATAAACTATCACCTGGCTTGCACTGTTAATATAATCCAGGTTTTACAAGTGTGACTCCTGCACTTTTTGATGTAGACCTGGTTTTATGTGGTCAAATTGGGAAAAAATTGTGAAATTGGTCTTTTTTCTGTTTTCAAAAATCAACAAAACATTTCACAACCAGAATTCCTGATCATAAACTATCTCCTGGCTTGCACTGTTAATATAATCCAGGTTTTAAAAGTGTGACTCCTGCACTTTCTGATCTCGACCTGGTTTTATATGGTCAATTTCGGAAAAATTTGTGCAATTGGTCTTTTTTCTGTTTTCAAAAATAAACAAGACATTTCATGACTAGAATTCCTGTTCATAAACTATCACCTGGCTTCCTGGCTTGCACTGTTAATATAATCCAGGTTTTACAAGTGTAACTCCTGCACTTTTTGACTAGACCTGGTTTTATGTGGTCGAATTGTGAAAAATGAGGGAAATTGGTATTTTTTCTGTTTTAAAAAATAAACAAAACATTTCACAACCAAAATTCCTGTTGTTAAACTATCACATGGCTTGCACTGTTAATATAATCCAGGTTTCACAAGTGTGACTCCTGCACGTCTTGATCTAGATCTGGTTTTATGTGGTCAAATTGGGAAAAATTAGTGAAATTGGTCTTTTTTCTGTTTTCAAAAATAAACAAAACATTTCACAACCAGAATTCCTGTTCATAAACTATCACCTGGCTTGCACTGTTAATATAATCCAGGTTTTACAAGTGTGACTCCTGCACTTTTTGATCTAGACCTGGTTTTATGTGGTCGAATTGGGAAAAATTTGTGAAATTGGTCTTTTTAGAGTTTACAAAAATAAACTAAACATTTCACAACCAGAATTCCTGTTCATTAACTATCACCTGTCTCTCACTGTTACTATATTCAAGATTTCACAAGTGTGACTCCTGCACTTTTTGATCTAGACCAGGTTTTATGTGGTCAAATTGGGAAAAATTTGTGCAATTGGTCTTTTTTCTGTTTTCACAAACAAACAAAATATTTCACAACCAGAATTTCTGTTCATAAACTATCACTTGGCTCCCACTGTTAATATAATCCAGGTTTCACAAGTGTGATTCCAGCACTTTTTGATCTAGACCTGGTTTTATGTGGTCAAGTGGGGTGAAAAAAATCAGTGGAATTAGTCTTTTTTTCTGTTTTCACAAATAAATGAAACATTTCACAACCATAATTTCTGTTCATAAACTATTACCTGCCTCTTACTGTTACTATACTCAAGATTTGACAAGTGTGACTCACGCACTTTTTGATCAAGACCTGATTTAATGAGGTCAAATTGGGAAAAATGAGGGAAATTGGTCTTTTTTCTGTTTTCACAAATAAACAAAACATTTCACAACCAGAATTTCTGTTCATACACTATCACCTGGCTCTCACTGTTACTATACTCAAGATTTCACAAGTGTGACTCATGCACTTCTTGATCTAGATCTGGTTTTGTGTCCATATGGGGAAAAAATCAGTGAAATTGGTCTTTCCTCTGTTTTCACAAATAAGAAAAACGTTTCACAATCCTGACAATCATTTTAAAACCATCTATACTGTTACTACATTCGTATGGTCCAGGTTTTACAAGTCCACTTCGCTTATTTACATTTTTACATAGCTTTACGTTTATCACTGCTTCCGCTGTTTTTCCAGGTCCGAACGTCGACAGCCCCGCGGTAGGCTTCTGCAGTTATCAGTGCTTTTCACAACGTTTTAACAAAGAATTGTGAGTAAATGAGGTTAGATAATCGTTTCCCAGTACCAGAAATACTGATTTAGGAAGGTCTGATTTTGCAGCCTGGTGTTTTTCTGGGCTTTCGAGAAGAATATTCCATGAATGTCTGGCGAATATTGAATACCAAACACTGATCTATATTGAATAACTGGATTGCTGACGTGACGGAGAACTGCGTTGGGAGGATGAAGCAAGCGGAAGTGGTCGGGCGGCCATTTTACTATGCCCGGTAGTAAGCAATCGTTATATAGTATTCTATGGCAGAGAAGCGCTGATGTGTAGCCTTGCAATGCGGAGCGACAATATTTGGGGGATATGGCGAGAGAATGCACTTGCTGTAGTGAAGACAGATATACATAAATGAATTTCAACAAATATAGTGCTTATTATTGGCCACCGGCCATCCACCTTAACAGTAGATTATGTGTCAACATTAGCCCAGCTAACGGTTACTATTGGAACTATTCAAATTAATGTTCGCTAACGTGATCCATCAGGTTAGCCTAAAGGTACCTAGATTACCGAACTAAAGTTAACCAGATCAATCAATGTCACATGGCATAAATGAGATAATCCAGTAAAACTGCTGTTTAGAATAATAGACCAGACTAACTAGACAAAAAAACCAGGTGTTGACTGCTCTAATCATTAAGGTCAATTTATGCCAGCAGAATACTGCGGTCACGCCAACTGTGCTTCGGAAAAGCACGGTCACGCTATCTGTGCTTTGAAATTTGGTGCGCGTCTGTATCAAAACATACGGAAACACTTCAGGAAGAGCGGGGAATGGAAGTAATCACCACTGCTCGATATCAGGAATCGTATTTGACTTTTTATACTTATCTGATTGCGTAACTGTATGTAACTGTAAGTTTTAGTCAAAGTATCGATGTCCAAATATGAATAGAGCACCTTGTTCTGTTGTCAGTCTGTATCGAAATGATTTTACTGTATAGGAAGGCTAAGTTTATCCCAAAAATGTAACGCAAAATGCGTGCATCTCAGAAAATTATGAAAAATACTTCAATTGTTTTCAGAAAAGAGATATGACGTGTTGTTCTACTAGATCCCAAGTATGTCCCTGATGATTTTCAGACTATTCTACTGCAGCATATGGGAAAACAGGCCACTACATTACTACTCCCCGTAGAGAATCAATGGGGCGAATAAAAAAAATTAAAATACTTAATCAAATTGTTTTCAGAAAAGAGCTATGAGGTGTTGTTCTACTAGATCCCAAGTATGTCCGTGATGATTTTCAGACTATTGTACTGTAGCATTTGGGAAAACAGCCCACTACATTAATACTCCCCATAGATAATCAAAGAAGTGAATAAAAAAATATTAAAAACACTTAATCAAATTGTTTTCAGAAAAGAGTAATAAGGTGTTGTTCTACCAAGTCCCAAGTATGTCTCTGATGATTTCCAGACTATTCTGCTGCAGCATTTGGAAAACAGCCCGCTACATTCCTACTCCTCATAGAAAATCTACGGGGCCAATTAAAAAATGATTAATAAAACTTAAACAAATTGTTTTCCGAAAGGAGCTATGAGATGTTATTCTTGTAGATCCCAAGTATTTCCCTGATGATTTTTAGACTATTTTACTGCAACGTCTGGGAAACAGCCCACTATATTACTATGCCCCAAAGAGAATCAGTGGGCCTAGTAAAAAATGATGAAAAATACTCAAATAAAAAGTTGAAAACTCAATATAATGGATATAGACTTGTTCACCTTTGGTTTGTATATCATTAGGGAGGGCTTTGGGTAAATAATTCACCAGTTATCAGAAAAAAAGAAATGTATTGCTTTTGTTTAGAGTACAATTTGTGTATGATTGTGCTTGGGGTTAAAGGTCCCCTCGCTTTTTGGGCAAAAGGCCTCTGGGGGCTGAGGGCCAGATAATAGTCAGGGTTCCTTAAATATGGAAAAAGTATTTTGTTATTAAGCATCATATGCTAACCAATGAGCAATGAGCCTTTTCCTTGTCACTGTACTTTTGTTAAGAGATTAGTCAATGAAGAATGGGTCAAACTAAGTAAGTAGGCCTTCAGCCTATTCCATTTTTGTTTCCCACACAAGCAGAATTAAACATAAAATGGATCAACTTTGCTGAGCCAGTGTGAGAACTGGTTGAAATCTATACCAACCCTGCCAACCCTGTAGTCAAAATGTTAAACCATGCCTTAATGTGTTATTTAAACCTGCATGTTTTATTGCTTAATATTTCATTTGCCATAGGCTGTTTGGAGAAATCCTGCCTGGAGAGAAGCTAGCGCTAAGGACGTGGAGCAGCTCCTGAAACATGGGCTCTACCTGGCTGGCAGTCTAGTTGGGGGGGAGGAAGAAGAGACGAGACCCCAACTGCACAGTCCCTTTGGAAGAGTAGGACACAAGTGCTATCTGAGCTTTTGTCTTGAACTAAAGTTCTTTTTGGGCAGTTATGGCTTGTTCCTGTTGTGATTTTGATAATGGCATGCTGTTTCCTGGCCAGCCCGTTGAAGAGTTTTGGCTTATATGTGTCTATCTAATGGTTCACTTGTGGCATGAATATGGGCCATTAAAAGGCTCTTCTGATGCATGGAGTTAACTAATTTCCATGTTCATAATGACATCTATACAGTAGAGAGAATCTCCACCTATACAACTTCGGAATAAAAGGGGCCAGGCAGTTCTTTTTCTCTGAGATTATCAGCAAACAGCAACAATTCACACTCTTTGTCTAGTGTTGTTGACAGGCTGACTAACCTCTCAGTATCAATCCCTCCTGAACTACTATCTACTAGGCATGCAATGATTTTGCTTCCTATTTCACCCAAAAAATCCAACAGATAAGACAGACAGTTGGCCTGTCTGCTTCAGGCAATATGACTGTAGCACCCTTGCCTCCAAACAAAATTATTTTGGCTAACTTGCCACACATTCACTCTCTAGATTCTGCAGCTCTACCAGACATAGTCCAGCACATTAGGCCCACTACCTGCAGCCTTGACGCTCTGCCCACTTTAAAAAAAATGTTTTTAACCGTCTAGCACCAGATGTACGAGATAGTCAACAGTTCTCATTAGATAAGCACCTTCCCAAAGGTTTTAAAGACAGCAGTAATTTAACCTCTTTTTTAAAAAGAGCAATCTGGATGCATCACTTATTAACAGCTACAGTAGTGTTCAAAATAATAGCAGTCCAATGTAACTAACCAGATTAATCCAGGTTAATATATTTTTATTGCTACATGTCAAACAATTTACCAGTAGGTGCAGTAGATTCTCAGAAAACCAACAAGACCCAGCATTCATGATATGCATGCTCTCAAGGCTGTGCAATTGGGCAATTAGTTGAAAGGTGTATGTTCAAAAAAATAGCAGTGTCTGCTGTTCAATCAGTGAGGTCATCAATTTTGTGAAAAAACAGGTGTGAATCAGGTGGCCCCTATGTAAGGAGGAAGGCAGCACTTGTTGAACATGCATTTCTCTTTCAAAGCCTGAGGAAAATGGGTTGTTCGAGACATTGTTCAGAAGAACAGCGTATTTTGATTAAAAAGCTGATTTGAGAGGGGAAAACTTATAAAGAGGTGCAAAAAATTATACGCTCTTCAGCTAAAATGATCTCCAATGCCTTAAAATGGAGAGCAATCCCAGAGACACGTGGCAGAAAACGGAAGACAACCATCAAAATGGATCGAAGAATAACCAGAATGGCAAAGGCTCAGCCAATGATCAGCTCCAGGATGACCAAAGACAGTCTGGAGTTACCTGTACGTACTGTGACAGTTAGAAGACGTCTGTGTGAAGCTAATCTATTTACAGGAATCCCTCGCAAAGTCCCTCTGTTTAAAAAAAGGCATGTGCAGAAGAGGTTACAATTTGCCAAAAAACGCATCAACTGGCCTAAGGAGAAATGGAGGAACATTTTGTGGACTGATGAGATTAAAATTGTTCTTTTTGGGTCCAGGGGCTGCAGACAGTTTGTGAGAAACCCCCAAACTCTGAATTCAGGCCACAGGACACAGTAAAGACAGTGAAACATGGTGGTGCAAGCATCATGATATGGGCATGTTTCTCATACTGTGGTGTTGGGCCTATTTATCGCATACCAGGGATCAGGGATTATTTTGCATATGTCAAAATACATGAAGAGGTCATGTTGCCTTATGCTGAAGAGGACATGCCCTTGAAATGGGAGTTACAACAAGACAATGACCCCAAACACACTAGTAAACGAGCAAAATCTTGGTTCCAAACCAACAAAATTAATGTTATGGAGTGGCCAGCCCAATCTCCGGACCTTAATCCAATTGAGAACTTGTGGGGTGACATGAAAAATGCTGTTTCTGAAGCAAAACTAAGAAATGTAAATGAATTGTGGAATGTTGTTAAAGAATCTTGAAGTGGAATAACAGCTGAAAGGTGCCACAAATTGGTTGACTCCATGCCACACAGATGTGAAGCAGTTATAAAAAAACTGTGGTCATAGAACTAAATATTAGTTTAGTGATTCACAGGATTGCTAAATCCTAGAAACAAAAAAGTTTGTACAAAATAGTTTTGAGTTTGTAAAGTTAATGGCAGACACTGCTTTCTTTTTTTTTTGAACATATCCCTTTCAACTAATTGCCCAATTGCACAGTCTTGAGAGCATGCATATCATGAATGCTGGGTCTTGTTGGTTTTCTGAGAATCTACTGCACCTACTGGTAAATTGTTTGGCATGTAGCAATAAAAATATATTAACCTGGATTAATCTGGTTAGTCACATTGGACTGCTATTATTTTGAACACTACTGTAGCTGTTAATAAGTGATGCATCCAGATTACTCTTTTCGAAAAAGAGGTTAAATTACTGCTGTCTTTAAAGCCTTTGGGAAGGTTCTTATCTAGTGAGAACTGTTGACTATCTTTTACATCTGGTGCTAGACGGTTAAAAACATTTTTTTTTTAAAGTGGGCAGAGCGTCAAGGCTGCAGGTAGTGGGCCTAATGTGCTGGACTATGTCTGGTAGAGCTGCAAAATCTAGAGAGTGAATGTGTGGCAAGTTAGCCAAAATAATTTTGTTTGGAGGCAAGGGTGCTCCAGTCATATTGCCTGAAGCAGATAGGCCAACTGTCTGTCTTATCTGTTTGATTTTTTGGGTGAAATAGGAAGCAAAATCATTGCATGCCTAGTAGATAGTAGTTCAGGAGGGATTGATACTGAGGGGTTAGTCAGCCTGTCAACAACACTAGACAAAGAGTGTGAATTGTTGCTGTTTGCTGATCATCTCAGAGAAAAAGAACTGCCTGGCCCTTTTTATTCCGAAGTAGTATAGGTGGAGATTCTCTCTACTGTATAGATGTCATTATGAACATGGAAATTAGTTAACTCCATGCATCAGAAGAGCCTTTTAATGGCCCATATTCATGCCACAAGTGAACCATTAGATAGACACATAAAAGCCAAAACTCTTCAAAGGGCTGGCCAGTAAACAGCATGCAATTATCAAAATCACAACAGGAACAAGCCATAACTGTCCAAAAAGAACTTTAGTTCAAGACAAAAGCTCAGATAGCACTTGTGTCCTACTCTTCCAAAGGGACTGTGCAGTTGGGGTCTCGTCTCTTCTTCCTCCCCCCCAACTAGACTGCCAGCCAGGTAGAGCCCATGTTTCAGGAGCTGCTCCACGTCCTTAGCGCTAGCTTCTCTCCAGGCAGGATTTCTCCAAACAGCCTATGGCAAATTAAATATTAAGCAATAAACCATGCAGGTTTAAATAACACATTAAGGCATGGTTTAACATTTTTGACTACAGGGTTGGTATAGATTTCAACCAGTTCTCACACTGGCTCAGCAAAGTTGATCCATTTTATGTTTAATTCTGCTTGTGTGGGAAACAAAAATGGAATAGGCTGAAGGCCTATGCTTACTTAGTTTGACCCATTCTTCATTGACTAATCTCTTGACAAAAGTACAGTGACAAGGAAAAAGGCTCATTGGTTAGCATATGATGCTTAATAACAAAATTACTTTTTCCATATTTAAGGAACCCTGACTATTATCTGGCACTCAGCCCCCAGAGGCCTTTTGCCCCAAAAGCGAGGGGACCTTTAACCCCAAGCACAATCATACACAAATTGTACTCTAAACAAAAGCAATACATTTCATTTTCTGATAACTGGTGAATTATTTACCCAAAGCCCTCCCTAATGATATACAAACCAAAAGTGAACAAGTCTATATCCATTATATTGAGTTTTCAACTTTTTATTTGAGTATTTTTCATCATTTTTTTTACTAGGCCCACTGATTCTCTTTGGGGCATAGTAATATAGTGGGCTGTTTCCCAGACGTTGCAGTAAAATAGTCTAAAAATCCTCAGGGACATACTTGGGATCTACAAGAATAACATCTCATAGCTCCTTTCTGAAAACAATTTGTTTAAGTATTATTAATAATTTTTTAATTGCCCCCATAGATTTTCTATGAGGAGCAGTAATGTAGCGGACTGTTTTCCAAATGCTACGGTACAATAGTCTGAAAATCATCAGGGACATACTTGGCATCTAGTAGAACAACACCTCATAGCTCTTTTCTGAAAACAATTTGATTAAGTATTTTTAATATATTTTTTTATTCACCTCTTTGATTATCTATGGGGAGTATTATTGTAGTGGGCTGTTTTCCCAAATGCTACAGTACAATAGTCTGAAAATCATCACGGACATACTTGGGATCTAGTAGAACAACGCCTCATAGCTCTTTTCTGAAAACAATTTGATTAAGTATTTTTAATTTTTTTTTTTCGCCCCATTGATTATCTATGGGGAGTATTAATGTCGTGGGCTGTTTTCCCAAATGCTACAGTAGAATAGTCTGAAAATCATCAGGGACATTCTTGGGATCTAGTAGAACAACACCTCATAGCTCTTTTCTGAAAAAGATTTAAGTCTTTTTCATTATTTTCTGAGATGCACGCATTTTGCGTTACATTTTTGGGATAAACTTAGCCTTCCTATGCAGTAAAATCGCTTAGATACAGACTGCATTAGGACAACAGAACAAGGTGCTTTATTCATATTTGGACATCGATACTTTGACTAAAACTTACAGTTACATACAGTGACGCAATCAGATAAAGTATAAAAATTCAAATACGATTCCTGATATCGAGCAGTGGTGATCACTTCCATTACCACCCCTTCCTGAAGTGTTACCGTATGTTTTAATATAGACGCGCACTAATTTTAAATCACAGATAGCGTGACCCTGCTTTTCCGAAGCACAGATGGCGTGCCCGCAGTTAATAAACGGAGGGATATTAGCCCAGGTCTAACGCCGCCGCTGGATTTGACATTTTAAGCTGTCTCCAAAATACGGTTGAAACTATCAGCGAATCTACTAAGCGAATATTAACTTTGTATTCAAATGAACACCAATAACAGCAATTAATTTAAGGTAATTTAAGAGCTGCCCACGTCATCTACTTCCGCATTCCTCGATTCCTATTGGAGTCAATGGAAGTGTCAAATAGTGCTATGAGTTAAAAACAAAGCTCTATCTAAAAAATCTGGCAAATATAAAACCAAGATATCATGGCATTCAACCCATAGAGCTGGACTTGATTTTCATCGCCGTAGCGGCTATCCCGGTAACAGACAGAATGGCACACAAACGAACTACCGTATGCCCCGCTTGCGCGCATGCACACCGAGGCATAATGAAATTATTCAGTTATTAACAGTATCATCTATAGAAAAGATTGGGATGGTCATCAGTCGCCACTCATAGTATACCGTCAAAAAATCCGGCCCATAGGAAGCCCATCAAAATTTGGTTTATTCCAAGACTAGGTATGTTACTTCTTCATTAGTTGGTCCATAAAATATAATTTTAAATTTTTACAAAAGCAATATGAAATGGGATAATTAAACCTCTATGTACTGCCACTTCAGAATTAGCTGTGGTCACTTCATCTGAACCTGACCCAGCAGTAGATCCTCACCACCAGCAGTCTGAAGATGTTTTTGATAGTGAGTGAGTGAGTGTGACAGAAACTTGTTGGCTTTCTAGATTTATTAGTGAACTGTAGTACCAATGGCAATTACCTACATATAGGTCAGTCTCTCAGCCATTTCAATTATATAATTAAATGGCAAAATTGGCTGGGTTTATTTATAAGTCTGCTTAAGTCACTATCCATCCTGTTGACAGAGCCAGGCCCATCTCCCCAAAGCAATGCTGCTCCAGATAGTGAAGGGAATAGTGAATCAGATCATAGCTATTGGCTACAGCTACAACAACCCAAGAGAGGTTTAATAGCCTTGCCAGACTTTCAACTGAAAGTCATATAAGCAGACAGTTGGACTTCAAGGGCCAAAGCCCTTAAGTTGTGAGCAAACAAAATAATTTAAGCTCAAGTTGAGATAACGGAAGACTTAAAATGATAGTTTTTCAAATTTATTTTACAAGAAAGTATTTCATTGTGTTGTCAATTCTTCTTGCAAGAAATTGAAATAGTTAAGTTACATAGCTACCTTTGTGATTTCACGATAACAGCTCCACCTTGCGTTGTATCTTTAGCCAGTATACTTGTGAGTTATTGTCTGTTGCACATCAGTGCTCGATGTTTTGCAATAGAGTACCCCTGCTGAGTGGTAAATTGAACATTTATTTCTGATCAGACTAAGTGTGATCATATGGTTTCAGGTAACCTCTTTTGTGACTATGTGCCACATCTAATAATTCAGAATTAATATTAATAATTGATAAAACTATTGACTCGGTGTTGAGTGATTAATCGTAAAAAAAAAAAAAAAAGGAAAAATTGGGTGAATTGCATGTAGCACTGTCAAGAAAACTGAGAAACAGAAAAATGAATAATAGCCCTTACCGTAAAAATATGGTAATTAAATGTCGGGGGCGGGGGCCCACACTGATATTCTTTAAGGAGGCCCAGAATTCCTTGCAACTGCCCTGTCCATCCGAAAACTGAAACAGTAATATAATAAGCAAGTGATGGCAAGATTAACTCTACCTATCTGCACCCTATAAAAGGACCAGCTGTAATCTGAGAAGAGGCTGGAAATAGATTCACACTACCGGTCAAAATTTTTACAACACCCCAATCTTTCCAGTTTTTTATGGAAAATTATGCAGTTTAATGTCTCATTGTGCTCTGGAATAAAAGCATGGGCATGAAGGCATAGGCATTATAGGAAAAATAAACAATTGAAGTTAAAAAAGAAATCATGGAATAAATTTATAAACCAAAATGTATTCCAAACGTTTGACTCAAAGTAGCCACCTTTGGCAGATAAAACAGCTGAACACACTTGTGGCATTCTTTCCACAAAGGAAATCAAATATTCTTCAGAAGGTTCTTCCCAACTCCGTTGCAGAATTCCCATTAACGTGTGGCACTTGTAGGGTGCTTTGCTTTCACTCCTCAGTCCAGTTCATCCCAAACCATCTCAATGGGGTTTAAGTCTGAAGACTGTGCTGCCACTCCATGTTTGCAAGCTTACTATCTTGTTCTTTTTTCCAAAGGTAGTTCTTGGCCATTTGATGCCAAGTGGACCAGTTTCCTGAGAGTTTGTATCACACCTTCTCAAAAAAAAAAAAAAAAAAAAAAATTAAGGGTGTTTGCCATCATTTCAAATGGTCAAATCCCAAATCTTAAGTTCCTACTCCAATTGTTCATGGAGTAATTGGTAATTTAAGGAGGCAGTGTCAAGTCACCCAAATGTAGCAATGACTTATAAGCATTTTTAAAGTGATACAAATAGACTTTCTGGTGCTGCTAAATTAATATCAATGGGTACACATAGGTAAAATTACCTGAAATTAATGAATCTCTTTTGGCGTATCTGATTAGATTTTCTTGTAGGCTGTTGAAAATGGCAATTTTTACAGAAACAAAATTTGTATTTGATTTTTAATTGGTCCCCTTGACCGAAGTATGCATAATCAGGGGATCATATTGTAGCCTCATCCTCAGCTGCTACAGCGCACTGGCCCCTTAAACCCAATCCTGATACGAAATCAGGTAGACACCAGAAGCGAGGTGAAGGGGAATGAGGATTTATTTAAAACAAAATAAAACAGGCACGAGGGCCAACAAAAAACTTGGCCCAAAGGGTTGCAAAAGACAAACTAAGGTAAGCTTCACAGAGCTGAGAACTAAGGATCAGAAAATGACAAAAAACAAAAGCCACTGGAAACTCCAGGGAGATAAACAAGACCAGAAATGAAAAACAAGACTAAGGCTATATACAAAATGACTATGACAACAAGGCTTGGGAACATGAACTTGCAAACAAGAACAAGGACTTGAAAACATGAACATGAGCAAGACACTGTCTGCCAGCCAACTTCCACCGCATCCAGATAAAGGCTAGGAAATCAAGGACACATCAGGGGCAACACCTGGAGAAGCAGAAACAAGAGGCATGGCAAGATCATGACATGGACAGAGATTGGATGACAAGACTTGCTCATTAAGAGAATGAGCGTGCTCAGCTTAAGTACCAATTAAGTATGCAGTTTGAAACCAGCATGAATGTTCAGAACAGAAAAGCACAGCAAGATCTTGAAATAGCAAAGCAGGAATCATGACAATAAACTCCCTGTCTAAATTAGTAGTATTAGTAATGTGCCTATCTAAGAATTACACCACCCTATGAATGTTAGTAAATGTTAGTAACTTAAAAACAGTTAATTGTCAATTAAGCTTAGAGAGCCCCGAATCAGCACAGCACAGAAGGAAGGGGGAAATACCAAAGCCAACCAAAGCTCAGAAATGTGCAACAACGAAGGCACGGGGCGGAACGCAGACGAGCGGTGGAGTGGCTTGGCAGACCTGGCGAAAACAAAAACATGGAAAAGTAAAAACATGGACAATGAACATGAATTATGAAATACTTGATCCTGATATAAGAAACTGTTAAAACTGTGACATGAACTATGAACAGGAAACTGTTAAAACCATAAATGCTGTCCTGGCCCAGAACACAACACAATCCAATCTCTTGTCTCTTGTTTAGGAGTAACTTGCATCTGAAAAGGCTTATGATAAAACAAAAATGCTCAAAAATTGCCTAAAGTCAAAGCAGGATTTAGTCATGTGAACACACCAGAAAAGAAGAGACAATTTCAAATGAAAATTTGAAAAAAAAAAAAAAATGTATTTTGAGGAGCAGCTTTTATATTTTGGGCAATAAACAGTAAAAGATTAATCTGCTGTTAGATACTCATTATAGAATAATTCTGGCATTTTTATTTACTGTGTATGTTTCCCTGGATCCTTATATGGAATCTGATTGCATGAAAAATTGTCTTTACTTCATCAAAATCAGTCAAGTCTGTCAGACTTTACATCTGTTTTGTTGCAGCAAAGTTATCCCCTCAACTATCAGTAACTGACCTAGTGACATTTTTTTTGCATTCTTTCTTTTCTTTATTTTTTTTTTCTCTTTGCTTAATTTGCTATAACAATTTTTATTTTCAGGTCATCTCCTTCGGTTGGACCAAGAAGACATGCTGCGCAGTTGTGCACTGATGGCCAAGCATCTTGACTATGCAAACATGTGGACAAAATGCTATCAAAGAAATTCCCCACCTCAATAAATAGGCCTACATGGACACATATGCAATCAGGTTGAAATTGACTTAGGCCAGTGACTGCCAATCAGATGTGAAAAATGGGAGACTTTTACACAAGAAATGACATAACTTTTGATCGACTCAAGCGATTTTGATGAAATAAAGACTTTTTTTAAGTAAGAAGATTCCCTTTCAGAACATGAAAAAATATAAATTCACAGGCTGCCTGGTTTGTCTGGACATTGTTTTGGACACCCTGTACTTTGATGTCTGGAGAACCCACAAGCCGTAAAATAAGACCCGGTTATTTATTCATTTTTTTTTCTGTCGGCTGCCTTTTCCATTAAACATGCCATTCGGCATGCCGTTCTAATTTGGCTCCCCTTTCCCTCCCCCAGCCAACTGCAATTTACATTGTTTTATTATTTCGCCGATGTGCTAGACCCTCATTGCTAAAAACTACATGTTCCAAGATCCATCTGGTTCCCGAAGCAAAAGGCGAGGCTTAAAAACCTGAGCACACACACGGACGGGATTTCGGCAGTGTCGGTTCTCCGTAGGTGGTTGGGGTGTGACGACCGAACTGGCCATATTGTGCGCAAAACTAATTTGCAAACCAAAGACCACGTAATCCTCCCGAAAGTAGGCCTACACATTGGCTATAGGTTGATGTTTAGTTGGTCAAGATGCGGGGTTGTTCCATTTTTTATCCGCTAACTGAGGACTCGTGTTTGGAGGTGCTTCACTTCTACCCACTGTTTAATTTTTCTATATTGCCCTTAAATTTTTGCGCTCATGCCGAGCAACTCCTGCGGCTTCGCCTACAAATCGAACGGACGATAATCGGCCGAAGTTGTTAAAGAAAAGAGGGTTGTTTTGCTAGCTTGCGAGGGGAAATTTCGAATTTGATATCATCCTGGCGCAAGTTATATTTGAAATTGGGGCCAGTGCCTTGTAATTGGGGTTTATCTACTCTCTGTAAACAGCCAAACGTAATCTTATTGCAATGAACATTTGTTTGACATTGAATGTTGATAACAACATTTAGCCTATGGCTTTATTCGTTTTCAAACCATTCAGGACTTTCTGACTGACTGGTTGAGCTCGTCGGGACGACTGTCGTCCGGAGAGCTATTGTCGTACCCCCGGCGTCCGCGTCCGCGTCCGTCCGCGTGCAGAAAAGCTTTAACCTTGCCCCCCGGCGAGCTCTGTTGTCTTTCTGACAACTCTTGATAGCCTATTGGTATCATTTGTCACAGTCTCTTATTGTCAATAAATGATCGTACAAAAAACACCCCACCACCTACATCTTTAACTTCTCTCACTATACAACACCCCACCACCTACATTTTTAACTTTTCTAATTTGGTTAATTATGCGGGATTTTCTGCGATAGCTTCGTCGGTCTGCCAAAAAATCTGATCACTGCGGTATTGTTACCCTTAGGTCAGAGCCGAAGTGGCCGTAGTTAAAAAAAAAAACCAGGAGTTCTGGGGTATTGCCAGCAGCAATACGCGTTCCTGTGCTGGATTCGAGGGAGTTTAAAGATAACGGCTTTTTATTGGACGTGATCACGATCGAATTTCCACCGGCTGATGCGTAGAGCATCTGCGATTTATGTCGCCTGGGCCGGGGCCATCTCAACCAATGGATAGCAACTCCCGATCAGCAGATGCTGAATTTGAGATGAGTCTTCGTCTGAACTCGCCTTGATGCCAGTGATGCAACTATCACCTCCCACAGTCTTTTAAAAAATGCCAAGGGTATTAAATCTACAAATTACATAAACGTATTATATAAAGACATGTTATAACATTATATTGATTATATAAATACATTTTTCGAGATACATCTCTATATAGGTTGAATCAATTCTTTTGTATATTCCCCTATGTATTGCGTAGTTTTTTCTAATGATCTCAGCGTTCTGCTTAATTTTGGCCATTCATTTCATTTCAAAACTTGATTTCAGCTTAGTTCCTTGTTGGGAAATTTGCGCTCTTGAAAGTTAACTTGCTTAATATAGGATTATTATTTCATGAGACCTAAATGATAATGTCCTCCTTTCCTGCTGTAATTGAAACAAACCGAACGATACGATTTCTGCTAAGTTGTGGTGGAAAAATCTTGGGTTGTGCAGCAATGCTCAATGCCGACACTGTCATGAACTTGCACCTTTTTTCCAGTTAATTTAACCGGCACCTTTTTGCCAGTTGTTTTAACTGTTATTTTACAATACTGTTACAACAGAGTATGTTAAGTCTAAACCACAGTGAAATCAGCGCAGGACTCTACTTACTTAAAATAACTAGGAGACAACGCGTTAATTTAACTGTTAAAGTCAGTCAGTTTATAACCGTGTACTAGATTGTAGCCTATGCAACAACCTGCGAGTAATGCAATATTAGCCGAGCTGAAGGGTTTCATGGCTCTCCATCAAAAATTAGATGAATGGGAAGGAGGCTGAATAGTTGAATTTTTGTCTCGTGCGTGTCTAATCTTTAATAGGCCTAGTGACTACAGCTAAATATGTATAATATTTAACAGACTACGTAACAAATATTATATGTCGTCATCAAAATTATAGTGGCCATTAACTCGTATTTCATGCTATCAACACCAGAAAAAAAGATGTTTTAGAAAAAGATGTGCAGTAAATAGTATTCGGTTGCCTACTTATATGAAAATCGATACAGTGCGCCTCCTATTCAAACGCGTGATCGAAATTCATTTGTCGTCGCACCACGCCCATGATCTGTGGTCTGCATATAAGGTCCATGGATCAGAAGGTAGTGCGCTATTCTGCCGGCTTCAAGAGTGAGTGACATCATGCAGTGGTTTCCCCTCCAGGTTTTGGTTTTGACTTTCGTATGTCTCCACGGCGCGCTGCGAACCGCGGCCACCGTGGTGACTGCCGGTGCTGACTTGAGCTGCGACGGTGTCCTCTACAAGGACTCTCTTCCCGTTGGCATCACTGACTCCAGCTTGAAGAAGATCTGCCAGACTTACGGCGACGCACCTCGCTACTTTACGCTGTACGACCCTAAGCTGCGCATCCCCATCTTTTCAGCTTACACGATCAAGAAGACCGACGGAGAGACCGAGAGCCACGCACTTATGTACGAGCCTCAGGTCGGTGAGAATTTACAGCACAGTTACGGTCGCGGTTGTAAGGTTGTTATGATGAGGTCCGTTAATATTACGTCAGTGCTGCAATTTAATAAGGGCTGTAATTATCCCCGCCAGGAAGAGGTGCGAGGCATGTAGGATTGAGTTCTGTCTGTCCGTCCATCCGCCCGTCCGTCACACTTTCGATGGAAACAAGTTACCTTGAAAATTATGACAGTTACATGAGTCAAATTCTGTATTCTTAACAAGCTTGTTCTGATTGAGTTCGAAAATGCCGAAGTGTATTTATTTAGGAAGCAGCTATTCGCCCTGCAGCTGGGTGAATTGGGGGAAAGAGATCGGCTATCCTCCCTAAAGCGGGGCGGACAAGAGAAGCAGTTCTGCTATTCGCTCCGCTCCGGGGCAGATAAGAAGATCACTTCTGCTATTTGCCCCGCAGCTGGGCCAAAAAGAGGTTTCATTTTATAACTTTCGCGCCGAAAGGCAGCGTGGCGAATAGCCACTTCTATTAATTTACGGATTATGGGCCCTGATTGTGCGGTGCATAGGGATGACCATGTCATCTTGTTCTAATCTAACTGCCTTCACTTCATGCAGATGTGAATCCCATCATGCAAACCATATAGGAATTACAGACATTAAAAGTTGTGTCACTGTCCAAATATTTATATACCTCACTGTATTGGAACATTTTTTTAATATCTAAATTGTTTAGTTTCAGTCATTAAATGTGAGTAGATAATATCATAAAGTACCGTGGATACTTGGTCCTGTGCGATCTTGTTAAAATTAAAAGTTTTTAAGTCCTCTATTCATTGTAATTTGCTCCTGTTGAGTAATATTGCACTGACGGCTTTGAATGCCTTGAGAAAGAGTTTATATTCATTGTGCTGTATCAGTGATCACTTTTAAAACCAAAAAACAAACAAACAAAAAAAGAGGGGCGAAAATTAACTGCTAAAATTAGATTCCATTGGCTCATAACTGGAGAAATCACGGAAACAAACTTCTATAAGGTACTTAAGAGTGCACAGAGTAAATGATAGCCTGATTTGTTCCGCATTTTAACTTTGAGGAATTAATATTTAAAGAAATTTAAAACTTTGTTGCAACATAATCTGGAGCTTATTTTTTCACCACAGTCTTTTGCTTGCAGTTAAAATGTTGCATCCACTTGAAGTAAAATATATTAAATAACCACAACATGGGTATTGGACTTTAATTCTTCATGGCAGCTATAATTATTTCTGCCTTTATATGGCCTTAGAGGTTTAAAAACACCTCTAAGCTTGAAATTTAAGGTGAAGAACAATCAACGTCTAGTTGTAATTCTGGGATGTAATTGAGGTTGGAACAGGAGCCTGCATACACAGTGGTCCCTGAGGATTGACTCTGCAATATTCAATTTGTTGTTTGGTATTTTGTCATTTGGAAAGGTGTCCTGTTCCATCTCTTATGAACCTGACAGAAAGTGCTTCTTTACAATTATAAACATTCTGTCAAGTTCAGAAGTGTTAAGCACTGGCCATAAAAAATGGCCATAAAAAAGCAAACACAGTGAGAACCTACCTTTATGGCCCTGTGCTTGCTAAAAGAGTTACCAGAATACTGGATATCAGCTCCCTCTCCCTCACACCTGTCCCTCTCTCACTCTGTTTCTTATCTCTGTGCCCCACCCCCCACATACTGTCCACCTCCCCCTCTCGCTCTCTCACTCTCTCCATAGCTTGCGGATATCGCAGCGGGCAGGAACATGGAGGAAGTTCCCCAAGGTCCCCTGGCTCAGGAGGTGGAGGACAGTCAGGCTGTTCCGGACGACTACTCCACCATGACTGACTATGTGCCTGTCCGCCTGAACCCCGTCGAGCACCAGTTGAAGCCAGAGGACCGTATTGCCACCTTCACCCTGACCAACACGGTTCCACTGATCAGCAAGCTCACGTCCTGGAGGGAACATGAGAAGAACATCCTTGAGCGTCTCAAAAAGCAATGTCGCGGAACCGCTTACATGGTCGCCGGCGTGATCCCACCCAAGCAAATTCACTCCCCGGAGGGCAAGGACCGTGTGGCAATCCCAGAAAACCTGTGGAGCGCGTACTGCTGCGATGACGTCAACCCAGAGGAACCAAAGGACATCCTCCTCCCAGCTCAGGCTGCCCTCATCGAAAACAAAGAAGGCGCCGAGGTGAGAGAGATGCCCGTGGGCGACCTGGAGGCTGTCCTCAAGACCAACCTGCCGGTGGACTCAACCTTCCAAATCTTCCGCGAAAACTGCCGCTTATCGTAAATCCAAGCACCTTCACCGAACCTACAGCACCATCTTACATCGGTCTGATGTTCAGAATTTACCTGATTTCAGTTTTTGTTTATAATGCAGACATGAATAACCTTCTGATTCCAATTCCTATGCTCCCCAAGAGCATCTTGACGCGAATGCAGGACATTTTACACTTTTAAAAATGCAATTTTCTCATCAGAAAGCTGGGTCAACAAATAAAATGAGTGTAAAATGACACCATTGTCTTGCATTTCTTGGTGACTCGAGTTGATTCCTTCTCAATGTACAGAATAAACTAAAGGTTGGTGCAATGAAGAATGACATTGCACTTAAGATGCTAACTCTCACCGTGCCTACTGAACTTTCCAGGAGGGAGGAGATCAGTTATTAAATGATGGTATCATGGAACCTGAAATCCTGCACAAGTGTACTTATGAGATATTACTTGCCTGTCCCCCAGTCATCTTTGCTGAATAGTACTGCACAGTGATATGCTGCCTAAAATATTCAATCTCTTGCCCCTACCTGTAATGACATCAGCAAGGAGAAGTTGTCAGTAAGATGAGTTTTCCATCAACTCTTTGTTGACCTGCTGAGTTGATCTAAACTCACTTAACAATTCAACCCGTATAACCTCTTGTGTCAAATATTGATCAAGTTGGACAAAATTTGGTTAAAACATCTTTAGCACATTAACTAGAGTCTAGACTTTGGTATTGCATTTCAGCCCTGCGCCCGAAAAATGGGTATGGCCCTGTGGTGAAGTTTGTCCGTTTTACACCTCATATCATAGCAAGGAACACGCCATCAACAAAATGCACTTAAACATTTATTGAAGAGAATATGGTCAATTGGTGAGAATGGAATTCTCATGTACCTGTTTTAATTTGCTATTTGCAAATTTTTGGAAAGTAGGATGGGGAAATCGCTGAAACACCCGGGCATGTAACAAAAGTACGGTGGTTTGTCCAGACCCATTGATTGAGAATTCTTCAAAATTAAGCTTTGAAATGCCTAGCACTGTGAGTAATCATCAAGAGTCTCAAGAGGATTCAGTTGTGGTTGTATATTGATTGATAAATTAAAAAAATACGGTCCCACAGAACCAAATAGCATGCACACTCGAAAATTATATAGTTCTGGATGAAACCCCTGCAAATTCTAACAAGAGCCATCTGGCAATGGCGGATCCCCCCGGCTGTAGGTTGTGTAACAACCTTTAAAAGGTACATCTACACATCATGATTGACATGTGCGTCAAGTTTGGTGAAGGTAGCACATATGGTTTCCGAGATATGGCCCGGACAAAGTCGTGTTTACGGACGGACAGACAGACGGACGGACGGACAGAGCGATAGCTATATCCCCCCGCATTATATCCCGGGGGTATAACAAGGAGCAGACAAGCAGATGGACGTTTCGACTCACAGGGAATACGTCGTATATTTGACTATTTAACGACGTTAATTTGACGTCAGTATGAGACCTAAAATGTTCTCACTTTTTATATGACCATTATATGACGTATTTTTCACATCAATTATTTCACACTTTTTCTACGTCTTTTTAAGACTAGAATTATACGTATTTTTTATGTCATTTTTTTACCACTTTTTCCATGTCTTTTTAAGACCAGAAAAGAAATTATGTCAATTATCATATGGCTAACACCGCTGGAAAAAAGTTTAATTTAATAACGCATTTCCTTTCTTGTTACTTGAATTTTCAAAAAGGGAAATTTATTTTGGGATGGTCCCGCGATGCGTATTTTTTTTCCCCCAGGTGAGTGCGTTATTAAATGAAACTTATTTCCTGCCATATTTTTTTGCACAACGCGCGCCGCCCGCCCTGTACTCAGCTGGGTAAAAAAATAAATAAATAAAAATACGCCCCCCGAATATGGTTTAGCAGAAAGTTGAAATGAAAAATATGTACACTACTGCTCAAAAGTTTGGGATCACTCGGAAATTTTCTTGCTTTCCATAGAGACACACATAAAATTAGTCTGAATAGGAAATATAGCTAATGAACAGAACATGCTGACATTGTCTGAGTTAGAAATAATGATTTTAATGGAAAATGATGAATATGTACTTCAAACTTTGCCTTCATCAAAAAAAAACCTCACTGTTGATACTGAAACGGGTGTTTGACGGGAACTATTTAGCGCAACTGCTAGTTGACAACCTCTGAGGCGTCTTTGTCTTAAACTACACACTCTCAGATGTTTGTCTTTTTGCACAGTTCTGCATATGGGGCCTCCCACTCCTTTTTTCTGTCCTTGTTAGTGCCAGTTTGTGCTGCTCTCTGAAGGGAGTAGTTGACAGCATGGTAAGAGATTTAAATTTTTTTAATTTCTCGCTTGAATAGCCTTCTTTTCTGAGCACAACAATAGACTGATGGGTCTCAAAAGGAAGTTCTTTCTTTCTGGCCATTTTGAGCCTGTAGACAAACAAACAACTGCTGGTGCTTCAGGTACTAAACCAACCTCAAGAATGCCATGTTTCCTTTTGCGCTCCCTTTTTTGTTCAACGGTTTTCAGCTGTGCAATACATTTGCAGAAGGGTTTTCTAATAATCAATTAGCCTTCTTAAATACTTAACTTGGATTAGCAGCCATATCAGGAGATTGATGCGGAGGACTGACAGTGGCCGATAATAGGCCTCTATGCAAAAATGTAGATCATTTTTTGAAAATCATGAATTCTAATCGTTTGTGAAATGGAAAAAATGTTTGTGAAATGCATGAAAATGTATTTTTCTTTGGAAAACAAAGAAATTTGCAAGTGATCCCAAACTTTTGAGCGGTAGTGTATATATTCTGTGAAGGATGTTGAGGTAACTTTTTCTGTTTAGGCTGTTGCTGTTTACTTTTGTTTTTGTTTGTTTTTTCCCCTTTTTTACACTTCAACAATCATTACGTTTCTAATCTTTCTTTTCCTTTTTACCTGCTCAGTTTGTCTGAAAACCTGTTTGTTCATATTTATGTTTCAAGGGGAGGCCCGAGCAGATAATATGTTTGTTTGAATAGAAGCGCAAAAATGAGAGGAACAGATTACTGAAAGTTTAAGCAAATTACAATTAAAAATGAGAAATTGATGAATTTTTGAAGTTGTGATCTGTCACCCCCACTTCTGGGCTGAGAGTCCACAGACCTCAAAATGATTTTTTCAAAAAAATTACAGCGCAGTCGCAGACAGCACGTCGGTGCAAAAAGGTGATTTATTCTGGTTACCCACCAAACCAACAACAGACTTTTACATACACACACAAAAAAAAGGTCACAACCCAAATATATATTTCACATTTAACTGGGTGGGCCAGTCACTGCCACCTACACCGTGGCCCAAGCCAAACCAGACTCTCCTGGTTGCTCAAACCAGAACACCTCTTCAATGGAAAGCCCCTCCCTCAATGGGCAATACTAACATAGCATAACTACTAATCATTTAATCTGGCATGATAAAACATACCCCTTATTTCCCATCATTAGACCACAATTTTTGGCTTCGTATAATACCTTTTAAAACTTTTACAATGTCCCCCTTTTTATATTTAAGGCGTTTTATTAATGCATCCACCCTCACACATGGTTGCGCCCTACTGCAGAGCAAGTGCGCAGGCGTCGAAAATTCAAGCACTTGAAAAGACACCTCAGTACGTTGCCTCAGTTTGAGTCCTGGGCCGTTTCTCAATATGCGTTCTTCTCTGTACTTCTGTTTAGTGGGGCAGATTAAGTCAATATTCCAAAAGAATCTTTCACTTGGTGATACAAGCATCAAATTTTCGCACAAATGATGTCCAGGATGTACTCTTTAAGAAAAGTACGCTATCCAGCCAAAAATCCAAGATGGCCACCAGTTTTCAAGATGGCCGCCTTGTCTAATTAAAAAAATGGTTTTCGAAGTAGAACTTGAATGAACAGAAATGTGTTAATGATTCAAACATCGAAATGAATGTACTCTGACTGGAAGAACTCAATGGTGACAAATTAATTCCAATATAGCAGCCAGTTTTCAAGATGGCGGCTATTACGGGACTCAAAATGAGTGTTTTCGGAAGCTGTCTGATCACAGATATTGCATTAAGAAGAAGGGCAACATCCATGATCATTCACTGAAATGCTGTTGTCAAGCTCTATTGGTTTATATTATTCTATAAGAGTGATATCAAAGCACAACCAGGGCACACAGGCAACATCACTGCTGTGAGACTCAGCATGCGGCTCAGTGTCTGCTTGTGTACAAGCTGGAGTTGACAAACTGTTGTAGTGGTGTACTCACTATAGTTTGTAGTATACTTTAGTGTCCCAAAAGCTATCTAATAAGCCTCTGTATAAATCTCAACTAGAAGTTTAGTAGTTGTATTGTAGTTAGGTAGCCGCACCTGAATTGACAGGATGTGCCACATTGTTTGTAAAACACAGAATCGAGGTTAAAGCTGTAGTGCGTAACTTCTGTCGCCCCCCTACAGGAATTTTGCGTTATTACAACACTACAGCAGGCACTTCCATATGACGTATGCCCAGGTGTCACGGCACTATTCTACAGTTCTGTGGTAACTACGCAAATGCAAGTACTCATAAATTAATCCATAATCTCAGAGTTTGTAATATTTAACCGATTTAGTTTCGACATAAAGTCCAACGTTGTTCAAATTAAAGTGAGTTGTGAACTCAGAAGGCTTGAAATCTGCAGCACAGGCCATTTTACTGCCAAAATGGCGGTCCAAACAAAACAAGTCACGCAGAGTCCAGAGCTCTCTTGTTAGGAGACTCTCCGCTCTTCCTCCCCCTCCCTTCTTGTTTTGGAATAAAATGCGTCATTTCCTATGTGCCAGCGCGGGAATGTCGCCAGTCGACACGTAATACAAAACAAATACTGAAAAATATAGCGAGATGTTAGAGGAGCCAATCGGCTTAATCAGCATTCTGTCATCTCTTCTAGTAGTGGCTTAGATGAAACAGACATTTACAGACATGTAAAAGTTACATACTATAGCTGTAAAATTACCCTATATATCGGCAAAGTGTAATCATATGTTAAGGGTACACGAGGGAAACACACTAGGGGAACTAGGAAAACTCGGAAACTCTTGGAAAACCTCGGAACGGGAGGGAGACACAAAGGGGAGTGAGACGCCAGATGCGGGGATCCAAAATTATATTTATTAAAATAAATACAGAAACAAACCAGAGGGGAAAAAGGGGCACTCCGGCCAACAAAAACACCGTGCCTCGCACTGAAAAAAGGAGAACTAAGAAATCCAAAAACTAACGGATACCAGGGGGGCAGACTCGGGAACAGACACCAGGGGGGCAGACTCGGGAACAGACACCAGGGGGGCAGACTCGGGAACAGACACCAGGGGGGCAGACTCGGGAACAGACACCAGGGGGGCAGACTCGGGAACAGACACCAGGGGGGCAGACTCGGGAACAGACACCAGGGGGGCAGACTCGGGAACAGACACTCGGGACGCTAGGAAATACTCACAAGACAAGACAGTTGGCACAGCTGGCAGATAGCTAACTCGGGTAGCACAGCTGGCCAGGAGAAGGGTCAGGGAGAACGTAAGGAGGGGGACAGACAGGACACAGGGCTCAGGACAGGCAGGGCGGCTGGTGCTCAGGACAACTCGAGACGGTGGAGGCAGACTGGCACAAAGGGCACAGAAGACACTGGAGGAGACAGGGGGCACCAGGGGCTTGAAGGCGGCAGGAAGGGCAGGCTGGTCAGGGAAGGAGGCTGAACTGAGAACACAGAGAAAAACTGAGGGGACCAGAGGAGAAGTGCACAGGGCAGGGAGAGTGGGAGTGGGAATGCGAGGTCAGATCTGCTCGCGTGCAGAAACTGCTCAGATATATAGGGCAGGGGCACACACAGACACAGGTGTTGAAACTTAATCTAATTAACAAGGGGTGGAACATGAGGGAAACCAATTACATGAAAACAGATAAACATTAACACACAGACAAGGATCACAAGACAATCCCAAAGATGGGAAAAATAAACTGGATAAAAAGACTCCTAAGTGTACAGAAAAAGAGCCAGAACAGATTATAAGAATGCAGAGATTCTGCAGGAAACTTTAGCAAAGCCAGGGAACAGTAAAGCGAGGGGCGGAGACCAGAACAGAGCGACTGTTGAGAGATAATTAGTCAATTAGTAAGTGCAGCTATACAATCCCGAGTGCTCGTTAGTAGATTAGTATTATATACAAGGTTAGTTTGGTTAGTAATTTTAGAAAACAACAAATTGTTAGTAATGTTAGTATGTATACAAAAGCAAGGGGAAACTAGCAAACGAGAACAGAAGGAAGGATGAAACCCAGAATCCATTAAATCACCCGAAATAGAGTCACAATCAATTAACACAGAAACTGCAACAAACAATGACGCGACCGGGGAGAAAGCAAAGACAGTACATGGGTAAAACGTGGACTGGACTACACGGGAGAGGAATGAAATGTGAACACTAAGACATTGACTAAAAAACTGACATACCAAAATGATAGAAACCTAAAATTGACTAACCAGACACTCAGACCACGGAACACAACATCATATTTCTAATGGACTGGTCAACCCCAGATGAGCCATACTACATCTTCCAGCACTGTTGAAATGCAATATGCTCAGTTGACTGTCCTACCACGTCTCTACATTGGGTGGTCACGTTCCTAGACATCACATCAGAAACATCACCGAGAGAGTGTTTCTTAGTTTAGTTCCCATTGTATCATCATAATATTCAATAATTTTGATTTTCTAAATGCAGAATTGAATTTTTCATACTCAATGACCATCAAAATAGGATTATTCAATCAAAATATAGTTCAAAAACCGTTTAAAACCACTTCGAATGGTGGCCATCTTGAAAAATGGTGGCCATTTTGTTTTTTCACGTGGATAACATACTTTTCTGAGAGAGTAGGTTCTGAAGCACTTGTGTGCCAAATTTGGAGCTTGTATCACCAAGTGAAAGATTGCTGAAACAATCTGCCCCATCTGTTCTTGTGAACTTGAGAAACGTCATCCCTCTGAGACCATGTACTGTCTCAATTCATAGTTCGCATCTCAACGATGTTACCAGTCCGGAGCTGCGTTCCAAAAACAGTTTGAGTCGCCCTCGCTCACTTGCCCTCAGCACTTGCTATGACGTCACACGGAGGCCACTTGGAGGGCGGAGGGAAAGTGGGCGGAGGAGGAGTGAAAAAGGTAAATGGAACACACCTTCCCTCGTTCACTAACAGGCCAGACAATCATGGATCAACCACATGTTGTTGGAGTGGCGCTATACTGCCTATTCCAAATTACACAAAATATACAGAGACTCATTTCATTAAGACGGTGATCTATTCTGCGCTTGATGGCAATACGTCGGTACCTGGTAATTATCAGAATTATTAGTTTTGTATCAAATTTCATTTGGGAAATTCATTATTTATTTATTTGTCTTTACCTTATCACTTGTAGACAGTGTTGTTGTTTAAATACATTTAACCTACTTTAAGTTTGACATTAGTTGACATTAGTTTTAGATTGTTTTTTCCTGATTATTAGGTTTGTTACCACCACCATCCTTCTCCTCCTCCTCATTGTCTTTATGGCCTTAATTGTTAAAGATTGTGGTTCAGACAACAATACAAACACAACACTTAATGTCATCTAGGATAGACGTTACAAGGAACAATGTATAAAGCAAAGAACAGATCATTACCAGAACATTTACAAAACTTATTTAAATTGGAGCAAGGGGGCAACAGACTGAAGCTTGATTTTAAACATTCATTTGCAAGGCTAAACTTAAAACAAATGTGTATTTTTGTTGCAGGTGTAAAACTATGGCATTCACAAAGCAAGGAATTGAAAAGTTGTACAAGTATGTCTCAGTTTAAGAAAATGTTTAAAAAAGACAAGATAAGCATCTACAAAAAAAGGAGAAAGAGAAAAAGAAAAAGAAGGGGAAAAAAAGAAAAGATAGACAGACAAGTGGTGTCTACTGCTAATTTGTTTGTTTTCTTGTCACTGCTATGTTTCATCATTCTTAATATTTTGAAACAGAGTACAATATTGGTGTTGATAGTAAGCCAATGTAATTATAACAACAGAGAGGGACAGGTACTATAAGTTTCCTTCATCATCCTCCTTTTTATTTATGGTGACAATGTGTACATTATGTAAATATGTGCAACCATGTGAGAATGTATACCATGAATTGAATAGATCAGAATGAAATGAAATGAAACAATTGTCTATAATATAATAAATGAGAAGAGAGCATACTTCTTTGTGCATTTTTTCGTGATACAGTTTTGATTTCATTTTTTCCAAACACCCTCTGTTCGTTATGCCGTCATCAACGCAGCACTACCATTGATGGTAGTATATTTGAATCCCCAGGAGGATCCAAAGAGGGATTTCCGTCTGTCACGTGATGCCATTAACATGTTGATGGAATTGCTTGATGTCAACAGAAGTCATGGCTGGGAACCTGACTTTGAAGTCCTTTTATTTTTGTACTGGCTGGCTCATGGGACCTCCTACAGTGTTGTTTCCCGGGCATTTGGATCCCCGAAGACAAGTGTCTTTCGTGCAGTGCATAAGGTGGCAGGCAAAATAGTGGAGAAGAGGAGCCACTGCATCACCCTCCCCAAAGCAAATGAGCTAGAGGCAACAGGAGAGGGTTTGCTGCCCTTGCACAGCATGAGGCATTCAAAGCATGTGTGGGTGCCATTGATAGCTGCCACGTAAGAATAAAGGCACCTGCAGGTCCTGCCTCCACTGACTACACTAATCGCAAGCTATTCCATTCTATCCAGCTCCAAGCTGTGTGTGACAGTGGAGGCAGGTTTTTGGACACATTTACCGGTTACCCTGGGTCTGTCCATGACACACGTGTGCTAAAGAACAGTCCTATTTACACAGGTCAACACTGCCCCCCAGCAGGCTATTTCATTGTAGGTGATGGTGGATACCCCTGCATTGAGCAGCCAGTTTGCCTAATGACACCATATAGAGAGCCACTGCAGTCCAGGGTCCAGGAGCGCTACAACGGCTGACACTCCAGGGCCCGTTCAGTTATTGAAAGGTCCTTTGGAATGACGAAAACTCGATGGCGCAGCATCTTCTTTAAGGCCCTGGAAGTTGACACAACGTTTGTGCCATCTGTCATCACCTGTTGTGCTGTACTGCATAACATATGCCTGGGTGTGGGGGATATTGAGGAGCAAGTCCAGGAAGCTTGGGCGGACAATATCCCTCTTGCCCCTCTTGCTGTTGAGGTCGGTGGAGCAGCACTTAGAGAAAGGCTGGCAGGCCGCATCTCCGCACCTGTCCAGCAGCTACTGGACCATGATTACCTGTAGGGAATGTAAATAGTGTGAAGGCAAATGATACACCACACAATTATGCTATTGAGATTTATTTTTTCATATTTTCCACAAAGTTTTGAGTTTAAAAAAAAGATTGAAACAAAATTAACATAAATTTTATGTCAAAATAAAACAAAACAAATGAGGGTGTTGTGATTTACTTACTGAACTTAAACTTAAGGCATAAATCAGGGCCTAAATAATAAGTTACAAAATTAAATGAAGCTACATTTTGTCCACCATCTTCTCAAAAATATTCAGAAGCCTGTCTGTCTGTGCCTCCAAACGCTGAAAGCGGTCCTCATCCCTCTCTCCTTCCCTCAGGATAAGGTCAACAAGGCGCTCCCTCCGGGCTCTTTTTTAAGTGGAGATGAATGTGGTTGTTGTTGTGGTGGTGGTGGTTGCGATGATGATGATGATGCTGATGATGCTGCTGATGATGATGATGATGATGATGGTGGTGGTGTGGGTCTCTCTAGAGGTCCTGGCAGACTGCTGGCAGTGGCAGTGCTGCTCGTTGTTGGTGTTTCCCCTGTGCATGAGGCAATAAGGGCAGGTGGTGTTACTGATGGCCGTGACCCAATTGCCTCATGCATCAGGGGAAACCACTGCCAGCTATCTGCCTTTTCCTCCCCCTGATCTGTTCCTGCTGCAGTAGGGGGGGCTTTCAGGTCCTATAGGGGAGAAAACAGAGGTAACACAGTCTCTTTTTTTATGAGTGAATTTGTTTCACCAGTTGTACAGCTACTGTATACAAATTACCTTGTATTTCTTTTTTAGGTTCTCCCACTTTTTAGCTGCCTGTGCTGCTGTCAGCCTCCCCTGCAGACCCATCTTCTGTACAATTGTCCAATTTAACAATAAAACAATTATGTTATGCTCACCAAACATTACAACCTTTAAAATGAGCACCACAACAAAGAAGCAAGTAACAGAAATACATTCATATGCAATGCCACAGTAAGTTACAAACAAACTCACTCCCAGGCCAGCTTTGAGGCATTTCTTTTGCCAGTAAAGAGAGCTTCATCTCTCATTCTCAGCTTTATGAGGAGCTCCGTGTCCTCATCAGACCCTGTAACAATATGGAAACAATCCCTTAATCACACACAATGCACAGCAAACGACGTGACATCAGAAAAATAAAATGCTATTTAGATACAAGTATTTTGCTTTCTTTTTCTTTTGTCTGTGACAAATAGCTTATATAGCCTACTTACACTTGTAAACGGCGGGTTCTGCCATAACGTCCGTTGCAGAGTTTGTATTTAATTGCACACAATTTAATACAGACCCGTGCTGGCTGCTTACTTCATTTTCTTCTTCTTTGGTGGTAAATAGACAGCAGCCAACGGTGTTTCAGGTTCATTATCGCCACCGCATGGACATATTTTTTGTGCACCACTGCAATGCATTGTGGGTGATATACAGCTCTGGAGTGACCATCGTTGTTGACTTGATTACTCAGCCCTCAAGGGTCGATCTCACCAAGTTCACTTCAGCTGTTTAGAGAAATAGAACGGACCTTATGATGGCGGCGGGGATTCCCCCGAGGACAAGTGCTAAGGGCAAGTGAGCGAGGGCGAATCAAACAGTTTTTGGAACGCAGCTCCGGTCTAGATACCAGATGTGCTCGGCCTGCCATACCTGCTCGGGGTCTTGCGTGTAGAGATGACGTAACACATTATGATGCTATGAACCAATGATATTAACAGCTTCTCTGCTGGCTGCTGTACTCTATGGTTGGTGTACGAATGCTATCGCTATGTTAGCGTGCTGCAGGCTTTAACTGACAGGAGCAAATATTCGATTTTGCAATGCTTTACTTGAGAAAAACATCATAACCGAACTCATAAAATCGCTCAGCCTGTAAAAACAAAATACAAACCCGGAGACCGAGCGATTTTATGAGTTTGGTTCTGGGGAAAGTGTGTCGGCCTCAAAGTGTTGTGGTGCAAAGTTTTGCGGGAATATGCCATGCTTTCAATTTGAGTTACTGGTTTTCATTGGTAGGGCTGAACAAGGGACAGATGAGAGCACTGGGGAAAAATGGGAACGCTTGAATACTTTCGTTGAAAATCTGGATTGCAGTTGCGTTTTGAATGAAGACTACCGCACAGAGTCACCCTTCTCTCTTTCCATTTATCTGTTGCGTAGCCACATAGCTAGCGTAACTTCGTCTCTTGAATTTACACGGACCATATTAAACAGCTAATTGAATTACGAGTACATTTCCATTTCCATTTAATTAAACGTAACGCCAGGTTTTTTCACGTTAAGTATTGCGAAATCAAATATTTGCTCCTGTTAATTACAGCCTGCCTAGCTCTAACAAAGCTATAGCATTCGTACACCAACCGAAGAGTACAGCAGCCAGTAGAGCAGCTTTTAATATCATTGGTTCAGAGCATAATAATGTGTTACGTCATCTCTATACGCAGGACCCCGAGCAGATATGGCAGGCCGAGCACTGTCAGTGCCTGATCCGTACCCGGAACACGATCTGTCCCCGCGCATTCGCGGCCATGTACACACGTAGCCGGGTATTTTTAAAAAAACGAATATTTCCCCCCCTCCGTTCATAAAAAAAAATTATCCGCACGACCCCCGGATCGGGCACTGACAGATGCATCGGATGGTAACTTGTGTGAACTTGACAGCATGCATATCCCAGAATTCTTTTCGGCATCTTAGCGGGACGCTCCTGAGAGAGTTCAAGGGCAGGGTGACGTTTCCCAAAAGCGTAGTTGCTAACTCAATTAGCAACTGACATAGTTCGTTCATTCACAGTCAATGGGTCTAACCATGAAATAAGAAAACTAGAGTGGACGCCGCGTGGGCTGGGCTAAAGCGCTGACAGCAGAATAGTTCGGCCATCTTGGGTATGTATAAATGTCCGATGAGACACATGTAAACAGTAGGCTGAACGTGAGTGTAGACTTTTTTTTCCTCCTTTGAGGAGGGTGGAGACTTTTTTCCGTATGCTTTTTATATCTTTTCATATTTAAAAATGACACGAATAAGGAATTGAGATTGTTGTTCAATTTTTATGCTCCATTATTTGGCAAAGCTAAAGAATTATTGCCTTACCCTTTATATTCGCTCAGTTACCCACTAAGGATCGACCAATACATCGGCCGGCCGATATTTGCATTTTTGACTTGAATCGGCATCGGCCGATTCGCACTTGGGTTCGCCGATGTATTTTTCCACGGCATGATTTACAGACAGGCATCCAGGGGCAGCTCTGTGTAGTCGGAAGACCCTGCAGCGCGTACAGACGCATTACTCCTCCCCCACTGGAAGAGTGGTGAACGCAGTGGCTTCTTCCGAACAAGGGGTTTTAAAAGTTCACTTAGCCTCTCACTGTTAAACTTAGTTGAAATATTCCCACCCACTTTGAAAAAGGAAACATAAATGCCAAGTAATTGCCATGTAATACACGTCCTTGCAAACATAGTTAAGTTTGTGGGTCAGAAAAACGGGAATGCTGCTGGATGCCTCGTCTTTTAAAGTGCTTACCATTGTATTTAGGGAGCTGTTGACGTAGTTGTAGGCTAATATGTACAGATGTAACGAACACCGGTTTAAGGATTAAGTAATGTCAACGTGTCAATTCAGTTCCATGGTGTTTATAGGAGTTTAATTCAGTGAACACCAGGCTGAGGTTAAATGCGTTTCGTGTAGTGTGTGTATGTGCAGGGCTCGAAACTGCGACCAAAATGAACACTGCGCGACCTTCGAATTAAAATCGTCGCACCTGTGCGTCCGCTTTCCCCTTCCAATTAATCGCCAGCCGCCGCTGCAGATTAAATAGAGATGGGCGTATGTCTTGGAGTGCATGAATCTACTGAACATACCGCAGCCGGGCGCACCGGTATCAGAATGGAGCGCACCCAGTGTGTTCCCTCGAGCTGACAGCAACCAAATCAATCTATTTTGCGGGAATAAGAGTTACTATTGTAGCTATGCACAGGATTTGGTCGGAAAATGACACGAAGAACAATGGAAAACTTCTTTTTTTTGGGTATCCTTAACGTTAAAAAAAGTCGAGTCGGTATCACTGAAACTGAGAATCATGACGGTGATTCGGATGAACGGGCGGCGAAATCGGTTGATTATTTTCGCAAAGAGTTGCATCGAAATTTTGAATGGCTGAGGTTATAAGAAGGTGCAGTGCACTGTCTTCATTGTAAAGATAATGGCCCGAATCTCGCTATTAACAGCGCGTTATCTACTGATTCCAAACCAAGGGGTCCAAACATTTTAAACGTGAACGTCCTTCCAAACATGGAGAAAGCACAAAACACAGAAAATACTGTGACAAATGTGCGTAAACGAGTAGGTCCGGTGTTCTGTTAATAGTTGCAACTTATCAAAATATGCTGCCTCGCGGCTCGGCGTTTGCGCAGCCCTAAAATCTCCTTCTCGGTTTCTTCACTCATATCTTCAGTATCCTATCTGCAAAAATCATCAACATACATTTTTTACAGTGCGTCTTTAGTCCAGTAAACGTTTATATATTTGCAAGGACAGGCAACGTTTTCCTGAAAATGCAGAAATTAGAAGACAATGGCGTGTGCAGTGGTGTCTCTGGAGGTGATAATTGGTGAAGCCCGGACCATGCCTTTGCGTCAAGGATTGTTCCTAGCTTGCACTCAGTTATTTTCCGTTATTAACACGTTTTCCAATTTTGACAATAATCCTCTGGCAATCGAAGTTACGGTTTCTCTCTCCTTGAGATCTATTGATGACTAAATAATGGGATAAATTCAGATCAGAAAATTTATTTAGGCCACTGAAAAATTGTTCAACGCTTTATGAAAGACAAACTGCTCTCAAACGTCTGCGCTACCTTTTCCACACATCAAGTGATTTAACTGGCGCTTCATGATTGTTTCGTTTAAATGAAATAAAAGACCATTTGAAACGTGTGCGTGCAATTCTGAATAACGCCGATTTAAATGCACGAAATTACGCTTCCATAATAATGATTGTCGCCATACCGAAATGTACCGTACCGTACCGGAGTGTTCTAGAAGTGAATCTTTTGCTCAGTCCTTCAAGGAAATTGCATGTCGCGATTGCAACTATTAAAGCAAATTCAATCAATCCACGCAAATTTCTCACGGACAAAAACTAATTTGCCAAGACATTGCAACTTTCATTGCCACTTTTTGAAAAAGTTACCGCAGGAAAAAAAAAAACATTAAATAAAAAAACCAGGAAAATCCTGGATGCTTGTCAATTATGCGAATGATTGCGTGCAAGTCAAGGTTAGTAATTAAGGGGAGCTCTGGGCCGCACCAATCTTTAGTCCAAGAGATGCCTCTGGGCGTGCGGCATAGGCTACTATATCTTAAAACAAACATATCCAACTCGTTATAAAGTCTGCTTATGTTATAATAAGCCAACAAATAGCAAAGCCACCGCTGTGGACTGATTCATAACGCAATATTGAGGCGAAAAAAAGGACTTCACGACTTTACGTCAGATCTGCATTTAACCCTAACACAATTTAAGATTTGATTCAGATCAGCGTGGAGGGTCCTCTGGACATATTTGATGCCTCAGACACAGTGAGATTGATGGAAGGGCAGAGAGCAAGGAGACTCAGTTTTAAATCCTGGCCTCCAGATATGGCATAAAGCCAATGTAGTGGAAACCTTTGTTAATGAATGAACTCAAGACTGTCATATTGTTTAATAATTTTCATTTGTTGGAGACAGATGTATTGTTAATGTGGCGTGTTATATTGTAGTTTTTTTTTACATAAAAATATATATATATGGGTGCTTCTTTGATTTCGGTGTGCGCTCCTATATTTTTGCTCGCGCTCATAACTTTTTGAACTTAGGAGCACAGCACTACCAAGCTAAAAAGTTAATTTCGAGCCCTGCTGTGTGCTCTCTCCCTCAGAGCGGAGTGGCACAGCCATGTCTGCTATCAGAGAGGTCTTTAGCGTGCAGTGGAAGAACTTAAATGATGAGAGAAATGTTTTATATGTATTACTAATTTGTGTCAGTGTTTTGTGAAATCGTATTTAGAGCCGTTTGCTGTCGTTATCAATCCAGCGGTAATGGAGTTTTCCAGTCAGCGTCTGCTCAGCTGATGTGTGTGCGTGTGTGTGTGTGTGTGTGTTTGGGGGAGGGTGCGCATCTCACTGGGGAGGAGCAGCCATCACATCGATGGCTGATTGAAACTTTTCAATAAATGTTTGTCTAACTTGAGACCAGTGATATTTATCATTGTGTCCTTTTTTGATGTAAATTGAAGGAGCAAAAAACGATATCGGCCACAAATATCGGCCCAAGAAAATCGGCAGTCCATAATCGGTCATCGGCTAAGGGTGATGGAAAAAAATCGGTATCGGCATCGGCCCTAAAAAATCCATATCGGTCGATCCCTATTACCCACGTTTTCGTTTCGTTCAAAGAAAAAGCGTTCGGGTGATTCTCGCGTTACGTGAATGACATTTGGAAGGTATTCTCGACATGAAAGAAAATAAAGTCATCTCTCGATATACCTCCCACCGTTATGCCATATTCGCTAAACGCCAGCTGGACCAGCTGCATAAGAATCCCCAATGCATTCGCTTCCGCCATGTGCCTCCCTTCGTACCAGTATTGTTAAACCGATATATTTTCCAAACGCTGTACCGCCAGCTTATTCGAATAAAACTATGTAATGTTACCACAGTGTCTTCAATTGCGAAATTGCGTAGATCTGGTGACTGGATGGCCTTCGTCTTCTACATACTGGCCGTATCATCTTCAGGCAATGCCAAAGCATCAATGCCAAAGCAACTTTGGAAGGCTCCCAAGATAGCAAGCTCCTCCACACTGGATCTGCCCCGGCTCAGCTGGAGCCGGGGCAGATCCGGAGCGGAGGTGCTTGCTAGCTGGGTCAGAGCATCGCACAATGCCTAACTTAGAAAAGGAAGCCGAAAATGTTAAACTGTGGCGAGTATGCAGTTATCGATATCGTAGAATGCCGTCATGTTCATACTGTACACCAGTGACGTGCGGTGGAGGTTGGTTTGGTGAGGCACAAACATCTCCTTTGGTTGATTAGCAATCAGACGATTAACTAGTTAAGTTAGACTATTCGGCAGAATGACGGGCCAGTTTAAGTATCCGCAGCGTTATTGCTCAGTACATCGAACCTGAAGTGCTCAACAGCAGATTTGTGCGTACTTGCTTCCAGGAAGCCGAAGCAATGTCATCAAAAAAAAAAAATATTAACGCAGTTCGACTTATGCAGAGTTCAATGCTTAATCAATAGCCTATAATGTATTCTCCTTTAAATATGCGCTGTTACACCCAAACAAAAAGCGGGTGTTTATTCTCAGTCTTCTTTCGTAATGCGATAAACAAAATGTTGAAATGATATAGAGAATTACCGAGAGCCGAGAATTTTTCCTAATTGATTATTCAGATTTCCATCCTTGCAGTCTCGAATTGCAGCGTATATGGGAATTAAGTTATAATTATCTCCTCTATCAGTATCAGGCTTCCTACAGACTTGGTCTTAATTGTTTTGATTGTCAATCAGGAACAGTATGTGAGAACAGGTTCACAAAATCCTGTGATAAAAGTTTGGGTCACTGCCTCACCTCACAGCACGTCTCTGGCTTCCTGTAAGCAAATACTCGCAAATCTGCAGTTTCGCGAGCATTTCAAGTTCCATGTAGCCTACTGAGTAATAACGCCGCGGAAACTTAAACTGCCCGTCATTCTGCTGAATAGTCTTACGAAACTAGTAAATCGTCTGATTGCTAATCAAGCAAAGGAGATGTTTGTGCCTCACCAAACTAACCTCCGACTGCACGTCACTGCTGTACACAAACCGTTGTAGCTAACGCTATTGTCGCTGAACCGCCAGCTGGACCTTGGTGCCGAAGTGGGCGGTATAACAACAGCAGACTTTAATTGAATTTCATACATGACAATGTGTAGTAGTAGTAGCAGAGGTAGTTGTAGTGGTATATTTCGAACTGTACATGTACGTAATAATAAATACGTGAGAAATACATCACACCTTCGTACAGTCAGAGGACACACAGTTTTAACTTTTAAAAAATGCCAATGGCTGCAATCTACACTCTCTTAAATCACCCTAATGTCTTGAGCCATTCTAAACAAAAGCAGTTCTATAATATACTCAGCAACAAAAGTTTCTGTGACACCAATATTGTTAATTATTTTTCATAACGCAATTATGAAATTGTCATACATGGTGATATCAGACTGAAACAGTACACGTAAACACAACATTGAAATGGAAATCATGAAAATGCGAGAAAATGACTTTGCACGTGAAAATGTGCGTAAATCATGCTTGTGGATGACAATAAAAGAGAATTTTTGGAATGTTCACATTGTGCCTGATGAACGACGGAAGCATCACTTATCGAAAACACAGCCATTTCGGATCAGGAACTCTAGCCTCTAAATGCAAAGACTGTCTGAAAATGATCTGTGGAGAGCCATTGGGATGATTGAATCCGGAACCTCGCAGAGGGAAGTTGCTCATCGCCTGATTGTCCACCGAAACACCATTTGGAACTTATGGCAGCGTCATCAGCAGACAAGACATGTCAGAGACCGTCCTCGCAGCGGCCGTCCACGAGTAACCACTCCCAGACAGGACAACTGGATTCGAACAACCCATCTCCGAAATCGATTCCCACCTGCAACCATAACTCCAAGAACGATACCTGGTTTGAGGCGACTGTCTGCACAGACAATCCGTCGCCGTCTCCGTCATTTTGGCTTTGTCCCACGTCGGCCAGCAAGACGTCCAATACTCACAGTACAACACCGACGACTGCGTCTACAGTGGGCACAACAACATCGACGGTGGATCCAACGTCAGTGGGATCTTGTACTCTTCACTGATGAATCAAGATTCATGCTTAACCGATGTGATGGTCGTTTACGTGTATACCGTCGACGTGGAGAACGTTATGCCAACAACTGTGTTCAGGAATTTGATCGTTTTGGAGGTGGTAGTGTCATGATTTGGGGAGGGATCACGGCTAGAAACAGAACAGATTTGCTTGTTATTGATGGAAATCTGACAGGTCAAAGATATCGCGATGAAGTGCTACGGCCATTGGTGGTACCGTTTTTGATGCAACATGGTCCCGGAATAACGCTGCAACATGATAACGCCAGACCACACGTTGCAAGGATTGTACAGCAGTATCTGATGCAACAACATGTCAATGTCCTGCCATGGCCAGCCAGATCCCCAGACATGTCCCCAATCGAGCATCTTTGGGACGAGATGGATCGACGTTTGCGGCAGTTGGATAACCCGCCAGCTACACTCCAGGAATTGCGACAACGTCTACGTCAGATTTGGAATGACATCCCACAGCAATTTCTGGCACATCTGATTCGGTCCATGCGCCGGAGATGCGTTGCTTGCATCATGGCACGAGGAAGTCACACCCGGTATTGAAGTGTGAAGGTCACAATTGGTTAGACGTCAGACAAGTGCTTCATGACGCATGAAAATGACATTTTTCGTTTTGAGTGACGTTGGCACTGAAAAGTCAGTGTTTCTCCTGTTAAATAAACATATTGATTGCATTGAGATCTTTGCGTGTCATTTATAACATGCACATAAATGGTGTCACAGAAACTTTTGTTGCTGAGTATAATTACAAGTCCTACAAAGGACCTACTTCGTCACATACCAGTAAAGCGAGCATGGTCACACCAACACTTATACAAAAGACTGCTCCGATATACATTCCCAAGATGGCGGCGGTATGACGCCTCGGAAGTGACAGGATTGTCCACTCTAGTTTTCTTATATCTCTGTGGGTCTAACTATGTAAGTTAGCATCTGTGATTTCTGGAAATGCACCCCAGGATCGGTAAAGCTGCTTTCACACCGGACGCCAAACAAATTTTTTGCACGACAGATTACATTCAAAGTGAATGCAAAGACGCGAATTCGCGTAATCTGTCGGTATTCGTTCGCTATTTCTTAGCTAATTTAAATACTATTCTGCTCATTTTCGGGCGAGGAACTATTATCTGAGTACATTTGGAATATTGGCTGCTTTACGATGTTTTATGTCGAATAGGCTCCAGTGTTTTTATAGTACAGAAACTCCGCAACAGCCGGCGGAACGTAGCTAAGCTAAGCACCGTAACTAGCTCACGCTCACAGACCCCTCCTCCCCCCACAGATAACATTACTGGGGGAAAAAGGATGAAAGCGGAGGAAGTCGCGGCTCACAGGCTGGCGTATTGCGTAACGAGAACGAATCATGGACCTATAAGGAGATCTGGAGGGAGGCCAAGATAGCGGTTCGTAGTGATGGCCTAACGAGGCTTTATGAAGCTTCGGACCCTTTCGGACCTTTGTATTGAAAATTGGTTCACTACTCGAAGCTCCATTCATTGAGCACGTGGGTGACATCTGCTGGCAGAGAGATTGTTGTACAGCCTTGCAAAGGTGACGCTGACGCACCTTGCGTGTGCACTTCGAGTATGTTATATTGTGAAAAATACTTAAATAAAGCTGAAATCGAACTTCGTCTTACACGTGTCTGTTGTTTTTCTTCCTTACCTTAATTATTCATACTATATTAAAATAACAATAATTACATCCACAGGCTCATTGAATCCTGTAAATATTTAGTCTGTCCAAAAAACATATTGTATTGTTTTTTTATTGTTCTTGGTGTATACTGGGTGTGCTTGAGCGACTTTGCCATTATTATTTATGAATAAAAATGTCTAATAGAGCGCTGTTTCATCCATGTTAAATACATTTGATTTGCGGCAATGTTTCAAAGCTCCGCCTATCGAACCAAACCAGTCAGCTGATTCAGTCTGAATGAAGCAGTGAAGTGGTTCGAACGTCATCAGTCACGTGGTTTTTCACGATATGAAGCAAGCTCCGGCACAGTGCTTCAGAAAAATATGCCGTCGAGTTTGAAGCGTGCTTCGGAGCCTTGGTATCAGCGGTAACATCACTAGCGGTTCGGTAAGGTGCATCTTTTCAAGCTCCGCTAACGCGCACAAGAGCCATAATTTGAACCATTTTTCTTCGTACCAGGGTTACTCGCCCCTCTCAATTGTAATGCCGAAAAACGAAAACAAAAGAAAAGATCGTGCAGAGGTCTCTGCAAGCGGTCATACGGACTTTCATAATTATGCTAGCAAGACAGCTACTGAAGACCAGATGGAGGAGGATTACTTCACATGCTCTCCGCTACCAGAAACTCCCTCCAAATCCCCACGGTGCAAGAAAGGAAAGCCTGCTGATGCTGACGAGTCCGACAACACTTTAACAAAGCTCTCTCTTCTGATCAACAACAGAGCTGATATCCTGGTGGTGGTCAGTGCCAACACCATTAAAATTGAAGCTCTATAGAAAACTAATGATTTTGTATCAAACGAACTGGGGGATATGAGGAAGAAAATAAATGAAGTCGATTTGAGGCTGAAAACGGAGGAGACGCGCATGGAGACATGTGAGAGCCGTGTTTCTGAAATGGAGCGCTATTCCCGCAGGTGGAATCTGAGGCTACTGGGGGTTCCTGAGAACGACCAGGAGGATATTAAAGCAATATCTGCCAGGAGGTCCACCCAGAGGGAAATTTAAAGTCTCCAGACGGCATCGTGCATAGGCTCGGTAAGAGGGATTTTAACAAAGCGACGTCGCGTGTTGTCATAATACAGTTCGCATCCCGCACCTTAAGAGATGCTGTGTGGAAAGCGGCTAAAACTTCCAAGTTCCTGAAAGCAGGGGCGTAGCTAGAACCGGGAATTGGGGTGGCACAGACACGTCCCTTTATGACAATTAGGATAGTCCTGGCTAGTTCTCAATTATTTTTCTTTATTGACGCGTTTTCCAATTATCGTAATAGGCAACTGAAGACACGGTTTCTCATGCGATCTAACAGCGATAAAGTCATGGGGTAAATTCCGTAAAACTGAGAATTGGGGTGGACGTAACATCTGTTTCAAAGAATTATTAGTCCTGACCCGTTCGCAGTCATTTTCATGATTCGAGCTTTGAGTAATTCTGATGGGCACGGAGTTAAGCTTGGTAAGTATAGTAGCCGCTTCTCGAGCTTGAATCACCTGAGTGCTCTTGGATGTCATCTGATTTGCAGTCACATGATTGCTCGATTGATATGCTAGTTTACTTAAGCTCGCATTCTGAGCAGAGGCTCTGCAGCATGTACGCTTAACATCGCTGCCGCCGCAAACGGAGCCACCTGTGACAAGGTTCGTGGTTTTCGTTATCACTGCTACTTTTATAACATGCTTATATTGGTTACTGCATTTCGTGATTTGCTGTGGTTTGATGTCAAGCTCGCATGTCGTCACCTTGGAAGTGCTAGGTTATGCAGGATAACCAGCGTAAAACAAACTTGCTCATAATTTCTGTGGCTTGCTTCGGAAACATTGCGTTTGTTTTGCCGAAGGAACGTTTCGCATCGGCGTGTCATTTATCAACCGTAAATTTAAAGCAGGGCATGGTCATCAGGATGCAGCCACAAATGCTCGATTCCAGTTCTTGTTTAGCGAACCGGTAGTCTGTTAGAAGCTGATCTTTTGCGTGCGTCGAAAGCCTTTTGGATGCTTCGTTAACGCAGTAACGCACTGCAGTCTTGTCTTAAGCGGGAGCCTGGTGCTTAAATCTGCATGTCTTTCAGACAAGCGTGCCGGAATGCTAATTTCAGTCTTTGCAGCGTTTGTACTCGCAGCGCAGAGCTGCATGTCATGTTTTATTTCGCGAAGTTACGCGAGCCGCTAGCTTTCCTTATTACACGGGATGCTGCTGTTCTTTTGTGCAGTCGGGTTATGATTGGGATGCCTTGGTAAATGCATGTGGAACGTCATCTTTCTGCAGCAATGAACGAGCTCGGCTTTTGAATCGCATTTATGGTTTTCGCCTTACGGAGTCTACAAATAAACACTTTGTCTTTCCAGCTGCACCCAGTTCACTTGGCCAGGAATATTTGAAACTGCAATTTAATTTTGCAGCAACCTCTGGGTTGGATGCCACTTGGTCCAGTGATTTAAATTTTAAACCCTTGGGTTTAGCTCGAATTGTTAACTCTCTTTCCCAGGTTCTCAGTCATGTAATGACATGGCTTGACTGTGCACTACTAATCAGTTTCGCTCGAACTGGTTCTGAGGTCTATTGGATTGCGGCTTAACGTTTGCCTTGTACCAAGCCTGTTTATAGCAACTTACGGGCCGAAATGCTATAGTTTGCCAGTTATTCCCATTCTCAGCGCCCACGTTGGCATAGTTGGAGTGTCTATCAAGAAATGTCCTATGGCTCAGATTGTCTTCGACCCATTATTTATTAAAAAAAAAAAAAAAGTGATGTACACCTAAAGCAATTGGCTCTTCATTAATGCTTCAACAACGGTATGTTTGGCACAGGTATTGTTGTAAATTCAGTAATTCATGTATCCGCGGCCAAAACGAATGCGTTATTCTCATGTTGCCCTAATGCTGTTCAAATGACTGGTCCAAATTGCAATCCTCATTTAAGTTAAATCGATTGCTGATATGCTGCTTGGATCCAATAGTTATGCTGCACTTACTTCCCTGTTGGCTTTATTCATCTGCTCCTAGCAGGTGCTGCTATTGTAAGTGATAAGTTGTGGTAACTGTTTGGAAATTGCATGGCATTCACCTCGCACCAGCAAACTGATGGTAAATGCTAACTTTGGCCTGCTCAGTAAATCTTAATTTAAAAAAAAAAAAAAAAACACACAAGCTGCGGAATCAGTGGGAACAGTCATCCCAGTCAGCTTCAGTATCTGAAATCAATCTGGTATTGCTTCTCCTTGTCAGTAATTGAGAAGTCTTTGTAACTTCCCAAATTGGGGGAAACTGCTATCATTGGTGGCATCTAGGTACGCAATGCGAGTCGCAAGAGGTCATGTGATCCGTGCATTTGTTTGTTTTGTTTGAACAGCTTATCGCATATGTAATGAGCAGATATTTCTGAAAATCCTGTGGGTGGGTCACAATTACATCAGGGATAGACCCTGCTGATTTTGATCACCATCACTAGCACAATATAGCAGCCACCTTAATCTTATGACTCTCAATGATTGTACTTGCTCCACTCAGCAAGATTCAGGCTGTGCTGTTTAAGTGAAGGTTTGCACTTTAGAAGTGCCTCTACTGTTCCTGTATAACCATACACTAGCACCCAAGTTGGTTTTAAAAAAATTAATAAATAATAAAAATAAAAATTAATAAACATTTTGCAAAGCAGAACATGGCAATCAAGAAAACTTCAAAGTGCTTGCCAACTTCAAGCTCTTATACTCAAGCTGTGGCTTATCTTGCGCATGGTCAGCAATGCCATGATGCGGCATGTTGCCATGCTTCACTATTTTACCCCATGTCGGCATCTAGCTAGTGCTTGTGATCTGCTACTCATTACATTCAAACTGATTTTCTTTGCCTGCTCAGTATGTCCTACAGTCTATAACAGCCAGTTGCTGGATCGACCCAAAGGTCACAGCTGCAGGGCTCGGTCATTAGCCTCTGATGTTTGGTTTTGCTACACCATTGTTCTTGGGGGATTCTAGCAACTCTCCCAGCTTTCAGATTCAGCAAGGTTTTTACCGTTTTCATTCATATGTGTGTACATGCATGTACGTGTATATATTTATATTCTCCCTTTTATATCAACTTTATGGAGTCTGCAGCATTTATTCATGGTACATTCCTAGCATGCTTCCCACTGTGTTCTCCATTAATTGTCTGCTTCTCGTTTCTGCATGTCCACGATGGACCCTGCCCTGAGTATGCTGCTGCTGATCTTTGCATCAATGCCACCTGGCCTCTGCACAAGCGCTGCTCCACATCATGGACTGGGTCATGGCATCAGCAAACTACAAATACTGGGCTGCTTGTCAACTTTCCTTTCGCATTACGGCAACCATGAACTCGGACCCTGGGACGGTCAGAGGAGGATGGACCTTCCCTCTTAAGCCTGGTTCCTCCCAAGGTTTCTTCCTATATTTTAGCGCACAGGGAGTTTTTCCTTGCCACTGTCGCCACTGGCTTGCTTTCGAGGGGTTCAGACCAGGGTTTTCTACAAAGTGCATTGCGACCAATTGAGTTCCTTTGATCATCTCGGAGGTTTGGGAACCCATTTCTAGTTCACCGCTCAGCTCTGCTTCATTTCTATATTCAAGCAGTGCATCGCTCCTTCGTGGCTTAACGAAGGTATTAAGGCCTCAGGACATTGGACACGCAGCCAAGAACATTACCTTCACCCAGGAATTAAAGACATTGTGGAAGCTCAATTGGATACGCAGGACTATAAGTGGTCACCAGGTTTTGTATGTTAAACAAATCCTCCTGTACTTCTGATTCATGCGTCATTTAGTATACTCTATACACAGTCAGGGCACGAAGCGTCACTCTTCAGCGCACACGTCATGTCATTCACCACAACATACACTTCAATTTATTATAGGTTCTGCCTCATGTCATTTACCTCAAATCATATAGTATAATTCTCATGAATCTTTGAGAGGACTATCACTACATTTAGAATATTTCTCTTGTTTGGCTTCAAGAGAAATTGTGCCAGCCGCCGAGCTGTCACAACACATAATACACTCACATAGAATATTTCTCTTGTTTGGCTTCAAGAGAAATTTTTCCAGCCGCGGGCTGTCACGACTAAGGGTGGGTCGATTCTGAATCGCGATTTTTTTTTTTTAAGGCGTAGTACCACCACCTGTTGCCGTGGGGCGAACATACGAGCTTTCCCTCTTCCTTTATTAAACCAGACGCAGCCTTGAACGAAGGTGCCAAACATCAAAGGGCGTGAGAAGTGCTTCCGGAAAAAAAAAAAAAACTTGCTGCATGGAGCAAGTAAAGGACTACAGAACTGTCTCCTTTTCACTAATTAGGCTACTTTAATCATGTCCCTGTTTACTTTGCTCAATTAGCAATCAAACATGGGATTCACTTATTTACTTTGCTGGATGACTAGTGCTCTTTATTAAGGCAGCATGTTTGATTGCCACATTATGAAATTTAAATGGACATAGAACAGCACAGCATGAACACGATTGCCATTGCCATACCATTTTGTGGTATGATTTTCATAATTTATTTCTCCCATTCACGTTTCATCCACATTGCAGAATGTTTTCCACCTTGTGTATTTTTTGATGCTTGAAATCCAGGGCGATCTGAAAATAAATTTCTTTATTTTTATTATATCATTATAGATCTTCTAAAAAGACGAGGATTTTTTTAAAGTGTCATGAGACCACTTGCAGTCATGGGGTGTGTAGGCAGTCACACGTAATTTCTTGAAACACACACCTGAAGCGGCTTAAACAATTTAAAATGCCGTTGGGAAGAAGCCTGAGTTTAGATTTCGCTAATTGCAGGCGCTCCTCCCTTCCCTAAATCTGCTCCCGTGTACTTGGCTTAAATAACAATCAAGCAATTTCAGTAGCCTATAAAGAAGATGTGATGGCGAAAAGCAGAAAAACCTAACTGGGCTTGTTAGATTGAAAGAATGCCAGTAATTTGAATAATTAGAAAAAAAAAATCTTCCTCTGAATTACATCTCTCATTGTAGCATTTTAGGACATTATTCAAGATGAATTTAAAACAGACTTGTAAAGATCGCCCTGGATTCTAAAAAATACACAGGCTGGAAAAAATTCTGAAAAGCAGATGAAACATGAACGTGAGATCGCTATGAATTATCACACTCGCACGAAATGGTGTGGCCATGGCAATTGTGTTTATGCAAATCTGTGCCATTTAAATTTCTAAATGCAGCAATCAAACATGTCTTAACCCGTTACCACTCCGACGGCCCGCAATCGGGCCATCAGGGAAGTTGAAAACATACTACGTCATTTACACAGCTTGTATGCAACTGAGATACTCATGCCACATATCGTCAGAAAGCTAAGATTCTTGAGATTCGAATGATGCCAACCATTTCAAAGTATAGTCATCCCAGCAGCTTTAATCAACGCCCATGTCAGACCACAAACAAACAAACGAACAGTTACAAAACTGATGTGACTCACCCATGAAGCCCCCTAGTACTCTTCCAGTCCGACATATCCCCTCAAAAATGGTCTTGTTACATCCACGAAGTTCCAGTAAATCCAACCAAGTAAAGTTTTTAGTCCAAAACACACTATTATACCGGTAAATATCCATGAACAGCTGCTGCATCGTTTGAAATGAATCGGTGGTTATCCACAAAGTTCGCTGCATTGGTGGTCGTTGCTTCGGAACAGATTTAGACAGTACACAGCCATTTGCGCCAAAATGGAGTCTGCACTCTAACCTTTCGATTGACACATCACTCGACCAGTTACGAGCTTCCCTGCCCTGTCTACAGCCTGCTATAGCCAACGAGTGCCTGTGTTGAAACGAAGCTCATGCCTCCTTTTTTTTGCGTGTAGCCCGAGCAACCAGCAACCAATCGAAACGACGATTGTTGCATTATAACACCAACGATATTCTGGAAACGCCGATATATAGGTTGTTGGGGTGGCGAAAAGGCTGGCGCTGCCTATCGCTCGCGTAAGAGAATGGACAGAATATGGCTCAGCTGTGCGTAATGCGTGCTGTGCGTTCCGCAAAACAGAGCGAGGCAGAGAGAGATTTCCAGCGAATGTTTGATGGTTGTTTACGGAGTTTGAAAGAAAAAATAGCCAAAAGGTTGCGAAAAAAATCATTTTCAGTTCAGAAGCTGCAGAGCTGTGCACTCTATTGCAAGTAATAGCTCAGGGGAAGAAATATCCGACCAAAACCCTGATGGCTCCGTAGCAGAGGAAATGTTTCTCGGGGGAGATGACATTACTCTTGACAAGTACGCATCATATTATAACTTATATTTCATTATATAATAACATTACATTTATATTTATTATTATTATTATTATTATTATTATTATTATTATAAAATTACATTACGTATTATTTGCATCTGTCACGGAAGGTGGAAGGACGTCATGTTTTCACTGGAGTTCACCGTCATGTTTTCACCGGAGTAATTCTGTGTAAATAATTACGGGAAAAGGATATTATAATATGATGCTGATATTATGATGATTATATTATTACCATATTACGCATTATTACCTCCGTTACCGAAGGTGGAAGGAAGTTATTTTTTCGCCGGCGTTGGTTGTTGTGGGAATTTAAATTTTCATCCCCGTAAGAGATCAGAGTGAGACAAAGTAAGTAAATAGGATCCATTTTACTATGTGCCACATAGGGTCTTCGTTACAGGCAAGAACGAAGACAAAGGAATCTCTCCTTTGCTTTGGATATATGTAAAAGCACAAAGTCAGAATCTCCTCCCCTTGGCTTATATGCACAAAATTGAGTTTATGCCTCAGTAACCTTTTAATTTTTTTATTTATCATATATTGTAAATAGTTTGCTATGGAAAGGTTATTTGTTTGTTTACCTTTCATGTAAAAAACATTTTTTTACATGACAGCACTTGTTTTGACTTTTATATGCACAAATTTGAGTTTATGCTTCAGTAACTTTTTTTTTATTGATCATATATTGTAAATATTTTACTGTGAGTTTGCTGCGTAAAGGTCATTTGTTTGTTTACCTTTCATATAAAAAAGCATTTTTTTTAACATAAAGGCACTCGTTTTGACTCTTATGTGCACAAATTTGAGCTTATGCATCAGTAACTTTTTTTCAGCAATATTGATAGTGAATCTGGATATGGGATTGGATTCCTCTAAGTGTCACCTTTCATTAGAGCCCAACATTATGACTGTAGGTTGAAGCGTTCAAGAGTTATGCCCTTTTATCCTAGGTATGTGACCATGGTTATCCAAGGGTCCTTTTGGGGTCTCCAAATGGCCATTTTTGGAAACGCCTAGACATGGCCTTAGAAAAACATGTGTAAAATGCTCATTTTCTGTAGGATTGTTATCAAATTTGAACTGGAACTAAGTAAGACTTCATGCTGTGGTCCCATTGTGTTTTCCAGCTAATAAGTCCCAGCTGCTCTCATCTACAGGCATCTGTTTGCAAAAAAAAATTTTGGCGAGAGTAAAAACCTTCTACTTCAGTGTGTTCCAGCTTGGATTACTCAATGACAGTAGCACTTAGAGTATTTCTTTTAGCTGGGGGAAAAACATCAGAGTGTTTCCTTTCAAATGAGACCATAACCATCCATATAGTCCAAACGGTTCAAGAACAGCGTTCAATTTACTTTGGGTACACTTTTCATAGGCATTTTAGGCAAATTTTCCCGGAGTTTTTAGGGGTTAATAAACAGCTGTACTCATTCAACTTACAGAGTAAACGATTCCACATTTGATCGCTAATCAAGCAAAGTAAACGGGAACAGGTTTACTTTTCTTCTAGTTGCCTAATTGGTTAATAGGAGATGATTCTGTTTTCATTTGCTTGGCTCCTTTCAGCACGTAGCCGAAAAATAATGATGTCAGTCAAGTTTTTTTCCGGAAGCATTTCTCACGCCCTTTGATGTTTGGCACTTTCGTTCAAGGCTGCATCTGGTTTAATTAAGGAAGAGGGAAAGCTCGGATGTTCGCCCCACGGCAACAGGTGGTGGTACTACGCCTTAAAAAAATCGCGATTCAGAATCGACCCACCCCTAGTCACGACACATACTACTCTTCTCATAGATTATTTCATTGTACACGGCTTCAAGAATGGTGCTAACCACTGGGCTGTCTCGGAACACTCACGTAGTATATTTCTCTTGTTTGGCTTCAAGAGAAATTCTGCCAGCCGCGGGCTGTCATGACACATACTACACTTCACATAGATTATTTCATTGTAGACTGCTTCACTACAAGACTATCACTACATTTAGAATATTTCTCTTGTGTTTGGCTTCAAGAGAAATTGTGCCAGCCGCCGGGCAATCACGGCACATAGTACATTCCACATAGAATATTTCTCTTGTTTTGGCTTCAAGAGAAATGCGCCAGCCGCCAGGCTGTCACAACAAAGTGCACTTCACATGGGATTTCTCTCGTACTTGGCTCTAGAGAATTGCACCAGCCGTCGGGCTGTCACTACACAGTGCATTTCACATGGAGTATTTCTCTCACACTTGGCTTCAAGGGAAATTCTGAAAGCCGCCGGGCTGCTTTAAATCTATGGAAGCACCATTCTTCATTGTTGGCGGGCATCAGTATGGTTCTGTTTTGGGGGGTTAATAGCAGCTCCCTGCCTTCGGTTCCACGCTGGACGGGCAGGGATCTCTCGAACAGAGCCATACCGTCAAACTCAATGTATGCTTCTATGTTTTAATAAATCTTCTCTTTGACAAAGTGTCCCATCAGAAATAGAGCTTTGAGTAATTCTGATGGGCACGGAGTCAAGCTTGGTAACTATAGTAGCCGCTTTTCGAGCTTAAATCACCTGAGTGCTCTTGGATGTTATCTGATTTGCTGTCACATGATTGCTGGATTGATATGCTTGTTTACTTAAGCTCGCATTCTGAGCGGAGGCTCTGCAACATGTACGCTTAACATCCCTCCTCCTCCTCCCCAGCTCCTCCTGTCATTTGTAGCATTCTGTAATCCCGTTCTTTCATGTCTAACTGTCACACATGACAATGTCTCTTCTGTCTGAGGTCATTGTTGCTTTTGGCTCTGTTCTATGGACAGGGGGGTTAATAGCAGCTCCCTGCCTTCGGTTCCACGCTGGACGGGCAGGGATCTCTCGAACAGAGCCATACCGCCAAACTCAATGTATGCTTCTATGTTTTAATAAATCTTCTCTTTGACAAAGTGTCCCATCAGAATTAACAAAATGTTCACTCCGAGAGAGCTCCGCACTTAACAGGTGCTGCTTGTTCTCCCCGATTAGGTAAGACGACAATCATTCATCTGGACGCGTTTGTATAATTTAAATCGACGTCAAATAGAGCCGCATGCTTTTTATAGCCTATTTCACTGCCAAGTGCCTCTTTTTTCCCCACTCAATACAGAGAGTAATTTTGAATAACGTTGACTTAAATTAAGGAAACGTGTCCAGATGAATGATTGTCGTCTTACCTAATCAGGGAGAACAAGCAGCACCTGTTAAGCGTTGAGCGCATGCACACCGAGGCATAATGACATTACTCAGTTACTAACGGTATCATCTACAGAAGAGATTGGTATGGTCATCAGTCTCCACTCATCATAGTATACAGTCAATAAATCCGGTAGCAGCAGGACTCGTTCCTCCATTCTTATTGTGGGTGGTTACTACATACTTGGCTTTCGTAACTGTACAGGCTAGATTTGGATTGCGAACTACATGCAGTCTGTGTGGTAACCTTTGGTGTAATTGAAAAAATCCCTTGACAAGGCTGACATTTTACTTTCATAGAAAAGTGTTCCCTAAAACTAAACTGCTACTTTATTCTGTTGACATAAGTCTTGTTTACATGGGACTTGCCCTCCTCACACAATATCAAAGTGAAGCTGTGTGCTTAGAGCTATGGTACTGAGAGAGAAGCACCTCTAAATTTGGTTTATTCCAAGTTAAATCTGGGGGTCTGTGATGAGATGAACCTGATTCTGGTAGGACTGTATTGAATTGACTGGGTTGGTTGCGGTAGTGGCAATCGCCTCAGGAAGTCCGGTTAGAACTGATTCGATGTTTTCCAAAGTAACCTTTTATTGATAACACTCACATGCCACTCATCTTGCATTCTGAACAATGTAGCGTTATCCGTGGTTTACTCAATGGACGCAGGGAGAGAAAGGAAAAAAGTTGACGAATGTTCATTTAGAACTCCGTGTCTGGCTCATTGTCTTTCTCCACGCCAATATGTTGCAGCGACTCAATCCGTGTGCGTGTCTACCAATCTCTTGCACCCTATGCGCGTGAACAGAGGCTCAGGGGCACAGGATTGGTTAAAAGAAAACACTGATCATCAGGTCCCTGCATGGCCTGCGCAATGGTTCCACCGCTGAATGTTTCTGCGCACTGCCAAATTCTGAACAACTATGTTAGTACAATCACGAAGACTCCGGAATTAAAAAGGAAAACATTTATTGATGATAAAATGAATTTGACAGCTTTTGGCGATGACTTTGTTCTCAAGGATCCTTCAGCGAGGTGGGGTGCTGATCCGCCGGCGTAGCAGGCAGTGGCGAAGCCATCCCCCGTTTGGAAGGGTCACCTGGTCTGTAGGGAACTGGGTTTGATGCTGATGAGGGCGGAGCCAGGAAGTTGGTGGTGGCGGGGAGGTGGTGGGTGATGCGAAATCTCTGCAAACAGCGAAGGGAAACACGTTATGGGAATTTAAATAAGACCCATGGTTGCGATTGGGTGAAATTGCTTGGGCGTTCCTTCATCTCGTGATTGAAATTTCATTTACACTTCAATTTCTTCATTTGTTGGTCCATAAAATATAATTTTAAATGTTTACAAAAGCAATATGAAATGGAATAATTAAACCTTTATGTACTGCCACTTCAGAATTAGCTGTGGTAACTTCATATGAACCTGACCCAGCAGTAGATCCTCACCACCAGTAGTCTGAAGATGTTTTTGATGGCGAGTGAGTGAGTGTGACAGGTATAGGTTGGCTGTTGAGATTTATTAGTGAACTGTAGTACCAATGGCAATTACATACATATAGGTCAGTGTCTCAGCCATTTGAATTATATGATAATATTGCAAAATCGGCTGGGTTTATTTATAAGTTTACTTAAGTCACTATCCATCTTGTTGACCAAGCCAGGCCCATCTCCCCAAAGCAAGGCTGCTTCTGATGGCGAAGGGAATAATGAATCAGATCATAGCTGTAGGCTACAGCAACAACAACCCAAGACGGGTTTAATAGCCTTGCCAGACTTTCAATTGAAAGTCATTTAAGCAGGCAGTTGGACTTCAAAGCCCTTAACTTAGTACCCGAGAGTCCCCCAATTGGGGGACTTTGGGAAGGCACGGCAAAATGGCGTGAAATAACACTAATCACCGAAGAATACAGTGATGTTGTCCATCAAATTAAACAGCAGAACCTAAGCTACAGGGCGATATAAACGTTTTATACATGCCCTAAACACGACTCTAATAATAACTATATGAATTACGACATATCAAACTCTGTACAGCTCCGCTGTGTCAACCCACTCGACATATTGCCAGCTCTACCGCAACAGAAGTTCACGCCGAACACACGAGCAAGGCGTCAAATGACAGCTAAGACTCCACAGATTCCAATGATGTAATGCAAAGCGATCTACGCCAAAGTATCAGAGAGAACCAGGCCAAAGAATCACAAAAACGGAAATCACTTTTCCAAACTATAGTAGTAAAATTTATCTGACCTTCGCTGTTCGGGCGAGAAAAGTTTATTTTTCCGTAAAATCCACACTTGATTCAGTAAGTCCTATTTCCTAAATTGCGTTCCAAAACTTTTCGGCTTTCTATGGTAGTCTTCAGGACCCACGGGAAGCCTCGCAATGTACGTATGCATCAAGGGGTACTTCCCCAACGCCAGTGTTCTGCTGATTATAATTGGCCGACAGTACTGTCAATTTCATTTTGGTGAGTTTAGCCGTATTCTATTGGCTCTAACGATTCCAACGAGGGGTAGATGGTCCAAATCGACTAATCCGTGGCGGAGATAGAGGGTCGAGGATTTATCGGACCCCTGAAATTACCGGTAGTGACGTACATGGCTTGCAGTGAAAACCGTGCCGTAGCCAGTCCGTCCGAGAACATGGCTTGCAGTGAAAACCCCCCGCCGGCAGCTATTCCCCATGCCAGAATTCCCGAAGTTTTCAGAACGATAGAGGACCTTGAGAGAAGTACATTACGTACAAGAAACAACCCAATTTCGGGGAAAAGAGAGCGTTTTCATACATTGCCCGTTTCCGCGCGAATTGTGAGTGACTTTTACTTCGTACGTAATGTTCAATGCGATAGCTTTATAGAAGTTTTTAAACACTCCAAATAGCTAAAATGAATTATTGTTTCGTCCTGATATCCAAAGATGCACTTTGGTCGTTTTATAGGTTCAAAAGTACTACTATGTATATAAAGGTCGGACTCTCCATGCTGTCATCTCTCGCATCCAATGAAGTTACGGTAGAAGAAAGATTGATCATTTTAATAGATCGGCCAGTTCTAACTTCACCTGTATCTGTCGGACTCTCCATGCTCTCATCTCTCGCATCCAATTAACCCCTTTCTGCAGATGTAGATGCCTGCGTCGATAGACCTGCAAATTTAAGCACGCTGTTACTGTACTCGACCACTAGATGGCACCCCCGGATCAGTTATTGAATATTCACAAGCAAGCAGACCTCGAACGCGGTTCTGAATATGGGGAAGTTCACTCCACTCGCTGTTTTTCGAGAGTTGCATGAATTAAACTCCTCAGCTAAGCCTGATGTGCAAACTGGTCAATATCATTGCCCATAGAATCGATCCAGCAGTTTTAAAAAATGATCTTTTGCGACAGAAAAAAATCGTTTCCTATGTAGCAACCACTTTAGCAACAGTGAGCCAACGGCATTCCAAGTAGTGGTTCAGAAAAATCTGTTTTCTGAAGCAAAAAATTCGACATGGTATTGATTCTCCCACATTCTACTGTCAATTACAGTCATCAAATGCAAAAAATGCATAGTTTCTTACCCTGGATTTTCGTGTACATTCATTCATTGACAAATCCAGCGCTTCCTTATATCCACCCGAGTACTGGCGTTGATAGCCAATCACTCAATCATACATTCAAGCTCTGCTGCCTGACTGCACAGTTAGACTTCACGGCCTCGTATAAACAAAATCTGATTCCACTGCAATCATCCCTTGATGAAATCTACATAAATAAGGCTAAAGGTGCTTATATCCGATAGAGGAGGGAGAAAGGAGTTCCGCCTATTTTTGTAGACTGGAAAAAAGGAGGCAGGAGCGGAATACTGTCAAGACTTTAGTAATTGATAGCCTAGAATGCTCTGATCCTGCCAAGATTTCTCAGGAAATATATAGATTTTACAGTAATCTGTACTCTTCCTCCTATTCAGATGTAGATGCTGAAGCTTTCTTTATGTATATAAAGGATTGGGTCCCCAGAGTGGATGAAAATTTTAAAAATCGGTGTGATGCAGCCATCACTATGGGTGAAGTGGAAAATACAATGTCATGCCTGTCTTTAGACAAATCACCGGGCTCAGATGGTCTAACCAGTAATTTTTATAAACATTTCTGGCAAGACATTAAAGACCTTGTTTTTCATGTGATGAAAGAAATTTCTGAAACCCACACTTTGCCCACTACGATGAAGCAAGGAATCATCACTCTCATTCTTAAACCTGATAAAGACCCAAAAGTAATCGACAATCTTAGACCTATAACTCTGCTTAATAATGATTATAAACTCTTTACTCACATTTATGCCAATAGATTAAAAACAAACATCACACAGATCATCTCAGAGACACAGTCTGGCTTTATTAAGGGCCGCTCCATTCATAATAATATACGACTTGTGCTTGATCTACTGGATTACAACTTTTTGATTAAAGATGAAGGTTTTATTTTATTTTTAGATTTTTTTTAAGGCTTTTGATACCGTTGAACACAAATTTATGTTTCGTACTTTGGAATTATTTGGGTTTGGGGATTGTTTTATCAATGTAATTAGACTCCTTTGTAAAGACACTACCAGCACAGTTGTTTTACCGCAAGGTATGTCTCCAAGATTTTCAATCAATAAGGGAATCAAACAAGGGTGTCCAATTTCTTGCCTACTCCTCATAATTGCAGCAGAGATGCTCTACATTCTTGTTAAAAGGGCGGACTTTGAGAAACTAACAGTTTTAGGTAAGGAACTGGTGATAAGCCAACTTGCGGACGACACAACCATTTTTATGAAGGACGGCAGTCAGCTACCTAAAATCCTGCAAACAGTTGATTTCTTCTCAAAAGCTTCTGGCTTAAAACTAAACCTTAAAAAATGTGAATTATTGCCAATCCACGATTACCCTTTCTCTACAATTCATAGCATCCCAGTCAAATCGTCTGTGAAATACTTGGGTATACACATTACTAAGGACAGTAATACTCTCGCTACTGTTAACATCTGGAATAACCTAGATAAATGTAAATCACTTTTGAATGTGTGGTCACAAAGAGACGTCTCTATTATCGGTCGAGTCTTTCTTACAAAAATGGAGAGCATCTCACGATTCATTTACCCGGCTTATTCAATGTCGCTTCCTGTCAAGGCAATACATGCTATAAACCAGGCTAACTTTAATTTTATTTGGAAAAGAAAGTCACACTATATTAAAAAAGGTGTAATGGTGAAGGAGTATGCTGAAGGTGGGCTCAAGGCCATTGACATTGAATGCATTGATGGAACAATTAAGATTAATTGGCTGCGTTCCTTTTTTAAAAAATGAATGTTTTTGGTTTCACATCCCTAAACGAATTTTTGAAAAACTAGGAAGTATCAATCTCCTTTTACGATGTGACTATGACCCCAGAAAACTCCCCATCAAACTCTCTGCATTCTATCAGCGGATATTATTTTACTGGAAAATGATTTACAGCCATAACTTTAGTCCCCATGTCACCCCACTATGGAATTGCAGATACATAGTCTCTAGAAATAAATCTTTGTTTAACCAAATGTGGCTAGACAAAGGTATATGGTCTGTAATGCATTTATTGGAAGATAATGGAATGTTTATAATGCCTTATGAAAATTTTTGTAGAAAGTTTCATTTAAATGACCGCAAACAGTTTGATGATGTTGTCAAAGCAATTCCGCAAGTAACTATTGTGTCTGCTTGTAATCTTTATCAAAATAAGGTAACTCCTTGCCTTTCCAAACTTCTGATAAATGGATATGATCTCTCCAGCTCAAACTTGTCTAATTCCACACTTAGGAAATTTTTTGTTGAGAAATTGTATCCTTTTCTGTCAAATAGAAACTCTGTTTTGCGGTGTTTCTCTAGAGTGGAAGCTGAGCAATTGAGAACCAAATTCTTTGCCTTTCCAATAGCCCCCAAGGCAAAGGAAATTCACTTTAAGATAATTAACAATATTTACCCTTCTGGAGAACTTCTTAATCATAGATTTGGTCTGGAGAGAAAAAACTGCATGTTTTGTGATGAATGTGATGAATCAACTGAGCGCACATTTTATGATTGTAAATTTGTTAAGGCTTTGTGGGAAGATGTGCATTACTGGCTGTATCCTAAATTTGACGGTTTATGTGAATTGACTAAAGAAAATGTGATATATGGTTTAATTAGAAAAGATGGTGTGCAAGACCTAGCAATTAACGTTATTATCATCCTTGGAAAATTCTTTGTGCATAAAAATAGATTCCTGAAGACTATACCTAGATTCTATGCTTTTCAGAAAGAGCTTTGTCACTATTTCTTGTCTCTGAAATGTATGAGAAAAAAGAATGCATTGAAGCTTTTTAGCTTAGTAAATGAATTTAATCTCAGTGAGGATCTCTAGTTGATCATCTGTAATTTTGTTTTTGTTACTTTAGTTTTTTTTTTTTTTTTTTTTTTTTCTTTGTTATCCCCCAATTATGATTTCTGATGTCTGTTTTATTCCTTGTATGAATGTTTTGGAAATGTATATCCTCTGTAAAGGAATTATTGTTGAAATATAAAAAAAAAAAAAACTTCACGGCCTTGTGAAACTTCTGCGGTAACAATGTATTGATTGGCTCGTTTCTTATCCAATTCCCGAGTGTTTAAACGTTCTACAGCAGGTGAAACATATTGATTGGACAAACGCAGAGCATACAAGCCTATGCGTATCAGCATGCCCGGTTGTATCCTGTTTACGTTGCGCTCATTACGCGGCTGAAACAGACGCGATAGAAAAAAGACAAGCAAAACTGGCCTTGAAGTGTTCAGTTATATTTAGAGGATTTAAATAAGATAAGGACATGGTCAATGGGAATTATTTCGAATGAAACAGGACCGGAGGGTTCCTTTACTGGATACATCGTCTCTGGGGGAGGGATTCGTGGAAAAAAGGTAGGCTGCTAGTTTTGCTTTCTGTTTTGGAATGTATACCGTACTCAACAAAGTCGAATGTCGACGTTTTTTCCTGTTTTAAAGTGAACTGCCCATGCATTTAGGTGGACCCCCTGGTACGGTCATTGCACTGTTCTGTTGAATCTAGGGAGGAATTTATATTTCGTGATGTTCCCTGAAAGTGGAATGTCTGTTCTGTTAAAATAAGGTATATTTCAGAATTCAGATATTACTGAGTTAGTGAGTTGTACTTGTGCCTTATAAGGGTTGAAATGAGGTCGTGAGTTTGGGAACTGGTAACTTCCATTACAGGGTGAATGTTCTGACTGTTTAATCAGCAGTTTATAAAATGCAATGCGTGTTTGTGCTAGCTTGGGGGACTTAAAAGAAAATTGACAAAACTCTAAACCTTATTATGGAGAAAAGGCATGTTCTGTGTTTGGAGAGGTTACTGGTGACCACTGATATAAATTCATACTAAACTCAACCAGAAAATCATTTGTTCATATTAAATTTCATGCCTTAACTTTATTTTTGTTAAATACATGATTTTTTTTTTATGATTTTACAGTACATAATTTTGAAACTTTGGGGAGACACTTGGGTAGCTGTATAATTTGGCTAATAGCATGTAAGTAATCTAGAATGTAATGTTGAAGATGAATTCTACTTGTGCTCAAGGAGTTTATGATACCAGAAATGTAAAGTTTTAAGCCCCAGCAGTTTTTCAATCCTCATAATTATTTTTTTTTGCAATTTCAATGGTGAATTCTCATGAAGATTTTTTTATGTTTGCAGCTCATTTTCTCGACCAAAAACATGAAAATAAACTGTAATACAATGTCATTCTAAATGCTGTAAGTGTCTTATCTGAATTGAGCCACATTTTTCCTCTTTATGAAGCTTAATTCTTGAATTATACAGCATTAAAGTGGGTAACCCATAAATGGCCAAATTTGGCTTCTGCACAAAGGGGTTAAGCAACGCTAGAAGAAAGAACTGGCCGATCTATTACAATCATCATCCTAACTTTACCTGTGTCTGATCCTTGCTTAATTAGGAAATTCTGCAAAGAACTGCCGCAGAAAGTTACATTTTCTTCTCTCGATCACCAAACCTTCCCATCAGTTGAGATGTACCAGTTGCTTTTAAAGCAGTATTTTGCAATATAAACCCCTGCCACCGTACTGACCTGATGCTATGTTGGCTCCTTGCTTCTCTTATTGTCATAAAAAACAGGCATTAAATCGTGTATCATCTTGTAAAAAGCAATACTCTTTATCACTTGTGTTTAAATGGGCTTCTTTTTGGGCAGTGAAATTTATGGAGGCATTGTAAAACTTGTTGCAATGGACTTGAGCAGAGTATAGCATACATATAATGATAAAACACTGATACAGCCAATTGCCAATAAAAGAACATTATCATTATATATTAAAAAAATGATGATAGTTACAATATTGACTTTTAAAGAATGCTACACACTCTAGGTTGTTCTGACTTATCGATGAAGAAATATGTCACACTTTGTTCTCTAAAAAAACATGTACTCACAAGAAATTAATGCAAAAGAACAATTTTTTTATTAGTCAAATATTCAGCAGCCTAACCTGTGCTGAAAAGTACAGAACAATCTGATCCCAGACCAGGTACTTTCATGCTTTACCCAGATGCATAAACACACCACTAGTCTTCCTGTTTTTCACAATACGTTAACATATAGAAAAAATTACAAAATACAACCACAATAATAGTACATATAGGGGAAACTGGTTCTAGTATTACTTCAGTCTTCTAAAGTCATGTTCCCCTCCTTATTACAGCACCCTCAATAATTATTGGCACCCCTGGTTAAGATGTATTCTTTAGCTTCTAATAAATTCAGTTTTCTTTTTCTAGATAATATAGGACCACAATGGAAAAAAACGAGGAAAATCCTACCTTTAATTCAAGTGCATTTATTCAGTGGGACAAAAATCCCATATTAAGAAATAATTCTTTTATATCAGATCATGTGTGCCACAATTACTACCACCCCCGATGTTAATACTTTGTACAACCCCCTTTTGCCAATAAAACGGCACCTAATCTTCTCATATAATGTTTCACAAGATGGGAGAATACAGAAAGAGGGATCTTCGACCATTCCTCTTTGCACAATCTCTCGAAATCATCCAGCGATCTGGGTCCTCTCCCCTGCACTCTCCTCTTCAGTTCACTCCACAGGTTTTCAATGGGGTTGTGGTCTGGGGACTGAGATGGCCATGGGAGGAGCTTGATTCTTTGTCTGGTGAACCGTTTCTGTGTACATTTGGCCACATGTTTAGGGTCATTATCTTGCTGAAAGACCCAGTGACGACCCATCTTCAGCTTTCAGGCAGAGGCTACCAGATTTTGATTTAAAATGTCCTGGTATTTCAAAGCGTTCATGATGCCATGCACCCTAACAAGGTTCCCAGGGCCTCTTGAAGAGAAACAGGCCCAAAGCATCACCAATCCTCCCCCATACTTCATGAAGTGCTTTTCTGCATACTCATCTTTTGTATTCCGCCAGACCCACTTAGGCTTTTTGGCAACAAACACTATCTTTGTGTCATCTGACCAAAGCACATGGTCCCAGTACCACCACTTGGCGAACTCCAGACGTTTGCGTTAATGATTGTGAGTGAGAAAATGTTTTTTCCGTGCATGCCTCCCAAACAGCTTGTTAGCATGTAAATAGCGCCTGATGGTTGTTTTGGAGACTTTGTGACCCTAAGGTGCTACCATTTGTTGCAATTCTTTAACAGTGTGCTTTGGAGAACTTTTTATTTCTCTTACCATCCTCCTCACTGTGCGTGGTGGCAAAATAACCTTGCGTCCTCATCCAGGCTTGTTTACCACTGTTCCAGTTGTTTTAAACTTCTTAATGATTCCTCTGACAGTAGATATGGGCAGATGCAGGCAAATGGCTATTTTCTGGTAGCCATTGCCTGACTTGTGAAGGTCCACACACATCTGCCTTACTTGAATGGTGTGTTCCTTTGTCTTTCCCATGTTGAAGAGTGGATAACAGAAATGATTTCCTTCTCATGTCATATTTATACCCTAGGGAAACAGGAAGTGATGATTTACTAATTAAATGTTCCTAGATACTCTGATCAACTTTGTAAACTACTGTAGAAATGACAGAAATACTTCAATTACATTTATTTCCTAGGAATTGTTAGGGGTGCCAATAGTTGTGGAAAAGGTGATTTTATGAAAAATAATTCTTTCAACGTCAAGGATTTTTTTTTTTCCCCCTTAAAATTCACTTGAGTTGAAGGTTACATTTTTCTACAATTTTCAGTGTGGGAGTATGCTTCTGCAATAAAAATTGAATTTATTTTAAGGCTTTTAACACATCTTAACCAGGGGTGCCAATAATTATAGAGGGCACTGTATGTCCTTATGGACTCACTCACCCAAAGTTTGTATGTTTTTGTCTTTTCCCTGTCAATTGCTGTACAATGTTGTTTTCTTTCCAACATGATCAGCCTGTATTGTCTTCAAACTATATAGTGATTGTGCTGTCTGCACATCTTTAGCTAATTAAGATTCATATGAATAATCTTGAGTCTTAGACTATATTGCATACAATCAAGAAGTGAATTCTAGGAATGGAGTTCTCCGTATTGTTTTTGTGCAATATAAATAAATTAATGTATTATTACAAAATGTTGGCTGCTGTTATTTCTTGGACCTTTTCTACACATCTTATTCTATCTGACAGCGGCCCATTAACTCACTCGTTCAAATTACCGGCATACAACACATGGTATCCAAATTGAAGCTGATCTTTCATGTCTATTTATATTTACAGACAGGATCCATAGTGATGTTGGCATCTGCAAAGGAAAACAGTTCACATTTGTTATGATATGACATCAAAATCATTGGAATCGAAATGTTTTCTGTTCCAATGTGTGATAAGTAAAGAAAATTAGAGGATAAAAAACTGTAGGTCTTTATAACTGCAAATAAAATAAATAAAAAAGTCAAGTTTAAATATGATATAAATTGGGAGATGGCAGCAAGCTGTAATTTCAAATGAGCTCATTTTGTGGATAAAAATGTAAAATGTGTCAGTTTCAACATTTGCTATGTTATCGCTGTTCTATTATGACTAAAATACTGGCTGGTGTGATTTCCGAGATTGCGTCTGCTTATTCTAGAAAATATGAACGCTCTGAACAGATGATTTTTATTATCCATCCTAGCTGGAAACATTAAAAATGATTGGCAGGTTTGGAAACGGCCGCTGTATTTTCAAAGGAAGGGCACAAAGATTGATTCAAACCCTCTTTCAAAGTATAAAATCATTAGGCTGTATCTCACCCCTCAGCTACACTCAGGCAATGGCCGTCTACTTAAAATTAGGTTTATATCATGCAGAAAGAAAGCACCACAATCAACCTATATTGACAGCCGACAGCAAAGTGCGAATACAATTCAACGTTTAGTAGCGCGGCTAGATGAAGATAATCTGTCGGCCTACAGAGCATTCATATTTTCGAGAATAAGCTGACGCAATCTCGGTAATTTCTACTTTATATTCATTGCATTTTGTTCGGTGTCACTTACTAGTTTATTGTTAATATGCCAGATGAGCGCAGGATAAAAAAGCGACGAGTTGGGTATTGCTAGACTAGATTGATTGTAAACCAACTCTTTTTACCAGCTTGAACAAATACATTAATAACAAATCATTTATCTAAATGGCAGGCTAGACGAATGATTTGGCCAATAGTTTTGCTGAGAGCTTAGGCAGGCATCTATGATGTAATCGTAGTATTCTGGGCACGCATGGACTGTGGAGTCAGTGGAGCAAGGCTCGTATAGGCAGAAATATTTCTGTTTTGCGACGCGAACAGGGTCGCTGATCGGCTGTACGCAAATGAGTTTCTGTTGGTGTCCGCAACTCTTGGGGGGGAAAGAAAAATTCGCGAACGGGTGCTGGGGTACGTCACTTCCGCTACAGGAATTTCAGGGATCCGATAAATCCTCGACCGAGATGGTCCGATGCGTATCGACTGCATAGGTATTCGCCAAGTAGCCTGGCGCACAAGACGCGCAGATGGAAGCAGAGCACACGGATTGGCTTCGTTTCCAATTGTTTTTTGATCGTTTGATTCATTTTTTTCCCCGACATTTTACTAAATTGTATGAGAAATATGGCCAAGCAGGGGTCCAACAGATGTTTTACTTAGTGCTGTTGAGATGAAGCTTCATGAGGTGTTGAAGCTTTCCAGCCAGATGTGTTGAAGTGCGGTTCATTTCTTGATGTTTCAAATGCACTCTAGAGACCCCTATTGGTCAATAAAAACACATACGGATTGTGCTTCGTAGGAAATGGTAGGCAAGCATAAGCCTTCATCACGAAAGTGACAGAATCAATAAATGCAAAATAAAATGACGTATTTTGACCACGTTATTTCATAACGAAACTAAAAGAGACTTTCGGGGACAGGACAGAGGGCAGTGAATGCGCATGTGAAACAAAGAGATAAGTATTTTTGTTCAAATATAAGCGTTTCCCCTAATAATAAAATGAAAAACTATAAAATGAAGGGATTTTATTAGGTATGTATTGGAAATTATATGAAAAGGTTTGAAAACATGACATCACATAATAGTCGAACAATTTGGCCTAATATCCTCACTAAGCGACCGTATTCGGTGAAATTAAATCGAAGTATTCCCGAACGGAAAACAACTTTCTCTTTCTTACAGGCTCCATCGCACGCCGCACAAAATCGCAAACCGCACTGACAAACTTCAACTACTGACAACAGCCCACGAGCTGTTGAAGAGAACTGGGACGTTTAATAGTCGACTGACTGACGTCATTTCGCCGAGACGATACAAGCCTCGACACGGAGCTCCGTTAGGAAGTGCTTCACATTCTTGATACAGGCTTCGAAGCCTTGGTATCGACGATAACAGCACTAGTTTTACTGCCGAAAAAGTGTTGAAACTACTGCGGCAGATCGCTGAAAGCACGCTGTGTGTCTCGCAAGAGGAGGAGTGCCTATATCATTCACCGGACAACGCGGTTACTCTGGTTAGCTACCGTCCTCCGTCTTCGAAATGGTACGGAATGTATTCTAAATGTTGTATTGAAAGATTTATTGCTGTCAAAATTTCAATGTAGTTGGAGCTCGCTGCTTTTTCGGGCCAAAATGCCAGCTTAGTAATATGGTCTCATGTTATGACACGCGATACGTTTCATGTGTTTGTGTTTGTATGTGCACAGTTTTTTACAGTTTTTTACAATCGCTTCGACGCTAACCTCAGAAGTTGTTGCTCAACTTTCAAAACTCTAGATACAAATCTCAACACAGATCATCAAAATAGACCATTTTTCAAAACTAAACACTTTTTTCAATTGCTTGGATACTATACACATTACATTTAAGTCATTTGTTCATTGAACTTAAATTAATTGTTCAAAATGACATAAGTCAACATCAAAGTATTACTATTTTAAAATAGAATACGCACATTATATATGATTTGACTGTCTTTTCATGTCATTAAAGGCATCTCAAAATGATAAGTAACTGAATCGTTGAAGTACTTGAAGTTTTTGCCCAAATTTCCTGTGGGTAGTAATGACAACTGTCTCCAATTTGACTCCAATTACAGTTTTTTACAATCACTTTGACGCTAACCTCAGAAGTTTTTGCTCAATTTTCAAAAAATTAGATACAACACTCATAACGGTCAGCACTTGTAACACAGCCCAACCATTTTTCAAAACCTTGCATTGTGTATTCTCATCATTGAAGAATACTTGCACTTCTGAATCTTTGGTTCAAATGACTCACTTATCATGAAATACCGTAGGAACACTACTTTAGATCACCCACACACAAGATACCAATAGCTTCACTGCGAAGTTGTTTTTTCAATCGCTTTCATTACTGCAAAAAACACTTGATACATGTTTCAATAAGGTTCTAAACAATAGAAACAGTGGAATCATGAACAAAATGTGAAATTTTTGTTTGAAATACAATAGTAAAATGTTTATTTGAAGAATGGCAAAGTAGCCATAAAGTAAATGAAAACATTTTGATCAACTGCCATAAAAGTGAACAGTTGTAAACAAAAATACTGTAACATTGTTACTCATCATTTGCATCAACTCTCTCTTCTGGAGTTGGCCAGAGATTCTCATCGACATCACAGAGGATATTTTCCCTTGCCAGGCATCGGGGGAAAAATCTCCTGGCATGACAAATCCAGGCCTGACATTGGTCTGCCGTTATTTCATTACACGCGTCATCCATGGCCTGGAGGAGGATGAAACGTTCATGAGGGCGACGATCATAGACTTTCCATCTCCATGCTGAGAAGAATTCCTTTATTGGATTGAGAAAAGGAGAGTATGGGGGCAAATGTAATACTATGAACTGTGGATGGGCCTCAAACCATGTGTGCACCACTTCAGCATGGTGGAACCTAACATTGTCCCAGACTACAACATACGCGACTCCTTCAGTTTGACAGAGCTGCTCTAGTTCGTTTAAAAAATCCTGAAGGAGGGCTGCATTGTATGATCCCAGCACAGGTCTGCGTGCCACCACACCATCCTCAGATATGGCAGCACACATAGTGATGTTCCCTCCACGTTGTCCAAGTACCTGGATTGTTGCTCGCTGGCCAATCAAATTTCGCCCTCTCCGCCTTGTTTTGGCCAGGTTGAAGCCTGCCTCATCTTTGTAGAGGAATTTGTGGTAGTCCTCTGCGGCATCCAGCTCCATCACCCTCTAAAAAGAGATTGAAAGGAAATTCCTCTAGAATGTAACATTAGATCCAACCCATGTGAATCGTTCATACTGCCACAAGAATCTTTAAACTGAGCATACCTGAACATACTCTGCCCGCAGTTGCTTCACCCTCTCTGTATTTCTTTCAAAAGGCACCCGGTAGATCTGCTTTAAAGACACCTGGTTCCTTTTCAGTATGTGGGCAATAGTCGGCAAACTGATGGCTTCCACATTATTGAATAGATCGCCATTGTCGATGATGTGCTGCTGGATTTCGGTCAGGCGTATGTCATTCCTGGCCCGAACTAAATTGACCGCAGCCAGCTCTTGGTCAGTCAAAATTCTGCCCCTGCCTCCCCCGTTTGGCCTGGTCTCAATTCTGCAGGGAAAGCAAAGAACACATTGAGGCACAACACCTACTGTGTGGTATCTATTTGTATGCACTATACAGTGGTACACTGGAGAGACACTAAGACAGTGGTAAGACACGGGCTGTATTACAGTACTGTATATCATTACCCACTACAGAAATTTGATAATTTATGGTAGTTTACGCAAATACATAGTCCATGCTGAAGACTTACCGGTTCTCGTTGCAGAATGTTCTGATGATCGAGGCCACCGTGGATCTTCTTAGCTGGATCATGGCAGCGGCCTCACTCATCGTCATGCCCCGATTGATGACATGATCCACAACCATTGCTCTGATTTCATTTGACACCTTTTGCTGAGACTGTCGCTGTCTTGGTCCCTGGCCTTGTCCTCTACCACCGCTCCCCCCTCTCTGACGTGTGTGTGTGTGGTGTTTTTTTTTTTTATTGTTTGTTTTTTACTGTTTGTTTTGTTGCAGAAATGTTTACAGTTTTACTGAAGTAAATCTGCTCTATTTGGAATCAACATTCAGTTGCTATGTGTGGTCATTTTTAGAACGGGAACTAAATAGAGGTCTGGTTGAATTTTCAAAAAATTGCCAAAAACCATTGTGTTTGGATGGATTGATCACCATTAGAGATATAAAAATGAAATATAGTGTTGTACAGGAGAATTCAAATGGCATAGATGGTGCCAAAATGGCCATTTTGGAGACGTCGCCTGAACAGTCTGTCCTAAGACTTCTCTAATTTTGTTCTACTTCACTTTATCAGAGTCGACCTTTGCAGAGATAATGTTCAGATGTTGTACTGTGGTCTGATAAAGGTTTAGAGCTGACGATGCATCATTTTCAAAGGGCTATTTATTCTGAAAATGCTTTATTTAGCCAAATCTACTTTTTTTTTTTTCTGTGTGCCATCTTCATTTACTCTTCACCAGTATCACCACTCCATGTTTTCAAGCATATATCTTGTTCTTTTTTCCAAATGTAGTTCTTGGCCATTTCATGCCAAGTGGACCAGTTTTCTGAGAGTTTGCATCACACCCTCTCAAAAAAAAATAAAAATCATGGGTGTTTGCCATCATTTCAAATGGTCAAATCTCAAATCTTAACTTCCTACTCCAATTGCTCATGGAGTAATTGGCAATTTAAGGAGGCAGTGTCAAATCAGCCGAACGGAGCAATGACTTATAAGCATTTTTGAAGTGATACAAATAGACTTTCTGGTGCTGCTTAATTAATGTCAATGGGTACACATAGGTAAAATTACCTGAAATTTATGAATTTTTTCTGGCATATCTGATTTGATTTTCTTGTAGGCTGTTGAAAATGGCAATTTTTACAGAACCAAAATTTGTATTTGATTTTTAATTGGTCCCCTTGACTGAAGTATGCATTATCAGGGGATCATATTGCAGCCTCATCCTCAGCCGCTACAGCGCACTGGCCCCTTAAACCCAATCCAATCTCCTGTCTCTAGTTTAGGAGTAACTTGCATCTGAAAATGCTTATGATAAAAAAAAAAAAAAAAAAGCTCAAAAATTGCCTAAAGTCAAAGCAGGATTTAGTCATGTGAACACACCAGAAAAGAAGAGAAAATTTGAAATGGAAATTTGAAAAGAAAAAAAAAATCGATTTTATGGAGCAGCTTTTATATTTGGGCAATAAAAAGTAAAATATTAATCTGCTGTTCCCAACCCATTATAGAAAAATTCTGGCATTTTTTTTACTGTGTATGTTTCCCTGGATCTTTATATGGAATCTACTCGCATGAAAAATTGTCTTTACTTCATAAAAATCGGTCAAGTCTGTCAGACTTTACGTCTGTTTTGTTTCAGCAAAGTTATCCCCTCAACTATCAGTAACTGACCTAGTGACATTTTTTTTGCATTCTTTCTTTTCTTTATTCTTCTCTTTGCTTAATTTGCAATAACAATTTTTATTTTCAGGTCATCTCCTTCGGTTGGACCAAGAAGACATGCTGCTCAGTTGTGAACTGATGGCCAAGCATCTTGACTATGCAAACATGTGGACAAAATGCTATCAAAGAAATTCCCCACCTCAATAAATAGGCCTACATGGACATATTAATAATGCAATCAGGTTGAATTTGACTTAGGCCAGTGACTGCCAATCAGATGTGAAAAAGGGGAGACTAACCTGCACAACAAATGAAATAACTTTTGATTGACTCGTGTTTGGAGGTGCTTCAGTTCTACCCACTGATTAATTTTTCTATCAATTAGTCGCCCATTTAATTTTTGCGCTCATATCGAGCAAATCCTGCGGCTTCGCCTATAAATCGAACGGACGATAAACGGCCGAAGTTGTTAAAGGAAAGAGGGTTGTTTTGCGAGAATACGAGGGGAAATTTCGAATTTGATATCATCCTGGCCCAAGTTATACTTGAAATTGGGGCCAGTGCCTTGTAATTGGGATTTAGCTACTCACTGTAAACAGCCAAACGTAATCTTATTGCAATTACATTTGTTTGACATTGAATGTTGATAACAACATGTAGCCTATGGCTTTATTCATTTTCAACCATTTAGGACTTTCTGACTGATCGGTTGAGCTTAAACACATATAGGCTAAACGAAAAAGGCTATGGGTTTTGCTTATCGTGTAGGCCTACTTAGCCTATTGGTATCATTTGTCACAGTCTCTTCGATTGTGAATAAATGATCGTACAAACAACACCCCACCACTTATATCTTCAACTTCTCTCACTAAAACACCCCACCACCAAGGCTACATTTTTAACTTTTCTAATTTGGTTATTTATGCGGGATTTTCTGCGATAGCTTCGTCGGTCTGCCAAAAAATCTGATCACTGCGGTATTGTTATCCTTTGGTCAGAGCTGAAGTGGCCGTAGTTTAATAAAAAAATTTTAAGAAAAGCAGGGGTCCAGGGGTATTGCCAGCAGCAATACGAGTTCCAATGCTGGATTCGAGGGAGTTTAAAGATAACGGCTTTTTATTGGACGTGATAGTGGTCGAATTTCCATCGGCTGATGCGTAGAACATCTGCGATTTATGTCGCCTGGGCTGGGCCATCTGGCCACCGGGTATTAAATCCATAAATTACATAAACGCATTATATAAGGACATATTATAACATTACACAGATTACATAAATACTATTTTTCCGAGATACATCTATACAGGTTGAATCAATTCTTTGATATATTCCCCTCAGTATTGCATTCTTTTTTTATTCTAATGATCGCAGCATTCTGCTTAATTTCTGCCATTCATTTCATTTCAAAACTTGATATGAGCTTGTAACTTGTTGCCAAATTTGCGTTCTTGAAAGTGAACTTGCTTAATATAGAATTATTATTTCATGAGACCTAAGTGATAATGTCCTCCTTTCCTGCTGTGATTGAAACAAACCGAACGATACGATTTCTGCACAGTAATGGTGGAAAAATTTTGGGTTGTGCAGCAATGCTCAATGCCGACATTGTCATGAACTTGCACCTTTTTTCCAGCTAATTTAACTGTCTCCTTTTTTGCCAGTGTTTTTAACTGTTATTTTTCAATATCTTTTACAAAAGAGTATGTTAAGTCTAAACCACAGTGAAATGCGCGCAGGACTCTACTTACTTAAAATAACAAGGAGACCACGCAATAATTTAAATGTTAAACTCAGTCAGTTTATAACCGTGTACTAGATTGTAGCCTATGCAACAACCTGCGAGTAATGCAATAGTAGCCGAGCTGAAGGGTTTCATGGCTCTCCATCAAAAATTAGATGGATGGGAAGGAGGCCGAAAAGTGGAACTTTTGTCTCGTGTGTGTCTTATCTTTAATAGGCCTAGTGATTACAGCTAAATATGTATGATACAATATATAATATTTTATAGACTATGTAACAGTTATAAATGTCGTCATAAAAATTATAGTGCCATTAACTCGTATTTCATGCTATTAACACCAGAAACAAAGATGTTTTAGAAAAAGATGTGTGTAGTAAGTAGTATTAGGTTGCCTACTTATATGAAAAACGATACAATGCGCCTCCTGTTCAAACGCGTGATCGAAATTCATTCGTCGTCGCACCACGCCCATGATCTGCGGTCTTTATAAGGGCCATGGATCAGAAGATAGTGCGCTATTCTGCCGGCTTCAAGAGTGAGTGACATCATGCAGTGGTTTCCCCTCCAGGTTTTGGTTTTGACCTTCGTATGTCTCCACGGCGCGCTGCGAACCGCGGCCACCGTGGTGACTGCCGGTGCTGACTTGAGGTGCGATGGTGTCCTCTACAAGGACTCTCCTCCCGTTGGCATCACTGACTCCAGCTTGAAGAAGATCTGCCAGACTTACGGCGACGCACCTCGCTACTTCACGCTGTACGACCCTAAGCTGCGCATCCCCATCTTTTCAGCCTACACGATCAAGAGGACCGACGGAGAGAGCGCGAACTACGCCCTTATGTACGAGCCTCAGGTCGGTGAGAATTTACAGCACAGTTACGGTGGCGGTTGTAAGGTTGTTATGATGAGGTCCGTTAGTATTACGTCAGTGCCGCAATTTAATAAGGGCTGTAATTGTCCCCGCCACGAAGAGGTGCGAGGCATGTAGGATTGAGTTCTGTCTGTCCTTCCATCCGTCCATCCGTCCGTCGCACTTTCGATGGAAACAAGTTACCTTGAAAATTATGACAGTTACATGAGTCAAATTCTGTATGCTTAATAACCTTGTTCTGATTGAGTTTGAAAATGCCGAAATGTATTTATTTCGGAAGCAGCTATTCGCCCTGTAAATTGGGGGAAAGAGATCGGCTATCCTCCCTAAAGCAGGGCAGAAAAGAGAAGCAGTTGCTATTCGCTTTGCTCCGGGGCAGATAAGAAGATCACTTCTGCTATTTGCCCCGCAGCTGGGCCAAAAAAAGGTTTTATTTTATAATCCGCCCCACTCATGAAACTTTTGCGCTGAAACGCTGCGGGGCGAAGAGCCACTTCTATTAATTTACGGATTATGGGCCCTGATCGTGCGGCGGATAGGGATGACCATGCCATCTTGTTCTAAACTAACTGCCTTCCGTTCATGCAGATGTGAATCCCATCGCGCAAACCATATAGGAATTACAGACTTTAAAAGTTGACACTGTCCAAATATTTATATACCTCACTGTATTAGAACCTTTTTTTAAATATCTAAATTGTTTAGTTGCAGTCATTAAATGTGAGTAGATAATATCATAAAGTGCCGTGGAGGTCCTGTTCGATTTTGTCAAAATTAAGTTTTTCTTAAGTCCACTATTCATTGTAATTTTCTCCTGTTGAGTAATATTGCACTGACGGCTTTGAATGCCTTGAGAAAGAGTTTATATTCATTGTGCTTTATCAGTGATCACTTTTAAAACCAAAAAACAAACAAACAAAAAAAGTGGGGCAAAAATTAACTGCTAAAATTAGATTCCATTGGCTCATAACTGGAGAAATTACGGAAAAAAAACAAAATTTTATAAGGTACTGAAGGGTGCACAGAGTAAGTGATAGCCTGATTTGTTTTGCGTTTTAACTTTGAGGAATTAATTTTTAAAGAAATTTAAAACTTTGTCGCAACATAATCTGAAGCTTATTTGTTCACGACAGTCATTTGCTTGCAGTTAAAATGTTGCATCCAAATGAAGTAAAATATGTTAAATAACCACAACATGGGTATTGGACTCTAATTCTTCGTGGCAGCTATAATTATTTCTGCCATTATAAAACATCTCTAAAAAAGGTTTAAAAACACCTCTAAACTTGAAATTTAAGGTGAAGAACAATCAACTCCTAGTTGTGATTCTGGGATGTAATTGAGGTTGGAGCAGGAGCCTGCATACACAGTGGTCCCTGAGGATTGACTCTGAGATCCGCATTTACAATGCTGCGAAGTTTTTTTGCTGCGATATTCAATTCGCCGTTTGTTATTCTGTTCCATCTCTTATGAATCTGACAGAAAGTATTTCTTTACAATAATAAACATTCTGTCAAGTTCAGAAATGTTAAGCACTGGCCATAAAATAGCAAACACAGTAAGAACCACCCTTTATGGCCCTGTGCTTGCTAAAAGAGTTACCAGAATACTACATATCAGCTCCCTCTCCCTCACACCTGTCCCTCTCCCACTCTGTTTCTGATCTCTGTACCCCACCCCCCACATACTGACCACCTCCCCCTCTCGCTCTCTCACTCTCCACAGCTTGCGGATATCGCAGCGGGCAGGAACATGGAGGAAGTTCCCCAAGGTCCCCTGGCTCAGGAGGTGGAGGACAGTCAGGCTGTTCCGGACGACTACTCCACCATGACTGACTACGTGCCTGTCCGCCTGAACCCCGTCGAGCACCAGTTGAAGCTGGAGGACCGTATTGCCACCTTCACCCTGACCAACATGGTTCCACAGATCCGCAAGCTCACGTCCTGGAGGCAACACGAGAAGAACATCCTTGAGCGTCTCAAAAAGCAATGCCGCGGAACCGCTTACATGGTCACCGGCGTGATTCCATCCAAGCAAATTCACTCCCCGGAGGGCAAGGACCGTGTGGCAATCCCAGAAAGCCTGTGGAGTGCGTACTGCTGCGATGACGTCAACCCAGAGGAACCCAAGGACATCCGCCTCCCAGCTCAGGCTGCTCTTGTCGAAAACACCGACGACGCCGAGGTGAGAGAGATGCCCGTGAGCGACCTGGAGGCTCTCATCAAGACTAAGCTGCTGGTGGACTCAACCTTCCAAATCTTCCTCGAAAACTGCCGCTTATCATCATAAATCCAAGCTCCTTCACTGCGCCTGCAGCACCATCTTACACCGGTCTGATGTTCAGAATTTACCTGATTTTAGTCTATGTTTATAATGCAGACATAAAAACCTTCTGATTCCAATTCCCATGCTCCCTAAGAGTGTCTTGACCCAACTGCAGGACATTTTACACTTTTAAAAATGCTATTTTCTCATCAGAAAGCAATTACACTGGGTCAACAAATAAAATGAGTATAAAATGACACCATTGTCTTGCATTTCTTGGTTACTCAAGTTGATTCTTTCTCAACAAACAGAATAAACTAAAGGTTTGGTGCGATGAAGAATGACATTGCACCTAAGATGCCAACTCTCACTGTGCCCACTGAACTTTTTAGGAGGGAGGAGAACAGTTATTAAATGATGGCATAATGGAACCTGAAATCCTACACAAGTGTACTTATGAAAATGAGAAATAGATATTATTTGCCCTGTCTCCTAGTTATCTTTGCTAAATAGTACTGCCCGTTATATGCTTCCTAAAATATTCAATCTCTTGCCCCTACCTGGAAAGCCATCAGCAGGGAGAAGTTGTCAGTAAGATTTGAGTTTTTCCCTCAACTCTGTTGACCTGCTGAGATGATCCAAACTCACTTAAAAATTGAACCGTAACCTCTCGTGACAAATACTGATCAAGTTTTACAAAAATTATTTAAAACATCTTTAGCACATTAACTAGACTCTAGACTTTGGTATTGCATTTCAGCCCAGCGCCCAAAAATTGGGTATGGCCCTGTGGTGAAGTTTGTCCGTTTTACACCTCATATCATAGCAAGGACCACGCCATCAACAAAACGCATTTAAACATTTATTGAAGAGAATATGGTCAATTTGTGAGAATGGAATTCTCATGTGCCTGTTATACTTTGCTATTTGCGAATTTGGGGAAACTAGGATGGGGGAATCGCCGAAACACCCGGGCATGTAACAAAAGTACTGGTGGTTTGTCTAGACCCGTAGATTGAGAATCCGTCAAAATTAAGCTTTGAGATGCCTAGCACTGCGAGTAATCATCAAGAGTCTCAAGAGGATTCAGTTGTGGTTGTGCATTGATTGATAAATAAAAAAAAAACACGGTCCCACCGAACCAAATAGCATGCACACTCGAAAATTATATAGTTCTGGGTGCACGGGAAAAAAAAAAAACCCCGCAAATTCTATAAAAAGAGCAAACAAGCTGATGGACGTTTCGACTCACAGGTCTTCTTCAATGTAACAGCAGGAAATGAGTACGTCCCTTAAATAGGGCCGCCAATGTATGAGAGAATTGTGACCAGGTGCAATGAATACATCACCATATCAGAGTTAACGATGGTGAGACAATGAGGGAATATATAAGCCTGCAATAAAACACAGCAATAAACATTTACAAAAAACAATTCAATAAAAGCTCTTCATTCATGCCCTTAGGAAATTTGGTTTGGAGAAAATGAATCCATTTAGCCTCTTTTTGGAGCAGTAGTGCTACCCGATCGCGGTGCCCACCTGTAGTGATATGCAGTAGGAGCTTTACTATAATGCTCTGGGGCAGGCCGTTCATGTTTTTTTTGGGGGGGGGGGGGTTACACTGTGTTCTACGTGTCGGCTTGGTACGCACCACTACTTGAGTAAACCTCAGTCCAGTGTTCAGACCAATCCTGGCATTTTGAAATCCAGCCCATTGGAAAGACTTGAAATCTTGAACTTTGCCGTGTATGCCAGCAGTGCTTTGGCCTAGATGGGCCAGGATTTAATCAGTTTTTCCTTTTGTGCTGCTATAGCATCCTACAAGGTTTGATTAAAATCCATACGACCATTTTTGAGATGTCCTGCTAACGGACAAACAAATCAACCAGCACCACTGAAAATATACACCTCCTTGGCAGAGGTGAATTATGAGACAAGTAGTGTATTTCTGAGTGGAAATTACAGCTAAATGGAAAATATTTGCAATAAGGATAAACTGCTGTTTATCTAAACTTATAAGGCTTTCTTTACAACTGGCCCGCAGAGTTCAATTTGGAAGCCAGTTGATTTCGCATTTTGTTGGTTGTAACTGAAATCGGTTGCTTGTTTACCTGTTTTTGCATCTAAGTTGTTCTGCGCATGCACTCATGCTTGAATTGTCTCGTTCGCTTGTCCAAGTTATGGGACACAACCCAAACGGAGAGACATCATGGCATCACCCTTGCCAACAATGAACTGGGCCGACCCAGATCTGAGTGAGGCTATCTCACTATTTAAGTTGAAAATGAGTCTTTACCTGGAGGATGAGGAAATAACTGATGAGGCTGAACATGCAAGGAAAATATGCCGTGGCATTGGAGATGAAGGACTGAAACGGCTGAATGCTAGTGGGCTCAGTGATGATGACAAGAAAAAGCCAGCCAAACTGTGGGAATTCTATGAAGGTCAGTTAAAATTGAATGTGAACGTTGGAATACATAGACATCTAATGCAATACAGCCAGCCAAAAATCAGATGAAAGCATTGACGATTTTGTGACCACAGCCAAGACATTATCCCAAAAATGCCAGTTCACTAATGAGGAGCTCAACGAGCGTCTTATTGAGCTTATCATTGCCAGCACACCCCATGATGCTCTGAGAAATGATCCGTATAGCAAAACCAAAGGGCAGCCTCAAGCTGATGTTCTACCAGAGGGGTGGAAATATGAAGCCCTATCAGCGGGCAATGAGCAGTTACAGCAGCTTGGCATGTCACATTACGAGAACATTCATGCGATGGACAGGGGGAGAACATGCCAAAATTGTGGCAGGAACCATAAACCTCGTCAGTGTCCTGCATACAATGATGAATGCTCTGCCTGTGGTATCAGAGGCCACTGGGCGAAATGCTGCAGGAAAAGCAGGCAGCAGAAACAGCAGCGCTTCGGGCAAGGCCAAAGAAGCAAGTCTCCCCCACTACGATAAAGGCACCTCAGGTGAAAAAGTATTACACTTAATTATATTGAAAATATATTTGTTGCATACAAAAGTTATTACAAATATACTTTTACTTTTTGAGCTTAATTTGTAATATATTTAACATATACTTTTAGAATGTGTACTTTAAAATATATGTGATTAATTTCATCTTCAATACACTAAAATTAAACATACTATTTATGCAATAATTAAAGTTTTAAGTCAGTCAATAATTAAAGCACTTTAGCCTACTTATTAGAAGTGTACCTTATTGTAAGTCTATTGTAAATTGTTCTAAAGTATACTTTCAAAAAGTATACTTTATTTCAAAGCACTTATAGTAGTAGATTAGTATTTTTAATAAAAGTGTACTTTTTTGAGTCATTTGTAATATATGGTTAACATACTTTATTAAAGTGCACTTAATTTGCACTTCTTTGGAAGTGAACTTAGATACACTTATTAAAAATGTACTTCACTGTAAGTCTATTTTAAATTGTTTTAAAATATACTTTCAAAAAGTTAAATTTATTTCAAAGCACTTAGACTATTAGATTAGTATTCTTATTAAAAGAATATTTATTTGTAATATATAGTTGGTATACTTTATTGAAGTGCCCTTTAACTTCACTTAATTGGAAGTGGATTTATGTACTTATTTAAAAGTGCAATTTATTGTAAATCTATTTTAAATTTTTCAAAAGTATACTTTTGAAAAAGCATAATTTATTTCAAAGTACTTACATTAGTCAAATAGTATTCTTAAGAAAAGTATCCTTATTTGAGTCATTTGTAATATACTGTTAGTACTTAATTAAAGTGCAGTTTAATTTTACTTATTTGGAAGTGAATTTAGCTACACTAAAAAAGTGCAAATGAAGTTGAATTTGTTTTAAGCTGCACTTCTTCATAGTTCTAACAGTGGTAATTTAGTGTACTTATGAAAGGAGTAATTATTTAGCAATACACTTTCTACATATTACATGTATGTGGTAGTACTTTTGTACATTTGTTTTTATTTCATTCCCAGTTATGTTAAAATGCACAAATACTTGACTGTCAGAAAGATATAAGTTTATTTAGCCTATGGAAACACATTGTTACAGCACGTTATAGTCAATCTGAGCAGGGATTTTTTGTTCAATATTGCTTGGTAGAACATATCTTCTTTTTAATCCTGACAAATATGTATTTCATCAGTATTACATTGCAACAGATTTTTAGTCTAATTCATTTACAGAGGAATAGGGAGGCCTTCTCCCTTGACTCATATAGAAATATGACACAGTTAAAACAGTAAAAAAAAACATTCTAATTTTAATGTTACAACAAGCGCAAATTCGCAATAGCTGCAACCTCATACATGCATGCATCCATTAAATTTCCAAACATAGAGGTTGGCGACATCCGAGCAATGCTAAGAAGGAAATGCATTAACAATGGCTATGTCAAAGTTAATCAGTGATTATTTTTATAGTAAATTTATGGCAGTTTTTGTTTTATTTTCTTACAAACTACTAATTTTACTGGAACATTGTTTAATTGCATGGATACCTCTTTTTAGAGGTTTTATGTCTTAATATCTAAATTTCATTTTGTTTTTTCAATAAATTGAAGTGGATTTCTTTCATTGAACTGATTAGCACACTTTTAGTGTACTAGTGGTACCATAAATTAAGTAGATTGAAGTGAATGTCCCAGGTGAAAAAATACTATACTTGAATTATACTTTTACAGACTGTATTAAGTATGGTGTATGTTTTTTTCGCCCCCTTTATGTGTAATTAAGTGTGCTCAAGTAGTCATTGAATACTACTTGTGTACTACTTCAGTACACTTAAAGTGTACACTGTCTAAAAGTATATATTAAATATATTACTTTTTGTGCTTAATTTGCAAAAGTATATTTGTAATAACTTTTGTATGCAACAAATCTACTTCTAATATAATTAAGTGTACTACTTTTTCACCTGGGGTGGTTACATTAAGTATACTTCTGTACCACTAACACAGTACACTATACAGTACTAATACCTGCATCACCTACTGCACTTCAAATACACTTCTAAACCATACATCATAGTACAATAATATTATACTTGAAGAACAAACCTTTTGATGCTTTATTTGTGATATTACTTCACTATAAATGCATTTTTATTAACATAGTAGTGCACTTGAAAAGTAATACAAATAGTCAGAGAGTGCACTTGATCTAAACTTGAAGTATGATAAGTTTAATAATAAGTGCATTAAAAATACAATCCTACACAACTATCAATTTAATTGTAAGACCTTTTAAGTATATTTTGAACATACTGGTGGTCTAATACAATTGTACTGCAAGTGTATTTCAAATCAGGTGACAGTGTACTTGCGGTGGTATACTTTTGTACGCTTAAAGTTTGTAAAAAGTTGTTCCAATTTAACAAACTATTTACACTTTAAGTGTACTGAAGTGGTATACAAGTAGTACTCAATGACTGCTTGAGCACACTTAATTACACATAAAGGGGGCAAAAAAAGCAAACACTATACTTAGTACAGTCTGTACTTGAATACTATTCAAGTATAGTATTTTTTCACCTGGGACAACAGACAACAGGCCTCCAGAAATGACCACAGACAGCAGGGTAAGTCCCACATCAATGCAATAGAAAGCACAGAGTCTATTGAAGAATGTGAGTACCAATCACAGTTCTCTTCAATCACCATCAGTGAGAAATGCACGCACAGCATAGTGAGCAAGCCACCCAGAGAAGGGGCGTACACAACGCTGAAGGTGAGACCACCTGACCTGCCGGGACACAGACACACACTCCGTCTAAAGACAGACACAGAGGCATCAGGAAATAGTCTTGAAATCAAGAAAATATAGCATGCACATCCACTCAACTGAGGTGCAGGACAATATGAAAATAAGCAAAAAGATAAATGGTAACGTCCGCACACAAAGACAATGCTCCCCAAAAAATTTATTCTGTCCTCAACGTTTCGATCACAAAGTGATCTTCGTCAAGATAAAAGAAAACAGCACACTCACATCTCTATAACCACTTACTCGGATTCACAATTGAACACAATCATTGACATCAGGTGTGAACAATTGCTCAGATCAATCAACAGGGCACAGATGTAATCTGCAGAGTGAGCAGGTAAAGGTGTGTGTGCTGAAGAAAGAGCACATAGAACACAGAGAAACATACAATCCCAAGAGACGTATAAATACATTTTTTGTTTTTGTTTTTTAGTTTAAGACAAACAATACCAACCTGGACACAAAAAGTATCAAAAATCAATTGTACATCAAAGAACAGAATAACTACAGAAAAAATAACATTAACCAAGGAAGATACATGAGAAATATGGCAAAGTTGTATGCAACTGCCTCCATCCCCTCAGTATATACACATACACAAATGAAAAAGGGGAAAAAAAAAAAAAAAATCAAATACAAAAAATTTACAGAAATGACCTAATGTCGAAGGATTCATCCAGACCCCTAACCACTGTATCAAGGGTGGAAATCCAAAAGACCTCCCTTTGAAGTAGCAGATTATTAATGTCACCACCTCTAGGTGGCAACTGAACACTTTCAATACCTATATATTTTAGAGACGATATACAATGTTTCGCTTGAAAAAAGTGCAACGCAACAGGATTCCTAAAATCCTTGGTCCTGATATCGCTTCTATGCTCTGAGATTCTGATCTTTAAAGGTCTAGTAGTCTTTATCACTCTATGTGTCATATTTATGATGAAATGATAGGTCATTTAGTTTTGTAACATATCCTGAAGCATGAAATGTCAGTGTCATAGTTTGGGCCTGCCGGTAGAAGAAAATAGACCGGCAGTGCAGCTCTTATATACTCTTAACAGCACCTCCACCTCAACGAGCAACAGATGTAGCTTGTTGAGTTGGAGGTGCAGACAGCAGGAGGGGGAAGGGCCAGCAAGGCAGGACCATCACGGTCAGACTTTCTCCACTTTAGAAGCAATCCTGGTTCAAATGTCAGGAGGCACTGTTAGGGCAGAAGTACCAATGGTTACGTTCGTCCCTCTCTGCTAATGCAGCTGTTTTTTGTGTTTTAAAGCTCATTAAAAAATGTGTGTGTTATATTTTACCGACAGAAAATGCCAAGAGTTAGGGTCAGAACTACCCAGGGAAGAATGGTTGACCAGCAGGTTTACAGAAGGGCATTTTCTGATGCTCGAAGAGGCGAGAGTATAAGGAGAGCAGCAGCAGTGCACGGCGTTTGTCATGTCACCCTGTTCAGGTACTGCAAGAGGAGGGCAGAGGCAGGAGGGAAGCAGACCAGAGCCCCAGGGTACAGGGATCACAGCAAAGTCTTCACAGAAGAACAGGAGAAGAGACTGCAGGCATATATAAAGAGAGCAGCTGATATATATTTTGGCCTGAGTCCTTAAGAGGTTGGAGTAATACTGCAGACAGAGCTGCACCACTACCGCCATTTGCCTAAGATAGCAAGCACCTCCGCTCCGAATCTGCCCCGGCTCTGAGCCGTATCAGCTGGAGTCGGCACAGAGCCGGGGCAGATCCGGAGCGGAGGTGCTTGTTATCTGGGAATAAACCTCTTTTTTCATGCTGTTTTAGGCTTTTTTTTTGCATGAGCATGAGATAAATTAAGAAGCAACAGTGATTTGCGACAGCAATAATTGATTTCATTGATTATTGCAGGCACCACAACGGTTCAAGTGCCAGACAAAATCATTGCCACCAAGGGGCAGTGCCAGGTTGGTGCTGTGACCTCTGGGGAAAGAGGGACATTGGTGACTTGCCTTGGCTGCCAACGCACAAGGCACCTTTGTTCCCCCTAACTTTGTCTCCCCAAGGAAGAAGTTCCAGGACCACTTCCTCTGGGATGGCCCCCTTGGCTGCACTGGTTCTGCCAATGGATCGGGGTGGATGCAGGAGACAGATTTCTTGGCATTTTTACAGCATTTTGCCAGACACAGCCACGTGACCCCAGAGTCAAAGTTGCTGCTACTCTTAGGCAATCATGCATCACACCTCTCTGTTGTAGCTATTGACTTTTACATGTCACATGGCATTGTACTCCTGCCTTTTCCACCCCACTGCTCCCACCGTCTTCAGCCGCTAGACCGAAGCGTTTTTGGTTCTGATGCACTATGTTAACAGTGCGGCTGACAATTGGATTCGAATGAACCCTGGAAGAACTTTGACCATCTACAATATCCCAAGTCTTGTGGCTAAAGCTCTGCCTCCAGCTGCGACAGCAAGCAGCATTTCATCTGGGTTCGAGTGTGCCGGTATCTGGCCCTTGAATCCAGATATTTTCAGTGAGACAGACTTTGCTCCAGCTTTTGTGACCGACCGTCCTGCACGAGCACCAGCTCCATCACCAGCGCCCTCTTCATCACCAGTGCCAGCTCCATCAGCGGCGCACTCTTCATCACCGATATCTGCTTCATCACCAGCGCCCTCTTCATTACCAATGTCCCCTCCATCACCAGCGCCCGCTCCCTTAAGACACCACCAACCTAGCTAGAGCCCATTTGAGCTGCATCCCCATGAGTCTGCCATTCCTGTAGATGGTGAGAGTTTGTGTCTGTGTGTGTCTTTAAATGTGCATGTTGAGCCTTGCCAAGCATTTTTTTTTTAAATATTATCTATACAGGTATGCTAGGGGCTCCAGGAACATCTAGTGGCACACCAGTACAGAGGTTCAGCCCAGAAAAGATTTGTCCATATCCAAAGGTTGGCTCGAGGAAAGAAAGTAAAAGAAGAGGCAGAAACAGGTGGGCAGAGAGTCGTTTTTTACTTGTCTTGATTTTCTTGCTTGTATAAAAACAAGCTGATTGTGACTATCATCCCATTGAATGTTGCAGGTCGACAGCAATACAGACGGACACCCCAGAAAAAGCTGCTTTTTGAGGAGGAGACTCGGCAGAGGGGCCAGAAAAAAACAGTCCTCTTCAAAACACCCAAAGAAAACATTGATTAGTGGACACGTGGCAACCACAGTTTCTCAGGGCAATGATGACGAATGTCTTGTCTGTGGGGAACATTTGCCTCATGTTTGCCTGGAGAAGAGTGGGTGCGGTGAATCTTTTGTCAGCTGTGGTCACATGAGGCATGCACTGAGGGTGCAGCTCATTATATCAGTCACAACTGTGATAATGAGTAAAGTAATTTCATAATTTTTATAAATAGACCAATTGCACGTTAAACATGTTCATGTTTACTTTTTCAAGCAAACTAAAATGTTTAAAACAAATGTCAGATTATTTTCATTTCTGTTTAAATGACAGTTATTTAAAAGATTCCAGTCAATTTGATCAGGTTACTTTTGTCCCGCCCGTGTGCTACTTTCATCCCGACTGGAGGGGTCGAAAGTAGCAATGCGCAACTTCCGTTCGACGTCAAACTATGCCGAAGTCAAAATATATTGGGATGATTTAGCACCTGATATTGACAGAGCACACACGGAAGTAGATAATCGCGACAAAAAATTTTTTTTCGGTCTGTAACGTTATCTTTAAAAATGACCTCTATGTGAAAAATTTTACTTTCGAACCTGCTCTCCCCTACGTCCTCCTGTCACATAAAGACGCGGTTCACCTTCGCGGAGCAGCAGGAAAGATTAGAGCGCCGTCTGTGTTTTAATATCGGAACTATTTAGAATGTAACAACATGGACATGTAACTACTAATCCCGGTTTCCCCTACTGTGCTTTGCCTTACCTTTCAAGCACGGTTGCGCTTGTTCACCAAAGCTGCTACATTCATGAAATGCGTTTCTCTTTGCCTGTGACCCCGTTCGTGGCGAAATTCAGCGACGATATTGTGTCTGGTTATGTTCCCCTTTAAGAAAGTTATGCAATACCCCGTTTAAAGAAAATCGCGCAGAAAAATAAGTATATGGGTGTTGACGAATCATTTTTGTCTTAATGTTATATGAGAGGAGATGACGCATCGTCAAGCGATTAATTCTAATACTGCATCTCCAGCGATTTGGTACGTGTTTGCCTTGAATTTCAAAGCGAAATGTTTCGTGATGTCTGAATGTCAAGATAATAAACAATAATCTTTTTTTCATAAGTGTTATTTCCTTATTTGTTATGAAGGAAAAATGTAAATCAGCATCACTGGTGTGTGGTGATTCCACATTTTTTGCCAGGTGATTTAGTTACATTATGGAGTACTGATGGTACACAAATGCCTTGAGAATATATTGCCTTTTTCTATCAATACTCTATGCCTTTTACGGATATCATTGCTTTGCGTTTTTAGGTGGTACGTTATTTAATGTGCAACCGAATCGGACACAACACCAGCTGCTACCCTTTGCATCAGGACAATGTCAAACAGAAATTACAATTAAACACTCACGGACTTTAGTGACGTAACGTAGTGACGGTAGTGCGCATGCCCTGATTTAAACACACAAGTATTTAACAAAATCGACGGAATTAAAGGGAAACTTGATATAGCTGAGGATGCCGTCGCGGCAGTAACATGCTGCGTGGCAACGATAAGCAGGTACCACGGAGGCGGCACTATCATCTAATGGAAAAGCATCCCCAAAAAAGTACCCGATGCCGAGTAGAGAAGAGCCAGAACCATGTCGTAGAAAAGAGCCAAGAGTTCAGCTAAACTTGCACAGTTTAGTGAGATGAGGGCCTAGGTGGAAGATTGATTACTCACCAGAGAGATGAAGGCTCATCTTTGAAGAATGATGCATACAGTTACGTTGAGATATTGAGTGCTGGAATTCCACTGCTTGTAGCTCCTGCAATGACAAACCGTCGTGGTTGCTGGATGCACTTGGCAAGGGGCACTAGGATCTTGGTGCCAGGAGCCCCAGTTAAGGCAACTGCTGTGGTTGGTGGGAGTGGGCAGTGGAGTGGGGGACTTTGGCATACCAGTGCCAGGAGCCCCTGTCAGATCAATCTGCTGCTGTTCCTCAGAGAGTGTTGAGGATCATATTTCAATGTTTCTTATCATATGCATCAGTAAATCAGTGATTATAATGAACAACCATAATCAATAATCATAATCAGCAACCATATTATGCAAGCAGCAGTGACACACACAGACAAACACACACACACTCACTCGAATAAGCAGTTCACACACAAACGTACACACACAGTCGATTTCAGTAGCTTTGATTAATATCTGTTCACTCATCAGCATTATTCACCATCATTCATCAGAAATCATAGTTATTGCTTCATGTTAATAGTTTTGATTATAGTACTGCATTATAAATCAAAAATATAACCAATCGCAGACAGTAAAAGGGGAGTAATTTTTTTGGTTGCAGTTCTCAAGGCAAGTAGGCAGTGTTTTGGTTGGCCTGTTTCTGGGATGACCAATTACCCATTTAGAAGTTCTCTTAAACAATGAAGTAGCCTTGAAGTAGTTATTTTGCAAAGAATGCCAACCAATGGGAAAAGAGAAAACAAGTAAGATGCAGACATTACATTACTGAACCATTGTAAGATGAGAGGGCAGAAAAACCATACTTGGAAGAAATTTCCAATGATGAAGGTATAAAAATAGAATATATTCTGCTTGAGCAAAAAGAACTTGGCTTTGTATTGGTCAGTATGCCTCTATAAAGCCTATTTTTCTGAAGAATCTGTCTCTCTCCAATTGTTTGAGGAAAGAGGGAACCTTGAATTATGAAAATATTTCTGAATGGAAATCACAACAAGAACAGGAAGGGCACTGGTATCTTGGTGCCAGCAGCCCTGGTTAAAACTAATTGTTGTGGTTACTAGAAGTTGCCACCGGGGGCACTGGTTCCTGATGTCAAGAGCCCCAGTAGGACAAAACTGCTGCTGTTACCTAAAGAGGGGAGTAAGGGCCCTGGCATCACTGTGTCAGCTGTCCTTGCTGGATCAGGTTGCTGCAGCCACGAGAGCTGGGGTCATCGACTACATTTGTCCAAGGACCACATTTTTTCCAAGCAAACAATGTGGGGGTCGGATTTTCATTCATACACACACTGTATACTGTACCAGTACAAAAGTTTGGACGCACGCTGCTAATGTCACAGCACTTTTTTGGAAATTTAATTGGCTTAACTTCTCTACATAATCTCAGATTGAATCTGGTAAGAGGGTAACAATCAGAAGTCACAATCACAAGCCGTCATTTCTGTGCATAGGAAAACGCCTAATAACCTTGTGATACAATTTGCAATAATGCAATCAAAAATAAATTAGTTAGTCGTTCGATCGATTAGTCTCAGCAACTGAGAAAACTGATGGTGGCTGTGCAAAGTTTTTCCTCCGTTATGATCTAATGTTCAACTTTGTACCTGCATTCATTTTCCACTCCGAAGAATGGCTGCATAACAGTTTTATGAATTAGATTAATTGTAAACTGACTGGCCTAGTTTTATTTATTAATGCGCTTTATTGATACAGTCACAGATGCTGTGAATGGCTCCACATGGACCCGTCTATTTTTTTTAAGCATTCGTGTCTGTTGTCGCACGATTTGTCATTGTCGCTTAAATAAGCAATTTCATTTTTTTTTTTCTGTTTCTGATGGTGACAGGCTATTTTTCTTGCGCTGAGCATATTGTGCATTTAAAAAAATAAAATCGAAATATTGGGCAGGGTTTTATTTGAGTGATTCATTGTAAACTGACGTGGTCTGATTTTATTTATTTTTTTATTACGTTTTATTTATACAGGCTATCTGTCTGTTTTATCACTCACATCTATTGTCACTCAATGCCGGCATTTGTTCGTGAAGAAAATAAGAGGATGCATTTGATGAGACTATGTGTGTTACGGAATGGGCTGGAAAACACAAGGAACTCGGAACTGGCCTCGGAACACTCGGAAACACGGAAGGAGGAAACAGGAAACAAGGGGGGAGAGACGCCAAATGCAGGGAACCAAAGAATAATCTAATCATAAAACTAAAACCTCGGAAAGGTGGAAACAAAAAAAACGTGGCACACAGGCCACAATAACCAACATGCTTCGGCACTGAAAGGGGGGCCAACTCGGAAACAGACGGGGGCCAACTTGGGAACAGACGGGGGGCTACTCGGGAACACCAGGAGGCTCGGGGCGACTCGGGAACTCCAGGAGGCTTGGGGTAACTCTGGAAGACCGCAGGCAGGGGCAGGCTGTGATGGGGCATGAAGGCAAATGGAATGGACACAGAGAGCAATGGGGACCAGAGGGAACGTGAGTGGGGGCCAGGAGTGGTGCGGAGGCGGTGTGAAGTGAAGCGAAGTCAGATCTGAAGTGACTGCTGTGCTAGGAACATATATAGGGCAGGGACACGGACAAACACAGGTGCAGAAAATAAATATAATTAACAAGGGGTGGAATACGAGGGAAACCTAATTACATGAAACAGAAAAACATTAACACACAGACGAGGATCTCAAGACTCTCCCGAAAACGGGATAAATAAACTGAATAAATATTTCACAGTGCATAGAGAGAGAAGCAGGACAGATGAGATAAATGCAGAGGCAAGTTAAAGGAAAGCAAGAGGCAGAGTCTAGAACAGGGCGAATGCAAAGAGGTCGTTAGTCAATTATTAATTGCAGCTGCACAATCCCGGGTGCTCGTTAGTACGTAAGTCTAATATACAATGTTGGTTTTGGTTAGTACATTCTAGAAAACAACAAACTGTTAGTACGGGTTAGTATGATAGAAAAGCAGTGGGAAAATAGCAAACGAGAACGGAAGGAAGGCTGAAACCCAGAATCCATTAAATCACCCGAAATGGTGTCACAATCAAGACAAAAACTGCAACGGACTAATGACGCGACCGGGGAGAAAGCAAAGACCGTACATGGGTAAGACATGGACTGGAATAACACGGGAGAGGTACGAAATGTGAAACACTAAGACATGAGACTAAAAACGGACATCACAAAAATACTAAAAACCTAAAATTGACTAGTCAAAACACACAGAGACCCACAGAACATAACAATGTGAGCATCGTTATTGTGCATATGGAAAAAAGTAAATAAGAAATACTAAATGAGCGTACCAAAGGAAATTCTTATATGTTCCGTGAATATAAATGATACAAATACTCTGAAGCAGCATTGAGTGACCGCGTAGCCGACTTCCAGCGCCAGCTGGCTTTCTGTCCCATGAGAGGAACGCACATGCAACACCCACGTCAGTAGGCCTATCATTTCAAATAAAATTATTTTTATCTGCGGTTGCTTTTGGGGTTTTTTAAATCTATATCACGGGGAGAAATGCTACTGCAGATATCTAAGACTACCGAGACAAACTTCTATGTTCACATTTTCGGAATTAATTAAATGTTCGGCGGGCCAGATGGGAAGCCTTGGCGGGCCAGCAGTTGATGATCCAGGCACTTAAGGTATAGATGGACGAGGCAGCTGGTGTTGCTGCTAGAACTGAATAGTCAGGGGGGCTGACATGCCAGTGTCAAATACCCTTAATGATGTAGGCTGCTGGCACTGGTGTTATTATTATTATTATTATTATTATTATTAATAATAATAATAATAATAATACTTTCTTTTTTATTTTATTTTAATTAATACTCTCTGGCAGGAAAACCGATTATTAAAAAGATTGACAGCTTGTTTATGTAAGTATGGTTGGAACAAAAACCAGCAAACAGTGTATCCCCAGGACCGATTTTGGGAACCCCTGATGAAGCAGGTGTGGTATGGACTGAGGAAGTGACTGAAACTGTGTTTCAATGTATTGTACGTTGAATTTGTTCATCTATTTACTTATTGATTTTGCCAACTTTTGATATGCTGCGAAGAAAATGCAAATTCAGGGCTGTTCACGCTTTTGATGGGACGATCCTTTACCAAAGTGGGATGTGAGTGGAGCCAGGGGCGTAAATAACATCAGGAATAACATTGCCTGCCCGCTATACACAAACCGGCTATCAAAAAATTGGCACCAATTCATTGTCAATGACAAGTAGCTAATTTACTGAACGATGCATGTCGACATAGCATCCGTTTTATCAGCTTTAACGCTGAGGGAAGTCTTAAAGTCCAATTTTCAATAGCCTCCAGAAACTCATGCAAGTGATTCAAATCCTTAATGCGGTTAGGTTTAATAACAAATCCGTGTCATCCCAATGGCAATGGTACTGCATTGAGCTAAACTGTGCAATTACATGGCTAAGAGGAAGCACATGCAATGTGAATAATATTGGCCCCAAAATCAAACCTTTAGGTACCCCGCAAGAAAAAGAGGAGGAGGGAACAAGGTCACCTATAGTAACTGTAAACATGTTTCATAAAATAAAGAGGACCAATAAAGGGCAGAACCAGATATCCACCCCTTGCTCCAATCGATGTACAAAACCCAAAACCAGTGAAGTTGGCACGTTATGTAAATCGTAGATAAAAACAGAATACAATGATCTGCAAATCCTTTTCAACTTACATTCAATTGAATATACTGCAAAGACAAGATGTTTCATGTTCAAACTGAGAAACTTTTTTTTTTGCAAATAATCATTAACTTAGAATTTAAAGGCAGCAACACATTGCAAAAAAGTTAGCACAGGGGCCTTTTTACCACTGTGTTACATCGCCTTTCCTTTTAACGACACTCAGTAAACGTTTGGGAACTGAGGAGACCAATTTTTGAAGCTTTTCAGGTGGAACTCTTTCCCATTCTTGCTCGATGTACAGCTTAAGTTGTTCAACAGTCCAGGGTCTCCGTTAACGTATTTTACGCTTCATAATGCGCAATACATTTTCAAAGGGAGACAGGTCTGGACTACAGGCAGGCCAGTCTAGTACCCGCACTCTTTTACTACGGAGCCATGCTATCGTAACACGTGCAGAATGTGGCTTGGCATTGTCTTGCTGAAATAAGCAGGGGCGTCCATGAAAAAGAGGTTGCTTGGATGGCAACATATGTTGCTCCAAAACCTGTATGTACCTTTCAGCATTAATGGTGCCTTCACATAAGTGTAAGTTGCCCATGCCTTGGGCACTAATACACCCCCATACCATCAAAGATGCTGGCTTTTGAACTTTGCGCCTATAACAGTCCGGATGGTTCTTATCCTCTTTGGTCCGGAGGACACGACGTCCACAGTTTCCAAAAACAATTTGAAATGTGGACTCGTCAGGCCACAGAACACTTCTCCACTTTGCATCAGTCCATCTTAGATGAGCTTCCGCCCAGCGAAGCCGGCGGCGTTTCTGGGTGCTGTTGATAAATGGCTTTCGCTTTGCATTGTAGAGTTTTAACTTGCACTTGCAGATGTAGCGACGAACTGTAGTTACTGACAGTGGGTTTTCTGAAGTGTTCCTGAGCCAATTTGGTGATGTCCTTCACACACTGATGTCGGTTTTTGATGCAGTACCGCCTGAGGGATCGAAGGTCACGAGCATTCAATGTTGGTTTTCGGCCTCGTCACTTATGTGCAGTGATTTCTCCAGATTCTCTGAACCTTTTGATGATATTACGGACCGTAGATGATGAAATCCCTAAATTTCTTGCAATAGCTCGTTGAGTAATGTTGTTTTTAAACTGTTCGACAATCAGCTCACGCATTTGTTCACTAAGTGGTGACCCTCGCCCCATCCTTGATTATGAATGACTGAGCATTTCCCGTAAGCTGCTTTTATACCCAATCATGGCACCCGCCTGTTCCCAATTAGCCCGTTCACCTGTGGGATGTTCCAAATAAGAGTTTGATGAGCATTCCTCAACTCTGTCTTTTTTGCAACTTGTGCCAGCTTTTTTGAAACATGTTGCAGGCATCAAATTCCAAATGAGCTAATATTTGCAAAAAATTACAAAGTTTACCTGTTCGAACATTAAGTAACTTGTCTTTGCAGTGTATTCCATTGAATAAAGGTTGAAAAGGATTTGCAAATCATTGTATTCTGTTTTTATTTACGATTTACACAACATGCCGACTTCACTGGTTTTGGGTTTTGTAATAAAATAATGAGTCAATTGTGTCAAATGCAGCATTCAGTAACAATAATTCTAAAAGTGACATTTCCCAATAAAGAGCAGAAACTTGGTAAAGTGGTACAATACAATAATGTCTCAAGAAATTAATGACTTTTTGATTTACGTCCGAAAAAATGGCTGTTTTGCGACCTTTGAAATTCCTTCACCCATACACACCTATTTGAACAACCAATCATCTCTAGCAGTCACAAATACCGCATTGGTCAAATTTGGTGAAACTTTGCATTTATCCTTTGGACATTAACTTGATCAGTATTATATTACAGCCTTATATTACAACCCCACTCACAAATGGATGAGGCAGGGTGGCAGACCGGCTGAGTTTCACATTTATTTGAACATTTAGTGTATTGTGGATTTCATTAAAATCCAGCCATATTTGATAAGACCACCTACTGCCATTTTCCAATCCAGACATTTCGGTTCAAAACACAAGTGGGCAACTTGAATCCTAACAGTATAGACATGGCATTGATGTTTTGAGAGAGGAAATTCAGTTTTTACTCTCCAACTGAAAATCAAAATAAACATGACTCCAGTTTGTTTTATAGCATTTTATTCCATTAGACATAAGCTTTTCACAACAAACTGAATCACATTTTCAAAAAGACACAGAGTCCATTGGGTATCAAGACAGGACTTGGAATTGTACGTTACCCTGGACACACGCATCCACTTTGGACTACCACCATGTTACAGCAACATACTGTGGCCACGGTTTCAATGCACACCTCAGAAATGCATAAAGGGTTAACAGTACATTGGATCTACATCTATTCCCTATTTCCATATCAGCAGCAGAGCTGTTAAAGCCCAGGGGTCAAAAGGTCATTCTTCTATCATGCCTTTATCCAGCCCTCATTCACTCAGCAGACTTCACTCCGTTCCACCAGCTCGCTGAAAGATTGAGCTACTTGACAAATCCTACAGGGTCAGACAAAATATTGGGAGGACTTAAGGAATCTGGATTTGACACCTCTAACATAATGATCGGAGACTATACACAGGGGAGTCTTTCTGTCCAATCTGAGCTGGACTGTCTTTTCAGTGAGCCAACCACAGTAAATCTTGCCACATCTAAGACACATCCCCAAAAAGTAAAAAAAAAAAAAAAAAGTCAAGGATCTCAGAAAAGGTGCAGCCACCCCCATTTGGGACTGGTCTGTAAGCATGGTCACTGAGGGTCAGGATAGTAAACTTTGATGTGAATGGCAGAGTTATTGCGGGTATGTGTGATTGGCTCGGCCCCTCTGAGCCCCGCCTCCTCCTCTGGCTCCAGGTCGTCCACCAACTCGACAGTAGAGGTGTTTGCGGCGAGCTGCAGCGCCCCCTGGCTGCAAGCCTGAAGCTGCAGGGCGATGTTGATGGCGCGGTTTATGGCGAGGCCGAGGCCATGCACACAGATCTCCCGCTGCCCTCCCACGCTGGCATCCAGAAGCTTCTGGCACCTGGCCAGCTGTGCGCGGAAGTCTGTCTTCATGTTCACATACACGTCGTTCCGCCGCCTGGGCAGCTTCCGCGGCAGTCGCTTTCGCAGCGTGTACTCGCCCGGGTCCATCTCCACCCCTCCTGCCCCACCCTGGGACACAGGCTTCGCCGCTGGACTACACGCCTCCGCCATCTTACAGACGATGCAGAGGAGATAAACAGTCGTGGGTTAGATGCATATTACAGCAGGGTGTCCATTCATACACAGTAAGGGCAGATGTGGATGTAGGTTTTTGTTTTAGCCCTCTGCTAACACACTCGCATTAGAGCTAGTTCTATTAAATCTGATTCAGCCCCATGCAAACACACCCATTATAGCACAGCACAAACTCTGTTATTGCCCAGTGCTAAAACACTGGTTTTAACCCAGATCTAACACTCAAGATACAAATTTGTAACTACGTTACGGACCAGTTTTTTGTAGTTTTCAGCCAAAATAAATCAAAGGAACAAAACTTGCCATTTTGTTTTTTGAAGTACCAGGGAAGACCTACACAAATCCATTTAAACAGTAACTATCTTACCTAGTTTTGGAGCTATGATGCAAAATATGCCAATTTTGAAACTCTGTTACCACGTGACCTGGCCCTACATCTATGTTTAGTAGGCGTTTTTCCACCTGCGTTGAGGGACAGTACAAGGGCCATGTGTTTTTGCTGGGTGTAGCGCCCAAATAAAACCATCATATCCAGGCTGATATCTTCCGAGGCTTCCTCTACCAATATACTTGACAGAATCGGCACAATGTGTCAGCAGATCACACCATGTTGACTACCATCACACTGCAGCAAGCTGTTGTACAGCTGCTGCAGCGGTAAACAAGCTTTGCAGCAGCGATTGATGGCGAAATTTGCCTACACAACGCACCCCAGTTGCCATGGCTGCATTAAGTTGACCTCGGAGTAACATCACGACTTTGACAGCAAATAAGCGCCAACTTCTCGTCTTGGCAAAACTAATAGACAAAATGCATAGTAGACACTCCTTTTTAAAACTAAATAATCAATAAAAATAAGGTTGCATGCTGCCGGGTGGCTCACACGGTTAAGGCACTGCGCTGCAGTGCAGAGGTGATCACCACGTCGCGGGTTCGAGCCTCGGCGTACCCACCGGCAGGGGTCGGCAGCTTTTTCAGAGTAGCGCACAATTGGCTATCGCGCTACAGGGTTACAAATTGGGAAGGGACTGCCGGATTTGGGTATTCGATAACAGCTTTGTTCGTTGCTCCAGCGCCTCCTGTTGGCCAGACGGGCGCTCGTCAGGAAGACTCCAGCTTGGTTCATGTCTGGGTATCCTCCGCCCTCGCTCTGAACTTGCGAAGATTCAACCAGCGAGCGTATAAGAATCAGTGGCCGACAGGCACGTGCTTCGGAGGAGAGCCGTGAACTGTCTTCACTATCCTGAGTTGGCAGCAAGGGGTCGCACACGAGCAAGCTTTGTACATAGTTCCCCAATTGGGCATTCCAAATTTGGGTGGGATTGGAGATGCCAAATTTATTTAAATAAAAAAGAAAAAAAAAAAAAAAGAAAATAAGGTTGCAATAGGGCACTTTTTCAAATACGGACATGCATATGAGTGAAAGCTCTCAGGATACAACCAATATGATCAAAATCAGGTCAAGTGATAATCAAGTGATAACTGATATTTATCCATAAATATCAGTAAAAACTACAGTTTGAGAGAATTAAAAAAAAAAATCATTTCTGCACAGTCAGCACAGTTTTCACAGCCAACAGTGCAAAAGGAACAAACCATTTTGGCACATAAATCATACACATCCAAATTGGTTCCCAAACTCAGTCCTGCAGGCCCCCTGTGTATTCTGGTTTTCATTGCAACCATTGTTGCAGTCATATTATGTTAACAAGCCATTTTTGCAAAGCAGGTGCTTTTTTTCATGCAAGATTATTCAAAATCTTGATCTTATTGCTTCAAAAATAGTACTGCATGATCTGTTCAGTTATATTTCTGCGCTTATGTAGTGTTTACTGGACTACTTTGCAAACACATTAAAAAGAGGCAAAGAATGTCTGATCAAACTCACTGTTCGGAATCAATTGGATGCTAATTAGTGGAAGTACCCCTGGCCACCAGTCATAACCATCTGACGTAATTTAAGAGAGGATTTTTCTAAAATGGACACAAAATAGCAAAAGTTGGTAAGTCATGGTTGACAAATCTGTTCATATTTTAGTTTTGAAGTCATGGGGCTGGAATAAAAAAAATTATCCTTTGGCTTTGCCATTCACCCCTTCCCTGCGGAGTGGGCCACACCCATTTTTGGGGTGTATTTGGGGACATATTCAAAATGTCTATTTTTTTACAGAATTGTTTGCCCATGGCTTTCACAGCAGCAAGTTACGACCATGGCCAAGTTCTTCCAAATCCAACAAGAATTTTGGTGGGCACCCTTTTCAGCTTCAAGCTAGCGCCACCTAGATTACCAGTCAACGAGAAATTTTGTGATGACAAAATGGGTCCTAGCTTAGCACAGAACGATTTGCCCATAGAATTCATGGCTGTTTTCGTTTCAGATGTCGTCCCTCTACAACTCCAATTGGCAAATTCCATGGGCCTTTTATTCTGCAGATAGAAATAGGGTCCAAAAGTGGCAGCAATTGGAGACGACGCCCATGTTCGGTCCACGCCCATTTCTGACAGAATCACTGCTTAGGAAGAAACTCCTCAAGAGATGCTTGTTTAATGCCTTAACCTTTTATTTCAGTCATAAAATGTGTGGGCAACCCAGGAGAAATGCTATTTTTAACCCTTTTAATCCAGGAGGTTTTCCCAAAATGAACGTATGCAAATGTACATGAAATACATACATAATGTACAGCGAGAATTCCAAATGCATGAGATTCCGGAAGACTGAACAAATTGTGATATTCAGGAGTCCTTTCTCCATGCACTGTCATCAACTAAAACCAAACACTAAGCTATGAACTCCAGAATTGAATCAAGTCCACAGTTTTAATTTTTTGAGAGAATTCACCATTGCCATGTCTTGTTGATCAAATGCAAGCTGGCCGCGGTTGTTCACTGGAGTTGGTGGTTTCAAGAAGCCAAAAATACTTTACATTAGGTGTTCTTCAATGACTGCTGTTTTAGGCCAAATGAACAAATTGGCACTGATGGCTTTTAGATGAGTATTTGGGGCACTTCTTTATGCAGCAACTACAGCTAGAAGACTGGAATCCAGTTAATAATCATAATCATCACTCGATGACGATTCCTCCGCCCTTCTCTTCAGTGTTTCTCCTTGTCCAGGTGCCAGGCAGTTGGCGATGAAGTCCTTGAATTCAGAGACATATTTCTTATACAAAACCCAAAACCAGTGAAGTTGGCACGTTGTGTATATCGTAAATAAAAACAGAATACAATGATTTGCAAATCCTTTTCAACCTATATTCAATTGAATACACTGCAAAGACAAGTTACTTAATGTTCGAACGGGTAAACTTTAATTCTTTGCAAATATTAGCTCATTGGGAATTTGATGCCTGCAACATGTTTCAAAAAAGCTGGCACAAGTGGCAAAAAAGACAGAGTTGAGGAATGCTCATCAAACTCTTATTTGGAACATCCCACAGGTGAACGGGCTAATTGGGAACAGGTGGGTGCCATGATTGGGTATAAAAGCAGCTTACGGGAAATGCTCAGTCATTCACAAACAAGGATGGGGCGAGGGTCACCACTTAGTGAACAAATGTGTGAGCTGATCGTCGAACAGTTTAAAAATAACATTCCTCAACGAGCTATAGCAAGAAATTTAGGGATTTCATCATCTACGGTCCGTAATATCGTCAAAAGGTTCAGAGAATCTGGAGAAATCACTGCACGTAAGCGACAAGGCCGAAAACCAACATTGAATGTCCGTGACCTTCGATCCCTCAGGCGGTACTGCATCACAAACCAACATCAGTGTGTAAAGGACATTACCACATGGGCTCAGCAACACTTCAGAAAACCCACTGTCAGTAACTACAGTTCGTCGCTACATCTGCAAGTGCAAGTTAAAACTCTACAATGCAAAGCGAAAGCCATTTATCAACAGCACCCAGAAACGCCGCCGGCTTCGCTGGGCCCAAGCTCATCTAAGATAGACTGATGCAAAGTGGAAAAGTGTTCTGTGGTCTGACGAGTCCACATTTCAAATTGTTTTTGGAAACTGTGGACGTTGTGTCCTCCGGACCAAAGAGGAAAAGAACCATCCGGACTGTTATAGGCGCAAAGTTCAAAAGCCAGCATCTGTGATGGTATGGGGGTGTATTAGTGCCCAAGGCATGGGCAAATTACGCATATGTGAAGGCACAATTAATGCTGAAAGGTACATACAGGTTTTGGAGCAACATATGTTGCCATCCAAGCAACCTCTTTTTCATGGACGCCCCTGCTTATTTCAGCAAGACAATGCCAAGCCACATTCTGCACGTCTTACAACAGCATGGCTCTGTAGTAAAAGAGTCCGGGTACAAGTCTGGCCTGCCTGCAGTCCAGACCTGTCTCCCATTGAAAATGTGTGGCGCATTATGAAGTGTAAAATACGACAACGGAGACCCCGGACTGTTGAAAACCTTAAGCTGTACATCAAGCAAGAATGGGAAAGAGTTCCACCTGAAAAGCTTCAAAAATCGGTCTCCTCAGTTCCCAAACGATTAACTGAGTGTCGTTAAAAGGAAAGGCGATGTAAGACAGTGGTAAAAGGCCCCTGTGCCAACTGTTTTGCAATGTGTTGCTGCCTTTAAATTATAAGTTAATGTTTATTTGCAAAAAAAAAAAATGTTTCTCAGTTTGAACATTAAACATCTTGTCTTTGCAGTGTATTCAATTTAATATAAGTTGAAAAGGATTTGCAAATCATTGTATTCTGTTTTTATCTACAATTTACATAACGAGCCAACTTCACTGGTTTTGGGTTTTGTACTTCTGAATTAGGGTTCTCTCTCCTCTTGTCCCCAATTCTTCAAAAGGGCGATTATCTTGAGATTTCACTGGCGACAACGCAGAGCTCAACATAGGCGAAATGTCTTTGAGAGAATGACTAGATTCAAAACGGAAGGATGGATCTTTTTCATAATCATCGGACTCAACATCTTAGTTATCGCTGATAGGCAGGCTAAAGGTATGTCATCATCTGAGTCCAAGTCTATTTGTTAGCGGACTGGAGTGCTGGTCTTTTGAGGTTGAGAACGAAGTGGCCTCTGAGGTGTCTTTAGAGCGGAAAGTGAGGCATCTACGTCGGCTTTTGCAGTCTGCTTGCGGCATTGAGTACAAAGTGGAGATCCAATTGGAATTCTAATCTTTTCACACAGTCCAACCGATCCATAAGATCCTGCTTTGACTGCCTTTCCCTTCTGATGGTTAGGATGTCTGCATCCTTTCGGTGATTTCCAGTACAGTCTAAGAGTGTATCTATGATGGGGACAAATGCATCATAATCTCTGTCCTGAATCCCTGTCCTGTTAGTGACTAGCTATGCCTCAGTTACATCATGCAAGCTTATCTTCAGTGTGGATTCCTGGGCGTTGACCGGGTTTGCCAGATATCTCATTTGAGTGAAATCTTAGTTTGGGCGTGGACTGTAAGTCCCACAGAGATCAAATTGTCCATTTTGCAAGATGTAATTCTTCGAAGCAGCCATCAAGTCCCACCTGAAAAAAGGGGCAGTTTGTTCCTCCAAACCATTCTAAAGACAAATGAAGGATCAATGGATAATCAGGGATAGATTAAATTCTCAAATAGGAAATTATACTTACCGAACAAAATGAAAATAGAGAAAAAAATTAGAATTGCAGGCAGACTCAGTCTAACATGTTCCTACGCTGAGGACCTTAGATAATGTGACCAAGAAATACACATGTAAGATGAAGGATATAAGACTGTGTATTTCCTGGAAAGCACAGTTTACTGATAACTTGAAATAAACTTCCTAACCATTTCAAGATGTGGCACATATACTACCCAAGCTGGGTCAAAACATCAAAACAGAGCATGACTCATGCACTTTTAATTACCTACATGATTAAAAAAGGATTAAACCTGTAAAGGGCTATTTTATGGATTGGAGGCCAAAACATGTTGAATTCTTCATCCTGATCACATCAAATTAGCACTTTTGTATGCATGCTGTACATTATGTATGCATTTCATGTACATTTGCACACTTTCATTTTGGTAAAACCTTCTGGTCTAAAAGGGTGAAAAGTGGCATTTCTCCTGGGTTACCCACACATTTTATGACTGAAATAAAAGGTTAAAGCGTTAAACTAGCATCTCAAGGTGATTTTTCCTGAGCAGTGATTCTGTCAGAAATGGGCGTAGTCCAAACATGGGCGTTGTCATCAATCACCCCAACTTTTATTTTGCAGGAAGAAATAGGGTCCAAAAGGCCCATGGAATTTGCCAATTGGAGTTGTAGAGGGACATCTCCTGAAACGAAAACAGCCATGAATTCCATGGGCAATTGTTCTGTGCCAAGCTAGGACCAATTTTGTCATCACAAAATTTCACATTGACTGGTAATCTAGGTGGCGCTAGCTTGAAGCAGAAACAGGTGCCCACCAAAATTCTTGATGGATTTGGAAGAACTTGGCCGTGGTAGTAACTGGCTGCTGTGAAAGCCATGAGCAAACAATTCTATAATAAACATATGCATTCAAAATGTCTATGTCCCCAAATACGCCCCAAAAATGGGTGTGGCCCACTCCGCAGGAAAGAGGTTAATCGCAAAGACAAAGGATGATTTTTCTATTCCAGCCCCATGACTTAAAAATTGTCAAATACGAACAGATTTGTCACCAGTGTGTCTATATTAGAAAAATCCTCTCTTAAGACAAATTAAATGATCATGAGGCAAACCTGCATTTTAGTGATGTTTAAGAAAAATAATGAACAAGCAGACAGAGTCGGCTATATCCCCCGCCTACTATTCTATTCTGAGAAAGGTGCAAACCCTAAAAGGCACATCTAGGCATGTTGATTGTTCCACACAAAGTTTCGTTGAGCTGGGTAGTTTTTGAGTTCTGCTCCGGAAACCAAGTGGGACGGACGCACTCACACACGGACGGACGGAGCCCATTTCAATATCCCCCTCCAACTTTGGTTGGCGGGGGATAATTAATGCCAACCATTGTTACAGTAGGTGCCAATTACCTCAGCGATTGATGTTACTTTTTTTGTTGTATTGTGATACTGCATTTTTTTTAGCATTATATTGATCAATAAGATGAGCAATCCATCTAAAAAAATCAAAAGCATGTACTCAGGAAATTAGCAGCTTGTCAAGTTCCTTTTTTGCAATTGTGGTTGGAACCAAATTCAGCAGACACAGGGGTCCTGCAGGACTGAGCTTGGGAACCACTGGGTTAAAGAACTTAATGCTTTGTTTTGCCATGACCAAAGGTGCATCTCAAAGCCTAAGCTGCATCCTTCGAAGGCTGCATTTTAAGGGGTCGTCACTCACTTCCATCCACCAAACTAACATTCAGAGTAAGGGATTTGGTTAAATTTAAGGTTAGAGTTAGGTTTGGGGCTAGGTTTAAAGTTAGGGGTTACATTTTAGGTTACAGTTCGGGAAATCAACGACGACTCACTTAAACCAAAGCTGTTTAACAGAGATGAAATGATGTCATGTCAGTCTGGCAGATGTAATTAAGTGAAGATCCCTAAAAATGCAGCCTTCGTAGGATGCAGCCTAAGCTTTGAGATGCACCACGAATGTTTAAGCCAGTTCACTACGAAAAAGGGGACTCTCCGCAGTCTCGTTTGCCTCTCTCCCCCCACCCCCGTCATTGATCACAGACCATACGGCCCATCTCCACGATGAACAAGTTGGAAGAGTGATAGCGAAAACGGCAAAAAACCGTCGGACGGCTCAATTTTAACACTGCGTTCCAATCACCCAATTTAACCAAGATGGCATCCGATTAAAATCATACGACCCAGCCAAAAGTCAGCATAGATTACCAGCCGCAAAAGGAAACCAGCATACACGAAGACCCAGCACTGATATGTTTTCACTGCTAACGTATGCAGTTGTGATGGCCGCTACAATACAAGTGCTTACTTTCCGATTCTAATTTTAATCGTGTGCATGTCGAAAAACCTTCAGATATTACAATAGTCAAACTACATGGTGGACTCTTCACTACATAGCATTGAACGGTCATGTTACTTAACTGAAACATTAGGCTAATTAAATGCAGAATTCAGAAACGTTCTGTTGCGCATCGGTAAATCGGTTTTCATCAAACCAAGCGATATTAACGCACGACAGCTGCAGTCATCTGCGAGAATGCGGTCGCAGACCGCGAGCTGCGTCTACGGGTTTGAGAGACCGAGGGTATTGTCACTCAGCAGCTAAGACACAACAAGAAAAAAATATCATGTATTGATATTTCATTCAGAAACACCAACGTGAAGAAATACAGTCAGGCTGGCGCAAGAGACGATGTTTAATTACCTCCAAGACAGCAGCAAGAAATAGACGCACGAATCTCCCTCCCAGCAATAACACCTTCTTCTTCTTCTTCTTCTTCTTTTTGGAGTTTTATGAGAGTTAACAAACCAATTGGTGTATTACCGCCACCTACTGTATTTTACTTTCGCTTGGAGAAGCTTCAACCGTTAAACAAAAAAAAAATAAAATAAATAAAATTCTCTGCTTCAATTATTTCCCAGGCTTTCTGATTCTTATTTTTCTACAGTCGGACTACCACCGAACCCTCTTTCCAAAATTCTCTGTCTCTCTTCCCTCTTAACATTCACTACGCCCAAAATCTCTCTTCTTCTTCTTCTTCTTCTTCTTCTTCTTCTTGGGATTTTCGGCGGTGTGGACGCATCAAGGCGTATTACTGCCCTCCACTGAAAGAGGTTACAACGTAGCCAAAACCTCTACACTAAAGCAGCACTATATTCTATTATAAAGCTCCGTCTCGTGCAGGAATTGTAATACTGCTTCCATTATCAGCTGGCGATTCTCCCTCCGACCAAAAATGAAGCTAAAGGAAAACGAATGAACTCCTAGAGTAGACAAAGTTTTGTAAAAATGGACCCTTTGCTCTCTGTACCTGCTACAATCCAGGAATACATGACTCAGTGTTTCAGGACTACCACACTCACACAGCCCAGAATGATGTTTTCCCACAAGATACAACGTTTGATTAAGCCCACAATGGCCTAGCCTTATTCTGCAGATTTTAACAGAATCTTTCCTATTTCCCACAAAATGAGTATCTTTTTTAACACGAGATTGCAGAGAAAAATAGTGCCTCTCCCTAGACTCCTTCTCCCACATTCCTTGCCATTCTTTTAGAAGACCCTCCTTGATTTTTTCCTTTGGTTCCACTCTCCCCAAGGATACATACATATCTACTACATCTTTCTTTAAAGCTTCTTTTGCTATAAAGTCAACTATTTCATTCCCCACAACCCCCACATGGCTTGGAACCCAGCAGAACTTTACTTCGCAGCCTGCTTTCTCAGCTCTGTACAGGACAAATTTAAGTTAATTTAATTTAATTTACCGATCCAACCGAGTTGTCGTACCACCAGCTTTAACTAATACACTGATTGAGCGTGCACATGAACAGCATCAAGGTATTGTTCGTGCTAAACAGCGTCTCAGGCAACTTTAGTGGGGGCCTGGAATGGACGGACGTGTTCAAGATGCTATACGTCATTGCCAAGTTTTCCAATTACATGACAAATCTGCCATCTGTCATAGTGCTCCATTTCAACCGATCCAAGTCACTACCCCATAGTCCAAACTAGGAATTGACATAGTTGGTCCGTACTGCTTTAAAGAACCAAGATTTGCAGTAACCGTTAAAGACTATTACAGTAAGTGGTCCGAAGTGCTACTGACGAATGACGTGACCTCGGAAACCATCATAGAGTTTCTGAAGACTATTTTTGGTCGTGAACGGTTTCCTGACGAAATTATCAGTGACCACGGGCCCCAGTTTGACTCCCATGAATTTGAATCTTTTCTTACGGAGAGGGGAATCAAACACTCTCATTCAGCAATCTATCATCCGCAAGCGAACGGAAAATTGAGCGGTTTAACAAAGTTCTAAACGAAGCTGTTCAAACCGCCAAGCTTGAGTCGAGACCGATCAAGAAATCAATACGCGATTTCATTGCCGTATACAGATGTACACCACATTGTACAACGGGTGTTGAACCGTCAATCTTGCTTCACGGACGTCATATGAAAACCAAGCTGGATACGCCAGGTGTTACGCAATCTCCCAAAATAGCGAAACACAAAGACGTTCGAGACCGTGTCAAGACTAAACAACAAAAAGAAGTAAACTGTACAATCAGAGATCTGTTTTGCCAAAAGAGTTCAAACCCGGAGACCTTGTAAGGATTAAGAAGCCTGGTCATATACCAAAAGGGTTAAGCAAATTCAGTAAGCCAGTTGGAATTTTTAGCAAAATTGGCCAAAGTACATACAGAACATCAGATGGGAAAATGTGGAATGTTAGCAGATTAGCTGTATTCACTGGTTCTGATACACATATCCAAGATGAAGAAAATACATCATTCATTGAGAAGGCTGATATTTTGGATAATACGGGTGATGTACCAATTCAGCCTGTCACGAACAATCAGAACAATGAATGTGTTCGAAGAGTAAGACGTGCTCCGAGATGGTTAAATGACTATATTAAATATTGATAGTGATGTACTAAATGATAATGTCAATGGATTGCTTTCACTGATTGCAAATTGTTCTGCTCATATGTCGCAGACTGAAATGATTTATCCATGTTACAGGTTTTATGGTCTGGTAACATTTCAAGTTAAAGGTGAAGACTGCTCTCTGTATAATGTGTAGGTACAGTACTATGTTTCATTCCTAATCTGATTGAACTCTTTGTAAAGTAAAGCATTTTAAAGAGAGGGGAGAATGTGGTATCCTGCTAGTCTTAGAATTCATATAAATGCATTTGCACTCCTGAATGTATTTTGAGTAGGAATTATCTCCATTGTGTGATTCAGTATACGTCCTAGCCACTAGGGGCATTAAGGAGGAGTTGGATTGAGAGCGAAGAAGAGATGTAAGGTCCAGTCTTGATGTACTTGAATACATGAGCGAAATCGGGAACCATCCTTGCGTCCTGTCTTTATTTTATCTACCTACTACATCACACATATATATTTATTAAAATCAAAAAATGACTTTCAACAGCAATTAGCCAGTGACCTTCTCTATCCGTTATGTGTGTGATTACATCCCCTGGGAATCTATGAAAACTAATAGCAACACCAGCAGACCTGTTGCTTCCATGGCTGAATAATATTTGATCACCCCACATATTAGACCAAAAGTTCACATCTGCATTGGAAGAATGAGCTTCCTGTAATAGTAGACAATGAGCTTTCCGACCTTTGCAAAACAAAAATATAGATTTTCTTTTAACCAAGTCTTTCATACCCCTCACATTTAACGAAGCAAATGAAATAGAGCACTTGAACATTCAGTCAAAATAAAAATAAACAAATGCAACAATACACTCACAGTGTTTACAGTTATAGAGCTTAACTTACTCTGTTTAACAAGCAACTGAGTCCCATAATACCATCTTTCACTCATATTGTATATTCTGTAACAAAGTCTGTCTTTTGTCAGCCAATTTTTTGACCCTCTATGTATCCATGTGGCCCACGGTAGTAGACTCGTTTACCTTCCTGTCGAGCCTGTTCGATCAGCGGCCACAATTTTTTCCTCGCCTCTCTGTCTTCCAATGACATCATCCCCGCGAAGCGGATGCCTCTCTCCTTGCACACCGGGGAATCCTTGCTTCTGCGCCAGATCTCTTCTTTGACCAGCCTCCGTACAAACAGCACAACCAGTGGTCTGTTTAGCCTCCGTTGCAGACGTCTTATGGTGTGCAGTTAACTTCCCTCCCCCAACAACGTCTGCGCACTCGAGCGAGGTTGTGTGTTCCGTGACGTAATGTGATTGTGCTTGATGGGCCAATCAGAATGCTTGTTATATGTTATAATCTCTGTCATTGCAATGGCTTTTCCCCGCAGCTTGTCAAAAATAGTAAAATGGCGGGTAAAGAAACTCCTAAAAAACTTGTAGAAAACAACATTTGTTTTGAGTGTAAAACAAAAATCTTCTCAAAAAAAGACAAGATGCATGTGCATGGAAAAAGCAAGCTTGATATCGCTGCAGTAATAAGCTCTGTCATCTCGGTTAACACAGCGGTATACACAAACGAGTTATTCGTCTGCCGAACGGGCTGCTATCGCTTACTTGAAAAAATTTCAAAAATAGACAAAGAACTTGATGAAAAGCGATCGGAATTACAACTTCTTTATGAAAGCGAAAGGCCCCGAACGAAACGTCTAACAACAGAAGAGTGTTCTTCTCCGTTGGCCAAAACACGGCTAATCTTTGATAACTTTGACACTTCAACTCCCGTAAAAGCACTTGGACAACCACCTGAATTTGGAGTAGCTGAACTAGTTGAACAAGCAGAAAACCCTGAATTCATTAATCCTGTTCCAGCCACGATAGAGATGATAGAGACTAGCCACAATGTTCAAGGAGAAATTTACGATGTACCGGCGCAGAGCGAAAGTACAACCAAGGTGTCAATTGTGATCGAATATCCCAGCAAGCGAGTAACAAAGGAACTATCTGTTGATTTGGCAAAAGTAGGAAAAGCTCGAGCACGAGGGCCCGTAAAAAGACTTGCAGGAGCTATACTGAAGGAGGAGACACTCCGTGGCGAAGTATTAGACAAAATCTGCCGTCGAATTAGCAACAAATGCAACATGTTGTGTTCGAGAGGAAATCCTTCACTACTAAGGAAAAATTCCGAAGAGGACTTGACAAACTTTAGTTTGAAAACATCGGTGTTGAATGGAAAGCAAGGGCACCTATTTTCTACGCCTTTTTGATGGCTTGTGCAACTAACAAGACAAAAGACCTGCCTGAATGGCTTCCTAGTGTTACAGTTGCAGGATCCGTGCTTCCCAAGCAAAGAAACTCCCACATGACAGCAACTAATAATTACCCTGGATGTAACTCCAGTTCTATGAATACGTGCGTAGCCCTCTAATGGGCTTCACTATTGGATACCCTTACGAGGCTCCGCCTCGGTGCCTGAGAAAGAAAATTGAACTCACCTGCTTTATAGGAGGGGGTAGCATACTCACCTCTCATAAAGCCCCAGCGTTGCCAATGCTCATCTCTCTTTGAAACTCAGCATACCACACTCAGGGCCACCTGGGCAGGTTGTTAGAGGGCTACGCACGTATTCATAGAACTGGAGTTACATCCAGGATAACTATTAGTTCTATTTCATACGTGCTCCGCCCTCTAACGGGCTTCGCTATTGGTTACACCTAAGGCGAAGGCTGTTAGGGATGGATGTACCCCAGGTGGACCCTGGCCACGCAGATCCTCTCGCAACCAAGCAAAACCTATCCACACCCTGGGGCGCACACCGCCAGACTGCATACCCCGCCTCAGGTAGTGGCAAAGTAGCGCCCAAACCATTACCAGTGCTGGGAGGGGACCCTTCCTTATCAGACCCCTCCCAGGGAAAAAATGGAAGAGCCTGACCAATGTCATTCCAATAACAGGGTTCGCACCTGTGGGCGGGCACCGCCAGGGTGCCCCGCGTCAGGCTGCGGACCACCGACATCAGTCGTAACTTGAAAAAGGGGACTTCCTCTGATAGCGTTCCCCCATGTCGGTCTCACACCCCCAGGTAGGCACACTTGAGTGCCACACCCAGACTATGGTACCAACATAACCACAGCTACTGCTGGAAGGGGCTCTCTCCCCAATGCATCAATTCAATTTTATATAGCGCTTTTCTGCTTTCTGGGCACTCAAAGACGCTTCACAAGGATACATTATTCATTCACTCACACATTCACGCTCTGATGGTGGTAAACTACGTTTTTGTAGCCACAGCTGCCCTGGGGCAGACTGACGGAAGCGTGGCTGCCAGTATGCGCCTACGGCCCCTCCGACCACCACCAAACATTCACACACAGCCATTCAGTATTTCCTATATTGCATGTTTTGTGACCCAATGGGGTCTCCCACCCCATGCTTGGGGGAGGCCATGTCACTTTCCCATGACACGCTGAGCAGCTGCAGGCGGGGCACCCCCGAGACGCCTCGCCCCAGGTTGGCCATGATCAACTGCTAGTTAGCGCCGGAAGGGAACCCTTCTGGTAGGGTTCCCAAGCCTGCATGTGCCACTGTGTCAGCTGTCATATCCCTGAGATATGATCGCGCAAAGGTAGATGTCAATGACTAAGAGGCTGTCTTGCAAATTTCCTCTACCGCCCCTCAGTAGTGCCGTAGAGAACGCAATGCCCCTGGTAAAATGTGCGGTCAATCCTGCCGGGGCCACCAGACCCATCTCTGAATAGGCCCTGCAGATCGCATCACAGATCTAGTGGGCGAGGCGTCGTGTTGACAGAGGGGCCCTCTGAGTCTGCCCCCCCATAACTCACAAACAGCTGCTCCCCCTTACTGAAGCTCGCGGTTCGCTCCAAGTAAGCACTGAGCGCAGGCACTGGGCAGCCTGTGTATCTTTTCCTGCTCACTGGTAGCATGACAAGGTGGGCAGAGGGCCTGTAGCCGAAGGACTGATGATTTAAAGGCAGTGGTTATGACCTTCGGCCGGAATGATGGGTTTGGACGCAGCTCCACTGACCCAGTGGAGTGCACTTGCAGACAAGAGGGGTGCACAGAGAAGGCACTCAGTTCACTTACCTTCCTGGCCGACGCCAGAGCCAAGAGGAGGGCCGTCTTAATAGACAACAAGTGCAGGTCTGCTTGGTCAAGAGGCTCAAAGGGTAGTCCAGCCAGGCCTCCCAACACCGTGTCCAGGTCCCATTGCGGAGGTTCGCGGTGCACAGGGGCCTAATTCTGCAACCTCCTCTTAAAAACGTTTTATTAGGGGGTGATTCCTGGCCGTGAAGCGGTCCAACCCATCGTGTCCTGCCACTACTGCCGCAGCAACTACTTTCCATCTCCAGACCCTGAGGGGGGGGCGAGAGTGGTATTTGATGCCTGCCTCATGGTTGAGGGAAGGTCCGGAATCCGCCACGGGCCTGCCACCGCCTGCTGGATAAGATCTGGGAACCACCGGGCATTCGGCCTCTTCGGTGCTACCACAGTCAAGGATAGCCGCTGCTCCCGTACCCTGCGGTGTACTGGCATCAGTAGCTGCCGGGGAGGGAATGTATAAAGCAGGCCGGCGGGCCACACTGGATAAGCCCACGCATCCACCCCCAGGGGAGGGTCGTTGGTGGGTCTCAATGAGAACCAAAGAGGGCACAAAGTGTTCTCCTTGCTTGCAAAGAAATCCGCTACTGGACGACCGCACAGTTTCCACATCTGCTCTGTCATTGTCAGTGGAAGGCTCCAATCCTCCTCGAGCAGGACTCCCCTGGATAGCCCCTCTGCCCGGGTGTTGAGGATGCCCGGAACATGCCGGGCTGTCAGAGTGCATAGATGGTGGTCCGCCCAGATTAGAATGGAATCGGCCCCCTGTGCAGGGCTACCGACCTGGCGTCCCGCTGTCTGTTGAGATAGGCCACTACTGTTGTGCTGTCCGATCTCAACAGGACGTGCCTCCCTTCTAACTGCGGGGCAAAATGGTGTAACACTTTCCGAACTGCCATGAGTTTCAGATGACATGGCGCTGGGGCCCTTGCCCTGTACCTGCGACAGAAGCAGAGCCGCATGTCCCGCCCCATCCTGTTTGAGAGGCATCTGTGAATATCTGAATGTAGTGTGCCACGCACCCCATCCGAACTCCGAATGGGTGAGGCCCAGAATGTCAGTGCCTGTCGCAGTCGCATTGGTATGCGGAGCATACGCTGTTGGTCCCGCCTTGGGTCCAGACGAAGGCGTATGAACCAGCGCTGCAGGTCTCGCATGTGCAGCAGCCCCAGGTGGACTACTGAATGGGCAGCAGCCATCATTCCCAGCAACGACATGACCCTTTTTGCTGGCACTGATACTGCATCTAGAATGTCCTGGGTCTGGGATAGAATCGCCTCTATTCTGTCCACAGACAGACACGCAGTCATTGACCGCGAGTCTAATTGCAGCCCTAGATACAGTGCTGTTTGACTGGGCTGCAAGGTGCTCTTGTCGTAATTGATGGTAAAACCCAGCTGAGTAATATGCCGCATTACCAGCGCCATGTGGCTGGTTACCATCTGCTCGGAGTGGGCTAGGATCAGCCAATCGTCCAGATAGGTCAGGATCCGTATCCCTTCCCGCCGGAGTGGCGCTAACGTTGCCTCCACGCATTTGAAGAAGGTCCGAGTTGCCAGGGAATATCCAAACGGGAGGCGGCAAAATTGGAAACTTGATTTTCCCTGCAAAGCGCAGGAACTTCTGATGGCATGGCAGAATTGGGACATGAAAATAGGCATCCTTCAGGTCTATTGACGTCATCCAATCGCCAGGTCTGACACATTCCAGCAGAGACTTCACCGTCAGTATCCGAAATGGTCTGCGCGCAATGTGAGTGTTCAGTTCCCGTAGATCCAAAATAGGTCTGAGGCCTCCTGACTTTTTGGGGATCAGAAAATAAGGGGAATAAAACCCCAGGGACGGGCTCTACCGCCCCCTTCTGTAGGAGCGAGTTCACTTCTTCCTTCAGGGCCTCCTTCAAAGTGGAATTGGGGAGCCTTGTCCGCACAATTCCCTTGAATGGGGGTGGACAACATTGGAACTGCAAAGCGTACCCCTTCCACAATGCTCTGTCCAACCAGCCTTGGAGGGGGGCGTACAATCTCACCCAAACTTGGTAATACTTCGTAAGGGACGAAGCTTTTGTTCTACGGCTCCTGCTAACTTGGGCCCTCCCGCAACACCCCTCCCCTTGAGGAAGAGTTTGACCGGGGGGTCCTGCCCGAAAGGGCTTAGAGGATAACGGCAGTAATGCTTCTGCTGCATTCCCGTGCACACTGCCCGGTGATTTACTCACCATAGGTAGCGAGGGCATGGCTACTTCCGCGTTCGGGAGTCCCCAGTCTTTAGCTTTAGAAATGCTGACGTCCGAACAGGCCTTAATCTGTGGCACTAAACAAGTGAAGATCTCCTTCACAGGTTTGCACCCTTCAGTATTCTTTGCCACGTCAAGTGCCTTGGAGCCAAAATGGCAGGTCGCTCCACTTCCGTGCAACCCGGAAGAAGAAGCCTGTTGACCTACACCAAACACTCTGCTGGAGCCAGCGCAGCTAGTAGTGCTGGATTTTTGCTGGCCGTCTGCCTCAATTTGCAAACGTTTTCTCAGTGGTACCGAACCAGGAAAAAGAGCTTCATTTTGATTTGATCCAACACAGACTGATGGAAGGGTTTTAAGTTTTGGTTTAACCCCGGAGTTTGATCTTGTGCTACCTCCACGGGTAGGACCACGCCACCCCTGCCGGCGATTAGCTAGCCAGTACTTCATAAACAAGCTATTAGCCGGCGAGTCCCCGAACAGGAAGGATTGTTCCACTTCTCCCAGTAGGTTGTACCAGATTACCTTGTGTGCTAACACCTGAAACAGCCAGCGTAACAGTGTGTGCAATACAACAAGACAACCCAGAGGCCTCATACTGGTAACGTTTTTTTTTTTTTATTTAAAAAAACTTTCCTTGCGCTGCACGACTAGATGCACCTCTGGTGCGGTTCCGGCGAGGCTGCTGAGGCTGAAGTAAAGGGCGTCGCGGCTCAGGATCTGGTTGATTCGGCACCAGGGAAGACCGGTTATCCGAAGACCGGCGACCGCGGCGACTTGGCGGTGGCTGGGAGAAACTGGGCCTGCGGGGCTGCTGTTGCGGGCGAATGTGCGAGCCTAGCTGCTCCGATGCCTTCCTCGCTGCTTCCAACTGGTCCACCATGACCTGGATGTCCAGGCCGAAGAGTGAGTTGGTTGTAATAGGCGCATTGAGCAGCGCCCGTTTCTCCTTCTCCTTGAGCGAAGACAGCCCCAGCCAGGGGTGGCGGTGCCCCACCTGTGCAGCTCCCATGCTACGACCCCCAACAATCGCGAATGCCTGCGATATCCGGAGCATGGCCGCCGCAGTCGTCTGCATCTCCACGATCTCCTCTGGCAACAGCTCCGCCTTCTGGTGGGCCAGCCTATCCACTGAACCCGCGAGGAAGGCCATATTGTTAGCTAGCGCCACCACCTAAGCTGCGCTAGCGTAACATCGGTCAAAGAGGGTTGCCGACATCCTGTCCCTCTCGGACGGGAGCAGCGGCCGACCGCCTGGCCATATGGAAGCGGTTGGAAGCAGACACCATCTCACCGCATCTTCTATGGCCGGGACTCCAACATCCCACTCCCAATCTTCCACAGTCGAGTAGGGTGCATATGCCATCGCTGGAGACTTGGCGGCCATGGGATTCCTCCAGTCCCGCTGCGCATAGCCAAAGATGGGCGCCATCCTGGGACATACCACCTTGGGGCGTGGCTTTGATTTCGGCCGGGCGAGCAGACCGATGGTGAAGTTGTCCCCCTGCTCACCGGAGGGCTGCGGTGGTAGGAGCATCCCAATCCTCTCCGCCGCGGACTGGAACAACCCAGGGAGGTCGTCTAGTGGGTTGCAATGCTCCGGGGGCGGCTCATCGTCCATGAAGTGGGTTGTCGGGTCTTCCTCGTACACACGACGATCATCCTCCTCGTCATACTCGTGCCAAGGCTTCGAGCGGACCGTCGCCATCGGCTCACGGACTGGCCCCGAGCCAGCCCGGAGGGTGCGTGCGGCCCGCACAAACTGCTGCCGGCACTCACGCTCTTCCCGGGGTGCGCTGCGCTGGGCAGCACAGGAACCTGCCTCCTCATGGTGTCGCAAGACCAGACAGACGAAGCAGTCGTCATGCTGATCCTCGGTCACCATCGGGGAGGCACACTGTTGGCACAGCTTATCCATTTTACACACCAAATCGCAACGAGTTCTTAACTCTCTCAAGGCTGAGTGAAAAAGGGAGGCGAGCATTGGCAACGCCGGGGCTTTATGGGAGGTGAATATGCTATCCCCCCTACGGAGCAGGTGAGTTCAATTTTCTTTCTCAGGCACCGAGGCGGAGCCTCGTAGGGGTAACCAATAGGGAAGCCCGCTAGAGGGCGGAGCACGTATGAAATAGAACTGCCTCTGTTCTTGGGATCCTAATGAAATCAAGATCAATTGAAGTACTTATACAAATCATCATATCATCATCATCATCATCATCATCATTTTTTTTTATTTGATTACTTAGTTTAATTATCATTTTCTTGTAAGAAATTAACACATACTGCCTTTTTGCCTTTTTTCTAATTCCTTTCCTTCCTTGTTTTCAACAGACAACTTTGCAAAGAATGAATAAGTTATGCATAACAACTTCCAATCAAAGGACTTTGGCCAAAATGGATGTTTTGGGTAGGACATTTGACAGCGAGATCAAGAAGTTCACCAATTCTTTGAATACTTCTACGAGTATTTCTACTGAACCTGTTAGAGTGCCAAAAATTAATGATAGCTGTACAATTGCCTTTGACAACATTGACAGCACATGACAAAAGCCCAACAGAAAACCGTTGTACACTGGACAAACCATGTAGCTGTATTCAACAGAGTATCTGGCAGTCATCTACCTAATGACAAAGAGATTGCTGAACTCATTGAAGTGCCCAACCAAAAATTCCTTCCATCTGTTAGAGATCAAAATGTACAGTGGTTCATTTATATAGTCCTGGTGTCCCGAATACTAGTAGAGCGCATCCCTGCATTTCACTGTTTGAAGAAGGCATGCATGTATCAGATTCCACACAAATACAGTCAAGAGTCAAGACAGAAATCTGACAAGGTACAGTATTATTGATAATGTATTATTATTTTTATAATATTTCTAGAGAGCAAAGAATATATCCATGAACTACTTATTACTAAATTGTTGAAAATAGTGCTAATTTAACAATAGAAAAGTATAGAATTGGCATAAAAGATAACAATTTAATATTACTAACATTTCAGTGATATTTTGTTTGCACTCTAATTGCACAATACAACAACATTACAATTCAACTACACCAAGCATGAGTACCTAGAGCTCATTATTGAATGTATTATTTGAATCATATTCTTTCATTTGAATGTTCATTATTCATATGAAGCTAAAACTCCCACTAGGTACAAAATTGAACATAATAGACATAAGTAATAAAAATTGAATAGAATAAATAAAAATCATCAATACATTAGCAAGACATACATAAGACAATTTACACTGGCAATACTGTGTTTACCAAATGAATGGTACACGCAATAATGGATTTTGAGGTCAAAGAATCAAATCAAAATGGAAGAATTCATTCATTACTTATTTATTTCTCAGCCCTACATGTTCATGCTTGTTTGACTGTGATGCAGTAGCAAAAACTGCTGTTGAACACACACTAAATTTTCAACTTTGATTGTCATAGTGATGCTATGGTCTCCTTTTTAACATCTCTAAAGATCCCACTGGGTATAATATTTGAGAATGAAAATGAAACTGAGGGAATGACAAACATCCTGAAAAAATTTCAAAACCATATTCCTTATGAGACCAATGAACAGGGAGAGAAGGTATTTGACAAGCAACCCATTATTGGTGACCAACTTACTATTGACAAGAGCTGTGAATGCCATTAAATCTGTCAGCAATGGCTATACTGAAGAAGCTCGACTAGATTGACTTATTCCTGGCATTGCTGACTGGCACACAGGGATGAAGATACTTGAGGTATTAATAATACATTGTGTTAACCCTTTAACTTCCCCACTCTTCCCCACCCTCCCCCCCTCCCTATAAAACCAGTCAGTGAAATAAACAGTGCTACAATCATAATAATTACAGAACAGCAAATTGCTGTTTATTTCATCCTTGTTTACAATTATTAATGTTTAAAGCCATAGTATCCAAGAATATTTATTTGAAATTAAAAAATATGTATCAAAACTCCAAACTATTCACCTTTTTTCATCTACCTTTGCAGATGCTCTACAAGAGATTCTACAACCCCAGCTCAGACAATGCCTGTACAATGTTTTATGACAGAAACCTCAACAGACGGAACGTAACAGTTGAGGTGAAGAAGGCCTACAGACCCAATAAAGACTTCATCATCACTGCAGTCAAGGAAAGAGTAATAGCAGCAGCCCTGAAGACATTTGGGATGGAAACTGTGGACAGTCAGCCAAAATCACCTGCAATACCATCTGACTTGCTATCAAAACCTAAATTTGATCAATCACAATTCCAACACAAAGTCTCTTCTTTGATTGTTGATGAGTTCATTCTACAGAAGACAGCTGTGAATGGCCTAATAGACAGTGTTATAACTGCACAAGAACAGCAAGACCTTATTGATGCACAGAGTGTAAATGAAAATAGGAGGTATCCTTGCCGCTTCAATGGCTGTAATAAGTCGTTCAAAAAGGATGGAAAAAAAAATGCAGAAATCACAAATTGACTCATGATCCACCACCACCTGTTCCTGAAGTAAAACTCACAGAAGAACAACCAGATAAGGTCGTTTCAAAGAGCACACAAGATGACATGTACAACTACAACACCGCTCTAATGAATGAAGGACTTTTCTTTATGATTTTCTTAGATGCAGTCTCTGAGGGAGATGGTGAAAGAATTTCACGCCAATACAAATATCTAATGATTCTATGCAATGCAGACGGCAAAGGAAGTGAGAACTATGCACTTGAATGCTTGTATCTATTATTTCAATGTAATGCATTGCTAACGCCAAGAGATGCACACCAATTAATTTGGAACAGAGGAGTGAATAACCATGGTGCTCTAGGTGCAAACATTGCCCTTGACTTACAAGTGGAAATTAGCAATCTCCATCTTAAGCAAGCTATAAAGAACCTTGGAGTGAACATCACAGAAACTGCTGTTGCTCGCATTTGTAAATCTGAACAGTCATGCAGAAACCTACTATCAAGTGTTGATAAAGAAATCCACAAGAAATCCAGGGATCTTATCATAGCCATGGAAGCACCAGAGATGACATTTATGAAATTGTCTCCAAACTGATGGAAGAAGATGCATTAACACTCCATGAAAATAGGCAATACAGAAATTTTCCTGCCTTTGAGAAAGATCCATCAAGCAGTATTGACACTTCAAAGTTATTCAAGTGGTTGAACAAACACAAACGAAATATTGACTTGGGAACAAAAGCAAGATAATAAGGTATCTTTTTGCACAATGTAAGGTAGTCAGTTATCAGCATCTGTTTAAAGCATAATTAAAAACTCGATGCATTATGTCTGATCAAGATAGCAATTGTAACCATAGTAATTATATGCATATTATTATGATCAAAAAATTACCAGATAAAGTATCTTATCATCAGTAATATACTTGGTTACAGGTTGCCATGTTGAACACACACTCATTATGCAGCTTTGAAAAGATACCAATCAAGGACTTGAAAATGCTTTATGTCTAAATGTTCAAAATTAAAATGTTTGGAACATTACATCATGAACTGTTAAACGTTTCACAGGTCATCAAACACACTCATCTGTTCTGGAGTAACATCCAATGAAGATGCTGTTGTTTCCAAAATTGATTCATCAAGTCCCATCACGTTGAAGCTGTCAGAAATCAGCTCCATTATATCTTTATCAGGAACAGCATCAGCCCATACATCGCAATCTTCTTCTTCATCACTGCTGTCATCATCACTAAGGTCAGCTAAATGTGAAATGTCATTGAAAACTTTATTCACAATGTACTGAACCATGTGTGCATGCTTCATATCCCATATTTCAACAACACTAGTGATGTCATCAATGGTAAATATTTTATCCAAGTTGTGGAGTACTTGTTCAATCTGGATCGTAGAAAGCCCCAACAAAAACCTTGGATTTATAAAGCTCACAAGTTCTCCTCCAGGGCTCTTTGCCATTAATTTCCTTATCAGTTCTTTCCTGTATAATATAAGCTCTTCCTTGACAGCTTTTTTCTGTTCGTCAGAAACATCTCTAAGCTTCCTTCTTACAACTTCTTACAGTCCTTGGAACCACATTCACAGTGAATTGTCAGAGCAAGTATGTGCACGGTGGCACAGTGGTTAGCATTGCTGCCGCACAGCAAGAAGGTTGTGGGTTCAAATCCGGCCTGGGGCCTTTCTGTGTGGAGTTTGCATGTTCTCCCTGTGGGTTTTCTCCGGGTACTCTGGTTTCCTCCCACAGTCCAAAGACATGCATATCAGGTTAATTGGAGTCACTAAATTGGCCATAGGTATGAGTGTGAGTGTGAATGGTGTGGGCGCCCTGCGATGGATTGGCAACCTGTCCAGGGTGGGTCCCTGCCTTTGACCGTAGCCAGCTGGGATAGGCTCCAGCTTGCCCCGTGACCCTAGTGAGGAATAAGTGGGTATAGAAGATGAATGAATTAATTTAATTTCTGGTTCCACATGATAACACCATTAAACAATATGCAATGGCTCTGTTGGCCTTTGAGTACTTATGCCTAAATGTTCTTGGAGGGGCCTGAGTGGACTACAGTTTGGACACCTTTACAATGCACCCCCATCCCAAAAGCAATCGTGGCAATCAACACTCTTACAGTACTACTACTACTCTCACAGAATAGAGTAGATGGCACAGTTTAATTGTTTGACAGTATATAATTACTCTTGGAGCTAAAATACCCTTGTCAGAGACTGAAGTTAGTAACCATTGAAAGTAATATTCTGGCTCCTTTTCCTTGTCTATATATTTAACAGTGTAAGTTATGTTTGGCTTATTGGGGCTTTGGCAAATAACCACTGAATCATCTTTCATGCGAAGAGCTTGGAAAATGGTTGCTTTAGTGCTTTCTGTTGCAGTGGCAGTCAAGGCTACAGTATTTGTGGGTACCACGGAGCGCAGTTCATGTAGGTGGGAAAAGCTTTCTCTAAATGCTGCCCTTTTGGCACTTTTTGAGGTACCCCTAAGAATGAAATCCATCAAAAATCAATACACGTCATTCACATTGTTTAAGTATCTTTACATACCTGCATTTAACAATCAGCAATACATGAATCAATTTGAATCACGCAATGCACAATGATTTCAAAGATGTAGGTATGGAAAAACATGTTGTCATGAAAGCTCAAACAAAAATAACTAATTTTGAATTTGATAGTTTTTCTTTGTTTATAAGTTTACAATGCTGCTCGTATCTGATTTGAAGAGTAAAACCCCTGCTTTGCAGTTCTCCACTTTGTATCAACGACTAATAATCAGTAAAATAACTTACCAATGATTTATTATGTGAGCTTCATCGACAGCAACAGCATAAATATTGTTCGAATATGCAGCATTCAGCAGCATCTTCCTCCACCGTTCACTTAGCCAAGACTCTGGAGAACCATATACTATTGAAAACAATCCTCTTTCCACACTTCTTTTCTCCATTATGGTATCGACCAGACTTAAACTCGTTGCTTTCACTCCTACGTTATTCAAATAATTGACTTGATCCTCCATAAGGTTAACAAGAGGAGAAACAACAATAACAATAGGCGATTCTTTATCAGGAAACGCTTCCCCGAGGATTGGAAGAGCTTGGTATATGAGCGATTTGCCAAATCCTGTAGGCAAATTTACATAGACATCTTTCCTCTGGATAACTAAGTTGTTCATTGCTTGTTCTTGTAAGCTATTCATACTTTCAATATTGAAGGTTTTGCAGATTTTATCCAAAGCTCGAGAGAAAACATGTTCGCCACCGTCCGCCATTTTGGATTTATATGTTTATGCATATATAATTAGCTCCTGGATTTTAAGAGCTAGTTTCTGATTGGTGGAACACAAAACCTTGCTCGAGTACGCAGACGCTGTTGGGGGAGGGAAGTTAACCGAACACCATAAGACGTCTGCAACGGAGGCTATGGTCTGTTGCGGTTGTTCTCCCCCTTTCTGACCCTGTGTATGACGTAGATGGCTTCTTTAGCGCACCTCTAGGTTCGGAGCGATTTTTTGGAAAAGTTGTATGGCGTCTGCTTGAATGTTCTCGTCACTTTTTTCGACCAAACCTTTCAGCTTCAGGCACCACCGCATCTTGTATCTTTCTTGCTCTTTAATTCTCTCTTTTAGTTCATCATTTTCACTTTTGAGAAGTTGGTGTTGTTTTTCTAGTTCAATTACTTTTTCCTTGCATTCCTTCACTTCACGAGCATTAAACTGCACCGCTGTTGTCAATGCAGCTAGTTTGTTTAGCTTGTTCTTTTAGCGCGTCAAGATTTTTTTCCATACCTTGAATGGCTTCAAGTATGGTGAGGTTGGAGACCTCCGTCTCGCTTTTGCTTTTCTTGCCGGATGGAGGCTTGCTCGGGGTCGATGGGGTGAATCCAGCGTCTTTTCGTTTGGCTTGCTTAGCCAAGCTAGCCTCCATAGCGTAGTCGTGGTCGCAGGCCAGCTCTGCAATAGACGACATCACCTCCAAATCGTTCGACATTTGGGTCTTCACGGCGTTTTCACTGGGTATTATCAATTTAGCAGGCTTCAGTACGTTATTCGGATTCATTTCAAGTTTCTGAGTGTAATGTTAGAAAAAACTTTGGGACTAAATTGTTGCAGCCTCCGAAACGAGTTGCCATTCAACAGGCCATCTTGCCGGAAGTCCATAAACTTAATTTTTTTTATTGCAGCAATAACAGAGACTGATACAACAAATGCATCACTTTTTGAAAGAAAAAAGAAAAATGTTAAAATAAAACAATGAAATAAAACGTTAGTTATAAGAAAATAAAAATACAAAAAAGACAATTAGTAAACACAAGAGTATTTTTCAAGTAAACAAAAGTAGTACAGACTTTATCCGTTTAAAGGGCTTTTTTGTTTTGTATATGTGATAGATCTTCAACATAATTTTCTAATTCCGATTTAAACACCAAAAAGAGAGGTTTTCATTTGGAGAATTTACACTTATGAATATAAAATTTGGCAAAATATAAAATTAAATTAGTAAGAAAAAAGGCATCAGAGTGGTTATAACAAAAAAAAAGCAAAGATGACATTATGGTAATATAAAATAAAATTTGGGCAAATATTGCTGGCTACAAATGAATTAATATCTTTCCATAATTTATGTGTAAATTCACATGGCCAAAATAAATGTGGGACAGTCTCAGAACGCAAACCACAAAAAAAAAAAAAAAAAAAAAACAGTTCACATCAATTTCATGTTTGAATTTATGTACAAGCACTTTTGTTGAATAGAACTTGTCGAGCAGCTGAAGAGACTTCTTTAGTTAGTTAAGAAGAATTTCTGTGGTAAGGACCAAACTTTTGCCCAGTCAACGTTAGGGACAAATTTACTCCAATAGAAAATTGCAGGGGAGGTGGAAATCAGATCTGCTTGAAACAAAGACCTGATTTTAAAGTTGGAGCCTTTGTAGGTGGAGAGAGAAATTTTACCTAAAGGAAGTAGAGTTGGGTTGGGGGGTAACAATGTTACAGGCAAAGAGACATCAACAGTTCTGAATAACATACAAAGACCAGAAGGAACGGCATCAAGCACAACAGCAAATTCTTTTGGACTTACTGGAATCTTATACTTTGCAAGGAATTCCGAGTAACTATACTGTAGCCCAGTGATTCCCAAAGTGTGGGCCGCGGACCCCTGGTGGGCCGTGGTGGTACTGCAGGTGAGGCGTGAGAGATCATTAAAAATGATTCATTTTTGCAAATATGATTTTTTATCATTTTTATTGTAAAATATTTATTGCACAATTTTAAAAAATATTTAGAAGTAAAAACCTATTGAGTGTTATTGACCTCACAATATTTTAGGAACCTTATATAGTTTATGATCGGAACGTAGCTTTCTGGCCATCATGACCGGGGGTAATAATCGGAGGAGCACGTACTGTGTTCAATAATTAATTATGTCTTGTGTGTACACCACAGATTAAAAGTTGGGGCTTCCTTTATCCCCCTGCTTTCATTTCAATCCTGAATCTTTTTATTAATAATAATATTAAAAATAATAATAATAATAATAAATAAAAACCAACAATTATTGTTGTTTTTTTTATTTATTTTATTTTCTTAACAACAACAACAACAACTATTGTTGCTGTTAAGTGTTCTGACGATGCATAATTTCGTCTTTGTACTGTTTATAGGACAAAGGTGGGCCGCGGACATTTTTTTGATTTTCAAGTGGGCCCTGATTTGGAAAAGTTTGGGAACCCCAGCTGTAGCCCTTTGTTAAAGAGCTGACAAACTAGTAAAATATCATTGGCAAACCATTTATCATAAAATAATGACTTCTTATAGACAATATTAGAGTTGTTCCAGATATAACATCTTTGTGGAGAAAAGTTGTGCTTGTTCAGTAAAGCCCACGCCAAAAAAACCTGCTGATGGAAGTTGGAAAGCTCAATTGGGATTTTTTGTACACTGTAATTGCAGAGTAAAATTTATTTTAGACCCCTTAGCTGTGAAAAGATATGATGAGAAATAAAATTCCAAATGGAAGTAGGGTTTTCAAGATGTTGTTTGATCAAATTTATTTTGAATGTGTTGTTGAGAGACCTAAAATCGATAAAATTTAATCCTCCTTTGTCATATGAGTTTAACACCACAGATTTCCGAGTGTAGTGAGTTTTATTTTTCCATAAAAAATTGTTAAGCATCCTATCAACTGATTTGCAGATGGAATTATCAACATATAATGACTGGGCAGCATAAGTAAGACGAGAAATACCTTCCGCCTTAGTGATCAGAACTCTGTCTTTTAAGGACAGATCTCACTGTAACCACTGGTTAAAAACCTTTTGTGCCTTTTCTATAAGAGGAAAACAATTTAAATTGGCTCTGGCTTTTTTATCCTTAGTAATATGGACACCAAGGTACATAACAAAATCTCTTGCAGGGAAATTACACAGCGAAGTTGTACAACATTTATTCACAGGCAGCAGTTCACATTTATTAAGGTTCAGGGAGAGGCCTGAGGCTGATTGCAACAGATATTTGAGAGGCATCTTTGAGAAACAGGACAGTGTCATCTGCAAGCTGACTAATTAGAATTTCTTTATTTGCAATATTAATCCCTTTAATATAACTGTTTTTAATGCGTAGATTGAGAAGTTGAGCAGCCAAGAGAAAAAGATATACAGACAAGGGACACCCTTGCCGAACTCCCCGATTTAAAGGGAACCCGGGGGAAGTGCCGCCACTTAATTTAATAGAACTATTTCCATTAATGTACAAAGTTTGAACCGCTTTGCAAAAAAACTGACCAAAGCCAAATTTGTTCAAGGTAGACAATATCAAGTCATGCTCTAAAGAATCAAAGGCTTTATAAAGGTCTAAAAAAAGTATAGAACTATCGTCATAAACTAATTCAGAGTAGTCTAAAATGTCCAAGATTAATCTTATATTATTAGAAATATGTCTATTCCGCAAACAGCCAGACTGGCACTCGTCAATAAAAGAATCTAGTACCGATTTCAGTCTGTTGGCGAGTACTTAAGCGAGTATTTTATAGTCATTATTCAGCAAGGAAATCGGGCGCCAATTGTCTAACAAGAGAGTATATTTTTTGGGCTTGAGGATGAGTGTAATTAAACCTTGACTTAAAGTAGGGGGCAGAGAACCTCTGTCAATTCAACAAAAACTTATTTTAAAAATGGTACCAGGGTCACAGAAAATTGCTTATAAAATTCAGCAGTAAAGCCATCTGTTCCAGGCGATTTATTAATTTTAAGTTAATCGATGGCATTAGAAATTTCATTCAATGATATAGAGATATCACAAAAATTAAGATTAGTCTCAGAAATCAGATTAACAATAGGGACAGAATATAAAAAACTGGAGGCATCATGAGAGCAGTATCTGGAGGAATAAAGATCACTGAAAAAACTAGCACAATATTTGGCAATTTTCTTTGGGTCATCAGTAACAGATCCATCAATTTTTAGTTGCTGAATGGAGTTGTTTTTTGAATGCTGTTTTTCTAATCTGAAAAAGTATGCAGTGTTTTGCTCTCCCTCTTCAAGCCACTTACCGCTCCCTCTTAAAGCCACCGCTTTTCATTTATAAATTTCGTCCAACCTATGCTGCTGATTAATAAGTTCCATCTTTTCTGTCTCAGTGAGTGCATCTATTGATTTGGAAGTTAAGGAGGTAATCTGAACTATAGTGTCATTTTCATCTGCTCTTCTTTTTTTAGCTAGATTGCTTCAATACTTTCTAAGATATTTAGCAATTTCATACTTTAATAACTCCCAGTTCTTACCATAAACATTTTCATTTCAAGCTTTATTCCAGTAAAACTGAATCAAACTCTCAATCTTAGAAGTTACTTCCTTGTATTTAAGAACTGTACTATTCAGCTTCCAGTAAGAAAATTTTGGAGACCTGGAGGAGAATGAAGGAATGAAAATTTGAATAGTCTTATGGTCAGATAATGGTGAAGGTAAAATGTTTGTTACCACATCCTACAAATCCTTGGATATAAGCCAAAAATCAATCCGCGACTGTCTTGACTGTGTTCCATTACTCCATGTACATGATTTCTGTAGCGGGTGGGTATCCCTCCATGCATCTGTTAAATTAAAACTATGCAAGAGTGTCTTCGCATAAGAGTTTGAGGGGTCTAAATTCTTTGCGGGCCACCTGTCCAGGTGATTATTCAAAACAGTATTAAAGTCTCCGCCCAAAACAATGAAAGAACTAGGGAATTTAGATAACCAGTCAAACAGTCGTTCTTCCAGTACGTCAAAAAAGCTATTGTTCTCCGTTTGTGAATTAAAGCCATAAATATTAACTATGATATCATTCACATTTGTAATTTCTAGCACCAAGAATATGTAATGGCCATTTTTATCGCAATCAGAAAATATTTTTATATTATAATCTTTATAATATTAAGATTTTTTTAGAATACTAACACCGGCCGAGCGCTCAGAACCGTGAGATAGCCATAGGTCACCTCCCCATTGTGACTCCGAAAGTCCAGAAATGCAGCAAATGGAGCGGCGAAATTTTTTTTCCGGACACCAACCGAAACTTATTTGCATTCAGCCAATCAGCGATCTTGTTCTGGACCACTGAAGGTGTGTCTTGAGATAATTTTGAGTATAATTTTTCTGTCTTTACGAGCCTTGCACCGATGCACTGTCCCAGACCCACTGACTGCATAGTCCATACCCATAATACAGCAATTAAATCGTAGATGCCTGCTCTCAGCAAAACTGTTGGCCCAATCATTCGTCTAGCCTTCCATTTAGATAAATGAATTGTTATGAATGTATTTTTTCAAATATATGAAACGGGTAAAATGAGCTGGTTACAGTCAGAGTATCAATCAGTCTTTCAATACTGTCACGGCCTCCCTGGGCAGAGATACTGCAAGCTTCGTTTTACCGAGGTTTTTGTTTTACTGACTAAGCGTTTGCTCGGAATCTGTCTAGGGTAGTAGATTTTCTGTATCCCCACAAACTCCCCAGGGTGGCGTGCAGTTAACGCACTCGGTTTGCTTGCATACAATAATAACAAAAGGTTGACGTTACCTGGGTCATCGTCGAAACTCCCGGCCAGCCCGATCCCGTCGACCACCGACGAACAGCTCTGTCTCCGTGCTGATACGGGATGCAGACGTGTCCCTCAGCAATCAGTTCGTTTTATTTTATTTTCGTAAAAGATTCCCGTCCGGTTGGCTGCAGTTGGTGGTGGGTAGGAGGTTGCTTCACTCCACAGCATACACGTGAACGCCAGTGTCTGTAGTATACAGAATCTCTTCCCAACCTGCTGATCCCGCTGTTGCCACTTCCCAACACACCCGCCTCCTCTTAACTGCCGCGGCAACACCTGATATCATCATCACAATCGCATCAGGTGGTCACTGGATCAAACCATTCTCATTAAGCAACGTCAACCAGAATTGTATGTAAGCAACCCAAAAATATTCTAGGGGAATCCACAAAATATAAAAATCTAATAATAATAATGCCTCATCAGGCCACCTAGCCCATCATTCTGGCACTCTTATGCTTTCCTGGGAAATGGCCTGTCTGTAACAATACCCACCTCGCCGCTTTTTTATCCTGCACTGATCGTATTAATAATAAAGTAGATTAATAATAAACAAGTTAGTGACGGCGAACAAAATCCAATGAATATAAAGTAGAAAAACCGCAATTGCGACAGTTTGTTCTCGAAAATATGAATACCCTGTAGGCCTGCAGATTATTTTTATTTAGCCAAGCTACTGAACGTTGTAAACATATCGTCAGGTTAGGCAAGTGCTGTTCATGAATTGTATTCGCACTTTGCTGTCGGCTGTTAATATAGGTTTTTGCGATTAAGGTGCTTTCTTTCTGTATCATAGAAACAAAATCTTAAGTTGACGGCCATAGCTATGCTCAGGCAGAGGGGAGTGATAGAGCCTAATGATTTTATACTTTGAAAGAGGTTTTGAATAAATCTTTGTGTCCTTGAAAATGCGGTGGCCGTTTCCACTGCCAACCACTTTGAATGTTTCCAGCAAGGATTGATAAAAATCATCTGTTCAGAGCATTCATATTTTTCGAATAAGCTAACACGATCTCGCTTATTTTTACATTATTAGTGCAAGGCAAGTGAAGAGAGAAAAAATGTAACTGTCTCGAGACTATGGCAAGCCGTTTTAACATTTAACCGAGCCACACTCACATCTGTAATTACATTTTAGATATCCATAATAGCATTTCTCATAGTCAAAATGTAATTTTGACTAGTCAGAATGGTAATTAAAGATGTCTGCAATAACATTCTTACTAGTAGAAATGACATTACTTTTGCCATTCATGTGTATTGGGCTTTCAATTTCAGATATCCACAATAACAATCTGGATATCTAGAATGAACATTTTGGATATCTGCAATTGAATTCTAACTAAGAAAAACTCCCATTTATATATATATCTTCAATCCAATTGTAACTAGTCATAATTTTCATTTCAGATATCCAAAATGAAAAACTAGTCCTGTCTACCCGTCAACAGATATCAACAATACTTTTATGGATATCTGCAATTGTATTGTTGCTCGTCATAATTATAATTGTAGATACATAAAATTACATTTTTACAAGTCATAATACGAATTGTGGATATCCCAAATGACATTTTTACTAGTCACAATGTATTTGGGATATTCAAAATTACATTCTGGATGTCTGGAATAGTTTTTCATTTCATTTTCAAGTGTCCTTCGTCGTATCATGATGTTCATATGGTCCCCAAAAAACTAGAATAAAGGAAAAAGCCAGATATGCGTTGGGGGCGTGGCTATCCTCTGGGGAGGGGGGGTTGTGTATGTGAACAGTGGTAGGGATAATGGGACAGTCTGGAGCGGGGTGCAGGAAATTTTCCCTTATTTTCAAATCCCAATGTTGAGAGGTATGATATATAAACCTTACTTTAAACTTTCCACACTCATGTCAACTGCAACCCCCCATTCTTTTATCCCGGCTTATCCATCAGATTCTATCATAAACCCATGTCCCCCTTAAGGAATCCATCAGTGCCCTAATCTGTGCCCTCTCTCCCATACTTAGCAATCCTTTAAATGTAAATTCCTGAATCCCAACATCCTTCATCTTATTCATCATCTCCTCTCTCTGCACCTCATACCTCCTTCACCTCAGAACTACATGCTCCACTGACTCCTCCTCCTGACACCCCTCACACAGGCCTGTCTGGTGCTTCCCTATCAGCTTCAATGTTTTATTTAGTGCACTATGCCCCAACCTTAACCTTGTCAAGACAATCTCCTCTCTCCTGTATCCATTGCTCATCCTCCCACCTCTAACACTCTTTTCAATTTGATAAAGATGCCTCCCTTTCTCCTCTCCATCCCACCTTTCTTGCCACTGTTATGGCCCCAATTTGTTATTACATTTACAACACTACAGCAACAGCACCAGCAAGGGATGACAGACACAGTTTTTAAAACTTATACACATTTAATTATCAAAGACAACAACTAACAATAACGACTAAACTAATTTTCTGACCAAGATTAGATATATACAAAAAAACAGAAATATTTACAATCCCTTTTGTAGGTTGCTTGGGGATGTCCTGGGTGAGGAAAATGCTCTAACACAGGCAAAAATCCACAAAAGAAAATTCACTGGTCTTGAACAGAATGTCAGGTCTGGTCACATGTATCCTTCTTCTTGCAATTTCTCCTACTACTTTACTGTCTCAGTTCTTTTCCTTATATACTCTTTTGCAGACCTCACCCACATTAAGACCTCTTTTTTTATTTTCGGGGACTTGCCCCAGACATGCTAGGGACATGTCTAAACCTAGCTCCAGTCTGGGCCTAATAAAAGAAAAGTAAATACTGCCATCTAGTGGCCTCTATTCACATTACACCACATTGCATTAGTCTTTTCCCAGACAACACTTTTAACTTCTGCTTTGCTGGTACTGAGCTGCATATCTACAAATCCTTTCATTAAAGCTCTCTAAGCCAACTCATCCTCCCTCTCATTCCCTCTATACACATTACACCTCCATTCCAAAAGGGAAAAATTTTGACTCATGAAGGCAAAATTTTTCTTTTCAATACAAAATGGTTAAGTGGACACTTGTCTATATATACATATCATACAATATTCAAATAAACACGTGATATATATATACATATTCAAACACGGGATAAGCAACCAGCAATTGCATTGTCTGTACCCTTCACATGCTTAATTTCCAAGTAAAACTCCTGTAAAATCAAACCCCAATTCAACAATCTCCAATTCCTGTTTTTCATCTTACTCAAAAACATTAACGGATTGTGGTCTGTGTACACAACCATTGGCTTTTGCCCTGTACAAACATAAACCTCAAAGTGTTGTAAAGAAAGAACCAGAGCCAACAGCTCCTTCTCTATTGTGGAATAGTTCCTTTGGTGGCGATTGAACTTCCTGGAGAAGTATGCCACGGGATGCTCAATGTCATCAGAGTCACTTCTCTGTAGGAGCACAGATCCACAAGCTTGGTCACTAGCATCGACCGCGATGGAGAACGGTTTATTGAAGTCAGGAAATTTGAGCACGGGGAAGTGACACAGCAGAGACTTCAGGCGATCGAAGGCTCTCTGGCATGCATCATCCCAGGTGAACTTTACGCCTTTTTTCAGTTGGTTAGTTAGACTGAGAGCAATCTCAGCAAAGTTCTTGCAGTACTTGCGGTAGTACCTGATCATTCCAAGGAAGCGGCGCAAAGCTTTTTTGTTGTCAGGAATGGGAAAGTCCATGATGGCTTGTAGCCAAGATAGGTGACAGTAGCACAACCAAAGTCACTCTTATTCAGGTTAACAGTCAGGTTAGCCTGGGTCAGGCGCTGGAACAACGTCTCTACATCTTTTAGATGTTCTTCCCAGGAGTCATTCCATGTGATCAGGTCATCGATGTATGCACCCGTGTGTGGCAATCCGGCGATTGTAGACTGTATCATCCTTTGGAACGTGGCTGGGGCATTTTTCATTCCAAAGGGTAGGACTTCATACTGGTACAACCCAGATGGTGTGGTAAAAGCAGAGATGCTCTTGGCCCTCTCAGTTAAAGGCACAAACCAATAACCCTTCAATAAATCAATCTTGGTCAGAAACTTTGCTTGCCCTACTCTATCAATACAATCATCAATCCTAGGTATTGGAAACACATCAGTTCTAGTTACAGCATTGACTTTGCAATAATCTGTACAGAATCTAGTACTTTCATCAGGTTTTGGAACTAGCACAGAGGGTGAACTCCAATCTGAGTTGGAGGGTCTGATAATATCATGTTCTAACATGCACTCAACCTCTTTCTCAGCAATCTTTCTCTTTTCAGGATTCATCTGGTACGGATGCTGTTTTATTGGTTTGGCATCACCAACATCTACATCATGAGAGGCTATAGAAACTCTTTTTGGAACATCAGGAAACAGATCCTCATATTTCTTGATCAACCTCTCAAACTGATCTCTCTGTGAGGGTTCTAAGTGCTGGAGTTTTACATCAAGATTTGGCAACACTTCAGAATTTGACAATTTACATGAAATAACTTCAGCTTTAACTCTAGGTTCACCATCTTGAAACTCCCCCTCATCTTCACAAATCTCGGCCATAGGAGAATCTGAAGTGACAGCTGCAACCCTAGCATTTCTGTCATGATAAGGCTTCAGCATGTTAATGTGACACAACTGTTTTGGTTTTCTCCTATCTGGAGTCTTCACAATGTAATTGAGATCATTGAGTTTTGTCAGAATTTCATAAGGACCATGAAATCTAGCCTGCAATGGATTGGACTGCAAGGGAAACAACACAAGGACCTTGTCCCCTGGTTTAAACTCACGGCTTCTAGCCTTATGATCATACCAGGTTTTCATTTTTCCCTGACTTGATTTCAAGTTCTCTTTGGCTAGGTCACAAGCTGCACGCAATCTTTCCTTGAACTTGCTAACATAGTCTAACAGACTGATGTGCGGCTCTTCCTCTTGCCATTGTTGACTCAATAATAGTAAAGGTCCTCTCACTTCATGACCAAACACTAGCTCAAATGGACTGAATCCAGTAGACTCCTGCACTGCTTCTCTAGCTGCAAACAACAGCAAATGAACACCTTCATCGCAATCTTTCTCATGGTCATAACAATAAGTCCTCATCATTGTCTTGAGAGTGGAATGAAACCGCTCTAAGGCACCCTGACTTTCTGGATGATAGGCACTAGAAAGAATTTGCTTTGCACCTAGTTCATACACAACCTGCTGAAACAATCCGGAAGTGAAATTGCTACCTTGGTCTGACTGAATTTGGGAAGGCCAAACAACGTGAAGAACTTTATCAAAGCCTTCGAGATTGCAGTTGCCTTGATGTTACGTAGAGGTATGGCTTCGGGGAATCTGGTAGATGCACACATGATTGTCAACAAGTACTGATTTCCAGATCTAGTCTTGGGTAATGGACCAACACAATCAACAATGACCTTAGAGAATGGCTCCCCAAATGCTGGGATAGGCTGCAATGGAGCTACAGGTGGGTCTAACTGGTGTTTTCGAACTACCTGACAAGTGTGACAGGTTTTGCTGAAATTGGAAACGTCTTTCCGAAGCCCAGGCCAAAAGAAGTGTTTCATGATCTTATCAACAGTCTTGTTAACACCAAGATGACCTCCTAAAGGTAAACTATGAGCTATTGTTAAGATCTCATTCCTGTAGACCTTCGGAACTACAATTTGCCTGACCACTGCCCAATCTGCATTGGCAGGGATATCAGCAGGGCGCCACTTCCGCATCAACACACCATCTTTGAGATAATACCCAAATGGAACTGCATCTATTTTTTTTATCAGGAAGGGCTCTCCTCTTTAGTACACAAATTTCAGGATCACTAGTTTGCTCCTCAATCAACCGCTTTCTGGACAGAGACAAGTCTCCAGACACATCAGAATCACCAGACCCATCTGGCTGGCTGAACAAAGAACTGATATAAGTATCTGATAAGTCCTCAAATGGAGAAACCATAGTAGGCCGATCACAGTCATGAGGCGAACCACCTGAGTCCTGACTATTCAATGTGCTGGACGGCATCACAACATCTTCTTCTTTAGCCTTCTTGGCCATAGCACGAGTCACTGCGCAAGAAGGATACAGAGATGGGTCCTCATCCCCATCTTCAGTGCTCGGCTGTGAGGTAAGATGTACAGGGGGAACTACTTTGCCCCCAGCCAGGTCATTGCCTAGCAACAGAGAAACACCCTTGATAGGTAGACTTGACATAAGTCCCACCTTTACCTGTCCTGTAACTAAATCTGACTTCAAGAATATAGAGCGCAGGGGTACAGATACAGTCCTCCCTTCAATACCTTGTACAAGTATGAAATCTCCTGAAGTGGTCTCATCACGTAACTCCAAGGAGTCCGTCAACAAAAGTGACTGAGAAGCTCCGGTATCCCTTAAGATATATATGGGGACAGGAGTAGTATGCTCATTCAGAGCCACAAATCCCTCTGACACAAATGGAAGAAATTCCTCCCTCACGAAGTCAGCAGTATCAGGCTTTTTAGCCCCACAAGAAGCAGGTAGTTTAGCAGATCGGTTATCTACTACAGGGGTTTCTAATCTTGTTTTCACAAAGGCATTAGGTTTGGTATCCTTTTCTTTTTCTTTCTTAGCTTTAAGGAACCAACAGTTAGTTTTAACATGACCAGATTTCTTGCAATAACCGCAAACTAGACCACTTTTGTCACTGTCAGCTTTCACACTTTGATCAGACCTGTTACTGGATTTCTGAGCACCATCACCAGATTTGTCTTTGTCTTTGGGTGAGGAATCTTGGGTATGTGATGTGAATAGAGGCCACTAGATGGCAGTATTTACCTTTCTTTTATTAGGCCCAGACGTGAGCTAGGTTTAGACATGTCCTGGGCATGTCTGGGGCAAGTCCCCGAAAATAAAAAAAGAGGTCTAAATGTGGGTGGGGTCTGCAAAAGAGTATATAAGGAAAATAATTGAGACAGTAAAGTAGTAGGAGAAATTGCAAGGAGAAGGATACATGTGACCAGACCTATCATTTCTGTTCAAGACCTGTGAAGTTTCTTTTGTGGATTTTTGCCTGTGTTAGAGCATTTTTCCTTACCCAGGACATCACCAAGCCACCCCAACAAAGAGGGACTGTAAATATTTCTATTTTTGTTGTGTTCAATCTTGGTCTTAGTTGTAGATAGTAGTTCAGTCTTTGTTTTTTTTATTAAATGTGTTTAAGTTTTTAAAACTGTATCTGTCATCCCTTGCTGTTGCTGTTGCTGTTATGTTGTAAATGTAATAACAAATTGGGGCCATAACAGGTATCACCGTAACCCTTTTTCTGAAATTGGGACCATCTATTGTTACTGCTAGACTGAAATTTGGACTTATGTGTGAGAACATATTCATCTGCAAATTTGGCAGCTGATTGCAAATTCAGTGCTTGCTTCTCATTAAGGTAGGTCATAACATCATCCTTAACACAGTTCTTGAATTCTTCAACTAACAGCATCTCTTTTACTGAGTTGAAATCATCCTTGACCTCCATAGAAGTACACCAGCGCTCAAAGCAAACCTTCTTCTCATTAGCAAATTCCACATACGTCTGATTTTCAGATTTCTTCAGACCTCTGAATTTCTGTCGGTAAGCCTCTGGAACCAACTCATAAGCTCTCAAAATAACCTTTTTGACAACCTCATAATCAGAGGAATCATCTGCAGACAAAGCCGAATAGGCTTGTTAAGCTTTACCCTTGAGGACAGTTTGCAACATCAGAGGCCAGTGTTCCTTTGGCCACTGGCAACTCTTTGCTACCTTTTCAAAACACTGGAAATAGTTGTCAACATCCTTTTCTGAAAATGGAGGCACCAGTTTTACCTCCTGGCTAGCCCGAAATTTATTTTCTATTGCTATTTTTATTTTTAGTTGCTCCATTTGGAGTCTTTCTTCTCTATCGAATTTCTCTAATTCAAAATCTCTCTCTCTGTCTCTGTCTTTCTGCTCTTTCCTCTTTCTCTCTCTCAAATTCTCTGTCTTTCTCTTTTTCCTCTCTTTCTTTTTCTCTTTCCTCCCTTTCTTTCTCTTTTTCCTCCCTTTCTTTTTCTCTTTCCTCCCTTTCTTTTTTCTCTTCTCTTGCTAATTTTTCTAACTCAAACTGTCTTTGTTTCTCTCTTTCTTCCCTCTCAAATTCTCTTTGTTTTGCTCTTTCCTCCCTTTCAATCTCTAGCAGTTTTAATTTAAGTTCCATTTCTATATTTGGATTTTCCACTGGAAACTGTTCCAGATCTCCGGGTGCAAACACATTTTCATCAATGTAATATTCAACTATATCTCGAGCCAGTCTTGCTTTTCGCATGGCTGGTTTTACCTCTGTCAGCTCTAAATGTCTGCAAATTTCTTGCAATTCTGTCTTTTTAAAAGACTTCAAAACTTCAACGGTCGGTGATGCCAAGAAATCATCCATTACTGTTGATCTGTCAATATATTTATATAGGAACATTCAAAAAACAATTTTACAATTTGAAATGTTAGATTTTCAATGAATGAATCACACAATGGTCTATCCCGGACTTGAGCCCCCAATTTGTTATGGCCCCAATTTGTTATTACATTCACAACACTACAGCAACAGCAACAGCAAGGGATGACAGACACAGTTTTTTAAACTTATACACATTTAATTATCAAAGACAACAACTAACAATAACGACTAAACTAATTTTCTGACCGAGATTAGATATATACAAAAAAACAGAAATATTTACAGTCCCTTTTGTAGGTTGCTTGGGAATGTCCTGGGTGAGGAAAATGCTCTAACACAGGCAAAAATCCACAAAAGAAAATTCACAGGTCTTGAACAGAATGACAGGTCTGGTCACATGTATCCTTCTCCTTGCAATTTCTCCTACTACTTTACTGTCTCAATTCTTTTCCTTATATACTCTTTTGCAGACCCCACCCACATTTAGACCTCTTTTTTTAATTTTCGGGGACTTGCCCCAGACATGCCCGGGACATGTCTAAACCTTGCTCAAGTCTGGGCCTAATAAAAGAAAAGTAAATACTGCCATCTAGTGGCCTCTATTCACATTACACCACATTGCATTAGTCTTTTCCCAGACAACACTTTTAACTTCTGCTTTGCTGGTACTGAGCTGCATATCTACAAATCCTTTCATTAAAGCTATCTTAGCCAACTCATCCGCCCTCTCATTCCCCCTCACCCCTAGATGTGCTGGAACCCACATGAACTTTACCTGACCTCCCTGATTAACTATTCCTGTAATTGACTGATGGACTGAATACAGCATGTCTTGACGGCTGTTTGAATGGAATGACCTTCGGCTTGCTAGCACTAAAGATGATCTGAATATACCAATGCCTTATCCAGACTAGCTTTCTCCACCCACCATAACGCAACCAGCACTGCCACCATTCCCACTGTGTACACTCCTAACTTATTAGATGTTCTTCTATTAATCCCAATTGCCTTTGCCGGTACTGCCACCCCAAATCCTGTCGCTCCTGTCTCAGGTTGTTTAGCACCATCTGTGTATATGAGTAAAATCACTATCCTCCGTCATTACATGACATCTAAATGCACTTACCAAATCAACCATACCTTTTTCCTTCCTTTTAGCCTCCAACAAATACCAGTCAACCTCAGGCCACTCAAGCATCCATGGAGCCACCTCTGGACAAACTACCGTTGGATTTATATTCAAATTGAATTCAAATTGATACTATTTGCTACTCTAGCAAAGTTTTTCCTCTGGCTCCTCCCATTCTCCCAGCACTCCTGCAAGACTCCCTTCGTGGGATTAGAATCATTGTGCCTCTGCAAATTAGCCCAGTAGTTTGTCATCAATGGCCTTCTCCTGATTTCTAGAGGCATTTCACCCAATTCTACCTGAAGTGCAGGAACTGGTGAAGTCTTAATTGCCCCACTACACACTCTCAGAGCCTGTGCCTGAATCACATCCAATTTGTTTAAGAGAAACTTAGCTGCTGACCCATAAGCCACACTGCCATAATCAACCACAAACCTTATCAGTGCTACATATAGCCTCTTCAGTGCTGAACAACTTGCACCCCATTCCCTTCCAGTCAAACATCTCATAACATTTACTACCTTTTTGCACTTTACTTCAATTCTCCTGATATGATCTACCCGTGTAAGCCGTGAATCAGAAATTTAAATTCCAACCCTTTCTAAAGTTTCCCTACATCTTCAACTTCATCCCTTCCTCAATTCTTTTCCCGGTGAAAAATACTGTTTGTGTTTTTTTCCACTGAAAACTGCACCCCCAATCATACCCCCACTCCACCACTTTATCAATTGCACCTTGAACTTTCCTAATAGTGTGCTCCATGTTCCTTCCTCTTTTCCACAAGGCCCCATCATCTGCAAAAAGTGATCTTCCAATATCTGCAGGCTCTTTTGAAAAGACATCGTTGATCATGATGATAAAGAGTAGCGGGTTTATCACACTCCCTTGAGGTGTGCAGTACAGTACCATTTCTGACTGTATGCTGACTTGACATGTCTGACCCAGTCCGTACTTGGATTTTTCTTCCAAATAAAAAATCTTTTATCCAATTGAAAACTCTCCCACCAACGCCCATCTTTTGTATTTTTATCAACAACCCCTCCTTCCACATCATATCATATGCTTTCTCAATATCAAAAAACACTGCAATAACTGACTCTTTATTTTCCTAGGCCTGCCTCATTTCAGCCTCTAACCTTACCACTGAATCCACCTCTCTGATGACCTGCCAAAAGTCCCCTCTTTTCAAGTTCATATGACAACCTTTCCGTTATCAAACTTTCCAATACCTTGCACATATTTGATGTCAATGCTATTGGCCTGAAACTAGTGGATTTGGATGGATCTTTGCCAGGTTTTCTTATTGGAATCACTACTGCTTTTTTCCAGGGTCATGGTAACCTTGATTCTTCCCACACTCTGTTATAAAGCTGCAGCAACTTCAATGCTCTTTTCCCCAAATACTTTAACATGATGTAACACACCTGATCTCTTCCTGGAGAAGTTGGTCATGATCTCTTTACAGCCCTCATCATCTCTGCCAAGGTAAATGGTTCATCGATCAAGCCAGCTGTATTTTCCCTCCTGTTTAAAATCCCTGGATACTGAGTCATAGTTCTTTCCAGAGAGGGCTGTAATGTCGTTGTCGTTCCAACGCTCCGTCTTCATCTGAGATCTCCGCGGATGTTGTCGACAGTCATCTGTAGTGCTAATTCCCAATGAGACTGCGCACGAGTATTAAAATGTAGTTGTGATGTTAGGCTGCAGTGTAACTATGCTGCTACACAGTCATCGCAATGGACATAACCACAGCGGTTCGTAAGCATGTTTTTTGGTGGAAAAAATTACATTTTGGAATATTGGATTTTTCGAGTTCGATAATCGACGAGTGTGGACTTCATCGGAAAACAGGAAGTAAACAGAGGTACGTGCACTGAGTAAATTAGCACAATTTTTCTACATTTCTAGTTCAGCTACTGTAGTGAAATTCATTGTGGTCACTTGGAAGGGTTAGGTGAACATGGCTATGGACTTGAAATGACATCACGATCGTGTTAAGATGCTAAAAGCACGTTAAAAGCCTGCCCCATTGGAGCCGCTTAGGTACGAACTTTAGCAGGAGCATAACTCGGTGTAGGCAAAACCAAATTTCTTTGTTTGTCTCGCTATTGACAGTACTCCTTCACCACAAACAACAAAGATATGTGTTGAAATTGACCGGAGTTCCCCTTTAATAAAAGATCGATCTTTGAATAAACTGAATCGATATCGAAAATTTAAATTTAAAAAATCAATCTGAATCGGAAAATCGATTTTTTGAACCCAGCCCTAATTTTTACCTCTGTTACAGATGAAGGTGGGCTAAATTTTTTTATTCATCTCATAACGTTTAAGATAAACTCAACGCAGGGCATATAGCTAACTATTATGTTTTGCTGAAGCAGCCTAGATTGGCAGCCTCCTCTTTCAGCACTTTACCTGGCTGATAGGAACACCTCACAACATCAACAAGGTCTACATCACTTCTTCATCGCCAAGTGAGTACCCTCTCTCACTACATATTACAACTTAACACACACACACAATAAAAGAGTCTCTCTCTCTCATCTAATCCCACGCTTGGAGTAGGCTCTAACCTCCGAGCGCCTCACTTCTGCCAATGTAGTGCAGGTTTCAGTTTAAGGCGTATTTCGATCACCAACGAAATTTAATAGACTAGTTTTACTTCACTTTGATAGACGACTGTAACATACACCAAATCAGACAACAGCAAGCCCATCGATAGTTTTATGGCAAGGGATGGCAGGACTTGTCCATCAATACGTACCAAGAAACGCATGAAATCAACGACACTTTTTCTGAACTGTAACGCTCAATGAATCGTGTGAACCCAAAAATCATAGATAGCACTACAATAGCATCATATGCAAACACAACACAAGTCGGAAAAATCTTTAACTACTTAGCGCGGTCACCGCACCGTATTTGATTGGACCAGTGAATAACCTCCCGGTAGCTCCTCATGAATATTCATGATTTTCCCGGATTCCACCTACGATTTGCACAGTCGCCTACTGTTGCCGTAGCATACGACCGATGTGTGGTGTCCAGTCCGATAATAATGACGTCATTCACTCTGGAGTATTGCTCCAATTCTGACACCCGGCATTCCAAGACAGCGATTTTCTTATCCTTCTCCTCGTTATGCCTCCGAAGATCTTTAATGTCCCCCATTAAGTCCATAATCAGTTTCTACTGTTTTAAGATTGTTGATATTTCCTCGGACATAAAATTCAGTGACTTTTTTATCTCCTCCATTTCCTCATCATTAACTCCGCCACCTAAAAGAGGTGGCATCTTGCACGCACTCACAGTTGAAAGTAACTAACACCCGTTAAGAGAAGATTACGGATATAAAGTCCCAATATCTGAAAGTAATAGTGCCACACTTGTGTAGTAGTTAAATTTTTTAATTAAAAGTTTGTCACACCAAGCCCAGCCAACAATGAAATCGGGACGCACTCTCTTCTTTTCGTAGCAGCACAAAGCTCTTTCCCTCGAACCCAGCCACGAAGAAACACTGACCAGGAAGCAGTCCCCCTGGCTAACAACCATCCACCACCGACCGGCGAGTATCAACACAAATCGCCCAGTAGAACTCACGATCTTTGTTTCAACTACAATCCAGCTGGACAAGCAAATGGAAATTTACTCACCAGCCTGGACGCACAGCCGTGTCGGAGAGATGAAAGCAAAGCGAAAACAACCCAGTCGGGTACAACGAAGCAGGCCGTTAGCAAGCAAGCAATCCACAATAACAGCAGCGGCAGATGGATACCCACTAAAGTTATATCCAATGCTGACTCAGTACCTGCTGCTATGTTTACCTTTGTTCTTCTTTGGCCCAAGAATAAAGTCTTCTGGGAGCTACTTTAACAGTATGCAGACTTTTATTCTCTTCTTTCGACCTTTGTTCTTCCGCCATCATTCACACACCCCAAATCCCTTTCATCCATCAAATCGTCAATGATCTGTCCATTCGTATCTGTCTGTAACCCCCTTTCCCCCCCACACACTGTGAGCACTAAAATCTGCTCACCAAATGAGCTTATTTCTGTCTTGTCCTTTTATCCTTAATAGGACATCCAAAACCAACCTCTTACATGGATTATAGTAGTTTATTATAACCACTGTCTTTCCCATACTTCCACCACTACATATTCCTGCTCCACTCCCTTTTCCAGTAGCTTATATGGAATGTCTTGTTTGATAAGTGAAGCACAACCTCCTCCTCCTTGACTTCTGTCTTTCCGTATCACTGTATACCCAGGTACCACAAAGTCTAGATTTGGTTTTAACCATGTCACACACACACACGCACGCGCGCACGCACATACGCGCAGGCAGACACAATAGGTTTGGCAATAGGTTTGGCTCGTTAAGGTGGAGGTGAAGAATGCAGCAGGGGGAAGGGCCTGCTGGCACATGCCATAACACATTACATCTGGTTTTCCAACCATCTCTTTCATGAAATTCTTGAATTCCTGTCCACTAGCCAGTAAGCTTCTGGAATTCCATTGTCGGATTATGACCAAAATTAATATTAACTAACCCATGGCGTTTCCTGACTTGACTGATTAGTGAGGTTGTCCCTCACTTTTTCCCATGTCAGTCCCACTAATCCCAAATGATGCATTGCTGCTTTAACAATCAGCTGATTTTTTTTTCACTTTTTGACTTCACCTCAGCTGTACTGTTGACCACTCCTGCAATGAATGTTACCAAATCCCTTTTATCCACATACATCCTGTCATTTGTTCTTTGTTGCCCCTCTCGACTTCCCATTACTCCTTGATCATAGTTCCATTATTCTGCTCCCTTGACACTCCTACAGCTTCAGCATATGATATCTTTCTTTCCGCTCTTACTTTTTGGATATTATTCTCCCTTTTCATAACCTCACATCCTCCATATGCCACATTATGGGCTCCTCCACAGTTACAACATTTTGGTTGCACTCCTGTTCCACACTCTCCATACTCATGGTCTCCCCCACATCTAGCGCATCTCCTCTTCTCCTTGCAATTTTTGGCTAGGTGTCCAAATCTTTGACAGTTAAAGCACCTTAATGGTTTTGGTACATAAACTCTCACTGGGTAACTCATAAAACCCAGGAAAACTTTCTTAGGCACACTCTCTCCTTCAAACTCAATCAATACAGTTTCACTATCCATTCTCACTCCTTCTTTTGTTGTCTTCATTCTTTGCACATTCATTATTTTTCCTCCTTTAATATTCCTCTTAAGTTCCTCCATACTCACACTCAGTGCCACCCCTGTAATCACTCCTTTGCATCCGCCACCATTTCCTGCTCCCACCCTCCCTGTGCTTGCCACCTTGTTTTTCCCCCATCTCTTTCACTTTGAGTGCCTTCTCAAATTGCTCCTTATTAGCATATTTCACCAATAAATTTTCATCACTCAGGACCTTTGCAAACTGTATCTCCCCTATTTTACTAGTTAGAATTGTTGTTAGCACAAAGGGGTTAAGCTTCCTCATGTTCCCAGATAGCAATCACCTCCGCTCCGGATCTGCCCCGGCTCTGTGCCGACTCCAGCTGATCTGGCTCAGAGCTGGGACAGATCCGGAGCAGAGGTGCTTGCTATCTGGGTTTTCTTGTGCCTTTTCATTGAATCGTATGATGACAAAACAATTCTCAGGTGTCTCCTTCTCAATATGCTCAGCTCCTTCCTCCTCGCTGCTAGAACTGTCATCATTGCCATTTTTCTTCCTTTTATTCCTCCCGTTACTCCTTCCTCTCGCTCCCCTTTCAAACTCACAATCTCCTTCTAATTCCTCATCCATATCTGCCCAACTGCCTACCTCTGATCCATTCACGGAACAGTTGTGCTCAACCGCCAGGAAATTATCATCAACTCGACTTGGATTTCCCACATTCTGCTGATTATTTTTCCGCTGTCCATACCCGGCTGACGCCCCTGCCATCTCCTGCCAACCTTTCGGATCTGTTCATGCTGTCCACAAGTAGAGGTCGATGAATTTCGGCGGTTTTAATTAAACAATTTAGCCGACGATTCACAATGCCCGCTCTCCAAGCTGGGGATGCTCTGATCGATCGGCCGCCGATCGTTATCGGCCGATATGAACCCTACACAGGATGATCGGTGGGCTCTCGTTGCGGCAATCAGAAAAGCCGATCATGTAACAAGATATTTTGTGCGTGTGATGTAAACTACTCGAGCTGTTTCCTGCGCGTAACGTAATTACCTGCGACTGTGACTGACAGGAGTTCTCATGTCTGGGAATTTTTCACCGTTTCCGAGAGAGATATAAAACTCGCTGTTTGTAAGATATGTGACGCCGAAATTCCGAGAGGTGGTACAACACAAAGACATTTTAATACCACTAACCTGATCCGACATTTAAGAACATGCCACGCAACACAGTACTCAGCGTATGAGGAGAAAGTCGCGGGGACAAAAAACAAAAAAAGGCTTATGCAGTTCATTGGACTTGACGAGCAGCCTCTCTCCGTGGTGGAAAACACGGGGTTCCGACGATTGATTTCATTCCTGGAGCCACGCTATGCCCCCCCTGCACGTAAATACCTCACGGATGTATGTCTCCCTCAACTTTACGAGACCGTATACACACACATAATAGATTTTTGAAAGACAGCGTCACATCCATCAGTCTTACAACTGATATTTGGTCCTCGAGTACAAGTCCCGTGTCGATGTTAAGTTTAACAGCGCATTTTATCGACCCGAACTTTCAGCGACACAACCTCGTACTCCACTGCCAGGAATTCACCGGTTCACACACAGCTGACGCTTTGGCAGAAGACTTCAGACACATGTTTGAGTCCTGGAGAATCCCAAGAGAGAAGGTCCATGCAATCTTACAGGACAACGCACGAAACATGGAAAAGGCTATGAGAGACGCAGCTTTGCCCAGCTTACCGTGTATGGCACATACGCTACAGCTTGTTGTCTCCGAGGGAGTATTGTCACAGTATTGTTACCATTGTTACCACGTATGGTACCATTGTATGTGGCTGTTTTAAGCGGCTCACCAGCCGGTTCATTGTAATTTAGTGGTATTACTCCTCTCTATAGCATACCTGGCTTTCACAATTGTACGAAATGCAATGGTAAATTGCCGATAGAGGACAGCAACACACTCTGTGTATTAGCTCGGAGCATGCTGTCGCCTCAAGGGCAGACCCATCCAGCTGTCCAACCTGTGCCCCATTCTCCACTCGCACTCTGTCAAGCCGGGTGAATAAGGTTGCTGGTTACAAAGGATCTGTGTCATCAAGGGCATCTTCTGAGGTGGGTTCACAACATTCCCCCCCCGGCAGATTCACATGAGACCAAAGTCGGTGAAGAAGAGGAGTCTGCTCAACCTCCCTCTGATAAGAAAAACAGGAAAAGGAAGCAAGAGGCATACGAGGCTCTGGCCACTACAATGGATTCTTTGTATAGAGAGGGGTCATCAGCAGTGGATGATGCAGCAGCTGACTGGACGCTCAGCCGTGCCAGGTGGGCATTCTGCAGATGCTTCTTCATCTCAGTGGCCTGCCCCTCAGGAGGCTACTGATGATTTTGATGGTATTTCGCTAGTTGCATCTGATAACCTTGAAGACGATTACACTGGCAACTAAGCTGCAAAATCCCCTCATCCTTCGGATCTGAGCTCTGACCAAAGCTCATCCTCATATCCAGTGCTTTCTGACAACTCTGCTGCACTCTCTGGTGATGAGTTAATTGCCCTAATGTGCAGAGCTGCTAGGCGTATTAAGGTGGAGATGCCAGCTACGACGCAGGCCCCGCCGTCACGTTTTGAGAGGGCAAGAAATGCCACAACTTCACCATCTTCTCTCCCAGTGCTATGAGATTTTGTCAGGGAAATGACAACTGTGTGGCAGCACCCTGAAGCTGCCATCCCACCCAGGAGGCAATGGGCACAGTTTGCCAACATCAATGGAGCAGATGAGGTAGGGTTTGGTGCATACTCAGCAATGGACAATTCCATAGCTGCTCTTGTACTCCCGCTTACAGCCCTCGTGGGGATATAAATAAGCAGTGCCGCATGACTGACAAATGGCTTAAGAAGACATTTTACAATACAGCCTTTAGTGCATGCCTCATGAACATTACATCCATTCTGGCGCTGTTTGAAATGGAGCTCATAGAGAACCTCTCTGCTGCCCCCGCACAAGAGGTAGTGGAGGAACTAAAGAAGGTCTCAGAGGTGTTAGTGCACCTTGCTAGTGGAGCGGCACACTCCAGCGGGCGTTCCATTGTGTCATTATGGATGGCTTGGCGACACCTGTGGCTGGCTCAGTCAAAGCTCCTAGAGCCTGACAAAAATACTCTGATGAAGCTACCTCTCAGTCTAGGCTTTAACTTTGAGCCTGAAGCAGTTGAAATGCTTTGCAGGGCTAAGGAATCCAGGGAGTCCAAGAAACAGTGGGAGCAGCTGTTGCCAAGACCCCTGCCGGCAAAGCGCCCACGACCGGGGTGGGGTCAGGGGAGTGGTCATGCGATTGGCAACTCAGTGCCTTTTTCAAAGGGCCAGCCCAATGTTCTGGGGCATGTACAGAAACATTCTGCACACTCCTCCGCAACTGTAGGCCGCCGCCCGGGAACCTTCACCAAGCCCCGACAGCGCGGCGGCTCCAGCGCACCCTTCCTGACCCTTTGTGCATGGAAACTCATGCATTCAGCCCTGCTCAAATTGTGGCTTGGGGACATTGTTCTCCTGTTCCATGGATACTTTCTATAATTATGTTCGGTTACGGGCTGCAGTTCAAGCGCTGTCCGCCCATGTTCAAGGGCGTTCTTTTCACTTGCCAGCCAGACCCACAGCTGCAACTGGCTCTTCATAAAGAAATTAATACACTGTCAGAAAAAGGGGCAATCAGGGAGGTAAAGCAGAGCAAACAGCACAGTGGCTTCTATTCCAGCTACTTCCTTATTCCGAAACGGGGCGGTGGGTTCCACCCGATACTAGATTTAAGACCACTGAACAACTACCTCCGACCGTTAGGTTTCAAGATGCTCTCTGTCAAGCAGATCATCCAGTCCATTCAGGTGGGAGACTGGTTCAAGAGCAGAGACCTGAGAGATACTTACTTCCGCATCTCTATCCACCCCAATCATTGGCGGTTCCTCCATTTGCGCCATCAGACAGAGCTTTCAAATTCAATGTTCTCCCATTTGGCTTATCTCTGGCACCCCGCACGTTCACAAAGTGCATGGATGCAGCTTTGAGCCCTCTGCACCAACAAGGCATCAGAGAGCTAAGATTATCTGGACGACTGGCTGATTTGTGCACCATCAAGACAGTGCGCCGTGTCGGACACAGCAGCAGTGGTAGACCACTTACAACAGCTAGGCCTGTCTCTCAATGTAGAGAAGAGCCAGCTGAATCTGTCGCAACAAATCATTTTCCTTGGGGTAAATCTGGACTCTGTGACCATGTTAGCAGGCCTGTCAGACCAGAGGATTGTCAACTTGCGTCAATGCCTTTCTCACTTCTCGGGTCGAAGCAATGTTCGGTCCCAGCATTGCCAGAGGCTTCTGGGTCTGTTGGCTGCAGCATCTCAGGCGGCTCACCTCGGCCTGTTGTATATGAGACCCATACAGAGATGATACCTATCCAGGGCACTCCACCCTGTGAAAGATCGGAAGAAATCTCTTCTGATAACATTGAAATGCTTAAGAGCTCTCCACTGGTGGAATACACCCCAAAATCTGAGCAGAGGAATTCAGCTAGGCAGGGTCTGCCGACGCGAGGTCTTAACCACTGATGCCTCCCTTTCAGGTTGGGGAGCGGTGTTGAATGGTGTGGGAGCCCAGGGAGTGTGGTATCCTCCATGGGACTCCGCCCACATAAATGTTCTAGAATTAAGGACAATCTACCTATCTCTCTGCCATTTCCTGCCAGCACTAAAGGACAAACACGTACTAGTAGGGACAGACAACATGTCAGCAATAGCTTACATAAACCACTAAGGAGGACTGAGATCTCCAGCGTTACACAGTGTGGCTCAGACACTTCTCCTTTGGGCAGACAAGTATCTCTCCTCCAGCAGAGCACTACACCTTCTGGGTTCATTGAACTCTGCAGCGGACCTGCTGTCAACAGGCCATCGGCATCCGAGTGAATGGAGTCTGCACGCAGTCATAGTGCACCTGATTTGGGCTCGTTTTGGGAAGGCACGCATAGATTTTCTTGCCTCAAAGGAGTCAGCCCACTACCCATTGTGGTACTCCTTAATCGGAAAGGAGGCTCCTTTGGGGGTAGATGCACTGGCGCACGTGTGGCCCCAGGGTCTCCTTTCCGCCTTCCCTCCAACCTCACTCATCCTAGCAGTGCTGGAGAAGACAAGGAGAGAGAATTTGAAGGTTTTGCTGGTCGCGCCACGCCGCCACCAAGTGCTATGGGAAATCCCTTTGAGGAAGGATCTACTATCCCATGCAGGGGGGCAGTTGTGGCATCCAGATCCATCTCTGTTCAATCTATGGGTCTAGCCATTAAAAGGGACACACTCCTTGCTCAAGGATTGTCCAGCGTGGTGACACAAACTCAGCAGTGTACAGAGCTCCCTCCACAAGAACACTGAATTCTTATAGGTGGGAAACTTTCAAAACTTGGTGCATACGCCGAAACAAGATCAGGTTCACTAGCGTCAGTACTTTTTTTGCAGGAACTCTTTGAACAGGGCAAGTCCCCTTCGACCTTGAAGATGTTCTTGCCGTGATTTCAGCCAGCCATGAGCATATAAAATGGGAAAACTGTGGGAGCTAACCCCTTGTATGTACAATTCTTAAAGGGAGCTCAGCGATTATGCCCAAGACGGCTTCCCTCTGTGCCTGCATGGCAACTCGATGTAGTCCTCCAGGCACTGATAAAATCTCCATTTGAACCCCTAGTGGATGTAGATATAAAATGGCTCTCTCTGAAGGTAGCGTTCCTGCTGGCTATCACGTCTGCTAAGCGAATTGGAGAACTCCATGCATTGTCTGCACATGCAGACTGCTTTCAGATCAAGCCGGACGGGGCTGGGATTGTGCTGCGCCCTAACCCAGCCTTCGTGCCCAAGTTCCTGTCCGCCCAGAATTTGAACCAGGTCATTGCCTTAGACCCATTTCATCCCCCTCCCTTTGGGTCAGAGGAGGATAAAAAACTGAATCGTCTGTGCCCAGCGTGGGCCCTCCTCTGCTATGCCAAACGTATGCAAAGTTTCCATGTTACGGATCAGCTTTTTGTGTGCTATGGTGCAGGACAGCAAGGGAAAACTATCTCAAAACAGAAATTTTCACGTTGGGTGGGTGATGCTATTAAGTGCGCTTATGAGCTGTCAGAACTCTCGGCACCAACAACGGCGAAGGCCCATTCGACACGGGGTTATTGCTACATCATGGGCTCTCCTGAAAGAGTGGCATTGTATGAGACTTGCCAAGCAGCTTGCTGGTCCTCACCCTCAACCTTTGTGAGGTTCTACTCCTTAAATGTGGCATCCCGCTTGTCTTTCGGGAATGCAGTTTTTAACTTAGTATCCCACAGAGTTCCAGGTGGATGTTCTTGTGTGCAGCATTCAATAAAAGTCCGAAAGACAATTTTTTTGTCCTGTCATTATATAACTCTGCTGTGTGGTCTGACCTCCGCGACGTTGTGACATACATGTATTCCAGCCCTCTGGGCTAGCCATTTGGCAGCCTTTCTTGAGTGAAACAGAACGTTGGGTTACGGATGTAACCTTGGTTCTGTGAAGGAACCAAGGCATTGTGAAGGCATTTTAGATTTTCCGTCAATATACGCACATTGATCCGTGGGAAATCAGTTGCAGTCAGCTGATTTAAGCACACATCTAATCAGAGTGTGAAGGAATGGCAAAGTGCATATGTGTGTGTGTGCGATATGCACGAGAGTATCTGACATTAATGTACATAGATATGTATAGGGTAAATTGTATACCGTATGCAGTGCAAGGATGAGGGGAGAATAGCAATAGCCTACAGCAGAAGATAGTTCACTATGGTTTTATACAGTGAAATATACACAGTATAGGTACGTGGCAATAGGTGCCAGGCTGGTCGTCTGTTTACGTCAGATACCTAAAATTCCGGGTTGACTGCAGTGCACTGCTCGCTGAAAATCGCGGTCTCTTTCAGCGTGTTTTGGTGTCCTGGATGTGCACGGTTGAAATTGTGCACTTATACTGATCTTATAATTCACATTCCCCGCATTAGCCTCGTCTTTGAATGTTCTCAAACGGCTTCAAAGAAGTACCGTAATTTTCAGGAATGGTTCACTGAAACATATATAAGGTATAGTGTGTCCCTATCAACTGTAGAACACGTTTCATCTCAGAAATCAAATGAAAATACTTCAATGCAATCACCTGAACCACGCGTTGTCGCGACTGCGTGAGATTGGCTCATCCCCCGTAACAGACCAGCCTGCTACGGCAAGGCAACGCCGGCACACTGGCTTAAATCTCAATCAGCGGAACTCAGATGTATTTCCGGGTGCCGTAGCTGTCTCAAAATCTGCCGTTGCTGTGATGGCGGTGGTGGTAGGACGCCAAGAGCAGTGGCAGGATGCCAAGAGCAGTGGCCAGAAATAAAATTAAAAACCAGCAGCGTGCTGAGAGATTAAAACAGACAGAAATCGAGACTCGTGCTACCAACAGACCTGACATCGTCCGAGGTAGCAAACAGGCGAGCTCAACTAAAAACAAAAGAAAAGAGAAAAAAACTAAATAATCCCTTACATACTAATACTTTTCCTGCTATGCAGCTAAGATCCTGCCAATACGCTCTCTTCTCAAAAGCTCTTACCAGCTAAAGCGCCAAGGGGAGAATGACACTCTAGCAACACGAACAAGGAAGAACGGTAGCTTAAATAGAGTCTGGGCAACGCCCCCAATTAATGCCAGCTGGCCCAGGAATCCGACGGCGAGCAAAACGATATTGTCCCGGACGAGAGTAACAAAAGGAGCTAACAGAGCTCCAAAACCATGACAGGATCCCCCCCCTCTAAGGGACAGCTCCAGAAGTCCCCAAGGAACCCCACGCAAGAAACTCTGAAATAAGCGAGGGATCCAGAATATCCCGCAAAGGGACCCAGCACCGCTCCTCGGGACCATATCCCTCCCAATCGACAAAAAACTGGACCCCGTGGCCTACGCACCTCTCGGCCAGAATATGGCGCACGGTATAAACCGGCCCGCCCTCAACCATTCGCGGCAGGGGTATGTCGGCGGGCGCAAGGACGCTAGTGCTAACTGGCTTAATCCGTGAGACGTGGAAGGACGGATGTATGCGTAAAGATCTGGGGAGCTTCAACTGGACCTTAACCGGATTGATCTTCTGCACAATCTTGCATGGGCCGATATAGCGGGGCGCCAGTTTTCGGGATTCTACCTTCAAAGGGAGGTCCCGGGTGGACAGCCAAACTCTTTGCCCAACCCGATAAGACGAGGCCAAACGATGCCTTCTATCAGCGAAGGATTTTTTTTTGCACCCCGAGCGCAACAGTGAAGAATGAACTGGTTGACTGAGGGAATCTCGGAATCGTTCTCAGTCTCTGGAAAAAGTGGGGGTTGGTAACCCACTTGGGCTTAAAACGGGGAAAGCCCTGTGGAGGAATTACATGAGTTGTGAGAATACTCAGCCTAAGCTAAAAATCGACTCCACGATGAGGGATTATCCGCCGCCAAACATCGGAGAGTGTTTTGGAGAGACTGATTAGTCCGTTCCGTCTTCCCGTTGGTCCCCGGATGAAACCCTGAAGAGAGACTCACTGTGGACCCCAGCTGTTTACAAAACGCCTGCCAAAATCTGGCCGTAAACTGCAGGCCTCGGTCAGACACATCTTGCGGAAGCCCATGCAACGGGAACACATTGTTGACCACAAGATGCGCTGTCTCCCGTGCTGAAGGCAGCTTGGGAAGCGCAACAAAATGAGCTGCTTTAGAAAAACAGTCAACCACAACCAAAATGACCATGTTGCTGTCAGATACAGGCAGCCCAGTAACAAAATCTAACGCGATATGCGACCAAGGGCGCCTGGGAATGGGCAAAGGTTGCAGCAAACCAGCAGGAGGGAGATGGGAAGTCTTATTCCTGGAACAGGCGCCACAGGCAGCAATAAACTACCGAATGTTCCTCATCATCTTCGGCCACCAAAAACGATGGGCCAGGAACTGCTTAGTCCCCGGGTGCCCCACCGGGCGGGAAGAGTGTCCCCACTGGAGAACCTGTAGCCTAAATCTATGCGGGACAAATAAACAGCTCCCTTCCTGGACCGGGATCAGACCTCAACACCTCCTAAACCACCGCCTCAACCTCCCACTGAATGAGTGCCACAATCTTTGTAGAAGCAATAACAGGTTCCAGGGTAGGATCCTGATCAGTGCGATCATACATTCGTGACAGGGCCTCCGGTTTAATATTTGTTGAACCCGGGTGATAGGTGAGCGTGAAATCAAACCGGTCAAAAAATAATGATTATCGCGCCTGCCGGGAATTACGCCGCTTGGTTTGCTGAATATATTGGAGGTTTTTGTGGTCGGTCTATACCACAAATGGGTGCTCAGCTCCCCCCAACCAGTGCCGCCACTCCTCGAGCACAAGCTTGACTGCTAATAACTCCCGGTCACCAATACTATAATTCCGTTCGGCGGCTGACAATGACCGGGAGAATTATGTGCATGGGTCAAGCTGATTATCCCAACGAGGATGCTGGGACAGAATGGCACCCACGCCCACCTCCGAAGCATCTACCTCCAAAACAAACGGGAGGGAGGGGTCGGGCAAAATCAAAATAGACTTCGAGCTGGGCTCAGCTGCAGGAGACCAAAAAAAACGCTGAGGAGGTAATCTTTTTAGTGAGCGCAATAATGGGGGCAGCAATCACGCTAAAATTACGAATAAACCTCTTATAAAAATTTGCAAAGCCCAGAAAGCGTTGAACCTCTTTCATACTCTGCGGTGCAAGCTAATTCCTGACCGCAGCCACCTTGTCCGAGTCCATCCGCACTGAACCCTTAGAAACAATGAAGCCCAAGAATGAGACAGTTTGGGCGTGGAAAACACATTTTTCGGCTTTTACAAAAAGTTTGGCATGGAGCAGGGCTTCCAGTACACGTCTGACGTGTTGTTTGTGTTCCGAGAGTGTTGAAGAAAAATTCAAAATGTCGTCAAGATAAACGAAGACGAATCTCTCCAACATCTCTCTGAGCACGTCATTGACAAATGCCTGAAACACCGAGGGGGCGTTAACCAGCCCGAACGGCAAGACCCGATATTCGTAGTACCTGTCATGCGTGTTAAAATCCGTTTTCCATTCGTCCCCGTCTCGAATGCGAATCAAATTATATACATTACGAAGATCTAGCTTCGTAAAAAATTACGCCTCCTGTAGACGTTCAAATGCAGAATTCATTAACGGAAGGGGGTATCGGTTTTTAATGGTGATTTTATTCAAACCCCTGTAATCAATACAGGGTCTCAGCCTGCCATCCTTTTTCCCAACGAAAAAGAATCCCGCTCCAGCAGGGAACGTGGTCGGCCGAATAAAACCATTAGCGAGAGCCTCCTGAATATACTCTCCCATTGCCTTATGCTCAGGTCCTGACAACTAATATAGCGAACCCCATGGCAGAGTTGTCCCCGGATAAAGATTGATTTCGCAGTCGTACATACGATGCAGGGGTAACGTAGAGGCTTGTTGTTTACTGAACACCTCAGCCAGGTCGGCGTAATCCCTGGGAACATTCGGAGGTAAGTCAAAGTTCAGGGTAGGCCCAATTCTTTACCTTGCTCAGAATCTAATGAATCCGTGACTGATACCGAATCGCTAAAGTCCTCCAAAAAGCAATCATCCTCTGGCTCTCACCAGTCAAATTGAGGATCCCATTCTAACTCCTCCTCTGCCCCTTTTTCCAGTCTAGGAGGGTACGGAGCGATAACCTCCTCACACTCGCTCTCGGTGTCAGCCTGCCCCATAGCTTCACGTCCGAAAGAACCATTATCATCAGTTTTACAATGAGTGCTACACTTGGGACCCCAATGGACAATAGGATTAATCTGTTCCCCCCAGCTGATACAAGGATCATGTTCCCGTAACCATGAATGACCCAAAACTACAGGGAAAGTGGGGGACCTGATAATAAAAAATCGAACCTCTTCAGAGTGGCTACTGTAATGTGAATATAGGCCACTGGATGGCAGTATTTACCTTTTTTTTGTTAAGCTCAGACTGGAGCTAGGTTTGGGCATGTTTCGGGCATGTCTGAAACAAGTCCCAGAGAAAAGAAAAAAAAAGTCTAAAAGGTGGGAGGGGTCTGCAAAAGAGTATATAAAGGGGAGAATTGAGACAGTAAGGGGGTAGGAGAAATTGCAAGATGAATGATACATGTGACCAGACCTGTCATTCTGTTCAAGACCTGTGAAGTTTCTTTTGTGGATTTTTGCCTGTGTTAGAGCATTTTCCTCACCCAGGACATCACCAAGCCACCCCACCAAAAAGGGACTGTAAATATTTCTGTTTTTTTGTCTTGTTAATCAATCTTGGTCATTAGATAGTAGATTAGTTAGTTGTTATTGTCTTTGTTAATTAAATGTGTTTAAGTTTTTAAAACTGTATCTGTCATCCCTTGCTGTTGCTGTTGCTGTTGCTGTTGCTGTTGTGTTGTAAATGTAATAACAAATTGGGGCTATAACACTACCAAAAGAGATGAACATTTTTAATGGTTCAGAAACTTCGGTTATAACTCCCGTTTACAGCGGGCGACTGTCCAAAGTTCTGACAGAACGTGATTGTGAAAGTGCAACAGTGGGGACGGAGTGCCTGCTAGCCCACTTAAAATCCATAGAACAATCAACAGCGCCCGAGTCCACAAACGCTTCAATAGTAAATCTTTTACTCCCAACCGTAAGTTCTACGGGGATTAGTGTTCGAAAGGGAAATTGGGTCTGCCCCTCTAGCGCCCCCTGAATCGCTAGAGGGGTTTTCAGTTTCCCCGAAGCTTAGGACCACAGAGATATAAGAAAACTAGAGTGGACAATCCCGTCGTTTCCGTGGCAGCATGCCGCCGCCATCTTGTGTATGTATATCGGGGCAGACGTTCAATGGAAAATGCAGTATAACTGGCCTAAACCGTGCTCGAAAATAACGAAAACTCACTCATACGAGACAACAGCTGAAGTTCCAATTTCTCCGTAATGTCTTCCGATTAAATAAACATTGCATACACCGGATTTAAAAAAAAATATTTTTTTAAAATAAATTTTGTTGTTTGATTATATATCCTTATTTGTGTCCATTTTAAGTCCGAAAAGATAAAAAGAACACGGAAAACAAGTCTGTAAGTTGTCGACACCCATGTTTAGCCTACTGTTTACATATAATTCATCGGACATTTATACATACACAAGATGTCGTAGCTATTCTGCCGTTTCCGCTTTGGTCCAGCTCACACGTCGTCCACTCTAGTGTTCTTATATCTCTGTGCTTAGGACAACGTGGACGGATATGAACCGGCTACAATTAAAGCAGATTACTCTTCTGCTAATGGGTCTCTTAGACTGATGGTCAAACGAATCGTCAACTTGCATGGGCTCAACCGAAGTAGAATCTTTAATGGGCGAAATAGGAGATGCACATTCGTCACTAGCAATTTTAGCCCCATTGTCAGCCAGCGGAGATTTATTTAGTCTCTCTCGGCTGCGTTCGCATATGCGATTGTCAATTCAGACAGCAGTACAAACTAAGGAGTCTAAAGTCGAGCAGGGTTCTAAAGTAGCCAGCACATCCTTAATCTCCTCCGTAAGGGCATGGATGAATACTGTCATCAGAGGGGCTTCCGGCCAGCCTGTCTCTGTGGCCAGAGAACGAAAAGCACTAGAAAACTCAGCTGCGCTTTCTTTGCCCTGTTTAAGTGCATTAAACGCGTAGCTGCGTCTTGTCCACAAATGTCCTGATCGAAAACAGATACCATCTCCCTAACAAGGGCTTCTACCGAATTTACAATCGGTGAATTAGATCTAATTAGTAGGCCGACCCAATTGAGCGCTGTGCCAGCCAACAGGGATAGTAAAAACGTAACCCGAGAATCCTCATTAACAAAACGTGACGGCTGAGCCTTAAAAAATATTTCACACTGGGCACTAAAATCCTTACGTTTTCCGGCCTCGCCACTGTATCTTTGGGGCAGTAGTAACTTAGGTTCCCAGGGAGAATGTATGGATGGTGCTTCTGCAACTCTTTGTGGATTTTAGAGATTTAATACTCTCAGACAAATCTAACAGGATGCTCTACTGGTTCTGGAGAGCAGTCTCCAGGAGGTGTAACCTCTTAGCGAGTTCAGAACGCTGATTACAAAAAGCTGAAAGTGATTTAGCGAACCCAGCTAACATCTCTTGTTGGCTGGCAATAGCCCTCTTAATTTCAGCCACCACTGACGTCTCCATTGTGGCTAGAGTGTACTGTGATGGCGTTGGTGGTAGGACGCCAAGAGCAGTGGCCAGAAGTAAAAGTAAAAACCAGCAGCGTGCTGAGAGATTAAAACAGACAGAAATCGAGACTCGTGCTACCAACAGACCTGACATCGTCCGAGGTAGCAAACAGGCAAGCTCAACTAAAGACAAAAGAAAAGGGAAAAAAACTAAATAATCCCTTACTCACGAACACTTTTCCTGTTATGCAGCTAAGATCCTGCCATTACGCTCTCTTCTCAAAAGCTCTTACCGGCTAAAGCGCCAAGGGGAGAATGACACTCTAGCAACAAGAACAAGGAAGAACGGGAGCTTAATTAGAGTCTGGGCTATGCCCCCAATTAATGCCAGCTGGCCCAGGAATCCGACGGCGAGCAAAACGATATCGTCCCAGACAAGAGTAACGAAAGGAGCTACCAGAGTTCCAAAACCATGACAGTTGCCTAAAGTCCCTAATATTAGCCAGTCATAGGAGTCCTGCAAAATTTTCCAGTAAGACGTCAATTGGGCTCAGCGAGAACAGGCTTGATTGAGATGAGCCAGCCTGCACAGATTCAAACATTCGTGACTGACTCACATTGCATGCCAGTCATATTTGTGTCCTACCTCATCCTGACTTGCTCTGATGTCACACTCATAAGGGTATTGATAACCTTAGGAGATCAAGATGGCTGTAGTTTATAGAGCCTGGCGCCGCAGTTGGTTTCCGCTGACAGAACGAAAGTCTGCATTGTTGCTGACTCTCCAATCTTACTCTCCTTTGCAGGAAGGAGGACTTTGGATGGAACAGTGCAAACAATGCAATGTATCTATCTGTCACCATGGTGGTTCCCAGAGGATAGAGGCAAGTGCATCCCAAAGATTACACGTGCACTTCTACCCTCCCCCTTAATGAGGAGTGCCCTTCACAGCTGCAAGGGACACCTCACACGGTGAGACACAAGTCAATTCAATTCAATTTTATTTGTCTAGTTTCACAGACAGACTGTCATGAGGATGCTTTACAGAGCAAAAAGGGTAGTGCCAAGCCTAATCCCCAAACTAGCAAATGAGGCAAAAAAAAAATAAAAAAATCACAATTGAGAGAAAAATCTTCAAACAGCGGTGAGATTAAAAAAACTTCCCTGTGGTAAGAAATCTCTGCAGGTGCCCGCCTACAGCGGGGGAGTCCATCCTCCACTGGCAAGCGACTAATAAAAACCTGTTTGATTTCCCTAATGTATTTAACCGGTTTCCAACAGCATTATCTGACACTTAGAGCGAGTGTACCATCATACATCACGAGTGTTGACTCTTTCTCTCCTACCTGCTGTCCTATCCTGGGTCCATCTTCAGCTTGGACAGTCTCTCTCTCTCTCTCTCTCTCTCTCTCTCTCTCTCTCTCTCTCTCTCTCTCTCTCCATCTGACAAAGTTTGGCATCGGTAAACTCAGGTTCAAAGAGGTATCCCTCTGGCCATTGGCAGGCGGTAGACAGAGAACAAGGAGGGCGATAAGCATGTCTTTAAACTACTTATTAGTCTTGATCTGTTTTCATTCAATTTCCCTGGTAAAAGGCACTTGAACTCTCCCCTCTCAGGTGAAGCTAATTGTCTTTGTTTAGACGAGAAATCAAACCAACCAGTTGAACACAAAAAAGAGCGCATTTCAATCTTTTTCAATTAAACAATCATTCCGCTCAGGATTGACAACTTGCTTCAGATGTGATAAAATTTAACGCGGAAAATCCACAGTGTTTTTTTCGTGAAGAGTTGCCTATTAAGGCACGTGAATTAAAAATTTCATAGAATTTATTATTAACTTGTCTAAACATTTCATTATAAGGGATACTAACATGTCGACCAAGAACAATGATTGAAATCGCGTCACTAATTTCATCCGTTTCAAGGGATGTTTTCCGTCCCCCCAGTTTTCCGTCCACTGCCCGCCTTTGGCTCGGTAGTAAAGGGAATATCATTGTCGCTTTTGTAGTCAGACATGTTCGTCTATTCTAGGAACCAGTGCAGTGCTCTTCAAAACATGTTGGGTGCATCTCAAAGCGTACACTACTTCCTTCGAAGGCTGCATTTTTTTGGGGTCGTCACTTACTTCTATCCGCCAAACTGACATTTATGGTATGGCACAAGACGGATTACGGACCGGGCCAGCGGGGCGGGCGCCCTGGGGCCCTTGAGGTCCAGGGGCCTTGGGGGGGCCCGTAGCCAAAAACAGCGATGCCTATCAACAATACATTTTTAATTCAGAGGGCCTCCATTCTCTAGGATCCTCTGACTACCAGGGCCCCTGAACCTGTAATAGGGCCTCTGATGAAAACAGGGAGGGAGGGGGGCCCTCTGACATTTGGCTACCAAGGGCCGTTTGGGGGGGTGGGGTGTGCTTTCAGCAGGCCATCTGACTACCAGTGCCCCCAGCCCTTATGAAAATGGATTAGGGGTGGTGGTCCCCTGAATTCTGACTACCTGGGGTCCTCGGGAGGAGGGGGCATACTTTTAGAGGGCCCTCTGATTATGAGCCCCTACCAGAGGGCCCTAGGGAGGAGCAGGGCAAACCATTAGAGGGCCATCTGATTACAAGGGCCCCTACTAGGGGGGCCCTGACTTCTGGCTAGCAGGGGTCCTAGGGAGGAGGGGGGCGTACTTTTGGAGGGCCCTCTGATTATGAGGGCCCTAACCAGGGGCCTCTGACTTACTAAGGGCCCTGGGTGAGGGTGCTTTCAGCAGGTCCTCTGACTACCAGGGCCCCCAGCCCTGCTATAGCGCCCCATATGAAAATGTATGAGGGGTGGAGGTCCTCTGACTTCTGACTACCAGGGGTCCTCGCAAGGAGGGGGCGTACTTTTAGAGGGCCCTCTGATTATGCCTCTGACTAACCAAGGGCCCTGGGTGAGAGTAGGGTGGGCGTGGTTGCGTGAGTGAAGGGGGGGGGGGCTCATGGACCATGAGTGGCCCCCAGTCCTTTGACTACAAGGGCTGCTGACCTCACTATGGGCCTACTCACACAAGGCAGCCCATACTGTACCCAAGTACACTTGATTCCCAAAGTCCGGTTTCATCGGTTTTTCGTACCTGGCTATGATACACTAATACACTTAGAAGAGGTGGACTCGAGCACGATACACATGTTGTGTGATCGCTAACCATGCCCCAGCACGGATCTCAAACATGACGTCAATGACAAGACTCCAAATAATAAATATGTCAATGCATTTGAGAAAGTCGTTAATAACTGGTGTTTCTTTAAACACATTGTTTCAGGGGATAGTGAATTATATGACATTCAAACTGCACCATCAGTCTGCACTGTTGAGTAAAACTGGACCGGTTCTAATATTTTCTGATTTCATAATCAATATTTTTATTTCACTCGATACCAGAACTAGCTTGTTAACTAATGATGGCTAGTGTGAGTACGCCCTAAAAGGCCCAGCTGGTCCGGTCCATAATCCGTCCCTGAATGCATACACACATTTAACCAAGCTATTTAATGTTCTTTTCATGCCCGACAATATGTCCAACAGTGAGCTCACTTTAAAGGCTAACTCGCTCGCTGCAGCATATCCTTCAGATTTGAACATGAACCGGGCAGATGAACAATTCAAATCATTCATATCAGAAAAGGAAAAATGCCCAAGTAAAATGCTCAAAACCATGATAGTGTTATGATTCTGCCTTTTGTGTGTTGTCTTGTGCTTATTTGTGCTTGTGCCTTACTTTCGTTTTATATTTCAGCTTCCTTTTCGGCAGTCTGATGATCCACTCCCAATCTGCATTCTCCAGTGATGTCGGGTGACTGCCTTCAGCATGCCTGCGTCTCATCGTCCAATCATGTTTCTTCTTGCGGTTTCGGCTTTGGTATTTCATTCATTCCTTCCACTTGTGTCTGATTCTGGGTCTCGCGAAACTCTGAGTGAATGTGTTCTCTGATAGGATAATTACTAACTCGCACTAACCAGCACTTATTTGAGGGTGATTGTAAATATTTTGTCACGTAGTATTAACCTTAATTAACTCACTAGCGAGTGTGTGCGTTTCTGACCTTAGTAAATTCTGTTTGAGCTATCTCTGATTAACTGAATTTAAAGCTGTGCTTTCCTTCTCTTTTCTTGTGGTGCTTTTTACTCGTCACGTTTAGATTACCTTAATCTAAACTGTCTAGCTTGATTGATCTCAGCGTCTTGTCTCGAGTCACTCTTGTTAACCTGGTTCTCGTGTAATTGTTTATTAATCCCACGTGTTTCTGTTCCAGTCGAGATTGCATTCCGAGTCCCCGCCTCCTCCTGTGACTATTTATGTGGCAGTATTGGGAGTGGACGTCAGATGGATCCTAGTATTGACTCTGTTCTACCTGGCGAAATCTCAGTTTTTTTGCTTTCTGAGTTTCGCCTTGTATGATTCCCGAGTCTTATATTTTGCTGTGCCCTTGTCTTGTCTGCCCCATGTTTAATTCTCCCAGCATTTCCGTCAGTTTAGTTAGGTTCAGTTTTTGTTTTCTTACTTTATCCACTCTTGGAGTGAGTATTTCTGTTTCCCCCTGCCTTTGGCAGTGTACTTTAGTTTTCCCATTTGTTTAGTGCATGTGCACGGTGTTTTATTTCTGGCTTGTCTCCCAAGTTTCTCCTGGTGCTTTGTGTTTAATAAACACTTCTGGATCCTGCAACTGGTGTTCTCCTGACCTTACAGCTAGATTTGGGTTGACAATCAACCTTTCCAAATGTCTACATTGCACTTAGACTTTTTTTTTTGACTGCGCCTATTACAAATTGTGAAGGGGAGTGTTCATTCTCCAAACTGACAAGTATTAAAAATGAACTCAGAATTAGGATGTGCCTGAACTCACTGTCACTTCTGGCCATTGAATCAGAGTTGGTCAGACAGCTTAATTTTGATGAATTTAGTGGACGACTTTGCAAGAAGGAAGAGTAGTAAGAAACTTATATAAAATAGATTATTGATGGATTCTTAGGTTAGGGTTAGTTATTGACACTAGATTTATCATTTTCCCTTTTAAACTTCTTGACAAAATATCTGTAATTGGACCTACATGTATGCCTAAATGTTATACATATTATATACAATAAAGCATTAACTTGGGAGTGGAAACCATAAAATTAAATTGTATTTCTCCCTCTAGCTTAAACGGAGCTCTTATTCTAGTTTCACAGCTTGTTCACAAATGTATTAAACTCTCCCCCCTCTTTTAGAACGTAACACATGCAGGCTCCCAGTGTGAAAGTGCAACTTGGTGTTCATTTTTCGTTTTAATCTCTGTTAGAGTATCCTTTCTTCTTCCCTTGGTAAATCTAGATTGCAGAAAATAATAGAATGAAAGTTAATGTAATGAACGTACCATTACAATCGCAGATTTAAACAAAGTAAGACTTTCATAGTATGGGCGGCAAGAAGACAAATGGATCATACAGCTAATAGAAGTACTGTAGCCACAAAGATTTAAGGTAGGACAATAGGGTTTCCTTTATCATATGCCTGCCGTGGCACTAGTTTCCAAGAAAGTCACAAGAAATATTATTTGGACTTCTTATTTCACGTAGAGTGCATGTGTTTGTAATGTGGGGGGAAAAAAGCCTCTAGATGGCAGTATTGACTTTTTTTATTTTTGTTAAGCCAGTCTGGAGCTAGGTTTTGGGCATGTCCTGGGCATGCCTCAGGGGGGAAACTCCCAGAGAATTTAAAAAAGTCTGGAAGGTAGGAGGGGGCTGGAAAAGAGTATATGAGGAGAAAAATTTAGAGAGTAAAGTAGTAGGAGAAATTGCAAGGAGAAATTGTGGAAGGATACATTTGACCAGACCTGAGACTCTTTTCAAGACCTCTGAAGCTCTTTTTGTGGATTTTGCCTGTTTTGGAGCATTTTCCTGTCCCACGACATCGCAACATAGCAACCCCATCTCAAGGGACTGTAACTACCTTATTTTTGTTATTTCAATCTTGGTCAGACTTTGTTTTATTAAATCTGTTAAAGTTGCACAATTTTGTCTGTCATCCCTTGCTGTCCGATATGTCATAACAAATTGGGGCCATAACAGTTGTATCTTATTCTACGGTCAGATTCATAGCGTGACAGACTATCTAGCTGACGCACTCCTACCTCTTAATTACATGAGTACTATGGCAAGCCGTTTTAACATTTAATAGCAAAGTTTGACTATCCAGGATTAACATTGCAGATATTAACAACATCATTTTGACTCGTCATAATTGCATGGTGACTCGTCAGAATTTTCATTCAAGATATCTAGAACGTCATTTTGACTGGTGAAAACTGCAGTTAGAGATATCTGTAATTCCGTTTTGACTAGTCACAACTGAATTACAGATATCAGCAGGGACGTCACTGAAAGCGACACTTGACTCGTCACACATCTTAACTGACAAATGTAGATAGCTGGAACTCAGTTTTGACTCGGTAGACTGAAGATTAAAGATATCTCAGACATCATTATGACTAGTCAGAATTGTTGTGCAGCGTTAGCTAACGTTAGGGGAAGAAATGGTGGTTGCTGTTGTGGATAAGATTGTTGGAAAATGCCATAAAATAGAAAGAGCTTATCACCACGGAATTATTGGTAAGCGAGTATGGCAAGATTTGTTGTCACGCTCCAGACACACTTGAGAACCTACAACGAAGTCTGGATGGTGTCAGAACACTGATCTCTCGTTCTGGGATGCGTTTTCTTAAATCACATGCTAACTTATAGCTGGGCCCATTGACTGTGAATGGACGAACTATGCAAGTTGCTAACTTAGGTAGCAACTACGCTTTTGGGAAACGCACCCCTGGAGTAACAGCTGAAATAGCCGTTGTTGCAGAATGTGACGTTAAACCCTATGCTTTTGACACCGCAGTTAAGCTATCACCAGTTCAGAAAACAACTATCAAACATCACCGCTAAAAATTTGATGCGCAAATACAGCGCATCATGAATTTCAATGAAAGAATGCGCGTATTTTGTTCACGAAAACATTGTGAACAACTTCCATAGTTTGGTTTGAAAAGGATTTCTATTTATTTATTTTTTCAATAAATAGTTGATATTTTGTGCAGATTGAAATGTGTGATTTTGGAGTACTGCTGTTACTCCAGATAATGAACAATTGGATATCACTGTAGTAATGTTTTAAAGCAAAAGGGGGAAAAAAAAAGAAAAAAGCAGATTTTCCTCTGGCATTAATGAAGGAATTGCCATTAGAATTGGTCATTTTAGGTGAACAAAAAATGAGAAAATTAAAGCAGGGACCATAATATTGTGTAATTCAAAATGTTTGTAGAAATTAGTGGGCTCAAAACATACTGCACACGCTGTTGTAGAAGCTTATTCAATAAAGAGAGAATGCATGGGTGTATCATCAAAAAAAAAAAACAGCCATCAAAGTATGCGCTTTGCAATTGGACACAACTAAATTGGGGTGTGTCTGATGGCCTGTAATGGTTAAAACTGAAAAACTTCATGAAAATTAGCACTTGCATACAACACTGCATGCATTCCAGTCCAGGATGTCTGGATAGGAAGAGATTCCATGTTGGATATATTAAATTACTGGCTATCAAAATTGGTATTGTGCATATGTGAATGCAGATGATTGGATGGGGGGATCATGTTTGATGGCTTATAAATCTGGCAAATCAAATAGTTTGTGAAAAATAAGACTGTCACACGTCACACCATATTACACAGATCCTACAATGAGTCCATGGAATATAAAGAGATTATGTGGTGGAATTTTTTAATAAATGGCCATCAAAGTTTGTAGTGTGCAATGTGCAAATGCAGACAATTGGATAGGGGCGTCATACTTGAGGGCCTCTAGTTCCTGCAAATCAAAAAGTTTGTGACACTTGCATATCATGCTACTTTTGTACATGGATCCTACTATAAGTCCATAGAATATGAAAAGATTCTGTGGCAGAATTTTGAAATAAATGGCAATGAAATTTGACACTGTGTAATGTGCCAATGCAGACAATTGGATGGGGGGTCATGTTTGAAGACTTTTAATTCCTGCAAATCAAATAGTTTGTGAAAAATAAGACTTGTGCACTATATTACATAGATCCTACTATATGCCAAAGAGTATGAAGAGACTCTGTGGTGGAATTTTGAAATAAATGGCCATTAAATTTGATACTGTGTAATGTGCCAATGCAGACAATTAGATGGGGGGAATCATGTTTGAGGGCTGATGATTCCGGCAAATCAAAGAGTTTGTCAAAAATAATATTTCAATAGCATAACACATGGATCCTAGTATAAAATTTAAAATATGAAAAGATTCCATGGTGGAATTGTAAAATTAATGGCTGTTAAATTTGGTACTGTTTAATGTGTGAATGCAGACAATTGAATGGGGGTCCATACTGGAGGGCCTGTGGTTCCTGCAAATCAAGTAGTTTGTAAGGAGTAACTCTTGCTGACTATAGGTCATGTGTCGTAGTATAAACCCACTGGTTAAGAGGGTAAATACACCTAAGAAGACAAATGAACAGTTTGGTGAAAACATACAATTGAAGCACTGATTACTAAGACCCCACAAGTCAAGTCAAGTCAAGTGTGACTTATGAGGTTTTAGTAATAGGTGCTTCAATTGCTAATGTGTTTCTCACAAAAGCCATCAAATGTTGGTGGGCCGCAGGACCGAGTAAGACAAGTTCAAGCTAACAGCTTGACATTTTATTTTCAATCAAGGCAGTACCAAGTACTTCAGGTGATGCACATTGATTCATAAATTGCCGGTACATTAGGCTGACACATGATGTAAAATATTACAAGTAATATTGTTTGAAGTTCTTTTTGACAAATTATTGGCACAAAACACAGTTATCCATTCAATTTAATTCATGAACAATTCATTCTCACACTGCAAAGTGCCCAATTTGATGGCCATTTATTTAATAATTCCGCCGTGGAATCTTTATTTTCAATGTGCTTGAACAAGAATACATGAAGCATGGAAAGGAGGTGTGATATTTCACAAACTTTTTGACTTGCAGAAATTACAGGCCCTCAAAAATCACCCCCATTCAACTGTCTACATGCGTATATTGCGAGAGTAACAAAATTTGATGGCCATTTCTTTAATAATTCCTCAGTGGAATCTCTATATTCAGTTTTTTTATTATAATAGAAAAGATTTAGTGCGGCAAACAAGGGTTATTTTTCTAAAAGTTTTTGATTTGCTGGAATTACAAACCATGAAACGTGGCCCCACATTCAATCATCTCCTTTCGCACACTGCAACAGTTCTGACATTGACGCCCTTTTTTCATAATTCCATGATAGAATCTCTTCATATTCAGTCGATTTATATTACAGTGCATGTAGTATGGTCAAGAATTGTTATTTTTCACAAACTTTTTGATTTTCAGGAACTAGAGGCCCTCAAGTATGATGCCCCCATCCAATTGTGTGCCTTCACACATTGCACACTACCAAATTTGATGGCCATTTATTGAAAAATTCCACCACAGAACCTCTCCATATTCTATTGGCTTATTGTACGATCCATGAAATATGGTGCGAAGGTCTTATTTTTCACAAACTATTTGATTTGCCGGAATTATAAGCCCTCAAACATGAACCCCCCCATCCAATCATCTGCATTCGAACATGCACAGTACCAATTTTGATAGTCGTTAATTTAATATATCCAACATGGAATCTCTTTCTATTCAGACATCCTGTACTGGAATGCATGCAGTGTTGTATGCAAGTGCTAATTTTCATGAAGTCAATCTAACCATTTAACCATTTGTCTTTGCAGTAACTTCGTTCTTGGCTATGTGCGTATAGCTCCCCTTTTAACAGTCTTTTTGTTGGTTTACATTTAACTCTGGTTACACACAGAACCCTGGCTGTTGAGACAATTAGTGGTTTAATGTTCCAGGCTGTAGTTGTCTTCTTTGGGAGAGACTTAAAGCAACATACCGAGGCTTCAATTTCTTCATGTTCGAACTAGCACACTAGGTTGGGCAATGTTGCTAACCGGATGGATTTAACCCTACAACAACTGCTTTCTTGGCGTTCTTGATAATCTAATTTTCAACGTTTTTTTTGGGGGGGGGGTCTCTGCAAAATCTTTGCCCAGGGGCCCAGACGACCCATAATCCGTTTAGGGCTAGGTCTAGGGTTTGGGGTTAGTGTTCCGGTAAAGGTTAGGGAAACCAGTGACGACTCTCTTAAACCAAAGCTGTTGAACAGATATGAAATTACGTTAAGTCAGTTAAGCGGATGGAATTAACTGAGGACCCCAAAAAATGCAGCCTTCGAAGGCAGCAGCCTGTGCTTTGAGATGCACTTGTTGTTTCTTCTGTCCTGGCCATGTAGGGACAAAATTGTCCCTGCCGAAATGCGCACTGCGCGCACAAAGTTTTTTTTTTTTTTTTTTACCCTTGCAGCCTTGGTTCCAATGTTAAAACCTACAGCAAGAGGCCACAGTTGTCGATCAGCATGGTCCTTGACAGGAAATAGGTTACTGTTATTACAGCCGGGAAAATCACAAGTACGCACCATTCATGGATTCATTCATTTTCTGGTCTGACAATACACTTGACTCTCTTTCTGTAGCTCTCTCAGGCCGTGGCAGTCGACACCCAAGCGTGTTACCTTTGAAACGGGTGATGGCATGCAACGCAGTGATACCGAAGGAGAGAAAAATAGTGCCAAGTGATTGCAAAGTGTGAGTTATTTGCTGGCCATGGTTTTGTTACAGAAATATATTACAAAACCCAAAACCAGTGAAGTTGGCACGTCATGTAAATCGTAGATAAAAACAGAATACAATGATTTGCAAATCCTTTTCAACTTATATTCAATTGAATAAACTGCAAAGACAAGATGTTTAATGTTCAAACTGAGAAACTTTTTTTTTTTTTGCAAATAATCATTAACTTAGAATTTAAAGGCAGCAACACATTGCAAAGAAGTTGGCACAGGGGCCTTTTTACCACTGTGTTACATCGCCTTTCCTTTTAACGACACTCAGTACACTTTTGGGAACTGAGGAGACCCATTTTTGAAGCTTTTCAGGTGGAACTCTTTCCCATTCTTGCTTGATGTACAGCTTAAGTTGTTTTAAACAATCCGGGGTCTCCGTTGTCGTATTTTATGCATCATAATGTGCCACACATTTTCAATGAGAGACAGGTCTGGACTACGGGCAGGCCAGTCTAGTACCCGCACTCTTACTACGGATCCATGCTGTTGTAACACGTGCAGAATGTGGCTTAGCATTGTCTTGCTGAAATAAACAGGGGCATTCATGAAAAAGATGTTGCTTGGATGGCAACATATGTTGCTCCAAAACCTGTATTTATCTTTCAGCATTAATGGTGTCTTCACATATGTGCAAGTTGCCCATGCCTTGGGCACTAATATACCCCTATACCATCACAGATGCTGGCTTTTGAACTTTGCACCTATAAAAGTCCGGATGGTTCTTTTCCTCTTTGGTCCGGAGGACACGATGTCCACAGTTTCCGAAAACAATTTGAAATATGGACTCGTCAGACCACAGAACACTTTTCCACTTTGCATCAGTCCATCTTAGATGAGCTTGGGCCCAGCGAAGCCAACGGCATTTCTGGGTGTTGTTGATAAATGGCTTTCGCTTTGCATTGTAGAGTTTTACCTTGCACTTGCAGATGTAGCGACGAACTGTAGTTTCTAACAGTGGTTTTCTGAAGTGTTCCTGAGCCCCATGTGGTGATGTCCTTTACACACTGATGTCGGTTTTTGATGCAGCACCGCCTGAGGGATCGAAGGTCACTGGCATTCAATATTGGTTTTCGGCCTTGTCGCTTACGTGCAGTGATTTCTCCAGATTCTCGAAACCTTTTGACGATATTACGGACCGTAGATGATGAAATCCCTAAATTTCTTGCAATAGCTCGTTGAGGAATGTTGTTTTTAAACTGTTCGACAATCAGCTCACGCATTTGTTCACTAAGTGGTGACCCTCGCCCCAACCTTAAATGTGAGTGACTGAGCATTTCAGGGAAGCTGGTTTTATACCCAATCATGGCACCCACCTGTTCCCAATCAGCCTGTTCACCTGTGGGATGTTCCAAATAAGTGTTTGATGAGCATTCCTCAACTCTCTCAGTCTTTTTTGTCACTTGTGCCAGCTTTTTTGAAACATGTTGAAGGCATCAAATTCCAAATAAGCTAATATTTGCAAAAAATTACAAAGTTTACCTGTTATAACATTAAGTAACTTGTCTTTGCAGTGTATTCAATTGAATATAGGTTGAAAAGGATTTGCAAATCATTGTATACTGTTTTTATTAACGATTTACACAACGTGCCAACTTCACTGGTTTTGGGTTTTGTACTTTTTAAAACACATGTTGTTTTGGGAAACAAAACTTTTTTTCTTTTTCGTGACCCCCAGCAAATTTTGCTGGAACTACTGACTTCAAAATTTCGGGAGGCCAGAACTTCGCTCACAGGACACATTAATGATAAAAAAAAACACCTCTCACGTACTACACTGCCAAAGAGTATTTCATCCAACTTCATGTCAAAAAATCCTAGAGTCCGAAATGTCAGACTTTTTCCACTTTAGAAGCAATCTTTGTTCAAATTTCAGGAGTCACTGTCGGGACTGAAGTAGCAACGGTTACATTCATCCCTCTCTGCTGATGCGGCCGCATTTTGGGTTTAAAAGCTCATTAAAAATGTGTGTTATATTTTACCGACAGAAAATGTCAAGAGTTAGGGTCAGAACTACCCAGAGAGGAACGGTTCACCCGGAGGTTTACACAAGGGCCTTTTTTGATGTCCGAAGAGGCGAAAGTATAAGGAGGGCAGCAGCGGTGCATGGCATTTATCATGTCACCCTGTTCAGGTACTGCAAGAGGGGGGAAGAGGCAGGAGGGCAGCAGACCAGAGCCCCAGGGTACAGGGCTCACAACAAAGTCTTCACAGAAGAACAGGAGAAGAGACTGCAGACATATATAAAGAGAGCAGCTGATATATATTTTGGCCTGAGTCCTAAAAAGGTTGGAGTAACACTACAGACAGAGCTACACCACTACCGCCATTTGCCTAAGATAGCAAGCACCTTCGCTCCGGATCTGCCCTTGGCTCTGAGCCGGATCAGCTGGAGTCGGCAAAGAGCCGAGGCGGATCCTGAGCGGAGGTTCTTGCAATCTGGGAATTAACCTCTTTTTTATGCTGTTTTAGGAGCAAAAGTTTGCATATGAGCTGGCTGAAAATATTGGCCTCAAAACTCCATGTTCATGGAATAAAAACTAGATGGTAGGGAAGGATTGGCTCACCTCCTTCCTCGAGCGCAACAAAATCCTGTCCATCCGTCGACCTCAAGCCACCAGCACGTCCCGTTCCACCAGCCTCAACAAGACCAACATGACAGCGTTTTTTAAAAACCTAAAGACTGTCCTCACCCGCTATAATTTTGAAGCAAAGGACATCTGGAACATGGATGAAACAGGTAAAAATTTATATTTAGAAAAATTAAATAGCAACAGTGATTTGCAACAGCAATAATTCATTTCATTTATTATTTCAGGTACCAAAATGGTACCACAATCCCCAGTGCCAGCACCAGCTCCATCACCAGCGCCCTCTTCATCACCAGCGCCAGCTCCACCACCAGCGCCTGCTCCCTTAAGACACCACTCAGATTGCAAGCACCTCCGCTCCGGATCTGCCCCGGCTCTGAGCCGGATCAGCTGGAGTCAGCACAGAGCCAGGGCAGATCCAGAGAGGAGGTGCTTGCTATCTGGGCACTAACCTAGCCAGTGCCCATTTGTGCTGCATCCCCGTGAGTCTGCCATTCCTGTAGATGGTGAGAGTTTTTGTCTGTGTCTGTCTTTAAATTTGCATGTTGAGTCTTGCCAAGAATTTTTTTAAATATTATCTATCCAGGTATGCTAGTGGTTCCAGGAACATCTAGTGGCACGCCAATACAGAGGTTCAGCCCAGAAAAGGTTTGTCCATATCCAAAGGCTGGCACGAGGAAAGAAAATAAAGAGGCAGAAAAAGGTGAGCAGAGTGTAGTTTTTAACTCGTCTTGATTCTCTTGCCTGTATGAGAACAAGCTGATTCTGACTATAATCGCACTGAATGTTGCAGGTGAACAGCAACACTGACCGACACCCCAGTAAAATCTGCTTTGGAGGAGGAGAGTCCCCAGAGGGGCCAGAAAAAAACAGTCCTCTTCAAAACTCCCAAAGAAAACGAGGTTTTGTTGAACACACTGCAGCCACAGTTTCTCAGGGCAATGATGAGGAATGTCTTGTTTGTGGGGAGACATTTGCCTTGTCTTTGCCTGGGGAAGTGTGGGTTAGTGTGTACATTTGGAAATAAAAGATTCTGGAGAAACAAGACATGAACCTTCTATTTGCATGATTCAGTTGTTTAATTCAAAAAGGGTCTTTATTTGGTCGCCGAGCTGAAACCAAATTATCATTTACCAGCAGACAGTATTTGTCATATATGACCTCTCGGGGGCTGTTACTTGTGTCAAAAATATGATATAAATAAATGTCATATAAAAAATATATAAATCTATGCCATTGAGTTGGGTCCTTTTTGAATTCTCCGATTAAAATCTAACAATAGACACACCTCCTTGTCTGCTCTTGAGCACCTAGCGGCTGCACCTGGGTTGGTGGCAGACGATTGACTTGGAACAGAAGACGGAGACGTGAAGATGCGAGGGATCGAATTCAGATGTGTGACTTGGCGAAGACGGTTGTGAATGTTTCATTCTAAATATATTTATATTCTTGAGGGCGAATCTTGGCAGGAAATCCGTGCGCGCCTTTGTCTTAACATCGCTCTCTATAAATGATCGTGCGTCCCCATGGGAGAAAAGGGAATGAATACTTCCTGACTTTTTCTGATGGAAAAATGAGCAGGGGCAGGAACCACTCTGTCATGCTTCCCAATATTCTTCCATTATTTTCGCGATGATAGTCCAATTAAAGGGCAGAGGGCTGGAGATCCTTCCGGCACTCGAGGTTAAGCGTAACATCGGTCGACTTAAAGGACGGATTTAATACAGCCCGTGGCAAAATGAATGAAATGAGCTCACGAATAACTACCGAAATATGTCGGCTTGGAGAGCATAGAATTATCTGCGCGTGCACGCGCGCCATCTAGTCTCCATCTCACAGTCAGTAAAATAAATTTTGCCGACAGGTGTGTGTGTGTGTGTGTGTGTGTGTGTGTGTGTGTGTGTGTGTGTGTGTGTGTGTGTGTGTGTGTGTGTGTGCGCGCGCGCTTCAGTGGCGCGTGTGCCAAGGCCGTTGGATTAGTCACGTCATATCTGTTCGCACTGACTGGTCAATTCAACTTTTCATACGACTGATGGAGGAGATATTTGTCCTGCACAATTCTGCAGACTTCCCATTGCTTTGATAGGAGCCGAAAACGAGTCAAGAGCGACGATGGCGTGTCGGAAAGACTCAAACGGATTGAGAGCTATAGTCGTATTCTGTGTTAATTTACTTGGAATCTCCGCGACCAACATGGAGCCCATATACTGGAACTCTTTGAACAAAAGGTATGATATTACGCTGCTATGGTTTTTTTTTTTTTTTTTTTTTTTTTGTGCGAGTATTTCATGGCTGCTCGTAACCCATAGCCTTTGTACGCCTATTCGTCACGAAATAAGAAACTTAATTCGTTTGCGTTAAGTATTAAAAACTTATTTATTCATTTATTTGCGCGTTGGTACTATCGTATTTTAGGTTTAGTGTTCAGTTCATGTTTTATCCTGTTGTGTGCGAACAATTGAACCTGCTCAGGGCGACAGCCAGACAGCTCTTGGAAACCAGTTAGAGCGTGAAGCTGGTTAACAATACCCTGACTGTTTTGCGAATGCCGTCTTGTTGTTTGAGAGTCCGGCTTGAGTTGTCAGTAAGTCATATGACCATAAGAACTCTGTTGTTTGATAAGAATTAGAGTATGATCACCAATTGCCTTCCAGTTATAAGGTTATTATATTAACAGCAGTAGCCTAGAGGTAGTTATATTCTCACTAGTAGGACAATTTCTGAGTCCTGCCCATGGTTCTGAATCTCACATTTTGAGTCCAACGATGGTTTTGCAGATGTTCGTGAGCCACACTTTCCGAGTAAGCCTACTGTGGATGGTTCTGAATCACACATTGTGAGTCCCACTGATGGTTCTAAATCACACACTCTGAGTCCTGTGAATGGTACTGAATCACACATTGCGAGTCTCGCAGATGGTTGTGAATCACATTTTCTGAGTCCTGTGGATGGTTCTGAATTGCACTTTCTGAGTCCAGCACTAGTTTTGAATCACACTTTGTGAGTCCCGAGAAAGGTTCTGAATCACATTCGCTGAGTTCCGCGGATGATTCAGAATCACACCTTGTGAGTCCTGTGCATGGTTCTGAATCACATTTTGAGAGTCCTGCGAATGGTTCTCAATCACACATTCACACATTGTGAGTCCTGCGGATGGTTCTGAATCACATTTTCTGAGTTCTGCAGATGGTTCTGAATCACACCTTCTGAGTCCTGCAGATGATTCTAAATCACACTTTCAGTCCGACGAATGGTTCTGAAGCATGCTTTCTGAGTTTTGTGGATGGTTATGAATCACTCATGAGTCCTGAGTGCCTGAAGCAATTTATATGCGTCCTTCAGAAAAAATGAAAGTATTGCTGTTTTATTTTAGTACCCTAATGTTCTTATGCTTCCCCACTCTCTCCCCCTCTTCAATGGTCTCGCTGTGCTTTCACTTTGATAATTCGGGGGGGGGGGGGGGGGGTGCTTTGGGATGACTGTAGAGGGCATCAGTGACAGACAGTGGGTGAGTGTAAAACTGTTAAAAATATTTGGATTATGGTGTGCAGAGGAAAGTTGTACCACAGTAGGCCATCTCAATCCCTCATTAAATATGAATCTTCCTTTACCCTTAAATAAGTAATGACTTTGTGTATAAGAGTCTAATCAACCAGAATAAGGGTTTCCTATTTTAAAAAATAAAATTAATTTAAAGGATAGAAGTGAATAAACGTGCATAAGAGAGTCTTCAGTTTTTGCCCATGGTGGCTTGTGTTCCTCAGAAGACAGATGAAGATTTAACAAGATAGAATTTTTGGCCTGCAGGTGAATGGAAAATTAAGTTGCCTGACTTGTTCGTCAAATAACTTGATCAATATGCTTTGAAACTGAATAATGCTGAAGATCATATGCTCTTCAAAAAATCTTTGGGGATATTGAAATTGCAAGGTCAATGACAAACTAATGATATACAGCGCCCTCCATAATTATTAGCACCCCTGGTTAAGATGTGTTAAAGGCCTTAAAATAAATTAAATTTTTATTGCTGAAGCATACTCTCACACTAAAAATTGTAGAAAAATGTAACCTTCGATTCAAGTGAATTTTAAGGGGAAAAAAAATCCCTGACGAAAAAATAATTATTTTTCATAAAATCACCTGTTCCACAATTATTGGCACCCCTAACAATTCCAAGGAAATAAATGTAATTGAAGTATTTCTGTCATTTCTACAGAAGTTTACTAAGTTCACTAAACGGTACTGGGACTTCAAATGCTTTGGTCAGATGAGACCAAGATAGAACTTTTTGGCAACAAACACTCTCAGTGGGTCTGGCAGAACACAAAAGATGAGTATGCAGAAAAGAACCTCATGCCTACTGTGAAGTATGGGGGAGGATCGGTGATGTTGTGGGCCTGTTTCTCTTCCAGAGGCCCTGAGAACCTTGTTAGGGTGCATGGCATCATGAACACTTTGAAATACCAGGACATTTTAAATCAAAATCTGGTTGCTTCTGCCTGAAAGCTGAAGATGGGTCATCACTGGGTCTTTCAGCAAGATAATGACCCTAAACATGTGACCAAATCTACACAGAAATGATTCACCAGACACAGAATCAAGCTCCTCGCATGGCCATCTCAGTCCCCAGACCTCACCCCATTGAAAACCTGTGGAGTGAGCTGAAGAGGAGGGTGCAGAGGAGAATACCCAGGTCGCTGGATGATTTAGAGATTGTGCAAGGAGGAATGGTCGAATATCCCTCTTTCTGTATTCTCCCATCTTGTGAAACATTATAGGTGAAGATTAGGTGCTGTTTTGTTGGGAAAGGGGGTTGTACGAAGTATTAATATCAGGGGTGCTAATAATTGTGGCACACATGATTTGATGAAAAAAGAATTATTTCTTAATGTGGGATTTTTTTCCCACTGAATAAATGTACTTGAATTAAAAGTTGGATTTTCCTCTTTTCTTCATTGTGGTCCTACAGTTAGGCCTGGAAATAATTGGACAGTGACACAATTTTCATGAGTTGAGCTCTACATGCCGCCACATTGGATTTGAAATGAAATATCCACAACAGAATTGAAGTGCAGACTCTAACGTTTAATTCAAGGGGTTGAACGAAAAATATCTGATTGAAAATGAAGGAATTGTACACATTTTTATACAGACACTCCACATTTTAGGGGCTCAAAAGTAATTGGACACATAAGCATAACCTACACAAAATGTTTGTTTTTTTCAATATTTTGCTGTGAGTCCTTTGGAGGCCATCACTGCCTGAAGTCTGGAACCCATGGACATCACCAAAAGCTGGGTTTCCTCCTTCTTGATGCTTTGCCAGGCCTTTACAGCAGCAGCCTTCAGTTCTTGTTTGTTTGTGGGTTTGTTTGTAGGAACATTCCACTTCTTTGCTTTAATAAATGCCTGGGTTGCTTTTGCTGTGTGTTTTGGATCATTGTCCATCTATATTGTGAAGCGCCGTCCAATTAACTTTTCTGAATTTGGTTGAATCTGGGCAGAAAGTATATCCCTGTACACTTCAGAATTCATCCGACTACTTTTGTCTGTTGTCACATCATCAAGAAACACGTAACCCAGTGCTTCTGGAAGCCATGCATGCCCATGCCATAACACTGCCTCCACCATGTTTTACAGAAGATGTGGTGTGCTTTGGATCATGTGCTGTTCCCTTTCTTCTCCAAACCTTCTTCTTCCCATCATTCTGGTACAGGTTTATCTTTGTCTCATCTGTCCATAGAACACTGTTCCAGAACTGGGCTGGCTTCTTGAGGTGTGTTTTGGCAAAGTCAATTCTGGCCTTTCTATATTTTATAGGCATGGCATGGCATTCATTATGATGTCGCCAGATGCGACCATGCCTATCAAGGAAGCCTAAACTGTACAAGGACTCATCTGAGAACATTACACGTGACCGCCGATGATTTCCCCAGTTCCTGCATTGTGTACACCATTCGCATCTATTGCCAATGTGGCGGTTGGTCAATGACGGCACTATATGAGGTTGTCTAGCTTGAAGATGGGCATTGTGTAGGCAATTTATAATCATCTGACTGGTCACTTGGATACCAGTAACCTGATGTAATAATAATAATAATAATAATAATACATTTTATTTATAACGCACTTTACATTTGTAAAACAAATCTCAAAGTGCACAAAAAGCAACAAACAAGGTAACTGACAAGTAACTGATAAATCAATAATAAAGAAAAAATAAAATCCAGGAAATAGCAAAAGTAAAAACCAAACATGGGGGTAAAATTAAGCTGTAAAAGCTTTACTAATAGGAAGGTTTTCAGTCCTTTTTTAAAAGCATCCACCATCTGTGGAGCCCTAAGATGGTCAGGAAGGGCGTTCCACAGACGGGGAGCAGTAGTCTCAAAGGCTCTGTCGCCTATGGTTTTAAGCCGAGTCCTGGGCGGGCGCAGACGGTGCATTTGGCCTGACCGGGTTCTGTCTGAGGTATGTGGGGTGAGGAGTTCAGTGAGATAAGTGGGGGCTGCACCATGCACACAGTGGTGGGTGTGGAGGAGGATTTTGTATTGAATGCGGAGGTGGATGGGGAGCCAGTGCAGAGAGTGGAGGATGGGGGTGCTGTGCTCATGTTTACGCACCCTCATCAGGACCCTGGCAGCGCTGTTCTGAACGTATTGGAGCCTTTGGAGACTCTTGCCAGGGATCCCGATGAGGAGTGCGTTACAGTAGTCCAACCTGGAGGAGACAAAGGCATGGACGAGTTTCTCTGCAGCAGAACGGGAGAGAGATGGTCTGAGTTTGGCGATGTTACGGAGGTGAAAAAAGGAAGTTTTGCAAATATGGGTGATGTGGTTGTCAAAGCTAAGATGGGAGTCAAATCTGACCCCCAAATTAGTTACAGAAGGAGAGAGGGAAATGTTGTGACCAAGCAAGGAGACAGAGGAAATAGGGGAGGAGCGGAGCTGGTGAGGGGTGCCGATCTGTATGGCTTCTGTTTTGGAACTGTTCAGCTGCAGGAAGTTTTTACTCATCCATGCCTTGATCTCCTCCAGGCAGGAGTCCAGTTTAGTGATGGAGGAGGGGGATTTGAAGGAGGGCGTGACCTTGAAGTAAAGCTGAGTGTCGTCAGCATAGCAATGGAATTGTATTCCATGCCTGCTGACGACACAGCCGAGGGGGAGCATGTATATGGTGAAGAGGGTTGGACCGAGCACGGAGCCCTGGGGTACCCCACACGTGACAAAGTGGGGGCGAGATTTAACGTCCCCCAGAGCAACATACTCGGTCCTTCCTGTGAGATAAGAACGGAACCACTGGAGGGCGGTACCGGAAATGCCAATGTAGTGTTGAAGGCGGTGGAGGAGGATGTGATGATCAATAGTGTCAAATGCAGCAGAGAGGTCGAGAAGGATAAGGAGGGAAGTAGCACCGGAGTCAGAGGTCATCAAGAGGTCATTGGTGACTCTGATGAGCGCTGACTCTGTGCTGTGGGAGGGACAAAAACCAGATTGAAATTTTTCATATAGGCTGTTAGAGTTGAGGTGGTAGTGAAGTTGACTGGAAATGACTCTTTCTAAAATTTTGGAGATGAAAGGCAGATTGGAGATGGGTCTGTAATTTGACAGGGGTTCAGGGTCAAGAGTGGGTTTTTTGAGGAGGGGCTTGATGATGGCAGTTTTAAGGCTGGCCGGAACAAGGCCGGTATGGAGTGAGAGGTTGATGATTGTGGTTATGAGAGGGCTGATGGAATGACTGTGCGCTTTAAGCAGAGGGGAGGGGATGGGATCAAGGGAGCATGTGGATGGTTTGGAGTTATGGATTATTTTCTCGACCTTCTGCTGCATTGTGGGGGAGAAACGTGATAGGGGTAGTGAGGTAGGTGAAATGTCGTTGAGTGGAAATGTACTGTTGGGATTTGTGAGAGATGATCGGATACTGTCGATTTTGGAGGTGAAGAAGTCAATAAATTTGTTGCACTGAGTGACTGTTTGGTTGTGGTGTGGCAGGGTTTGTGGATTTAGAAAGTGTCTGACAGTAGTGAAGAGTTGTTTAGAGTTACCTGGGTTATTGTTGATAATGCTGGAGTAATATGATGATCTGGCCTTGGACAGTGCTGTGGCGTATGTCCTGCGATGTTCCCGGTAGGCCAACTTATGCACCGTCAGCCCAGATGTAACAAACGCCCGCTCCAGGACTCGGCCAGTCCTTTTCATTTGTCGCAGGTCATGGGTGAACCAGGGAGCAGAACGGGTGAAGGTGACAGTTCGGGTTCTTAGTGGAGCATGGAAATCCAGGATGGACGCCAGGTTGTTGTTATAAAAGTCCATGAGATCACTGACAGATGAGTTTGGGGGAGGAGAAAGGACCTGAAGATGTTGACTGAGAGAGGTGGAGTCAATGTTTCTGATGTTCCTGAAAGAAATTTGACGTTGTGGTTTGGTGGGGGGGGAGGGGAGAGGGATCCTAAAGGAAATTGCCTGGTGGTCAGAGATGCCAATGTCATGGATGTGAATGTCAGAAATAGGGATAGAGTCTGTGATGACAAGGTCCAGTGTGTGTCCTTTAGTGTGGGTGGGACCAGTGATGAGTTGGTGGAGGTTGATGGAGTCCAGGACATGTTTGAATTCGGCAGCCAGGCGGCAGGAGTGAGAGTCCATGTGGATATAGAAGTCACCTAGAATCAGAATATTTGTATGTGAAGTGCAGAGTGAAATAAGGAAATCATGGAATTCAGAGAAGAACAATGAATGCGGTTTTGGTGGACGGTAGATGAGTGCTATTGTTGTGGTAGTGATGTTTTTGCATTTAAAAACCAGATGTTCAAAAGAGCTGACGGTAGGGACAGACAGAATGGAGGTGTGAAAGGTGCTACGGTGCAAAATGGCGAGGCCGCCCCCCCGGCCTGTTGTACGGGCCTTACAGAGATAGTTAAATCCAGGGGGGCAGGCCTCGTTGAGGGCAGAGTATACACCTGGCTGTTGCCAAGTCTCAGTGAGACAAAGAATGTCTATCCCTCTCTCACTGATGTGGTCGTGGATGAGTCCAGATTTATTCGTAAGTGATTGGATGTTTAATAATTCCAGTGTGGAGTGGTTTATGGAGTCCAGTTTATTGAGAGGGCGGAGGGCGCTGTGATCCACTCCGGGTTTTCTGATCGACCGGATTTTCGGGCTCCAGTATTTTGATGATGACTGGTCGGCGCTCTGATGACGGCATCGATGTGCGTCGGTGCGTACTACAGACCAGAAGGAAGCGATGGAGTGCTGTTGGTCACCGTGGTCGCCGCGTTTGGATATTACAAGCCGCTGTCCAGATCCTCGGTGGACATATCGGGGTTGGCGTGGTAATCCAAGCTGACCCGATAGAGCAGCGCTGTAGTGGAGGCTCCGAGGCGGCGCAGAGATGTCAATCATGTTGGCCGGAGCCCGGGTGTTAGCCGTTAGCCAGGATCCAGGGTAGCGATGGTGAACAACAGTCGCATAGACCAGGATGGTGCAGAGCCAGAGGAACCACGGTCGGCGTGCAGACATCCGTTTCAGGACAGTGGACATGGAGACGTGGTTGGCCAAAACAACAGAGCCGGGCAGTTGACAGCTAGCGCCGTCGTAGCACCGCCGTTTCAGCCAGGGGTGAATCCGGCTAGCCAGACGCCGTGAAAGACGAGCCTCGAGTGGATTCCAAGAGTTCGGTGAGATGATAACCGAAACTAAACTAAACTAAACTAAAATAACCAAAACTCTGGCGGAGGTTCGGTAAAGTTGGTAGGGTAAAGGGGAGAGTTATTACGGAGAAGCGGCGAACAATCAACGCCAGCGTCCTCTCCAGCGTATTGAGGATTACCCTCTAAAACCTAATGTCAATGCGCAATGCACTGCGCTACTGCGTCTCCCTTCATCATGGCAGGCCTTGTTTTCTTGAACAGACTACACTGATGTAGGTTTGCAGCAAACTGATTTGCTGTTTGAGTGTGATTTCTGAGAGCCTGGGTAAGAATCAAGCTATCCTGAGCTCTTGTTGTTGACTGAGGATACCCTGAACAGCGTCGATCATCAACAATATGGGTTTGCTGATACCTTTTTCATAATCTGCTAATCACAGACTGGGAAACATTGAAGCAATTGACAACCTCAGACTTAAAGCTGCCAGTTTCAAGCATACCAATATCTCTAAGACGCTCAGCACATTGGAGACGTTGCATCATGAAAAAAAAAATCAAAAGATCTATCCGATGAACAAAATCAACAAAGGATTACAGTCAGAAGCTATCAGAATGAACAAAGTCTTGATACAAGAGAGTAGATAACCTTTCTCTGAAGTGTCAAATTTGAATGTGCACCCCGGCCACATGTTCAGCATTTCCACGTGCTGCACGTGTGCACTATTGGTTGCATTTTGGTCCTCTGTTTTAGAGCAGTTCATGTTTTCTTCATTGAAGTCGGTTATTGTATCCCAAACATAATCATTATTTTGTTATTTACCTTGAAATTCCAATATCCCACTCTGAAGAGTATATTTAGAATGTGTACAATTACACAAGCGTTTTGGATTTTTGCTGAACTTGAGCAGTAAGCAAAATGATTATCTTCATGGGAAACCTGAAAGCTAGCCGTTTACATTGCTCAATATGTGACAGATAGATAAATTTTAATTTTATCAAGTTCTTGAAATGTCAATCGTGGCATAAATGCTTGTGGGGAATCAAGGATATTTTCTGCACATCAAGAGAGGAGAGGTTATTGTGACTTTATTATTTTTTTATGACATAGAATCCTATTATTTACTGAGCCGGAGTTCTGCTTCCTGGTAATAATAATGTACTTGTCACAGCCGAACCTGTAGCCGAACCCATTTACACTTCCTCCATTAACACTAACCCTTACCAATTCACAACTTTCATGCATACCCCCAGCCATTCACACTTTCCGCATTAAGCTTAACCCTAACCCATTCACACTTTCCCATTAACCCAAACCCTAACCCATTCACACTTCCTCCATTAAACCAAATGCTAACCGACTCACAATACCCCCATTAACTCTGACCCTTACCAATTCATTACTTCCCCCATTAATCCAAACCATAAACTGTTCACACTTTCTACATTCAGATAAACCCTAACCCATTCACACCTGCCCCATTAACCCAACCCTAACCCATTCAAACTTCATCCATTAACCCAAACCTTTAGCCATTCACACTTCCTCCATTATCCCAAACCTTAACCCATTCACACTTTCTTCATTAACCCTAACCCTAACCAGCTAACTGTTTTGCCCATGCCTGGGACAATCGGACACCAGAGCCCCACTCCGCGTCTTTGCCACACCTCGCCCTGCCCCAAATCACACATGCGCCCTATTCCCCAGATAAAGACACAAGATACATTCTTTCACGTTATAACTTTATCTGTAGCATTACAGTTAATGTTACATAACACATATTAACTTATAACAAGGCACATAACTTTTTTGGTGTGGTTCGCAAGGGGGGACCTGGAGATGCTCCCTGGTGCTCACTCTTTACACAGCGCCCATCCTAAAAGCAAACACTAGCTACCCATTACGAGGCTGTAGCTAACGTTACTTGGCTAACACTAAAAGTAGCCTAGACCTTACTGCTCAATGTGTATAGACTGCACTTTCTGTGTATGTACAGCATTCACACAGAAAGAGAGACAAGAAGCTAGCTTACCAGTCAAAGAGAAACTCAGCTACAAGTGCCTGTGTCTTCAGTTCTCTCCAGCGGTCGAATGCTTCTCTGCCAAGGGATACTTGATTTGCATTTGCAATTTTTACATATTCGTGTCTATCACGCATACTTTCAATGAAGGTTTTTGTCTGGGTGCAGTTGGAGGTCAGAGAACTGGCTGCTCATTCGGCTGGGCCATGACTCCGTCCGAACGCCTAGCTTTCTAGCTATTGCTAGCTACGTTTCTACAGCCAAAGTAGGGCACACTGGAATGCACGCGCAGAACAGCGTACACGTTGATTTGGCGGTTTGACTGACAGACGGGCCATCCAATAAGAGTTGTCTGAAACAAATTTGATTGGTAGCCTAATTTTGGCCCATGCTCCTTACACAGATGACCAAATTTCGTCATTGATATGTCAAATCACTTACAGTGCCCTCCATAATTATTGGCACCCCTGGTTACGATGTGTTCTTTAGCTTCTAATAAATTCAGTTTTTTTCAAAATAATATAGGACCGCAATGAAAAAAAGAGGAAAGTCCGACCTTTAATTCAAGTGCCGTTATTCAGTGGGAAAAAAACCCCACATTAAGAAATAATTCTTTTACATCAAATCATGTGTGCCACAATTATGAGCACCCCTGATGTTAATACATTTTAAACCCCCCCTTTTGCCAACAAAACAGCACCTAATATTCTCCTATAATGTTTCATAAGATGGGAGAATACAGAAAGAGGGATCTTCGACCATTCCTCTTCGCAAAATCTCTCTAAATCATCCAGCAACCTGGGTCCACTGCACTCTCCTCTTCAGCTCTCTCCACAGGTTTTCAATGGGGTTGAGGTCTGGGGACTGAGATGGTCATGGGAGGAGCTTGATTGTGTGTCTGATGAACCATTCCTATGTAGATTTGGCCACATGTTCAGGGTCATTGTCTTGCTTTCGGGCAGGGGCCACCAGATTTTGATTTAAAATGTCCTGGTATTTCAAAGCGTTCATGATGCCATACACCCTAACAAGGTTCCCAGGGCCTCTGAAAGAGAAACAGGCCCACAGCATCACCGATCCTCCCCCATACTTCACAGGGGGCATGAGGTGCTTTTCTGCATACTCATCCTTTGTGTTCCGCCAGACCCACTTAGAGTGCTTGTTGCCAAAAGGCTCTATCTTGGTCTCATCTGACCAAAGCACACAGTCCCAGTTGAAGTCCCAGTACTACTTAGCGAACTCCAGACGTTTGCGTTTACGATTTTGAGTGAGAAAAGGTTTTTTCCGTGCATGCCTCCCAAACAGCTCGTTGGCATGTGGATAGTGCCTGATAGTTGTTTTGGAGACTTTGTGACCTCAAGATGTGACCATTTGTTGCAATTCTTTAACTCTTTAGCTTTGGAGAACTTTCTATTTCTCTTACCATCCTCCTCACTGTACGTGGCGGCAAAAAAACCTTGCGTCCTCGTCCAGGCTTGTTTACCACTGTTCCAGTTGTTTTAAACTTCTTAATGATTCCTCTGACAGTAGATATGAGCAGGCGCAGACCAGTGGCTATTTTCTTGTAGCCATTGCCTGACTTGTGAAGGTCGACACACATCTGCCTTACTTGAATGGTGTATTCCTTTGTCTTTCCCATGTTGAAGAGTGGATAAGAGAAATGGCCTCTGTGTCACGTCATATTTATACCCCAGGGAAACAGGAAGTGATGATTTACTAATTAAATGCTCCTAGATACTCTGATCAACTTTGTAAACTCCTGTAGAAATGACAGAAATACTTCAATTACATTTATTTCCTAGGAATTGTTAGGGGTGCCAATGATTGTGGAACAGGTGATTTTATGAAAAAAAAATTATTTCTTCGTCAGGGATTTCTTTTTTCCCCTTAAAATTCTTTTGAGTTGAAGGTTACATTTTTCGGTAACACTTTATATTGAGTACACATTATTAAGCATTAGTTAAGCATTAATAAATTTAAAGTTTGAAAATGCAATAATTAAGCATGTTATTGATGAGCTTACTAATGAAGAGAAAAAAATAACTGATTATAAGGTACTTACCAACGAGTATTCATGTTAAAAACATGATTTATAAATTATGAATTCAGTATTTACCAATCCACAACTAACATCCTTATTAATGATGAGTTGAGTAAGACATTTACAACTGTTTATAAACTACATACTAATGAGTATTAAGATGACAACAATGCTTTATACATGATGAATTCAGTTTTTATCAATGCTTAACTAACACTTAGTAATGTGTACTCATTATAAAGTGTTACCCATTTTTCTACAATTTTCAGTGTAAGAGTATGCTTCTGCAATAAAAATTGAATTTATTTTTAGGCTTTTAACACATCTTAACCAGGGGTGCCAATAATTATTGAGGGCGCTGTATGTTATCGATTACTGTCTAATACTCACCAGATGTACTCAGATTTTTATAATTTTGCCAAAAAATGAACCACCTGGGATGGTACCTTTTAAGCTCGATTTATGGTTCGGCCTCGAACCGACATCGTCGCGACACAGAGCCTCTGCGGCGACGTGAACCCCCACCGCAGGGCCTCTGCATCACCTGCCGTGCACCTTGAAAATTTTCTAACTGCACGTCAAAGCGACGCAGACTGCAAGGGCACTGATTGGTCCACTTTACTACATCACATTGGGCGCTTCGTTTTTCCGGTTTGTTCCTTCTGCTAGGAGCGTAAACACTCAACCAACGAGTCTCACGTGATTTCATGACAGGTCCTTCAGAAACCTAACACCACCTAGTGGTTTGGCGGTGAATTGCTCCGTGGCACAGCACTATGCAAATGACCTCAACGCAGAAGTTCGAAAGGTTTACGATGGCATAGAGGCGACAGCGTGCCCTTTGCGTGGAGTAGACGCAGAACCATAAATCCAGCTTTACTGGCTGGAATGACGTTATCAGTTATCAGTGTGCAAACAGTAAAAACACTTAAAGCAATTCTTACCTTTCTGGCATTTTTACACTTTTCTTTGGTAATCTTAAAATGCTCCTAATAAGCGTATGGCACACTAAAATGTAAAAGAAATCCACCAGGTGTTGAAACACATCAATATTCAATTCTCATATGTTTCTGATATAAGTCTGACCAATCATTTTCTTCAGTCCGAATAAAATGATTCGCAGAGCTTCCTGTCTGTCATCCGTCGCCGCGTCCCTTCAAGTTGCCAACCGCTGTCACCTCTTGCGAGTCCCGCGCCTCTCTGGCAGAGCAGCAGAGTGGTAGAGATACAACAGGTACTCAGCATAGTTAGCCTGCAAATAAAATAGCTGCAACTGCTCCTAATTTAATGACTAACGTTACTGGGACAATTCTGGTGAGGTAAGATGTTATGTCAGCAGTTTTGCAAGAAAATATACATAAATTCTGCTGAAAAACTTCGCATCTGAATGTAAACAAAAAGACACTGAAATGCTGTAATTACTATAATAACGTTATTGGTAGTTCGTCAGACGTTACGAGGGCATTTCATTGTATACCACCTATAGAATTGAATATTATGTTATTACTGTTGGTTATTTTTCACCAACCGGTGCCTCTGAATCTGACTCCACTGCCCCGTTGCTTTCACACCGGACGCGAAGAAATTTTTCATACAACACATTACATTCAAAGTCAATGCAAAGACGCGAATCTCGCATGTAACGTCGTAACGTCTGACGAACTACCAATAACGTTATTATAGTAATTACAGTATTTCAGCTTCATTCGCGCTGCTCACTTTCTCACCGCACGAGTCGGGGAGGAGGGGAGCCTCAGAGGTCCGGCAGGGGGAAGAGGGTGGGACTTCGGTGGGAGGCGGAGTTGTTCATGTTCAAATTTTTACAAACTGCTGTGCCACATGCCAGAAAGGTAAGAATTGCTTTAACTGTCAATCCATAAAATATGCTCTCCTGGCGGGTGAGACTTGGAGTGCTTGTTCGCTATCCGTGGTGCTTAACACTATGGCAACAGTCAACAATATATCACAACGTTAACATATACCATTGCCACATTTATCAGCACCAGAAATTAAATGCCAAATTTTCTTGACTGGATGCATGCTTGACGTTTTTGCACACCCGAACATTTCTCTGGCTATTCAAACGTTAGGGTATGCCTTAAAAGTGCTGATTTCATTTTGTGGAAGCTGAATACAGAATTCTATACCTTCCCCTTATACAAGAAATTCGCAAGTCATGTCATCTCATAATTAGCAGATCAGCTATAAAATGTACATGACGTTGAACTTTGTTTCACTCTCATCTGTTTCCTTCCTCTGGGACTCTTGTATTTTCTGGGTGCAGATGGAGTTCAGCCGCATCATTGTACCTATAGCATCACTCCTGTGTACTGATGCCGCTCACTAGCAGTGTGTCGTTCACATTTCTTCTTGTCCAGCGTTTCCGGCCCACTCAAAACTTCTAGCTAATAAAGGCTCAATTACAAATACTGTGTCTGTTTATGCACTGCTTTCATCCAAGCTTAACGCATGCATAAATAAGATACTTAATATTCTGTATATTATCATAAAAGTTGCTGAAAAGTTACAACATCAAGTATGTACATCTGCCGTTGTTTTAATAATTAAGAGGGTGCCTGCAATGGTTAATAAATGATTAGCTCTGCAGTTTTTGGGCTGAATTTATACCGTGCTGAAAGTGCGCACATAGACGGAGTCAATGTAACTTAGATGGTTACGTAGCCAGCATGAAGCAGCAAACACAGTGAATCGGTGTACTTTGTAAAATATTCAAAGTAATGGAAATATGCAACTCAGTTTAGGTACGACTTGAACATTTTAATGTGAAAAGGCAAAGCAAGTGTAAGCTCCATGCACGATTATAGGATTGTTGTGATTCTGCTTTCTGCTTGTCATGTTTAAGTTCTGTGCCTGGCTCTGCCATGTATGTTTTTGTGTTTAGTGACCACTGCCTGCCTTTTGACAATTCTTAGGATTGTGTATTGTGTTTTCGGTAATTTAGATTTCATGTTTTATTATTTTTTCATGCCTCAGTTTTCATGCAATGTTTTCATTTCCATGCTTTGCACTTTGTCTACCCTGTCTTGTCTTGTGTAGGTCTTGCATAGGTCCCTAGTCTTGTGTGCCGCTCATTCGGGTGATTTATTGGTTTCTGGGTTTTCAATCTTCCTTCATTGTCTCGTGTGCTTCCTTCCTCTCTCTTTTACTATCTACTAACCATACTAACAGTTTGTTGTTTTCGATAATTACTAACCCTCATTAGCATTGTATATTTTTACTAACTTACTAACATGCAGTCGGGATTGTATAGCTGCACATACTAATTGACTAACGATCTCTCAGCAGTCGCTCAATTCTAATCTCCGCCTCCTTGCCTATCCCTAATTATCTCTGCTGCAGTTTTCCACTTATGTCTCATGCTTTCCTTTTCTTTAGACTATGCACTTTTAGTACTCCTTAACCGGAGCTGTTGTTTGTTCATAGAATTGTCTTGTGATCCCTGTCTGCGTTTTGGCATTTGTCAAATTCATGTACTTAGATTATTCCTCATGTGTCACTCCTGATATTTGTACCATTGATTGCACCTGTTCTCCTTGGTCATGTGTTTCCCCCGGATGTGTATATAAGATGTCTGTTTGGTTCACTTTCTTGTCAAATCGTTCTCCCTAGTTTTCTTGTGCCACGTTTCTCGCCTTGATTTCTCAGTGTTTATCTTTCTGACTGGATTGCCCGACATTTGATTTTTGCCTTGGTGATTTTGGATTACTGTTGCATCTGTGTGTTTTGACCATTTTTCTGCCCGACTACGAGATCTCTGTTTGCTGCCCTGGTAACAATTAGGATTATGTCCTGTGGATTCTGGCTTGTCTCTCTGATAGTACAATTCCTGTGTACCAGACCCATTTCTGTCCGACTACGATTACTGTGATTGCTGCCCTGGTTTTTGATACTATTTTTGCCCAACTGGATTTCGAATTTTGGATTGTGGACTTTGTACTGTTGTTTTTCGCCCTGCGGGGGTCACCCCCCTTTACCAATAAAACAAGCTCTACTGCATTTCCTGGTTCTCGCATCTGGTTCCTGATCGCAACACAACATTACGATCTGACCGGTATGGAACCAGCGAGCTCCAAGCCTCTTCAGGCTGCAGTAGAAGAGCAGGGCGCCCAGTTGGAGATGCAGCAACGGCAGCTACAGGCTTTGATGCAACACATGCAGGTTATGAGCAATCAGATAGCGGATATTGCTCACTCGCTGAGGAGTCCACCGATCATCCAGACACCCCAGCCTCCGGTCGTCTCCATGCCTGCACCCACTCCAGCCCCTGCACCACCCGCTCCACTCCACGAGCCACGCCTACCTCCCCCGGAGAAGTACGATGGCGATCCAGGGTCCTGCCGGTCATTCCTCACTCAGTGCAAGCTGATATTCAACCTAAACCCTCTACTTTTCCATCCGAGCAAGCTCGAGTGGAGTATGTGATTACACAGTTGACCAGCAGAGCGAAGCAGTGGGCTACGGCTACCTGGGAAGCGGGATTACCCTGTGTACGGTCGTTCGACAGCTTCGAGGATGAGATGAAAAGGGTGTTCGACCGTTCCAGACACGGGCACGAGGCCAGGAGGGAGATACTCCAAATTCGCCAGGGAGGTCGCACAGTGTCCGATTACGCCATCGACTTCCAAACCCTGGCTACCAACAGCGGATGGCATGAGAGGGCACTCTACGACGCATTCATCGCTGGTCTTTCCGAAAGGATTAAAGATTAATTGCTTCCATGTGACCTACCTGAGAGCCTAGAGAGTGTCATTAATATAGCCATTCGTATCGACTCCCGGCTGGAGGAAAAGAGGCGATCTACGTTCCGGTCTGACACCATTACCACTGCTCTCCAACCCTGTCAAACCACCCCCTGAGGCTGAACCCATGCAAGTCCGGCGAGCGAGGGTTTCCAATGAGGAGAGGGAACGCAGACATCGGGAACGCAGATGCTTTTACTGTGGCCACGGGGGACACTTCATCTCACGGTGTCCAGAGAAGAGGCGACGCCCACTAACAAGGAGAGGAGCGGTAGTGGGCGTTAGTCCTGTAGGTCACTCCACTAGGAACCGGACCTGCTTTCCTGTTTCCCTGGAGTGGGCTGGGGGTGGAAGGAAGACCACTGCCCTGATAGACTCCGGCGCTGAGGAGAACTTGATTGACGTTGATCTAGCCCAGAAGTGGGGCATTCCTGTGGAAACGGTCTTTCCGGATCGAGCGGTCAATTTCCTCAGCGGCCAGAAAATTGGTGAGGTCTCTCAAGTTACCAGCCCTATCAAGCTTCGCATTTCCGGTAACCACCATGAATACATCAAGCTGTTCCTGATCAAGTCTCCCCATGCCCCAGTTGTCCTCGGCCATCCCTGGATGGCGAAACATGTGCCCGTGATAGACTGGGGTAAGCACGAGATCAAGGAGTGGAGTCCCAGCTGTGCCCAGACATGCCTCAGCGACGCCCAGAATTATGTCACGCCTGCTACCATAGATGAGATCCCGAACCTGGAGAAGGTTCCCATAGAATATCACGATCTCAAGTAAGTATTTTCCAAGTCTCGGGCTACCAGTCTCTCTCCACACCAACCTTACGACTGCGCAATCGAGCTCAGGCCGGCAACCATGCCACCTAGGGGGCACCTTTTCTCCCTGTCACGCCCCGAGACTCAAGCTATGGAAAAATATCTCTCGGAATCACTCGCTGCTGAAGTCATTCGCCCGTCCTCATCGCCAGCCGGGGCAGAGTTCTTCTTTGTGGGGAAAAAGGATGGCTCTCTCCGCCCCTGTATTGACAGGTTCCTGATCGCAACACAAGAAGAATGTCACCTTCAATTGTTGACCGAATATACACCCGTTATCCAACGTTAGTCAACTATCTACTGCCTTTACCAGTTTTTTGTTTATTCTGCAGCATTACATGAAGGCTAGGTGTAACCGAGTCGCTAGATAACAAAGTCATTCATCAAATACAATAAATGAAAACATTCATGTTGTTACGCCTGCTCACTTTACCAACTCGGCAATTACCTTTGACTGCACTGAATCACTGAAGACTCCAATGCTCTACACTTAGGTACTCACATCCAAAGCTGTGCTATGAAAACTTGCTGAAAGGCAAGGTCCCTCATTGGTGTTAATTTTTTTCGCTGCCGTGGAGAAAGACATCAATGATTTCAGGAACAGTATGACACAAATTTTCTGTCATTTGCTGTCTACTTCCCACGGTTATGTATCTAGCTAGCTTCTGCGATTGTGGTTGCATGAAATGGCACATGAACATAATGGAGGTTTCTGGATTTGGGCCAGGTTACGGTCCGGTAGCCTCCGGAATCGAGTCGGTCAAAAATAAGTTTCTGATCAATAAAATTTCACTGAATTTAAATTGAAATATTAAAGATTGTGTTGATATAGTTTTTAATGGTGTCTGATCAGTATTTGGTGTAAATTAAAGGCCTACACCTTGAAAACGAGCATATGCTTCCAACCATTCATCGAAACGTATAATGTGCACAGATCTTAAAAATTCAAGGACGAGAATATAAAGGTAGTTTCCAGCTACTCAGTGCTCAAGTAGTACTGGGCAATACCCCAGCAAAAGCCGACGAGATGCAAGTTTTCTGGGACAAGTCTAAGATCAGGCAGGTCTGCGCGGAAACAGCATTCGGGCAAAAAATAACCAATGTGGACCATGCTGATTTTCCCCTACTTTGATGGATTTGATGTCTTGCTAATTTGGGTGAAAGCTGAATAAACTTCAAAAGCTAATGATTTATGAAGACACTTCAGCTAAGCCGAAATCTGGCTGTGTTGCGTGTTTAACTGTCTTACCTTGCAGTTGATAATCCTTTATGGTCTCTTGGTAGTCATATTATCCACATCTATTTAAAAAAAATTGGATGGGAAATTCCTTGTACCCGTCTCTTCATTTTCTCTTTTTCTTTTCTCCTGTCTTCTCCATGCTCCTGATTTTTAGTGGCTGGCCATTTTGGCCGTTCAAACTCACAAGAGGAGGGTGGGGGTTAGCAAATAGAACTTTTGAATTTATACAGTGTAATAGGCCAAACCATTTTTGTTTGGCGGGGAAAGTAAAAATGTTTTCAACCACTATGTCAAGGAAAATTTGGGAAATTAAAAAAAACAAAATTTGATGAGACACAAATACTACGTATTTTTTTAAATTATATTAGCAGATGTTTTAACAGTCAGAAGGCCCAGTCCGGGACAGGCCCTGGACAACTGACTTGGTTGTGTCCTAACCCATTCACGTTTGCTGCATTAATCCAAACCCTAACCAATTCCTGCATTAACCCCAGTTGAAAGGATAAGGCGAAAGGAACAGAGAGAGGTGAAAGATTAAGGACTGTAAATTGAAGCAGCATAATCACAGACTCCTCCTCTGCTGTGCTGCACTGGAAAGTATAATCTCTCCCCTCCTCTGCTTCACCTCTCTGAGCTCTTCATATGGAAATGAATAAATCTGGCTGTTATTTTCATTGTAAAGAGTTCAGCTTGGGCTAACATTTTTCTCCTGCTCATATTTACTTCTCTTCCTCCCCTGTCACCTGCCCCTCCACTACCCTCTCTCTGGTTCATCCCCTCCCTCCTGCCCCTCCCCTACCCTGCCCCTCCAATCTTCTGCCCCTTTCCTCTCCTGCATCTCTCCTCTCTCTGGCTCCTCCCCTCCCTCCTGCCCCTCCCCTACCTTGCCCCTCTTCTCTCCTGCCCTGTCCATCACCTCCCTTCATCTCTCAGCCAAGTCAAGCCTCTCTCCCGTCAGCCCATAGCCAGTCCCTCTCTCTACAGCCCCCATACTTTAACACTAATGACCTAAAGCGCTTTACATCTCTCTGCTCTGCTCTAAAATCAGTCCTTCTGCCTTAAATCATCTGAAATGTCCGCCACGGCTCAGAGCTCCAGCTCACCTCTTGAGATCCTCTCGGATGCACTAACTATGCTGCTTTATAAAGTGTGCTCGAACACGTGAAGTCCACTGAGATTGTTCTCCCTCTCTCTCAGGCAGAGCGTGAAGGGTGATAGTGACTGTGCCATTAACCTTTGGTCTCCTTCACGCCTCTTGCTTTGAGCAGCATACTGTCCCCTCTGTTTACACAGTGACAATGTCGGTTTTCCTCCAGTCTCACTGTGATGACCTGATCTTTCCCTCGTCTGTCACACAGTGATGGTCTCATCTACCCTCCAATCTCAATGTTGAGCACTAGGCCGTTTCTCAAATCCGAGGGCTGGATTTCTAGGGCGCTATATCATTGCCTGTTCCTTTGTGTAGATGCCTTTGATAACAGCTAAGAAGTGTGGCCTTCATCTTCCTGATATCAGACAGAATTGTCAACTAGTTTATACTGTATTTTCATGTTGAGAATATTGTCTGATATGAGGCGAAATGAAGGCTGTATTTCTCAGCTGTATTCAAAGGCGCCTTCACAATGGAGCAATGACGCAGCAGCCTATGCTTTGAAAAACAGCCCTTCTCTCTTCCCAGCCTGTCCTGCAGTGATGGCCTCATTTGGCCCCCTAGTGTATCGTAATGATGACCTTCTCTCTCTACTGTCCCAAAGTCATGACCTTATCTCTTCCTCTACGGTCACATAGTGGTGACCTCACCTCTCCCCCTAGTGTCTCATAATGATGACCTTATCTCTCTCTACTGCCTCACAGTCGTGACCTTATCTCTCCCTCTACTGTCTCATAGTGATCACCTTATCTCTCCCTCTATTCACACATAGAGATGACCTCATCTTTCCCTCCAGTGTCTTACTAGCTGTTTTCGAAATCGTCCACCCTCGTCCGACCCTACCGGGCCGTGCCAGAGGCCTTTGACATTTCCCGCACTAAATTCCATGACATGATCCGCCGGGTCAGTAAGGGCATTCAGGGGATTTTCAAGAGGCTCATCCGCCTCCCCACCCCCCTCGAAGAGCTGGAGGAGATTGGAGCCGGGTTCCAGCAGCAGTCTGGTTCCCCAGCCTTTGTGCGGGTGGCAGGAAGCATTGATGGCTGCCATGTCCGCATTATTCCTCTCGGGCGGTTTGCAGTGGACTATTACAACAGGAAGCTGTTCTACTCAGTCCAGTTCCAGGCCATCTGCGACCACAAGGGTTGCTTTCTGGATGTGGTGGTGGGCTTCCCTGGCTGCATCCACGATGCCCGGGTCCTGAGGTGCAGCCCCTTCTATATTCAACGGCTGTACCCATCTCCTGGGTGGTGTCTGCTGAGCAATGGCGGATACCCGTGCTTGGCAGAGCCCATCTGCCTGATGATGCCATTCCGGGAGCCTGTCCCAAATCCTGTGGAGGGCAGGTACAACACCGGGCTGTCCAGGGCATGGTGAGTGTTGTAGAGGGCATTTGGAGTTCTCAAGACCAGGTCGCGCTCCATTTTCCTGAAGGCACTGGAGGCAAAGGTGGAGTTTGTGCCTGAGGTCATCTGTGCCTGCCTTTTCCGGCACAACGTCTGCCTCAGGAACGGGGACGTCTTGGAGCCTGAGGTCGATGACGGGGATGATGGCGATGATGGGGATGATGTTGAAGCCCACGCGCCACTCCAGCGGTTCGGGGACACCCTCAGGGGCAGCACTGGTGTTTGCTCCTGATGTTCCCCTTGCAGTACTGCAAGTACATGATTAGTGTTAGTTTTTGTTTAGTTTATTTTTTTTTTAGTTTGTGTTACTCTGCCTAGGGAGTTCTTTGTTCCTGATTTATCTCAATTGTTAAGAGTGATTCACCCCTGGTGTACATAGTTGTATTATAGTTCTTTTAGTATGCCTTTTAAAAATCCAACCCTTTGTCCAAGTCGTAAGAGGTGTAAACAGGTAAAGTACATGACTGCCAGGCAGGGAGAAGTTTAGTTGGTGGTTTAACCACCTGGGCCAATACCGTAACCATGAAGGCCTGTCTTGATCTACCTGGAAATGCACTGGCTAACGGGGCTCTGGTAAAACTATGTGGACCAATCACCTGCTTAGTGGATAAGTTATGATTACAGAAACATTGCTGGAAGACCTATGGCTAAGTGTGGAAGTAGAAGGTCTCTCCTTTAAACATGGTGCTGGACAATGAAAGCTAAAAAGAAGTTGCTCAACTCATGTATGATCGTTGCCACCTGAAAAAGAGGTGTTTTTAGTGAAGTTAGTCAACTGGTTGATATTTGACTATTTCATGTTCCCTTGCAATATTTAGTACATTTCTGCAGAGCAAAAACCACACGCAACACCTTCCATTATTATTTAGGTTCTCTCAGGCAATGCAATTTGTGTGCGTATTCCATGGTACTTGACAGTTTTTTCTCTCATGCTAGGTTGTTATGCATCATCAGACTAAAGAAATGTAAAAGTATATGAAAATCCACAATGCAATAAACCAGCTGATCACAACTCTAATATCACTTGTTGTCTCTCACATTTTCATGGTCTCTTGAAAATCAACAACGCTGCCTTTTTCCCTCAACTTTATTAACTTTTTCCCAATTCAGAACAGAATTATGCAAAGAGCATTTTTTGTTAACATTTTGATTAAGCTCACGATCCCCATCATCATCTTGTTTCTTTTGTGTTGACTGTGTGAGAGCTGCTGAAGGTGGTTGTCAAGAGCAGCGGCCAAATATTAAAAAGGCAAACCTCACAGCGTGAAGAGAGACTAAAAACAGATAGAAATAACGATGCTTGCGTTACCAATGGACCAGACGCCGTCCATGGTAGAAAACAAGCGAGCTCAAGGAAAACAACAGAAAAGGGAAATAAATCAAAGATTCCCTTACTCACTCTCACTGATCCTGTTATGCAGCTAAGTCCCTAACAATAATCTCTCAAGAGACCTTACCAACTAAAGCGCCAAAGATGCACTGACACTCTAGCAAGCAACGCAAGGCGAAACTGGAGCTTAAATAGAGTCCAGGCAACACCCCCAAATACTGCCAGCTGGCCCATGAATCCGATTGGAAGCAAAACGATCATCCCGGATGAGAGTAACAAACAGAGCTCTCAAAGCTCCCAAACCATGTCAGACTGTTGTGCATATGATTTTTCAACTTATTTTATATTTCTGTTTGAGGTTCTCCCATTTCTGTTTTATCCACCCTGGCTCCATCTTGCCCTCCAGGCCATGCTCCTTTATGAACATTCTATACAAACATAAGATTGGTGACATTGACATAACTGAATATAAGCATTTACTAACGTTGCAATACTCAGAGAAAATTATTTACATACTGAAATCCTCTGACCGCGCACTGAGCCCCCCTGTGAAGAGCGCCTCATTGCTGGCTCTCCAGGAGATGAGGCGCCCTCTATCTTCATCTGCCCTGATAAGAAATGAACAAACGAGCAAGATGTGCATCGTTGGATCCAACATTTTACAAGGATTAATCATCGAAAGTCCTCACTTATACGCCAGTAACAACTGCGGTGTTATAAGCCCATTTTAGCTACTTTGGCTAATGGCCCGATTTATGTATGCTGATGCTGACAGTATATAACCAGGCGGAAACGTTCTTTACAACTCTGAAATAATACATTCAATACACTTTCAGCTGGATATTATTTTACCACATGTAACCCATATTACAAGATTAAACATTTTACTCACATTTGTATTGACGCTACTTCTGGCTGGTGCCGTGTTGCCTCCCACAGGTGGCTTGTTATTATTTCTCAGCGAGTTATTTTCTGGCAGTTTACGTCGCGTTGCATCTTGGGCAATTTATCTATGAATAGTGTGCATACAATGCACCCACAAAATATCTGCTCGATCTAGTATACATCTAGGAACTTCTTCTGGACACAAACTCACTCCCCACGCATTAGTGAACACCCTACCCCCTAACTCTGACGTAATCGGCGGTGTTAGCGGTAGTTAGTACGAGGTTTCGAGCACAGATAATTGAATAGTGAGCTTGCGATACATCCACAAAATATCTGCCCGATCTATCATATATCTGGAAACGTTTCGCTGACACAAAATCACTCCACACATAAGAACACCATATCCCCTAAATCTGACGTCATCGGTCGTGCGAGCAGTGCGAGTAGTACGTTATATGCGGTTTTGAACACAGCCACAGTGATGGCTTCATCTCTCCCTCTGGTGTCTGACAGTGATGACCTCATCTCTCCCTCTGCTCTCTGACAGTGATGACCTCATCTCTCCTGCTGTCACAGTGATGACATCATCTCTCTCTCTGCTGTCTCACAGTGATGACTTCATCTCTCCCTCTGCTGTCTCACAGTAATGACATCATTTCTCCCTCTGCTGTCTCACAGTGATCACCTCATCTCTCCCTCTGCTGTTTCAGTGATGACCTCATCTCTCCTTCTGCTGTCGCTGTGATGACCTCACCTCTCCCTCTGCTCTCTCACATTGATGACATCGTCTCTCCCTCTGCTGTCTTACAGTGATGACTCTCGCTGTGATGACCTCACCTCTCCCTCTACTGTCTCACAGTGATTATATCATCTCTCCCTCTGCTGTCTCATAGTGATAACCTCATCTCTCCCTCTGCTGTTTCCATGATGGCCTCATCTCTCCCTCTGCTGTTTCACAGTGATCACCTCATCTCTCCCTCTGCTGTCTCACAGTGATCGCTTTATCTCTCCCTCTGCTGTCGCTGTGATGACCTCATCTCTCCCTCTGCTGTCTCAGTGATCGCCTCATCTCTCCCTCTGCTGTCGTTGTGATGACCTCATCTCTCCCTCTGCTGTCTCTCAGTGATCGCCTCATCTCTCCCTCTGCTGTCGTTGTGATGACCTCATCTCTCCCTCTGCTGTCTCAGTGATCGCCTCATCTCTCCCTCTGCTGTCGCTGTGATGACCTCATCTCTCCCTCTGCTGTCTCAGTGATCGCCTCATCTCTCCCTCTGCTGTCGCTGTGATGACCTCATCTCTCCCTCTGCTGTCTCAGTGATCGCCTCATCTCTCCCTCTGCTGTTGCTGTGATGACCTCATCTCTCCCTCTGCTGTCTTACAGTGATAACTTCTCTGTTTCTTTTATCCCATAGTGATGATCTCACTACCGCTTCACCACTGAGTGTCACTGCATATGAAGTCTCCCTCATCGCCATCTCTTCACCATCAGAATCATTATCAGATCATTGTACATGTACGAAGTCAGCATAACACTTCAGACTGTGATGGAGGATTGTATAATCTGCTGCCATTCAGTGCTCCTCAGATTGAGAATAATTTCAACATGGTGGGCGCTCCGAGTGATTGCGCAAATTTAGGGGGAGTGGATAGACTGAGAGTCTAGTGCGTGATTTGGGATTGTACCAATATGTTCTTATTTCCTATTCTTCCTCTTTCCCCCTCATTCTCTCTCTCCCTCTCTCTGTGTCATATTGAGTGATTGTCACTCATTCTCTTCACGAAGTTGAACACTATCAGGCAACTTGAAAATGGAATTTTGGTTCCCCAGAGGAAAGAGAGAGAGACAGCTTAAAAAAGGAATGGAAAAGATGAGGATGATGAACTGAGGACAGAGAGAAGGGAAACGGGGTAGAAAACCTCCTCTCTACTGCTCAGGGTCCCTGAAGAGAAAACAAAATAGGGTTTATATTTTTAGACCTTTTTACTGCTGCTTTTCGTCGGCTGATGTGAGTTTGTGGGAGGAGGGCGAGTACAGGGTTGGTTGACGTCAGTTGGCATTGGGATTTGCGTTTGTTTCGGAATACTTCCACAACATATGAAGAGCTTTTCCCTCCCAGTTCATTCAGAGCTGGGCTAGACTGAGCGTGTGCGAGACTCCAGCACAATGTGTTTCTGGTGAGCACAGGGTGTGGCTATCACTGGAAGAGCAGTGCTATGGTAGATCAGGCTGTGACAATACCCGGAAGAGCAGTGTTGTTCCGAAATAGTTTGGACTAAGTGTAAATTGTGAATAAAATCAAAATGCAATGACTTTCAGATCACATGAGCCAATATTGAACATGGATAACATTTCAAATGTTGAAAGTGAGACATTTAAAATTTTTATCCACAAAATGAATAATATAATAAATGAATAATAAATGAATAAGCTTATTTCAAATTTTCTGGCTGCAACTGGTCTCAAAAAAGATTAAAATGAATATATAAGAGAATCAGCTGAAAGAACATTTAGCAAGTAATTAAGTTAATTAACTAAAATCAGGTGCGTAACAGTTGGCTATAAAAGGGATGTTTTAGAGACGTTGATTCTCTCAGAAGTAAAGATGGCCAGAGGCTCTGCAACCTGTGAAGGCTTGCATATAAAAATTGTAGAATTCTTTAAAAACAATTTTCCTCAATGTCAAATTGCAAAGACTTTGAAGTGTGAGGGACAAGGCCGAAGACCTTTACTGAATGCCCATGATCTTCAGGCCCTCAGACGCCACTGCATCACTCACCGACATGATTCTGTCGTTGACATTTCTAATTGGGCCCAGAAATACTTCAAGAAACCACTGTCTGTACACACAGTCCGCCGTGCCATCCACTGATGCCACGTAAAACTCTATCACGCAAAAAGGGGGCACGGGTTAGTGAAAACTAACCAACAGTAAATACATAATATTCAATTCTATATGTGGTATAAAATAAAATGCCCTCATAACGTCTGATGAACCACCATTAATGTTAGTAATTGTAGCATTTCAGCGCCTGTTTGTGTACAGTCGGATGCTTCGTTTTTCGGCAGTATTCTTACATATTTTCTTGCAAAACTGCTGTCATAACGTCTTACCTCACCAGAATTGTCCCGGTAACGTTAGTCATTAAATTAGGAGCAGTTGCAGCTATTTTATTTGCAGGCTAACTTTGCTGAGTACCTGTTATATCTCTACCGCTCTGCTGCTCTGCCAGAGAGGCGCGGGACTCGCAAGAGGTGACAGCAGTTGGCAACTTGAAGGGACGCGGCGACGGATGACAGACAGGAAGCTCGGCAAATCATTTTATTCGGACTGAAGAATTGTCCCGGTAACGTTACTCATTAAATCAACAGCAGTTGCAGCTGCTTTGTTTGCCGGCTAACTTCATTGAGTAGCTAACTGTTCTGTCTCTACTGCTCTGCTGCTCTGCCAGAGAGGCGCGCGACTCGCAAGCGGTGACAGCAGTAGGCAACTGGACGGGGCACAACAACGGATGACAGACAGGAAGCTCGGCAAATCATTTTATTCGGACTGAATTGGTCAGACTTTTATCAGAAATATATGAGAATTGAATATCGATGAGTTTCAACACCTGGTCGATTTCTTTTACATTTTAGTGTGCCATATGTTTATTAGGAGCATTTTAAGATTACAAAAGAAAAGTATGAAAATTCCAGAAAGGTAAGAATAGCTTTAATGACAGTTTTTATTCATGCTCTGGCTGAGGATGTTAAAGACGCTTTGGCGGCATTGGAGCCTTGTATTTCCTTAGATTTGTTGGTTCGTACGGTTGTGCGAATTGATAATCACCTCCGTGAACGTAAAACATCATGCATTGGGTACTGTTGATTACAGGGTTAGTATTCCCCGTAGCGTTCACACAGTCCTAACTTCACCCACAGATTCTTCCTCTCCTGATGAACCTATGCAGGTTAATGGCTTATTTAAGAGCAGGGCTCGCTAGCCCGCTCGCAAACATATAATCTGCCATAATTGTGGTAAGCCTGGGCATATCCGTCCACACTGTCCTGTGCTCCAGGGAAATGGGTAGGCCCCCTAGTAGTATGGTTCTGAGCCTCGAGTGCTCCCCAATCTCCCCATCGGACATTAATTCCTGTTGAATTGATTAAGGGAATACAGAGAATTTTTATTAATGCGTTTTTGGACTCTGGGGCTGTAGATTGTTTTATGGATAGGGAATAGGCTTGGAGAGACTCCATTCCTCTTTTTTAATCACGCGCTGGTAAAACTTTGGATGGTCGCCAGTTGGGAGACGGAGTTACATACGAGATCTCTGAACCCTTGTCTATGTTCGTTTCCCTTGGTGGACACTGAGGAAATATGTTTTTTTTTTATCAGTTCCCCTGTGTTCCCCTGTGTTCCCAGTTGTTTTAGGACATTCTTGATTACGTAAACACAAGCCTTGCATCCTTTGGGGTAATAAGGATAACCCTGTTGCGCAGTGGGGTTCCGGTTGTAGATCCCACTGCATGGATAGCTCTATGTGTTGGCCGGGACGTCAATCCATGAGACAAAGTGACGCCTGGAGCGATTCAGGGGAGATTATCCCACATGACCCTGCCAATCTTGATAAGGGGGCTGAGGAGGGGTTGGAGTGGGACCCTCAATTTGACTGGCGTCAGCCAGAGGATGATTGTTATTCTGAAGGTCGCTCCAATCTAGAGACTGTAATTGATGCGACTGAGTACGATCAGATTGAGATTTTAGGGGCCACTTTGAATTTTTGTTTGCCTCATAACATGCCTACTGCTTATACTGATCTCGCTAAGGTTTTTAGTAAACAGCGGGCCTCAACTTTACGTACACAGTGCCCTTACTATTGCAAGATCAATCTCCACCCTGGCACCACTCCCCCTAGAGGGTCATTGTATTCACTGTCAGGTCCTGAACGAAAGGCCATGCGGAAATATATTCAGGAGGCCCTAGCCAATGGTTTTAATTGACCATCCACGTCTCCCATCAAGGCGGGGTTCTTTTATGTGGAAAAATGGGACAGTAGCCTTAGGCCTTGTATTGATTACAGGGGCCTGAATAATATTACTATTAAAAACCGATACCCACTTCTTCTAATGAATTCTGCATTCGAACTCTTGCAGGAGGCATCTTTTTTACTAAGCTGGACCTGTGGAATGCGTATAACTTGGTTCGGATACGAGATGGTGACGAGTGGAAGACAGCATTTAATACGCATGACGGGTACTACGAATATTTGGTTATGCCGTTTGGATTGGTTCATGCCCCCTCTGTATTCCAGGCATGAAGTAATTCGTTAATGATGTCCTCCGAGAGATGTTGGAGAAATTTGTCTAAGTTTATCTTGATGACATTTTAATTTTTTCTTCAACTCTCTCCAAGCACATACAACATGTCAGAGAGGTACTGGAGGCCCTTCTCAAAGCTAAGCTTTTTTTTTAAAGCCGAGAAATGCGTTTTTCACGCCAAGACGGTCTCATTTCTTGGTTTTATTGTTTCTAAGGGGTCGGTCCGCATGGACCCTGACAAGGTGGCAGCTGTCAGGAATTGGCCTGCCCCCCAAAATGTCAAAGAGGTCCAACGTTTTCTTTCCAATTTTTACAAGAGGTTTATCCGCAATTTTAGCGGGGTAGCTGCTCCCATTATCGCCCTCACTAAGAGAAAGGCCTCCACTTCTTTCGCCTGGTCGCCAGCAGCCGAGGCTGCCTTTCAAGAGCTAAAGAAATTGTTTAGCTCAGAACGTATTCTGGTGTTGCCCGACCCCTCCCTCCCATTTGTGCTGGAGGTTGATGCCTCGGAGGTCGAAGTGGGTGCTATCTTGTCCCAGCGCCCCCTTGGGGAGAATAAGCTACACCTATGCGCCTACTTCTCCAGATCACTGTCTGCTGCTGAGCAAAATTAGAGCATCGGTGACAGGGAGTTGTTAGCCATTAAGCTGGCATTAGAGGAGTAGCGCCATTGGCTGGAGGGGTCTGAACATCAATTTCTGGTCTGGACTGATCATTAAAATCCCCAGTATATTCAGCAGACCAAGCAACGTATTTTCCCGGCAGGCGCGGTGGTCGTTGTTTTTTTAACGTTTAAACGCCACGTTAACTTGCCGCCCTGGTTCAAAAAAATATTAAGCTAGATGCCTTGTCGCAGTTTTACGACCGTTCCGACCGTGATGCCGGAGCCGGTCATTTCGGTTGATCAGATTTTGGCACCCGTCCAGTGGTACGAGGAACCTGTGGTACAGGAGGCATTAAGAACCGATCCCGGTCCTGGTGGGGAACCACTCTGTTGTCTATTTGTCCCTGTGGCGGTTTTTTCACAGATTCTCTAGTGGGGACACTCTTCCCGTCTGGCAGGTCACCCTGGGGCCCATCGTACCAAGCAGATCTTGGCCCAACGATTTTGGTGGCCCAGCATGATGAAGGACATTTGGGAATTTGTGGCGGCATGCGGCACTTATGCCAGGAATAAGGTGTCCCATTTCCCCCCCACTGGCCTGTTGCGCCCGTTGCCGGTACCTAAACGCCCTTGGAGCCACATTGCACTTGATTTTATCATGGGCCTGCCCGTCTCTGATGGCAATACTGTCATCTGGTTGTGGTCGTCTGTTTTTCCAAGGCCGATCATTCTATCGTGCTGCGCCTAAACTGCCTTCTGCGCGGGAGACAGCCCTCCCAGTTGTTAACCACGTGTTCCGGTTGCATGGTTTCATGGTTTTCCCCTTGATGTGGTTTCTGACAGGGGTCCGCAGTTTGTGGCCAAATTTTGGCATGCTTTTTGTAAATAGTTGGGAGCCACGGTAAGCCTGTAATCAGGGTTTCATCCTGAGACTAACTGGCAGACTGAGTGTACTAATCAGTCCCTAGAGAATACTCTTTGGTGCTTAGCAGCTGATAATCCTGCGTCCTGGAGTTGTTTTTTGGCATGGGCTGAATACTCTCATAACTCATTATGTAACTCCACTATGGGTCTTTCTCATTTCGAGGCTCAGGTTATCAACCTCCTTTATTTCCGGAGTCTGAAAAGGAGTCAGAAGTTCCCTCTGTTGAACCCTTCATTCGACGCTGCCGCTCTGTTTGGACAAAGGTCCGTTCTTCCTTGTTGCGGGCAGGGTGTGGTCAGAAATCTGCTGCTGACAGAAAGCACCGTTTAGCCCCATCTTATTGAGTGGGCCAGAAAGTTTGGCTTTCCATTCGGGATCTCCCCTTGAAAGTTGAATCTCAGAAATTGGCCCCTCGCTTTATTGGCCCGTGTAAGATTGTGCGGAAGATTAACCCTGCCACCGTGCATCTTAAGCTTCCCAGATCCTTGCGGATCCATCCCTCCTTTCATGTGTCCAGGCTTAAACCTGTTAGCACCAGCGTCCTGGCACCTGCCGACAAATCCCCGCCCCCGTCGCGAATAATTGTGGGGGGCTCGGCGTACACCGTATGTCGTATTGTGGCCGAGAGGCGTGTTGGTCGGGGATTCCAGTTTTTGGTAGATTGGGAGGGATACGGTCCTGGGGAGCATTGTTGGGTCCCTGCTCGGGATATCCTGGACCCTGCCCTTATTTCTGAGTTCCGTGCAAGGGGTTCTTTGGCAACATCTGTGGCCGTCCCTTAGAGGGAGGGTTCCTGTCATGGTTTGCTATGTGCTTTTTTTGTTACTCAAGCCCTGACGGCATCGTTTTCTTTCCACATCAGATTTTTTACCCAGCTGGCTGATTACTCCTGGGCGGTTCTTCCCTGAGTCTATTTAAGCCGGAAGTCGCCACGTCTCCTTCGCTGAAGTGTTTGATATGACTTTGCTCACTTCGGCTTGATATATTTCTAGTCAGGGGTTCGCCTATTTATATATATTTATTATTTCTGGGAAGCTTAGCTTCTTTAGGTTATTTGGCACTATTGTTAGGTGCCTTGTTTAGTTTTCTCTCTCTTATTGAGATTTCTTTTTCTATCTGGTTGCTCGCTTCGTTTCTGGCACTTAAGCGTTTCGTTTATTCAGAAACGTGAGCTTGTCACCGCTCTTATTTAGCTCAATCACTTTCAGCCGCGTCGGCTCTCTGCTTGGTGCAGCTTTGCCTGCAGCGGCATCTGAAACTCCGCTCTAACCAGCCATTACAAGATCAGGGCGTGGTCATTACTGGAAGAGCTGTGCTACTGTAATTCAGGGTGTGACCATCACTGGAAGAGCAGTGCTAATGTAGATGAAGGTGTGTCCATCACTAGAAGGGCAGTGCTATTGTAGAGCAGGCTTTGGTCATCACTGAAAGAGCAGTGCTATTGTAATTCAGGGTGTGACCATCACAGTAAGAGCAGCGCTGTTGTTAACCCTGCAGAGGACATTGGCCAATCGGAATGATGGATGCCATATAGGCGGGGCAGCTACAGGGGACTGCAAGGTCAAATCCATAATTGGGCACAGCTCTTACCCTGTAGTTCCTGTAATGAGCAGCTTTGATGCAGGAGGTACAGTGTTTAGGTTTAGAAGTGCTGCAGCCGACACACACAAGCACTGACATGCACTCTCTTTCTGTTGCACGCGCACGCGCACGCACACACACACACACACACATACATATTCACACTCATGCAGGTGAATAACAGAATACAGAGTGCAGAATCAGGCATGCTGACACACATGTACACGCACACACACACACACACACACACACAGAACAGAACACTTGACAGAGCTCAGTATTCATCACTTCAGGCTGAGGTCTGAATCATCAGCCTTACTGCACGCGCACACTCATATACACTCACGCATTCTCTCTCTCCATCACACACATACACTTGCATACGCCTACACACACTCTCTTTCTCCATCTCACACACACATACCCACAAAGACACTACATATTTTCTTTCCCCATCAAACACACACATATACACACACACACCCATGCACCCAAGCACTCTCTCTCCATCTCACACACACACATACCAACGCAATTTTTCTCCAACACACACCAACAATGGCACTGTCTTTGTGTCCATCACGAATACACATGCTCACTCACACTTACACACTTTCCATCACATACACATGCACACACAGGCAAACACCTACTCTCACCCACACCCACACACTCTCAGACTAATATACAAGCTATGGTCTTTTGTTTGCCTGACTTGCTTTAATCACACTGATATAATGGCGCTGCTGGTGTCGGTTTCCATGGAAACAGGCAATCGTGACCCCTCCTCTCTCTCCTGCAGGTTTGGGGACTCTGGGGGATACGTTCTGTACCCGCAAATCGGCGACCGGCTGGACCTGATCTGCCCCGCCCCCGGCGCGGCAGGACCCCCTTCTACCCATGCCCCCCCGGAGTATGAGTTCTACCGCCTCTACCTGGTGCATCGCCGCGAGGAAGCAGAGCGTTGTGAAGTCATCGACCAGCCACCCAATCCGCTGCTGACCTGCGACCGGCCACACAGCAGCACGCGCTTCACCATCAAGTTCCAGGAGCTCAGCCCGAGTCTACGGGGCCACGAATTTCTCACACACACCGACTACTACATCATCGGTGTGTGTGTATGTGTGTGTGTGTGTGCGCGCGTGTGTGTGTGTGTGTGTGTGTGTAAAAGCCCAAGTCTACACGGCCGCGAGTTCCACACACATTACATTGCAGGTTCTTAGCAGACACTCTTATCCAGAGCGATGTACAAAATTGCAAAAGATCGGTACAAATGTGCAGAGCTCTTAGGAGACAAGAACAATGCCAACAGTAAAAGTGACAGAGAACACATTCAGTTGTAATAGGTCTTGACCAATAGGTGAACATCAAATATACAGATAAAAGACCAAGTAAAGGGCAACAAAATCAAGTAAAGGGCAATTAAATCAAGAGAAAGGGAAACAAAAACAAGTGCAACCAAGTCAAGTGCTACAAAATCGAGCAAAAGTGCAGCAAAATCAAATGCAACAAATTCAAGCGCAATAAAATCAAGTAATGGGCAACAAAATCAAGTGCAACAAAGTCAAGCACAGCAAAATCAAGTAATGGGCAACAAAATCAAGCTCAAAACAATCAAGTTAAGGGCAACAAAATCAAGTGCAACAATATCAAGGAAAAGTGGAACAAAGCAATGCGGGATGTAATGTCAGAGGATTCAAAGCAGTGGAGTAGGGGAAAGGTGGAGCCTGAAGAGGTGGGTTTTCAGGCTGCGCTTGAAGGAGCTCAAGGATTCTGACGTTCGGACCTCGATAGGGAAATCATTCCACCAACAAGGAACCAGGACAGACAGCAGCCTTGAGCGGGATGAGCAGGAGCGGAGAGGGGGTGGAGCCAGATGACCAGAAGTAGCAGAGCGGAGTGCTCTAGCAGGCGTGTTTAGTCTGATCAGTCTCTGGATTTATGTTGGAGCTGTTCCGTTGACTCCCTGGTAGGCTAGCAGCAATGCCTTAAATTTGATGCGAGCTGCGACAGGCAGCCAGTGAAGCCTTGTGAGCAGGGGGGTGACATGGGAGTTCCTCAGGAGGTTGTGAATGAGGTGCGCTGCAGCATTCTGGATGAGCTGCAGGGGTCTGATAGTAGAAGCTGGGAGGCCGGCGAGGAGGGAGTTGCAGTAGTCCAGGCAGAGGATCAGCGCTTGGACCAGGAGCTGCGTTGAGTAGCTGGTGAGGAAGGGCCGGATTCTAAGGATGTTGTAGAGGAAGAACCTGCAGGTCCGGGGAACAGGAAAGCCTGTCGTTGAGCAGGACCCCAAGGTTCTTCACACTCAGCGAGGGGGAGGTGGTGGTTGCATCCAGGGTGATGGTCAGGTCCAGAATGGAGCAGGGATGTACGTAGATCATCTCTGTCTTGCTTGGGTTGAGCTTTAGGTGATGGTTGTCCATCCGGCTCTGGATGTCCCGCAGGCAGGCAGAGATGCAGGTGGAGACCTACACATCGGGGGGAGATGAGAAAAAGTTAAGTGTCTTTAGCATAAAAATGATACGAAAAACCATGAGTAGAAATGACAGAACCGAGAGACTGGATATATAGAGAGAAGAGGAGTGGACTAAGAACTAAGCATTGGGGGATGCCTGTGGTGAGGGTATGAGATGTTGATATTTCACCAGCCCAGGCAACCTGGTAGGAACGACCGGAGAGGTACGATTTCAACCAGTTGAGGGCTGTACCACAGATCCCCATTGAAGACAGGGAAGACAGGAGGATGGAGCGGTCGACAGTGTCAAATGCGGTCGAGGTCGAGAAGGATCAGGATGGATGAGAGGCGGCATTTGCAGTGTCTCTGTGGAGTGGGCAGCTCTGAATTCAGACTGGTGAGGGTCCAAGTGGTTGTTATCTGCAAGAAAAGAGGAGAGTTGGTTAGCAACGGCATGTTCAAGGGTTTTTGATAGGAAGGGGAGGAGGAAGACAGGGCAGAAATTCTGATTGACTGAGGGGTCAAGGGAAGGTTTTTTCAGGAGAGGGGTGATGACGGCCTGTTTGAATGGAGAGGGAAAGCATCCAGAGCACAAAGAGGAGTAAATAAGGGAGATGACAAAAGGGAGGATGTTGCGTGTGGAAGATTGGAGGGGTTAGGGGATTGGGTCAAGAGCGATGTGGTAGGATGTGAGAAAGGAGCAGTTTGGAGACATCAGAAGAGGAGATGGAGGAGAAAGCAGAGAGGAGACGAGAGGGGGCAGCGGGGGAGGGGGAGAAGGGAGTGAGGGAGGAGAAGGAGATGTGGATGGACATGATCTTATCCTCCAGGAAGGCTGTGAAGTCTTCTGCTGTGATGGAGGTTGAAGGTGTGACAGGTGGAGAGCAGAGGAGAGAGGAGAAAACAGAAAACAGTTGGCAAGGGTTAGAGATTGAGCTCTAGATTTTAGAATGGTAAAATTTTATTTTAGCAGAGGTAATTGAAGAAAAGAATTCAGCTAAGAGGGACTGGTAGTGGGACAGGTCTGCCGGGGCCCTGGATTTCCTCCATTTCCTCTCTGCTATTCGAAGGCTTCTCCTGCTGGAGCAGAGAGTTTCTGACACCCAGGGGCTGGGTGGGGATGATCTAGCTGGCCTGGAAACAAGAGGAGAGAGAGTGTTAAGTGAGGATGAGAGGGCAGAGAATAGAGAGGAGGCAGCAGAATCAGTGGGGAGATCAGAGAAGGATTCAGGGGAAGGGAGGGAAGCAGTAACATGGGAAGCAAGAGAGGAGGGAGAGAGATAGCGGAGGTCACGGCAAACTGTAACAGAGGGGGCTGGAGAGGGGGTAAAGAGGAGGAGAGGGAGGGAGAAGGGGATGAAGTGGCAGTGGGACAGGTGGAGAGGGGTAACAGTGGGATCAGAGGAGGAGCAGTTGGAAAGAAGGACTAAGCCGAGGAGATTGTGAGTTGGAGGTGAGGGCAGGAGGGAAAGGCCAAAGGAGTGGAGGATAGGAAGAAAGGCAGCAGACTAAGAGGCCTCTCAGTGGAGTTTGAAGTCTGTTATGACATGAAAAAAAAATCACAACAAAGAAAACCAGCAATGACAACTAAAACAAATTTATTCTTCACTAAAAAAGTTCTACAAAAAAATTCAGCTGTCTATTTCACTGATAACACTCTAATGCCACTAATTAATTCTGTTGCCAAAACAAAAACTCTGCTCTGCTGTGCTTAAAATCACAGCATTTATATAGATTAGTAACATTCTGGAAAGATCCACAGGATTCCTGGGTAATCCCGCCGCCTTCAGGCAGGAAGGTGCCAGAAGCTTCCAGAAAGCACTAGTCTATTACGTCAGATTATGTTTTACAGACACACCACCAGCGGGTGCCAAATGAACAAAATAAATAGCTGACCAGCAAGGCAGCAATAACTGCACGTAACAAATCTTAATTTACGATATACAATGCTGTACATAAAATACGCATATATAACAAGTCTTCCAGGAGAATCAGTGGGGTGCCGTCGTCAGAAGAGGTGTGGAGTAGGGTGTCCAGCTCATCGAAGAAACATCCTGGGCCTGGAGGACAATATCCAGCACACACACACACCAATGACGACATCATCAGGAGCTGAGCGAGTGGTGTGTGTTTGTGTGCGTTTGTTTTCTTTTAAATTAGTTGATTTACATTCCAAAATAGTTGGGACGAAGTATAAATTGTGAATAAAATCAAAATGCAATGGCTTTTAGATCACATGAGCCAATATGTTGTTTACATTTGAACATAGATAACATTTCAAATGTTGAAACTGAGAAATTTTACATTTTTATCCACAAAATTAGCTTATTTTAAATTTTCTGGCTGCAACATGTCTCAAAAAAGTTGTGACACTGGCAAACAGGGGCTAAAAAAGCAATTCATGTATAAGAATCAGCTGAAAGAACATTTAGCAAAGAATTAAGTTAACTGGCATCAGTGTATAACAGGATTGGCTATAAAAGGGATGGCTTAGAGAGGCTGAGTCTCTTAGAAGTAAAGACGGCCAGAGGCTTGTGTAAAATAATTGTGGAATACTTTAAAAACAATGTTCCTCAACTTCAAATTCCGAAGGCTTAGAAGGTCTTATCATTGACAGCGCATAACATCATCAAAAGAGTCAGAGAAACTGGGAAAATCTCTGTGCATAAGGGACAAGGCCGAAAACCTTTACTGGATGCCCGTGATCTTCAGGCCCACAGAAGCCACTGCATCACTTCCCTGCATGATTCAGTCATTGACATTACTAAATGGGCCCAGGAGTACTTCAAGAAACCACTGTCTGTAAACACAGTCCGCAGTGCTATCCACAGATGCCGTCTAAAACGCTATCTCGCAATAAGCCAGGAAGCCATTATTGAGCATGATCCAGAAGCGCCACCGTGTTCTGTGGCCCAAGACTCATTTAAAACAGACTGTAGCAAAGTGGCAAAGTATTCTGGGGTCAGATGAGTCCAAATTTGACATTCTTGTTGGAAATCATGGGCGTTGTTTCCTCAGGGCTAAAGAGGAGAATGACCACCCCTCCTGTTATCAGCATTCAGTTCAAAAACCAGCCTCTCTGATGGTATGGGGATGTATAAGAGCATATGGTGTGGGACACTTGCAGGTTTAAAAAAGCACAGTGAATGGTGGAAGGTATATAAAGATTTTAGAGCAACATATGCTCCCCTCCAGATGACATCTATTCCAGGGAAGGCCTTGTGTATTTCAGCAGGACAATGCAAAAGCACATACTGCAGCTATTACAACAGCATGTAGAAGATTCCGTGTGCTGAACTTGTCTGCCTGCAGTCATGATCTTTCAATAATTGAGAACATTTGGTGCAGAATTAAACTAAAAATGGGTCAAAGGAGACTCAAAACTCTCCAGCGGCTGGAAGCCTGTATTAAACAAGAGTAGGATCAAATTCCATTGGCTAAACTCAAGAAACTTGTCTCATCAATGCCCAGACGCCTCCACTCTGTGTTAAAAAGAAGAGGGGTTGCTACACCATGGTAACAGGCTCCTGTTCCAACCTTTTTGACACCTGTAGCAGCCATCAAATTTGAAATGAGCTCATTTTGCGGATGAAATTTTTCTGAAACATTTTTCAGTGTCAACATTTCAACAATTGCTCGTTATTCAAGAAACACAACATGACAGACTTCAAATTTTCATTGATAGCCTCATCTAAAATCTTTGGACTTTTGCTGCAAAGCAAATGCATGTGTCATCCGCATATAGGAAATGTGTACAATTTTTTATGGATTTATTTAAATCATTTTAAATAATGCAAACATCATGGGTCCTAATATACTTCCTTGGGCTACCCCACTGGTTACTTTTCGGCTGGTTGACATGGTGCCATTTACAAAAGTACATTGTTCCCTCCCATGGAAGTAATCTTGAAACAATTTATAGATCCTTGATCAAAGCCAAAAAATAATAATTTTTTAGTAGTATATCAAAAGAGATCAAATCAAACGCCTTTTCTAGGTCAAGTGTGACAACAACATTTCCTTCATCTATTTTCGTATGAATATAATCAGTAAGAGATAAGGGCGCTGTTTGCATGGAGTGATTTGGACGAAAGCCATGTTGATTTTGATTTAATAATTTATTTTTAGCAAGATGAATTGCTAAAAAAACTATTTTTTCAATCACTTTTGACAGGACAGGTAGGACCAACATTGGCCTTTAATTAGAAGGGTCTGTTGAATCACCACGTTTATGAATGGGTGTCACCCGAGCCTTTTTCCATGCCCTTGGGATTTTACCCTTCATCAATGAAAGATTTATGATCTGGGTCAGAGGTTCAACAAAACAATTTATTGAGTCTTTCACAATACTCGCCGGTATTTGGTCTAAGCCAGTGGCCTTATTTCAAGAAATTTCATTTACACATTTCAAAACGTCATTTGAGGTGATCTGTTCAAATGTGAAAATAGAGTTAAATTGAGTCATATGCTGTTCCATAATGTTGCCAAATCTCTTCATTCCTTTTCTTTTAGCTGCTAAATCAACAAAATGCTCATTAAGGCACGATGCAATATTCTTTGAACCAATAATTTCTTCATTGCTAACAAGTATTTTTTTGAATAGAACTATCCTTTCCTTTTTCAGCCATAAGATGTCTGAAAGATTTCTACATTTCCTTGGAGTTGCCTTCATTATTCAAATTGATGCAAGATCAGCAGAGGCGGTGTTAGACCTGAAAATTCAGGGGCTAATATCCCTCCCTTTATTGACAACAATTTGTCCTGGGTAATTCTAGATGGTTTTCTTTCATGAACACGTTTTCCAATTCAAGAATAATCAAGAGGCAATTGAAGACACGGCTTCTCTCCCCCATGCGATCTAAAAGGCACAAAATAATGGGCTGCATTAAGTACAGAAAAATAATTTAATTATAATTAGATCTATGCACCTGCACTCGGCGACGGCATTTCAGAACTCTTCAGCGAATTAAGGTAATTTTGTCGACAAATGCGCACACCTGTTTTTGCAGCACGTTCATGCAACTCGCTGTAAAAAATAGACAGCTGTCTGATTGAAAAATGTAAACGGACGAAACCACGAACTAGTGACCAGAATTACCTTCATTCGCTGAAGAGCACTGAAAGATCGCCGAGTGCCGGTCCAAAGACCTAATTACAATTAAATTATTTCTCTGCACTGAAGCCCAGTACAGATCGCATGGGGGAGAGAAGCCGTGTCTTCAATTGCCACTTGATTATTCTTGAAATGGAGAACGTTAATAAAGGAAAACCAAATAGAATTAGCCAGGACTAATTGTTAATAAAGGGAGGGATATTAGCCCAGGTCTCACGCCGCCGCTGGAGATCAGTGAGACACCAAAAGTGAGATGCAGGGGAACTGGGAGTTTATTAAAACAGAAGAAAACAGGCACGAGGGCTAACTGAAACCTTGGCCCAAAGGGTTGCAAAAATCCAACTAAGGTAAGCTTCACAGAGCTAAAAACTAAAAAGTCCAAACAACAAAAAACAAAAACTACTGGAACCTCCAGGGAGAAAACCAAGCACGAAAAGAACGATCAGGCTTAAAATGCAAACAAGAACTTGGCTATGAAGAATATTTTGATATTCAAAACACAAGGGCATGAAACACGAGACTCTGTCTGCCAGCCAACTTCCACCGACTCCAGATAAAGGGAAGAAATCAGCACACATGAGGGGCAATACCTGGAGAAGAAACAAGGGGCAAGGCAAGATCATGAGACAAGGACAATGCTAGGCAGACATGACTTGCTCATTAAGAATACTAGAAAAGCACTCCGAGAGCGCAGACCTCCGCCAGGGGGCAGCAAAACCCAAAAGCACGGCGATTGGAACTCCGGCTCATTGGAAAGACTTGAAATCTTGAACTTTGGCGTATATCTCAGCAGTACTTTGGCCTAGCTATGCCAAAATTTAATCACCTGTTCCTTGACTTAATACCCACCATCTCTGAAAATATCAAAATCTGTCCATAACTTTTTGAGTTATTTTGGAAACCAGCAGACAAACAAACAAACAAACCCAGGCAAAAACATAACCTCCATGGCAGAGGTAATAAGCATGCTCAGCTTAAGTACCAATGAAGTATGCAAATTGGAAGGAAGCATGAATGTTAAAACAGAAAAGCACAGCAAGATCTTGAAATAGCAAAGCAGGAATCATGACAATAAACTCCCTACCTAAATTAGTAATATTTGTAATGTGTCTGTCTAAGAATTACACCTCCCATGACTGTTAGTAAATGTTAGTAACTTAAAAACAGTCAATTGTCAATTAAGCTTAGGCAGCCCTGAATCCAGCACAGAAGGAAGGGGGAAATACCAAAAGCCAACCAGAGCTCTGAAGCGTGCGAAAACGAAAACATGAGGCGGAACACAAACAAGCGGTGGAGTGGCTCGGCAGACCTGGCAAAACACAAAACATGGAAAAGTAAAAACATGAACAATAAACATGAACTATGAAATGTGAACTCCTGAGACAAGATACTGTTAAAACTGTTGTGTTCCAGGGTTCTGGCCTTTGGCCAGAACAGTATTAATGGTTTTAACAGTTTCATGTATCAAGATTCCATAGTTCATAGTTTCATAGTTCATAGTTCATGTCACAGTTTTTGCATTTCATGTTTCATTGTCCATGTTTTTACTTTTCCATGTTTTTGTTTTTGCCAGGTCTGCCATGCCACTCCACCGCTTGTCTGCGTTCCGCCCCGTGCCTTCGTTGTTGCACATTTCTGAGCTATGGTTGGCTTTGGTATTTCCCCTTCCTTCTGTGCTGTGCTGATTCGGGGCTCTCTAAGCTTAATTGACAATTAACTGTTTTTAAGTTACTAACATTTACTAACACTCACTGGGTTGGTGTAATTCTTAGATAGGCACATTACTAATATTACTAATTTAGACAGGGAGTTTATTGTCATGATTCCTGCTTTGCTATTTCAAGATCTTGCTGTGCTTTTCTGTTCTTAACATTCATGCTTGCTTCCAAACTGAATACTTAATTGGTACTTAAGCTGAGCACGCTCATTTTCTTAATGAGCAGGTCATGTCATCCAATCTCTGTCCATGTCTTGATCTTGCCATGCCTCTTGTTTCTCTCTCTCTCTCCAGGTGTTACCCCTCATGTCATGATTTTCAAGCCTTTATCTGGATGCGGTGGAAGTTGGCTGGCAGACAGTGTCTCGCGTCTCGTTGCTTGTGCAAGTTTAGCCAAGTTCTTGTTATCATAGTTCCCTAGCATTTCTAGTTTCAAGTCTTGTCCCAGCCTCTTGTTTTGTGTATATATATTTAGTCTTGTTATTTACTTTTCTTGAGCATCTTGCCTGGAGTTTCCAGTGCCTTTTGGTTTTTTGCCTTTTTGCATTTATTGTTTATAGCTCTGTGTAGCTTCCTTAGTTTGTTTTTTGCAACCCTTTGGGCCAAGTTTTTTGTTGGCCCTCGTGCCTGTTTTGTTTTGGTTTATCAATAAATCCTCATTCCCCTTTCCCGCATCTGGTGTCACTGATTCCATATCAAAAACTGAGACATGAGTAATGACTATGAACTATGAAACCTGGTGCAAGAAACTGTTAAAACTCCAGAATACTGTCCTGGCCAAAGGCCCAGGACCCTGGAACACAACAAAAATATCTTCGGACACATATGAACATTGGGCTTTTCTAGTCATTGCTTTGACAGAATTTCTTTATTTTTTTAATACATTTTCCAATCATCCTCTGTCTTTGACCTTTTAGCTTTCCTTTTCATCTGATCCCTTTCACTGTTATGATTCTGCCATGCCTGCCTGGATCTTGCCATGTTTTGATATTTGCTTTATTGTTTTCCTGACACTGCATTGTCTGAGTGTTCTTTGTATTATGTATTGTGATTTGGTTACCTTAATTTGTCATGTTTAGTCTTAGTTTACTTTTCTATGATTTGCATTTTGCCATATCATATTCCAGTTCATGTTTTCCATTTTGCTTTGCACTTTGTCTCCCCCGTCTGGTCTCATGTCTTGTCATTGCAATCTGTCTCAGTCTTGTGTTTTCACTCTTCGGGTGATTTATTGGATTCTGGTTTCCAATCTTCCTTCCGATCTCGTTTACTGGCTTCTCTCTTCTTTTCTATCTACTCACAATACTAACAGTTTATTATTTTCCTCTGAGATTACTAACAACTAACCTTGTATATAAGACTAATTTACTAACGAGCACCAAGGATTTGTATAGTTGCACTTACTAAATGACTAACAATATCTCAGCACTCGCCCTGTTCTAGTCTACGCCTCCTTGCCTATCCCTAATTATCTCTGCTGCAGTTTTCTGTGGATCTCCACTTATACTTTATGCTTTCCTTTTCTTTAAACTATACACTTTAGTACTCCTTGACCGGAGCTGTTGTTATGTTCATAGGTTTGTCTTGTGATCCCTGTCTGCGATTTGGCTACAGCCAAATTCATGTAATTAGTTTATTCCTCATGTGTCTCTCCCTGATCATTGTTTCCATTGATTGCACCAGTTTTCCCTGGTCATGTGTTTACTCCGGATGTGTATATAAGATGACTGTTTGGTTCACTTTCTTGTCAGATCGATTTCCTCAGTCTTCTTGTGCTACGTTTCTTTCCTTGATTACTCAGTGTTCATCTTTCTGACTGGATTGCCCGACTTTCGATTTTTGCCTTGATGAGTTTTGGATTACTGTTGCATCTGTGTTTTTTGACCTTTTTCTGTCCGACCTCGATTTTGTGGATTGCTGCCCTGATTACGATTCGGATTGTCCTTTGGCTTATGAGCTTGCTTCTCCCTCAGACCTTCGCCTGTGTACCGGATCGGTTTCTGCTGACAACCATTTTTGTGATTGGTGCCCTGGTTACGAACTCTGCTCTGTCCCATTGGAATTTGAGTTTTGGATTGCGGACTCTGTACTGTTGCGTGGTGTGGGGTGTGTGTGTGTGTGTTTTTTTTTTTTTTTTTTTTTTTTTTTTCTTTCTCTCTGCGGGGGTTATCCCCCTTAATAAAGCTCCTCATTTTTGCAATCCCGAGTCCTCGCACTTGGTTCCAGATCGCTTCCTCACATTGGAGTATTTTATTGACTATCTGATCATTTATCCAAGGACTATCTTTTTGGTGAACTCTTTCTTAATGGGGTGTGTTTATTCAGAAGCAACTCAAACTTGGCGCCTTTGATAAATGGCTTACTAAGTGACTCAAAGTCAGACAAAACATCATCCCACTTAAATCTATTTTAAATTGAGCCAAATTAAACCTTTTCATATTATGGCTATTGATGTATTTGTTATGCTTTAGGAGATTTAACTTTACCAAGGGAACTGACTATCATGAAATGATTACTCAAGGTCAGTGGGATGTCGTCACTAAAAGTTACCTTTTCATGATTGGAAGAGTAAAATACTTCAATGTTTCTGACGTCACTGTGGCTGGTTTATCAATTAATTGTTTCAAATTGGATTCTTCAGTCTTTCTAAAATTTTAGTTTGAATATTTTAAGAGTTTTAACAACTCACAATTTAGATCACAAAATCTTTACCGTTGATTCCAATTGTAGTAAGGTATCTAGCTTAAGTACTGAACTATGAGGGGGGGGGGTCTGTACCAATATACAATCAAAAATGGCTTTTGCTTTGGTAAACATTCTATTCCAAACCATCATAAATCATGTTTCACATTAAAATGTATACGATATACATTGATTTCACGACCATTTCTGTTTCGGCCCTTCACTTCTGTAGCCTGAGATTTCTTACTCAGGAACAAACTCATCAAGTCTAGTTTCACACACGGACAATATGAATATCGTTAATGATTAAAATAGGTTGTTTGTTAAAGTTTCTTAACAATGAACACACATTTAAATGAGCTATATTTATACCAGAAAGAGGCTTAAGCTTATCAAAGCATTGGTCTATTGTTTCATATGTTCAACTGAGTTCTGCGATTGTTAATCAAAATCAAGTTCAACATATTGAGGTAGTTCATCTTTAAAAATACATAGGTCACATATCCAGTCCAAGTCAAAATTAAACGTGTCCAAACATGCACATGAACATTTCAGGTGAGCCCATTTCTTGCATAGTAAAACATTTTGATATTGTTTCACTTCTTTTTGACAATTCAGACCTGGACATTAAGTATTGGTTTGAGCCACTGGAAGGTAAAGCTATTAAGAACAAAAAGTTAATGATAAAAGAACAACTTACAAGTTTTCAATGTCTTGGGCATTCCTGATTCAAATCTTAGAATTATGCACCCGCAAAGCGAAGATGGTTCCATTCTGGGTCAAGCACAATTTTGACATCTTACTGTTAAGTTCCCAGAAGAGGCTGGCCCGCTTGGCAGTGAGGTCCCCTTTGAAGATCTTTGGGCCATCTGCATTCTTGAGGCACGTCCTTGCCTTATAGACATCACTGCAAACACTGTACTGGCTGAACTTGACTATGATGGGTATGGCTTTCCTCCTCATCGCCCCAGACGATGACGACGTCGATGGTTCTGCAGGCTAGTCCGCACCCTATTTAGGATGCGGGGAAACTTGGTGGCTGCAATCGAGCACGTCCAGTTGGACTGCTAGACTGTGCTTTCTGTTGAAGACATGCAGAATGAGTTCATCCCTCTTTTCGTCTGCAGCTTTGTGTGAGGGTGTGTATAAGAGCCTGAATCTATGCAGTCACAAATTACACACAAACATGTGCATGTGTGTGAAGAGTGTATAATATGTGCGTCTCAAGCCACGAGTTGCGCGCACACACACGAACTACTGAATTATTGGTGGGTGTGTGTGTGTGTGTGTGAATGTGCGCGACAGTGCATCATGATGTGTTTGTGTGTTTTTTGGATGTGTATGAGAGTGTGTGTCTCTGAAAAGTGTCATGTCTTTGTTCCCCAGCCACCTCTGATGGGACGCGCCAGGGCCTGGACAGCTTGAGAGGGGGTGTGTGTCTTACCCATGGGATGAAGGTCGTGCTGAAAGTCGGACAGAGTGAGTGTCATTATCACCATTACCATCATCACCACTATCATTATCGCCATGACCATAATGATTATAACCATTAACATCACTATCATTTGAGCACCATCATCACCACCATCATCATCTTCATTATTGCCATGGTCATAATGATTATCACTATTACCATCATCTCCATTACCATCATTATTATCATCATTTTCACCATCTCCATTACCATCATCATCACTGTCATCATCATCACCATTACCATCATCACCACTAGCACCATCATGATTGACATTAACATCTCTATCACCACCACTATCATCATCACCAACACCATCATCATCACCTTCATCGTCATCATCACCACCATCATTATCCCCATGACCATTATGATTATAAAAATTATTATCATCATTATCACCACCATCCTCATCATCATCTCCAATACCATCATCATCATGACCGTCATCATCAACATCAACACCATAATCATCTTAATCTTCATCATCTTTATCATAATCATCACTGTGACCACTATCATCATCTGTAACACTGTCATCATAATAATCATTGTCACCATCAACATCATGATTGCACTCACTGTGTCTTACAGATGAGAATTTCCACTGAATCCATCAGTACTCATTGAATGACACCGAGCAAAATCTATTCTGAATCAATTAGAACTTATTGAATCGTTCTTGGTAAAATTCCTACTGAATTAACTAGCACTGAATCATACTGAGCAAAATTTGCTTTGAATTCATCAGCACTCATTGAATAAAATCGCTGAATTCATTAGTTCTCCATGAAACACACTGAAAAAAATCTCTTCCGAATCCATTAACTCTCACTGAATCACATTGAGCAAAATTTCCACTGAATTCATCAGGATCCACTGAAAAATATTATACAGAATCCCCACTGAATTCATCAGCATTGCTTGAATCAGTAAAATCCCCACTGAATCCATCAGTAATCAATGAATCATATTGAATAAAATTGAAGAGCCTACTGCTAAGAGTACTTAAGTCACATCTTCACACATTGTAAGGTAAGGATGGGAAAACATCTTTTGTAGTCTCCAAAACATTTTGTGACTTAAGCACTTTTAGCACTAGGCCCTTCAATTTTCCCTGAATCTATCGGCAATCTCTGAATATCTCTTGGTATAACCCCCTATAAATCTATCTGCTCTCACTGAATCACATACCCACTGAATCCATGGAAATCCATTAAATCACCGCGAGTGAAATACCCACTGAATCCATCAGCGATCACTAGATCACCCCAAATGAAGTTCCTACTGAATCTATCGGCTTACATTGAATTGAATCCTCAAGGTTTTCTGAAGGTTTTCCTGTTGCTCTTCAGGTCCAGCAAGAAATGCCTCTCGACCAGGTGGTGTGGGTGGGGCAGGGGGCGGAGCCAGAATGTTTGTCTTCTCCAACATGGTGCTGATTGGAGGAGGAGTTGCTGGCAGTGCCTTCATCTTGCTGGCAGTGGGAGTAGCTTGTGGGCTGTGTTACTGCCGCCGTCGCTCCAAGCATGAGGGGTCATCCTCCCTCCACCCACTGTCCACCGTCTCCTCCGTCCGAGCGAGGGAAGGGGGAGAAGGAGGCAGAATCGGAGACAGCAGCAGCCTCAGGCCCAGTGATGTCATCATCCCGCAGCGGATTCCTGACTCTGATCCCAGTGACATCATCATCCCGATACAAAGCCCAGACACTGCTTACTGCGCGCACTATGAGAAGGTGAGCAGTGATTATGGGAACCCCGTCTACATTGTTCAGGAAATACCCTCCCAATACCCTGCCCATATCCACGAGACCAATCACTTTTACCCACCGCAAAATCCAGCAAACGTCTTCTACAAAGTGTAAGAAAGAAACTGCACTCGTGGACTACAAAATTTGAGGGAGAAACTATGAACATGGAAAGATGTGAACTAAATGATCTGCTCAGACCACAAAATTTGAGTGAGAAACTATGAACGTGGACCACAAAGTTTAAAAGAGAAACTGAAAACATGGACTGTAAAATTTGAGTGACATTACCAGTGTTGTGCATTTCTTAATGCCGAGGTCAAAGTCGGGAGTTGCGTCCTGGTGAAGTATGTTCTTTTGGAAAACTGAACTCACTTTCAGGAACAGAAGTACAGCGAACACTGTTATATGCATTGCAGAATGGTGTGAGCTTGTTGTTTACACGAGAGCATGGGGCGGCTATCGTGAAATCCTCTTCAACTGTGCATCTATTGTGTTTTTGAGGCTACTTCAATGCGATTTAAAGTATTACCATGCTCAAAGTATAGACAAAATGTGAACAAAGAATCCCATTCATTGGCTGTGCTCAAGCTAGCGAATGCACATCTGTTGCATCATTTACAATTACTCATATACCTATAAAATTCTACTTAGCACTCACAGTTCTAGTGGTCACGGGTTGATTAGATGGTCCCAACTATGACTCAATGGTGACTTTAAGCCTTTAAATTATTTTTTATTATATATTTTATGCCTAATTTGAGTTAAAGTCAGCAATTGTTGCATATACTGTATTTCATGCTTGATTTTCATACCTGGACAGATTTTAGCTGTATTTACTGTAAAAAAAAAAAGAAAAGAAACTAAAAACATGGGATGATTACTTCAAGATATCTCAGTGGAATCAAGACCTCTTCTTTAATTGGTTTCATTTGTAGAGTTTTTCAAATTTGACTTGGATTTGGACTGTTATGTGACTTTCACACATTCTCATGTCATGGAACCGAGAGATTAAAGCCAATAGTCTTTTATCAAGTTTATTGCATGGGTAAAATTGCGAACAAGTGGTTGAACAATACAATACCAACTGCTGAAGGCTGTGGCTCTGTCTGGTACCAGCATAGCAAGAAGCCCTACAGATGGAAACTCAGAGATTTATCCTGAGACAAGGTGGGCTGTTCATTGCTGTATAGGATACTAAAACACAGATGAAAAACAATGAATAATCTACAGAGGGGGTCTGGAGGGACATTCAAAAGATAGCAATTTAAGTGGATTGGTGTAATAGTCAGGTACAGACACAGAGTGATAGCAAAGGGGAAGGGGAATGTCTCCTTATACCACACTCATAAGACTACAACTGCGGTCAAGTAAATGCATTGTGAGAGAGAAACTGCAAGGATGGACTGCACAGTGTGAGAGAAACAGCAAATTTGGAGAGAAACTGCAGCATTCATTATAGCTTGGATTCATAAACTATGAGCTGCGACGTGTGAAGGAACCATAGCAGGAAAGTGGTAAAAATGGCACCATTTGAACATACAGTGACGAGGAAAAGTGCTTTGATACACCTTAACATATTTCTTTTTTGTGTTTGTCTGTAAAAATTATGGCGAATGGAGCTTTTTAATTGCCACTTCTGAAGGACAACAGTAGATAAAAATATTGGTCACACTTCAAATGAAGTGTTGCTCATAAAGGCTTTATACAGCATGTATAATTCTTTCATAAAAGAGCCGTGATGTTTTCATAAATCTATAATATATTTGAGGTCGATATCTGTCTGTCTGTGTGTATGTACACATTTTTCTCCTACATTTCTCAACCGATTGTCACCAAAGTCGGTGTGAATATCCACTTGGACACCAGGAAGGACTTGACGTCACCCGATTTTTGAAAAATGGTCATGCAGGCAAAAAAAATGGCAATTTCACTCCGGGTAGCAGCTAGTCATACATAAGCAAATGTCCTGCTCTGTAAAGGGTGAAATTACACATCCTTATTCAGCATGTGATGCCAGATGTGACAGTGACAATGTCACTTAGCTGACAATGTCACCCTTTATAACATTTGGCCACTAGCTAAGTGACATTGTCAGTTATATCACATCTGGCACCACATGCTGAATAAGGATGTGTTATTTCACCCTTTACCAGTGGCGTAGCCAACGGGGGTGCTGAGACACGTCCCTTTTTGAATGCAATTAGTAGTTCTCAATCATTTTCCTTCATTGACGTGTTTTCCAATTATTGTAATTGGCAACCGAAGACTCTGTTTCTATACAATCTAACAACGATTAAATCATGGGATAAATTCAGTAGAGTGTTCAGTACGCGCGTCCAGATGAATGATTGTCGACTTATCTTATCGGGGAGAACAAGCAGCACCGGTTAACTGTGGAGTGCCTCGGAGTAAACCTGTTAATTATGAAAATGATTGAGAACAGGTCAGGGCTTGTTTTAAATGGATGTTTTGTGCAAACCGATTCTCTGTTCTTGTTCCGCAACTGTACTGAATTTAGCCCATGATTTAATCGCTGTTAGATCGCATATGGAGAGAAACTGTGTCTCTGGTTGCCAATTACAATAATTGGAAAACGCGTCAATAAAGGAAAATGATTGAGAACTACTAATTGCAGTCAAAAAGGGACGTGTCTCAGCACCCCCACTGCCCTTTACAAAGCATGACATTATGCGTTTGCATATGCGCTTTAAAGCCCAGTCAACATTGAAATAAGTATGTTGAGAATTTTTCTATTCATTTTGGTAAGTAAAAGGATTATATTGATAATTGGTCTGAATCAGACTTTATATTTTTGTGTGTTCTGTACTGATATTGCTTCTTCAGTGTGTTTGTATTACCTTGCCCGCGGCAGAGTCAGTCAGTACGTTTACATGCACAGTTAAGTCGATTAATCTTATTGGGCCAAGCAATCGGACTACTGTTCTTGTTCCAGTATACATGCACAGGAAGAAAATCGATTTATTGACCGCAGCATGTCCGTCTCAGCTACGATAGGTGGCGATATGCCTTACAGCTTGTCCATGTTGCATCTTTTTCTGATTGACCTAATACGTCACAGACCACACATTTGAAAAACCTGTTGGCAGGCAGCAAACTACTAGCATGGCGGGTGCCGCGACTGTGTAAGATCGATTGGTGAGAACATGAACATGGACAACTTTACAGCTCTATACATTTAATACGGGCTGTATGCTATGATTTTCGGACAATTTAGATGCGCGCTATCCTCGGTGGTTATGGCATTAGCCAAAGCTTGGCTGAAACGCCGCTATGCTCTACTTTGTGCCCTTTCTACTACCCCGGAGTGCGTTTCCCACATGTGTACTCGCTAGCAACAAACATAGTTCATCCATTTACAGTCTTTGGTTTCAACTCTGTATGTTAGCATCTGTTCTTTCGGGAAGCACACTCCCGGGCTTCCCGTGCATGCTGGATGCAGGTCAGGAGTAATGACTGGTGGGAGAGTGTCGTTTTTCCGATGGCAAGAGGAAGGAAAATTTTCTGATGACGCGCAAGTCATGCCATAAATCATGCGAATTAAGGGTTGAAGTTTAGAGACCCCAAGGCGTTACTGTTCAAGCTCGAATACCCTTGCAGACGAGGATTATTACGGTTCAGTACAAACTTGCTAGCTATTCAGAACTCAGAGGTCAAGCTAAGCAGTTTGGTGTTTACATGTCCACAAGACTTCTGGGTCAAAGCCCTGCATGAAGAATGTGGAGCATGCTCAGAGCGCATAGTGCAGTTCGGTTCAAACCAAGCATATACACGCAGGCATAATGCGACTATTAACCGCATTCAGTACGTTTACATGATGTTAGAGAAAATCTAATTATTGCATAAGTCCGACTTTAACCAGACTTTTAAAATGAATGTAAACATGTTAGTCCAACTAGTATCGTCTCTGTAGTGGTTGGGGGTTAAATGTCAGGGGAGTCAAGGTCATTGGAGAAAATAATATATTTTCCATCATGACTCAGTTGCAGATAGACAGAATTTTACTATCATGACGTTATAGGAATTCCTATTTGGGCTTTTATTTGACACCATGATCTTTGGTCATGAGTGACCTTAAAATGTCCAACCAAAGGTCACGGATTTTCAAAGGACTATAAGTTGAAAACTGTTGAGGTCACACTTGTAAAATTGAGCAAGTATGAAAAACACTAAAATAAGTGCTGGGGGGCAAGGTTTGTTTTGTCTGGCAACACTTCTTGAGTCTGTTTTTAAAGCGCTGCGGTTTAGTGAGTTTGGTCCTTTACTTTGTCATGGGCCTCCTCTTTGCCCCTCAACTCTTTTACTCCATGAGTTTCTCCGTATCTGTTCAGGTTGAACCTTTCACTGCATTGTAGGTTTGTGGTTGATGAGTATATTAAACTCACAATATCACAAACAAAAGCTATACTGAGAGTGAGATGAGGGGTTACTGTGGAGATGAGCTGAAAGTCTGTTTTCATCCAGGGCACCCAGGAAATATTAAATTATGAAATCAGGCTTGGCTAAAACACACACGCGCATGCACCTACACATACACAGTTACACACAATAGATGCACACACATCCTTGTACTTCTATACTCAGCCAAAATTAAAACTTCACACTCCTTTGGAAGTCGATAAGTTGAACATACAAGAAATGAGGTTTTAATTAATGATTTTATTTAATTCTGTACTCTGTATTAATTCTGTATTAAAGATGGTGTAATGTTGATAATGTAAGCAGTTCCACCAGAAATGCTGCGGAAATGTCCAAGAGTAAAAATGGTAAGTTAGAACTTGAATAAGAGCAGTGCGCAGGCGATTACGTAAGGTTTGGGCAGTCACACGACATCTAAACAATTCATTCCTAGTGGACGTTGCTGTGACAAATCGATTATGCAAATTGACAATTTGAGAAGACAATTTGTCGGTCTTCTGCTTTTGACGTCACACGTGGGCTACCAGAACGAGGTCGGTCAGCTGTGGTGCCAGTTTGAAGGAGACGTGTCCGAAGATCATGGATAGTCCGTCGACTGCATCCCATAACCCTTGCAACGTCAGTGATGGATGTTTCCGTATTCAGCATGCCAATGGCACGTTCATGCTGAATGTTTGACAGCCATGGCATTGAAAATCAACAAATAATTAACTGTAAAAACTTGTTTTTCCGAGATGTCACTCTAACGTGCTAACAACGTGAGCTCAGTTGCACATCTCTCATATGGTCACGTGGCTAGGAACACAAGAAAACATGGTTTTAGCTTAAAGTACGCTCGTACGTGCTACGTACCTGTGCACGTCGGAGTTGATGTGTGTCATGATGTCTTTGACAACACATTTACCACTCGAGATAATAAAAACTCTTTTATTAAAGGTTTCAAGAAAATATTTACAAATTTATGAGTGTGAAGTTTCTTTTTTGACTCAGTATATCTTTGTGAGGACATTTCATTGACTTACATTCATTATTCATGTGTCTCTACAGCCTTTCCCTAATCTTAACAATAAGCACTATGGCCATCCCAAACCCTTCCCCTAACCTTAAAGGGGAATGGAAACATTTTGAGCTTTATGCCTGTAGCAATAATTAGGCAGTAAAACAATTAAGCTTTGGTGTTCCTATTATCCTTCTTGATTGGCAAAAGAAGAATGAGCTTTTCAAAATACCCGCCACTGCAAGCTGTGATCGGCCATTGGGCAGGGGTCCATGTCTGTTACGTAACAGGTTGTGAAGCCTGCCCTTGTAGTGAATGGAAACCCGTGACTTCTGTTTAGTGGGTCCATGTTCGCAGCCATTTTCAGTTCAGTGCCTCACAAAATAACTCGGTCTTGTAAACTGAGTGGTGTATTCAGGCCCCCCTCTAGTTAGCTCAAAAGTTCGCGAAGTTGTAGGCAGTAGTGGCTGGTGAACTGGCAACAGGAGAAGCACAAACCATCCCTTAAAATTAATGATTGGTCATGACCTGTTTTCAATCATTCATTTAAATTACCATTTCAGAAACTCCAAAAACTCTCAACATCATCAAGCGTGGCCACTTTTCATTAATAACGCATACTTGTCAACTCATGCATTCGGAGTTTGTGGCATATTTATGTTTATTTATGCTGTACAAGGACTTCAATTCCGCGCAAGAATCTCTTACATACCCGTTGAGTGAATAATTGCTGACTACAGTTACTGTCTTGAAGAGTGACTATGCACAGATAAAGTACAGCCCCAATTCCAAAATAGTTCTGACAAAGTGTAAATTGAGAATAAAATCACAACGCAATGACTTTCAAATTGCACCAAATAAAAAAAGGCTTTCGCACACCTCTTTTTTGGGGCAGGTGCGTAGGACAAAGCTCAAAAAGGGCTGCAGATCAGAAAAGTAGAAAAAACTCCCACACGCTGTCCATTCCGCATGCTAAAGGCTATTTATGTGATGGTGCGTTCAGGAACCACACGCAAGAGGGAAATCCAAAAAACGTACAGTACAGGCCAAAAGTTTGGACACACCTTCTCATTAAATGCGTTTCCTTTATTTTCATGACTATTTACATTGTAGATTCTCGCTGAAGGCATCAGAACTATGAATGAACACGTGGAATTATGTACTTAACAAAAAAGTGTGAAATACCTGTAACTGAAAACATGTCTTATATTCTAGTTTCTTCAAAGTAGCCACCATTTCCTCTGATTACTGATTTGCACACTCTTGGCATTCTCTTGATGAGCTTCAAGAGGTAGTCACCTGAAATGGTTTTCACTTCACAGGTGTGCCATGACCTGTTGCTAAAAAGACGTGAAGCATATTGGATATTTACGTTACAAACTTTATTTCCAAAGGGTCTGAATGATGAATTCAACCTCAACATCATGCTTTAAAAACTTGGGGTTTCACATTTCCTTAGCTTCTTCCTCAACAATGTTTTAATGTAATGTTTTTGTTTTTTCCTTATAGACCTTGTGAATGATTGACTTTATGAATGATGTCATGACATACTAAGATCTGACTGGCTCAAGCTAGCCAACCAAACTACTTAAGTCTAAGTTTGAATCTGATGTGTAATTTCACCTGACAAAGGTCTGTCGACTGAAAAGTTGTGAATAAATAGCCTATTTGTTAGAAATCGCTGATTTGTATGTTTGTTTTTAGTATGTTTTAGTAATTTTTATTGTTATATTTATTTATCATATTTATTCTTTTAGAGTGTGTATGTTTCTGTACAATTGCGCTGTCTTTAGTCTTTAACGTTTTCCTTTCGTTTCTGTCTTGTAGCGTCTTGTCAATCTTCACACTCTCTTCTCTATACTTCGGTGAGGTAATTCCACTTCCTTCTCTCTGGCTGTTCTCATTGGCTATCCGCACCCAAGAATAGTTAGCAAGGCACGGGTGATTAGTTAGATCAGAGTTAGAACTCCACCTGTTTCCCCTTGCTTTCCTATCAGCGTCTTTGCTTTTCTAGTTCCGCCTTCCTCTACAGCTGGCCTGCATTCTAGCTGGGATTACACTGATTAGGTTGTGCTTAAAAAGACGCATTTTTTCGGCAGCTCCCTGTCGACTCGTTTCTTCCCATAGCTCGTCTTGGTCAAGTCTCGTTTCTGCGCTTTTCTGGTTTCGATTGTTGATTGCTTGTTTTTTTGTGTATCTCCCGTAAGTCTTGTTATTGATTATTTGTATTACGTTGTGTGATTGCCGATTGATTGATTAGTACTTCGTTTCCCCTCATTCCCATTTTGAACCATCCTGTTTAGTTTCTCCTGTGTTCTCCCTTATCCCATCCAACTCCCTTTTTCCTTCCCCTTCCATTCCCTTAGCTCAGCCCCCTTTGTTACTGTCTTTGTGCGGACTGACTCTCTGGCTACCGAAATATTCTGCTTGTCTCCTGACTTTGATTCTGCCTGTTCCGCATTACTGTTTGCCTGGCTATTGATCTGTTTCTGTCTTTCACCATGAGCTTTGTTAATCCCAATAAACACCCTGCCAATGCTGAACCGCACTTGGAGTCTAAGCCCGTTCCTTTCACTATTGCATGGGGAATGGACAGTGTGCAGGAGTTTTTTCTACTTTTCAAATAACACCAGCCAGTATTTTAATCACAATAGAATAGAGATAACATTGCAAATATTGAAGCTGAGAAATTTTACAATTTTAACCACTAAATGAGCTCATTTCAAATTTGATGGCTGCTAAAAGTCTCAAAGTTGGGACAGGGGCTTGTTTACCATGGTGTAGCAACCCCTCTTCTTTTTAACAGAGTGGAGGTGTCTGGGCATTGAGGAGACAAGTTTCTTGAGTTTAGCCATTGGAATTTGATCCTACTCTTGTTTAATACAGGCTTCCAGCTGCTGGAGAGTTTTGGGTCTCCTTTGACTGACTTTGTTTAATTATGCGCCAAATGTTCTCAATTGGTTAAAGATCAGGACTGCAGGCAGGTCAGTTCAGTACACGGACTCTTCTACTGCGAAGCCATGCTGTTGTAACAGCTGCAGTATGTGGCTTTGCATTGTTCTGCTGAAATACACAAGACCTACCCTGGAATAGATGTCATCTGGAGGGGAGCATATGTTGCTCTAAAACCCTTATTGTAAGGAGAGGTCAGGGGAACACCCAGGTGCAGGATGCAGAAGTGTTTATTAAACACAGAACACTAAGGAAAAAAATGGCTAACACGCCAGAAACAAAACACCGTCCACAAGTACTGAACAAATGGGAAAACTAAAGTACTCTGCCAAAGGCAGGGGGAAACAGAAATACTCTCTCCAAGAGAGGATAAGCTAAGAAAACAAAAACTGAACCTAACAACACTGACGGATACACTGGGAGACTTTAACATGGGGCAGACAAGACTAGGGCGCAGCAAACGAGACTCGGGAAACATACACGGGAGAAACTCGGAAGGCAGGAGGAGCTGAGACTTCACCATGAACACAGAGACAATACGGAGGATCCGTCTAACGTCCACTCCCAATACTGCCACACATATAATCACGAGAGGAGGCGGGGACTGGGAATGCAATCACGGACTGAGACAGAAACACATGGGATTAATAAACAATTACATGAGAACCAGGTTAACAAGAGTGACTCGAGACAAGACGCTAAGACCATCAATCAACTTAGACAGTTAAGATCAAAGTAATCTAAACGTGACAATTAAAAAGCACCACAAGAGAAGCAGAGGAAAGCATAGTTTTAAATGTAGTAAATCAGAGACAGTTCAGACTGAAATACAAAAGCCAGAAATGCACACGCTCGCTAAATGAGTTAATCAAGGTTAATACTACGTGACAAATTATTCTCAATCACCCTTAAATAAGTGCTGTTTAGTACGGGTTAGTAATATCCTATCAGAGAGCGCATTCACTCAGAGTTTCGCGAAACCCAGAATTAAACACAGCTGGAAGCAATGAATGAAATACCAAAGCCCAAACTGAAAGAGGAAACGTGATTGGACGAGACGCAGGCATACTGAAGGCAGTCACGCGACATCACTGGAATGCAGATTGGGAGCGGATTGTCAGACGGCTGAACTGAGATCTGAAAATATAAAACGAAAGTAAAGCACAAGCACAAATAAGCACGGGACAACACACGAAAGGGCAGAATCACAACATTTATAAACATTTCAGCATTCATGGTGCTTTCTAAAACATGCAAGTGTTCCACACTGTATGCAATAATGCATTCCCATATCATCAGAGATGCTGGCTTTTGAGCTGAACACTGATAACAGGAGGGGTGGTCTTTCTCCTCTTTAGCCTGGAGGACATGACGCCCATGATTTCCAACAAGAATGTCAAATTTGGGCTTGTCTGACCGCAGGACACTTTCCCACTTTGCTACAGTCCATTTTAAATGAGCCTTGGTCCACAGAACATGGTGGCATTCCTGGATTATGCTCAGCAATGACCTCCTTTTTGCTTGGAAGAGTTTTAGGTGGCGTCTGTAGATGGCACAGTGGACTGTGTTTACAGACAATTGTTTGTTGAAGCATTCTTGGGCCCATTTTGTAATGTCAATGACAGAATCATGCCGGTGAGTGATGCAGTGGCGTCTGAAGGCCTGAAGATCTCGGGCATCCAGTAAAGGTCTTCGGCCTTGTCCCTTACACACAGAGATTTTTCCAGTTTCTCTGAATTTTGTGATGATGATATGCACCGTCTAAGATGAGACCTTCAAAGCCTTTGCAATTTGATGTTGTGGAACATTGTTTTTCAAATATTCCACAATTTTTTTATGCAAGTCTTCACAGATTGGAGAGCCTGTGGCCAGCTTTACTTATGAGAGAATCAGCCTCTCTAAGACACGCCCCAATCATGTTACACACCTAATGCCAGTTAAATTAATTACTTGCTAAATGTTCTTTCAGCTGATTCTTTTGTATATTCATTGCTTTATCAGCCTTTTTGCCTGTATCCCAACTTTTTAGAGACCTGTCGCATCCAGAAAAATTTTAATACGCTCATTTCGTGGATAAAGATGTAAAATGACTCAGTTTCAACATATGAAATGTTATTTATGTTCTATTGTAATTAACATATTGGCTCGTGATCTGAAAGTCATTGCATTTTGATTTTAATCACAATTTACACTTCGTCCCAACTATTTCGGAATGGGGTTGTAATTCCTGAACCATTTTACTGCAGTTCCACCTGTACCTATAATACTAAGGCAATTTAGCAGTAGATTGAGTCGAACACCTTACTCAAATCAACAAAAAGAGCAGCACAAGGCTGTTTATTTATACAGAGCACTAATAACATCATTAATAAACAGCGTAACAGCTGTAATGGTGCTATGACCAGGCTGAGATTTACTTAAAATACTTTAAAAATGGTATATGTGATGTATATGTAATGGTATATGATTGATGGACAGGTGCGACTGTGATGTAATGCTGTATGACCAATGTAATGGTGCATGACTGTGACGTAATTGTGTATGACTGTGATTTAATGCTGTAAGACAAATGGACAGGGGCATAATATAATATAATATAATATAATATAATATAATATAATATAATATAATATAATATTATATAATATAATATAATATAATATAATATAATATAATGGTGTATAACCAATGTAATACTGTATGACTGTGGCGTAATGGTGTTTTTTTCAGGAGGACTATTTTCAATGTGCTGCAGAATGAGTGTAAGAGGCCTATAGAGTCGTGTGTGTGGACTGTGCGCACACTTGTGTGTACCTTTGTGTGAGTGTGAGAGAGATTGTCAGCAGGTGTATGTTAGCATGTGTGCATCAACGTGATTGCGTGTGAGTGTTTGCATGTGTGTGCGTGTGAGAAAAACTGTATCTGTGTGTGCTTGCGTCTGTGTGTGTCTGCAAGTGTATTTGCATGTATGTGTGAGAGAGTGTACGAGAGAGAGATAGAGTCTGCATGTCTGTGTGTGTCTGTATGTGAGTGTATTTGTATGCGCGTACAAGTGTGTGTGTGTGTGTGCGCGAGCGTGTGCATGAGTCTGTGCGTGTGTGCGCGAGTGTGTGTGTGTGTGTGTGTGTGCGTGTGCGCGTGTGTGTGTGTGTGTGTGTGTGTGTGTTTATGATGTCCCTAGCTCCTGGGAGATGACATGGCAGGGCTGTGGTCTTTGAGCAAAAGCTTTGTAGCAGCACCTGCATCCTGCCCTCTCGCTGTTCGGCATGAGATACGAGTCCTTTTGAGTCCTTATCACTCTGTGTGAACTTATCCCTCCCTCTGTTTCCCTATCCTCTCTCTTTCCCTCCCTAACTGTCCTTACCTGCCCTGTCCCTTTAAGCATTGTGCTTCAGTTTGCTTTCTTTCATGGATTGGCTGGTCTGGTATTGGTGGGTGTTTGGGGAAGGTAGTGTTGCTCTGGTGTTTTTCAGTGTTGGTGGGTGTATGGAGTGGTTTGTGTTGTAATGGTGTTGTTCAGTGTTGGTAGCTCTTTGGGGTGTATGGTGTTGTCCAAGTGATCAATGTTGCTGGGTGTTTTAGGCAGGTTCTGTTGCTCTGGTGTTCTTCAGTGTTGGCGGTTGTTTGGGAGGATTGTGTTGTAATGTGTTTTTCAGTGTTGGTGGGCATTTGGGGTGGGTTTTGTTGTTCACTGTTGGTGAGTGTTTGGAGAGGTTTATGATTTGTTGTTGTTCAGTGTTGGCAAGTGTCTGGGGTGGGTCGTGTTGAGATGGTGGTGTTCAGTGTTGTTGGGTGTTACGGGTGGGTTTTGTTGTTACATTACGTTATTACAATACAGGGACTTAGCTGACGCCCTTATCCAGAGCAACGTACAAAAGTTCAAAAGTTCAGTACTAAAGTGCAGATCTCCAAGGAGGCAAGATATGTGCCAACACATCAAGTGACGAAAAGTAATTTATAGAATTTGTGACAATTAAACAAACAGTAGACAACAAAAGAAACCAGTAAAATTAAAAGAGCTGTAAAGTTAAAAGAGAAGTAAATTACAGTCAAGGAATGTGGACATGACGTCAGGAGAGTCAACCTGAGGACAATGAAGTAGGGGAAAGGTGGAGCCTGAAGAGGTGGGTTTTCAGGCTGCGCTTGAAGGTACCAACAAGGAGCCAGGACAGACAGAATTCTTGAGTGGGATGAGCAGGAAGGGAGAAGAGGCCGAGCCAAGTGAGCAGAAGTGGTAGAGCAGAGTGTTCTAGTAGGCGTGTATAGCCAAACCAGTGTCCGGATGTATACTGGACTTGTTCCTTTGACTGCCTGATAAGCCAGCATCAATGTCTTAAACTTGATAAGAGCCGCAATAGGCAGCCAATGAAGGTTCGTCAGCAGGGGGGTGACATGGTAGTGTGGAGGGAGGTTGTGGACCTGCCGAGCTGCAGTGTTCTGGATGAGCTGCAGGGGTCTGATGGAAGAAGCTGGGAGGCCGGCAAGTGGGGAGTTGCAGTAGTCCAGTCGGGAGAGGATCAGCACTTGGACCAGGAGCTGGGTCAAGTTGGTGGTAAGGAAGGGGCAGATCATCCGGATGTTGAAGAGGAAGAACCTGCAGGCCTGGGTTACTGTTGCCATGTTTGCAGCAGAGGAGAGCCAGTCATCAAACAGGATGCTGAGGTTCTTCACACACGGCGAAGGTGATATAGTAGCTTCCCCCAGAGTGATGATCATCTCCATCTTGCTTGGGTTAAGTTTCGAGTGATGGTTGAAAGCTGAGGTGCGAGTGGAAACCTGTGAATCAGAAGGGGGAAAAGAGAGAACGAGTTGTGTGTCATCAGCATAAAAGTGATAAGATATGCCATGAGCAGAAATGACAGGGCCAAGAGACTGTATATAGAGGGAGAAGAGGAGTGGACCAAGGACTGAGCTATGGGGGATGCCTGTGGTAAGGGGACAAGGTGTCAATACTGCACCAGCCCAGGCAACCTGGAAGGAGCAACCAGAGAGGTTTGACTTCATTCAGTTGAGGGCTGTACCGCAGATCCCCAAAACGGAAAGGGATGACAGGAGGATGGGGTGGTCTATAGTGTCAAATGCAGCAGAAAGGCTGAGGAGGATGGGGACAGAAGAGAGGGAGGTGGCATTTGCAGTGTGAAGTGCCTCGCGGACGGAGATGAGCACCGTCTCAATTGAGTGGGTAGTTCGGAAGCCTGACTGTTGAGGGTCCAGGAGGTTGTTGTCTGAAAGTAAAGAGGAGAGATGATTAGCAGCAGCATGTTCAAGAGTTTTGGATAGGAAGGGGAGAAGAGAGACTGGGCGATAATTCCGTAACGCTGAGGGGTCAAGGGAGGGTTTTTTCAAGAGTGGGGTGATAAGGGCTGCTTAAAGGAGGAGGGAAAGCATCCAGAGGACAGAGAATAGTTAATAAGGGAGGGATGAAGGAATGAGGTCAAGAGCACATATGGTTGATCGGTCGGTGAGAGAGGAAGTGAGAGACATCAGAAGAGCGGGTGGGCGAAAAAGCAGAGAGGTGATGGGAAGGAACAGAGGAGGAGGGGGGTGGGGAGGGAGGGAGGTGAAGGAGTTGTGGTTGGTTGCAATCTTTTCCTTGAAAAAGACCGCAAAGTCCTCTGCTAAGATGGAGGTTGGAGCTGCAAACTGGTGGAGGGCTGAGAAGAGAGGAGAAAGCAGAAAATAAGTGATGAGAGTTAGAAAAGGAGTTGTGGATTTTAGAGTGGTGAAATTTTATTTTAGCAGAAGTGAAAGAGGATGAGAACTAAGATAAGAGGGACTGGTTAAGGGACAGATCAGCTTGGGCCCTGGAGTTTCTCCACTTCCTCTCAGCTGCTCGTTGTCTGCTGGAGCTGAGAGTTCCTGACATCCAGGGGCTGGGTGGGGATGAACCAGCTGGCCTGGAAACAAGAGGAGAGAGGGTGTTAAGTCAAGAGGAAAGGGCGAACAGCAGAGAAGAAGCAGCAGATTCAGTGGGCAGATCGGAGAAGAATTCAAGGAAAGGGAGGGAAGCATTGACACGGGAAGCAAGGGTGATGGGAGAGAGAGAGCAGAGGTCACGGTAAACTCTAGTAGAGGAGGCTGGAGACGGAGAGGGGGGAAGGAGTGGAAGAGGGAGGGAGAATGAAACAAAGTGGTGTTCAGACAGATGAAGAGGGGTCACTGTCTGATCTGAGGAGGAGCAGTTGCGAAAGAGGACCAAATCGAGGAGGTTGCCAGCTTTGTGGGTTGGAGGTGAGGGCAGGAGAGAGAGGTCAAAGGAGTGGAGGAAAAGAAAGGCAGCAGACGGAGAGGCTTTAAGGTGAAGGTTCGTGAAGGTGAAGTCACCCAGGAGGATCAGCGGAGTGCTGTCCTCAGTGAATTTCCTGGAAGGAGAGATCAGCAAATGAGTCCCACCACCTCACCTGGATGGTTGCAGGGTATGAAAGAATGAGAAGGAGGTGAAGATAGCTGTCGGCGTTGTGGTGCTGTGTGGTAAGATCTAGGCGGTAAACTAGAAGGGAACGACGCAATTGCGTCTCTCAACAAAATGGTTAAAAGCCTCGCAAATTGACAATGCAAAACAACTAATCACTCACAATCGAAACTAAAACTGAAACCAACAAACAAGCTGAATAAGTGCCCTTCAACAACGTCAAACTCTTATCACCAGAGCTATTAGAAGAGAAAACACAGAAACGTAGCCTGCTCTAGGAGAGATCCATAACTTCTGAAACCGACAAATGCACTTGATGCACAGAACAATACTCTTGTTCAGTTATTGTTCAGTGTTAGTGTGTATTTAGGCTGGGTTGTGTTTGTTTGGTGTTGCTCAGCGTTGTCGGTTGTTTTTGGGTGGGTTGTGTTGTTTTAGTATTTTTCATCGCTGGCGTGTGTGTCAGGTGGATTGTGTTGTAATGATGTTGTTCAGTGTTTGCGAGTGGCTGGGGTGGGATGTGTTATGATGCTGGTGTTCAGTGTTGTCGCGTGTTTCCAGTGGGTTTTGTTGTTCTGGTATTGTTCAGTGTTAGTGGATGTTTTGGTGGGTTGTGTTGTTCTCGTATTATTAAATTTTGATTGATGTTTGAGGTGGATTGAGTTGTAATGGTGTTGTTCAGTATTGCTGGGTGTTTGGGGTGGGCGGTGGTTCTGGACACATTGTCACTGCACCTTTTCATTTCATCACTGTAACTATTCTGCGTTAAGAGTTTCAATTTAAGCAAAACCCACTATTACACTGTTTTAACTGCCCTCATGTCATCACTGAATTACTGTTTTATATCTGGGGTAACAGTGATGTGAATCTCATGGGGAGTGGGTCTGTTGGGAAGGAAATTCATGACAATTACATCATCATAATTCTGTATGTAATCGTGTTTGGTATGTATCTCTTCAGCTAAATTTAAGGAGTTGAGTGAGATGCATTTCATATCCACTGTATTTCAAGAAAACACAGTTTCTGTTCCCCAGCAATAATTTGTCCTGAACCAGAGTTATCTCTTGAGATGTATTTACAATCATCTCTCCCCCTTTGCAGAAGTGCTTTGTGACCCCTCCCCCGTTTCCGAACGGAGAACGACCGAGAATACCTCAGGTAAGTCTCAGGCTGGGTCCAAGGCGGGACACAGGCATGAAAGATTTAATTGACATGTTCCCTTGCCTCATAACAGCCGGAATCTACACTCGTAAACCTTCGCTCCTGGCTCCTCCGCCATTGGTCGAGCTGTGTGAGTTCTACACAAGTGTGTAACCACTGGTCTCTCTATTTTTCTATCAGTCTGAAGGCAAAGAGATGGGGAAATACTGAATTTACATTTTCTCTAGAAAGACTCGCTCTGACGCAACTCTACCACGTGACAGTGGCTAAATCCCCCAAGAATATTAAAGCTCACAAAGTCTATTGTAATGTGAATAAAATTACCACTTGGAGGGCTGCTTTTTTGCCAACCTGTTGCCTTGTCCAGGGTTCTGTCCAGGATGCTTGGAGTGCTTGTTGGAGAATTGTTCATATGGAAAATTTTTTTGTCTATTTGAAAGCAGATATTGCCTCTGAGTCACCAGGTTACTGTGTTTCTTTGATGTGCTCCTCGGTGCGTAGCAAGATGCCTCTAATTTTCATAGATAGATGCCATATTCATAAACTTGTTTTTCTATTTTGTATCCAAATACTTTTGATTAAATAAATGATAAACTTCTTTAAACTACTTATTAGTCTTGATCTGTTTCAGTCATTGTCTTGATAAAAGATACTTTAACTCTCCCTTCTCAGGTGTAGCTAATCGCCTTTGTTAAGATGACAGATATAACACATCAACTGAAGGCAAAAAAGTGCACATTTCTTGCTTTGTAAGATGTAAAGAATGTTACTGTCCTTAACAGAGATTTATTTAGTTTTGCTGTCATTTACATAACAAGAAAACTTCTCTCGACAGGCAAAGCACAGCGCTACAGAAATCAATCTCACTGCCCGATTATAATTGCCTGTCTTTCATTAGATTGAGACAACTACATCGATCATTTCCCCACAGCCTCAGATTCAATTTGCCATGAATACCCGGCACACGCGGGCTCGGATGGCACTCGGGGTTTCCTTCACTGTTGGGCAGGTTTGTCAGCATCAATGAAGACCAGCGCAGACGGGGCTTGGGTCGAAAAATGAAAGTTCGCTATTCTGACAATAACAAGGGGGGAGCATATTTAGGGTAATTTATGTTTTGTTTCTAGCGATTTTATTGGACACTGGATGCATTCATTTTAACTGATCTTTGAAAAAATAGTGCAGGTCGGGAAAAGCACTAGCTATCTGAACTGAGTGGTGGTCAGTGCATTCAGAGAGCTGGTCGGCGACGACCAACATCGGCAGAAACCTGCTTGTCTATGCCTGCTTTTCTGGTACTTCACCACATAGTTTTGCTCAGTGTTGTTGGGTCTTTGGGGAGGGTGTGTTGAACTGGTATTGTTCAGTGTTGGTGGGTGTTTGAGGTGGGTCTTGCTGGAATGGTGTTGGTTCCTTTTCTCTTGACTGTGTCGCGTGCCAGCCCCTGTGTGTATGTGTGTGTGTGAGTGTGTGTGTTTGTGTAAGTGTTGACATTGTTCATACAAATCTTTCCATCGCACTCAGTCGGTCAAATTCGGGAAACTAGGTCAGTCTCCTTTCAGCTGTTTGGCACCTAATATTTTTTACATCTATTTCAGAAATCTGTTTTGTCACTATCATTCATCTTGTTTGCACAGGAAATAAATGAACATTTTCCCAGCAAAATAATGCAAGCAAACAAACCTACACACAAACTCGGAGACACACACTGTACACAAACGCAAAAGCACACACCCGCTTCCACAGTGGACACAAATGCACCGGCACACACACCCACACAGTAAACGCATGCACGCTGAAAAGACACACACATACACACACACAAACGCACGCACGCGTGCACGCACACACACACACACACACACACACACTGCAGAGACGAACAGTAATGCAGACATACACACAAGGTGGAGACGCACTCGCACACACACAGGTATACATAGACTCTGGAGAGACACATGGACATGCAGATTTGCACACAGGAGAGAGACATGCCCACACAAACAAACACACGCACACACGCGCGCACACGCACACACATACACACACATTCATATAGTAAAACTGGTTGAGTCTCTCAGTGGCTCTGGCCTGTACAGCAGTGATTGTCACCGGTTGTGTTAACTTTCATTCTCCTGTCATGTGACGGACATCTACAGTAACTTTTCCCCGTAGTCTGTGGCCAGGTCACAGCAGTGTAGGGATCTGATTTTCCATCCAGGCCCAGTTTTGACCTCAGTAGCCCAGTTTATACCTCAGGAGCCTGGTTTTGCAAGCAGTTCAATTCCCATTTGTTTCTATTTTTAAATTATTACGATTTAGTTCTGACAGACAGTACATAAAAATGGCTATTATGTTATAGGAAAGCTTTCTCAGACATGCATATTTCATGAAAGTGAGAAAAAACATTTGAATTATTAACACCACCATCATTTTACTACGCATAAAGTACATATAATATTTTACTGCGATGGCACATATTGGCTTGTATTTATTATTTACCAATAATATGAGCATCTGTTTTAACCCTCTGGGCTCTGCCAGCATACCGGCGCGTTTGAACAATATTTCTATTAATATCTGTGTGATAATATAGCGCAGACATATGGTTAAAAATAAAATACTGTTGGAATCCGGGGGGTTTTACTTCTAATTTGTGGTTCTTATTCATCACAGTCCCCGCAAGGACGCGATCGCGGACGCTTCAAGCTACGCAAGATCGATTTCACGTGTCCTTGCGCTCTGCAATTTGTCTCCTGTAAATCGCGATGCAGCAGTCTTAGCCAGCGGCCGCTACAGCATGGGGCATTAAAGCAAAGGCTCTGCTGATGCAGTGTGTGATTACTACTTTAATCATGAAAATACATCGATTAAGTCTCTCTTGTCTACTTGGTACCTCCACCGGCAGGGAAAAGAGCACTTTGAGTATGTTCACCGGGGATGTGCATTTGTGACGTTTGGATCAGACATTCTCATCGCCATTTGCGTACTTGCAGGGACCGTGTTTCTGGCCTCATGAGACTGAAGGTGCAAGAAGCCGCCTACAGGCAGTTCTGACACGTGACTGACAGTACAGACCTCAGGATGAGACCACACAAGCATCTAGGGCAGAATCTAACCGTCAGTCATTGAAACAAATTATGCGTTGACAGGTGCTTTAGTGGTCACAACATTATCTGCTTTAGTTGTAATAGAGCAACCAAATAATCTAAACGCTTCAATAACAGTCGCAGGAAACATACATGTAACACTTAGAGTATCTAAAGCTGAGCCCCTAAATGACATCAAAACTCTTTGGAAGATTCTGAAGCATTGCTTGTAAATATAAGCACTTTACCAATGAGGGTGAGCCCATACGATCACCCAGACTGCTGTAGATGCATCTGCAGAGCTGCAATTACCTGTGTGCCCACCTTGGACATAAACCAAGTCTGAAGTGCTTATGATCATCACTTACACTTCATGTGGTTAGACAAATCTGTCAAAAAAGTCAGTCAAACAAATCCAGCAAAGTACAACTGCAGCCCCAGGGAAGCCCTAGTCTGACACAAGAAGGCTGTTGCAAGACAGAAGTGCTGCTGGTATGAGTTTTTTTTTTTAGGCTTAGGCTTAGGCTTAGGGTCAGGGATCAGGTGCAGCCTACCTCCGGCATGCCAGACGCTTGTGTCGTCAGGAGCTTCTCCAGGGCTGCAGGTGAACCCCACTTGACAATTCGGTTAATAGCAATTTCTCATTTTGCATCATTATTTATTCATAATGCAACAAAACACTGTCTGAAGTGGACGACATCAGCTGAACACGCTTTGAGTAGAGCTTACCTTACATGTTCACACAACTTATGAGGACATAGCTTAGAATCATTGCACGCAGTCATTCCTAAAACCCCCATTATCAAATTATCTAACCTGAACAGTACCTTAACCTTTAACCACTTAGCCATAATCCTGTCAGGAATAACCCAATTGTCTTCTCAATTTCAAATGTTCACACAATGCCTGTAATTGTTCTATTTCATCTCTAATTCTATTTTACCAGCTATTTTAGACCCACCCACACACATTTACATGCCCGTTTTGTCCACGATCCTCCACCATATAAAAAAAAAAACCAAATTTTAATTTTAACCTCAACCTAAGGTTGTATAAGTCATAGCTTTAAAACTTGGCCTATTGTTAATCTTATATCATAACCTGAGGAAAAAACCTACTCCTCAGTCCTGGATTAAAAATTTTCCCCAAGGTGACCCAAAAAAAATGTCTGCTTAAGAGTTTTTTTCAGACCCTATGGGGTGTTTAAGTCCTTGGTTTTCAATTGCCGAAAGTATAAGTAAGCACACACATACATACACAGGCACACCACACACACACAGAGGAACGCACGCACACGCAAACACACACACACACACACACAAACATTGAATGAAGGGCTAATAGAGTATGACTGGCCAGATTTGTGCTGTTCAATAGTTAATGAAATGAATCAAACATTATGGCATGAATAATTCATCACAACAAGGGAACCATACGAAGAGACTGACATTGATCTCCTGTGTTTGCGTGCATAGTGCAATAACCCAGGAGGAAAAGGACTCATGCTGAGTATGTGCAGAGGTAAAGAGCATGAGAGGGACTGAAGAACCTAAACTACAGAGACTTGACATTAGAAACAATGTATTGTGGAAATGCTAAGCGACAGCTTCTGTAACTTAGTAACAAAAAGCGCTGGAGAGGAGGGGAGCGCCCTGAAAAGTAGGCTATGGGCGCTTCCATTGCAAAAAAAAAAAAAAGCTTCTTGTGGACACAGGCCCTAATGCGGAGTCCGAACAGAAAGGGAAATGCAGAGTCATCTGATCAAAGAGGAGGCTCAGAATTATTAAAGAAACGGCAGGCAAATGAACCTGGCTATTGAGTTGCAGGAGAGTGGTTTTCGTCAAAAGATGTTTAGTTTCACTGGACGGTTTATTTTTTTATACTTGATTTCTAATATCCACTGTGCTATAATTTTGAGCTTTATTGAGCATTATTCAGCTTCAATTTTCCTCTCGACTTGCCCACTGCAGTTTTATAGGTCAACGTATTTCTGGATCAACTTTCTTGAAGTGCATAATTTTAGTACATGGCAATATTGGTTTAAAAGAGAAAATGAAGGTGATGTACACAAATGTCAGAACTACAAGTCAAAAGGCATATTGTCACTCCATGAAGGGTCAGTTTAAGACTAAAGGTGACAAGCCATGACGTGAACAACCTGGCCTTACTCAGGGAAGATATAAGCGCAATGAAAGTGCAGTGCTAGCACACGTGTCAACAAAATGTGGAAATATGTGACAACTTAAGATTTTACCGTTAATCAGCCCTATGGAGAACAAATATGCATTATTAATTCATCAGAAACTTAAATGAAGATGATGGAGGGTAAATTTTATATGTGTATATATGTATATGGGCCTGTCCACAGAAATGGGGTACCTAAGGGGCATGGTACATTAACGGATAACACGTTACAGTGTCCGACAATTCACTGAATTTTATGTTTATTGTGTTATACAGATGACAAAGATATAATAAGAACATTTTTGAAGTAATGCTTTGCCTAGTTTTATTTTTACTTGCAGAAAGAAGAAAATGTCCACACTGGTTTTTGACTTTGTTTGTGACATTGTAGATGTAGTTCATTTCAGGACGGTTTCAGCCCATCAAAGGGCACCCTTATTTTGAGCAAAGTTGTCAGCTTGAATAAATAACTTAGTTTCTTTTAGTTTCTCTTCGTTTTCTAAAAAAAATTAATGACGGGTAATGACACCCTATTTGAAAAGCTTACGTTCGTAACCATCGTCTGGCCTTGCAGTTACGAACATAAAAATGGGTCAGACTGGGATATATTTGCAAAAATAACCACCCATACATGTACGAAAAGTAAGAGTCCATTTGTTGATATACGATATAATTATTGATTTCGGTTTAATAAGAAAGTTATTCATGGTCCCTTTAGTGACTTATTAGGTTGAATCTTTTTTTTTCCTTTATTGGTTTATTTTTCGTCTTGTGTGTCACACCTATATACCCCATTTCTGCGGACAGGCCCACATATATATATATATATATATATATATATATATATATATATATATATATATATATATATATATATATATATATATATATATTAGGGCTATCAGAATAATTAACCGCGATTAATTTAAGCGCAATAAAAGTAACTGCCACTATGAGGCAGACAGAAAAGGTAAAAAGCAATCACGTCTATGACACATACCTAATGCGGTCATTTGAAATGCTTCCGGGAAGAAAACTGTGATTTGAAGTCCATTAATTACCAGCCAGGTTGGACAGCCTCCATCCCCTTGGCATAATTAGCTCACCTTAAATCATTCCCTGCGTACCTTGCCTGACTTGCAATCAAGCCATTTATTCAGCCAACTGAAAAATCAAAATCAAAATGTGGCGTAGAATGATTAAGAAGTGATAATGAGAAGCAGACGGACCTAACCAGGTTGCCGTGTTAGATTGAAAAAATTTCAATAATCTGAATAAATAGCAGACCTCTGAATTCCACCTTTCATCAAGGAATTTTGTATGCATTATCAAAGACATTTCTAAAAAAAATGAAGTTATTCAAAGATGGCCCTGGTTTTAAGAGCTTAAAAATATAGGCTACGTGAAGTGGAAAACATTTTGTGAAGCATACCGAACATGAATGTGAGAGAGAATACGTTTGCATTGCAGGCAATAGTCAAATGCACCAAACATTTGGCAATTAACGTTCAGGCGAATCTTTGCCGCAAATTTGAGGCATTTTTTATTAGATAATTGAACAAGAGTAATTTCAAATAATGTAACTCATAGAACTTGATTTTATTTACTTTTGAGCATCTAAATAACCAACAGTGAAGGTGGAAAACATTTTGTTTAAGCGTGACATGTAACGTGACATGTAAATTGTTGACGAATTTGAAAATCTTATAATATAACGCGGCAGCCTGGTTTGGTCTGTCTGGTGCTCATTCTCTCTTCTTAATCATTATCGGCTACATTTTGGTTTTGATTTGTCATTTGGCTGAATAAATGGCTTGATTGCAAATCAGGCAAAGTACGCGGGAAATGATTTAAGGTGAGCTAATTATGCCAAGGCGATGGAGACTGTCCAACCTGGCTGGCAATTAGTGGACTTCAAACCAAAGTTTTCTTACCGGAAGCATTTCAAATGACCGCATTAGGTATGCGTCATAGAAAAGGTAATAAGCAATCACGTCTGTCTGCCTCATAGTGGGAGTTACTTTTATTGCGCTTAAATTAATCGCGATTAATTATTCCGACAGCCCTAATATATATATATATATATATATATATATATATATATATATATGTACATGTACTGTGTATCTGCATTCATTTTTTTAAGTTGTTGATTCAGGACAAGTGAAAATTCTTACGGACAATCTGATATGTTTCCTAGATTATCTGCTGGACAACAATTTTTTTCCCCTTATTTCGAATACTGATAGTGTTATGTCAGCCTTACGCTGAGGGCATGAAATGAGGTGTTACTGAACACTCTATCAGAGCCTTTCTCTGGCTGCCTGCTGTGGGCTGTGTGGCACTTCCAGTGACCCTGATGGGAATGGGCTCCAGTGCACTTTGTTACCATAGAGAAGCACTCTCAGATGGAGGCAGGGAGGGGGACTGATACAGACAGAGAGAGAGAGAGAGAGAGGGAGAGGAGAATTGGCCATAGAAAGAGAATTTTATTTCACAGATTGCTGGGCGATCAGACTGGCCCCCCTCCGAACAATATAAGAAGCTGCAGTTGCTATGGATGTGGTTACCATGGTATCCCATCTGGTTTATCCGGCTGTCTGATGGCTGGGGTCTAACCTCTATGTAGCAAGCTGTCAAAAACAGCATCTTACCTGAGACAGCCACCTGTACCCGAGACAGGGGTCAGACAGCCATCTCAGCAGATGTGTGGTGTCCGTTCTTTTTAAAAATGGCTGCAATGCTTCAACCAGGTGGGTGCTGCACACACCTTGTTCACATCTTCACCCTGGGTGAAGCGTCAGGATGCATTTTACATTTGCACATATGCGGTTCCCTGTCTTGCCAGCAGGGGCGCTTGTACAACACAAGCAACCTCACTCAAAGCGCACACATGGTAACTATTGCTTTGCTACTAATTAACAAGGGGAATTTGAATGCAAATCAGTGCTGTGAACTAAATTTATTTACACTCATCAAACCAGTCCTTTGGCTGTTTGCACGCTTATAGAAAAACTATATCATGTAATTTTACTGCATGTTTAGAACCATGAATGATAGAGCAGTAATCGTGCTCATCTTTTAATCTGCACGCCCATTCTAGGAATATTTACTAATTAAATTTAACGCGCGCCACCTTTCAGGTAGTTGCTGGAGTCGCATTTTCCATAAACCAGATGTGACATATGCGCCAACCATAACAAAGCTTACCACTGCAGGACCCCAGTTCCAAAAAAGTTGGGATGCTGCGTAAAATGAAAATTAAACAGAATGCAATGATTTGCCAATGAAATAAAACCCAGCTGAAAATAGGACAAACAACATTTCAAATGTTAAAACTGACACATTTTATTGTTTTTTGAAAAATATCTGCTCATTTTGAATTTGATGACAGCAACATGTTAAAAAAATTGGGACGGGAAAATAAAAGACAGGAAAGCTAGCACGATGCTAAGAATAGACAAATGGCTGAGCATCTCACAGCTAATTAGATTATTTAGCGACAAGTCAGTAACATGACTGGTAATAAAAAGTCTTTCATCAGTAAATATGGTGAGTGCTTAACCACGCTATTAAAGACTGCATGGAGAAGTACAACCCCAATTCAGAAATAGTTGGGACGAAGTGTAAATTGTGGATAAAATCAAAATGCAATGATTTTCAGATCACAGGAGCCAATAAGTAATTTACAATAGAACAGAGATAATATTTCAAATGTTGAAACAGAGACATTTTACATTTTTTTCCTTATTTCAAATTTTCTGGCTGCAACAGGTCTCAAAAAAGTTGGGACACAGGTAAAAAAGGGCAGAAAGAGCAATTCATTTATAAAAGAATCAGCAGAAAGAACATTTAACATTAACGCATAAATAAATAACAATTAAGTAACTTAGTTAACTGGCATCAGGTATGTAACATAATTGACTATAAAAGGGATGTCTTCATGAGTCTCTCAGAAGTAAAGATGGCCAGAGGCTCTCCAACCAGTGAAGGCTTGTGTTAAACAATTGTGGAATACCTTAAAAAATGTTCCTCAACATCAAATTGCAAAGGCTTTGAAGGTCTCATCATACACAGTGCACAACATCATCAAAAGAGTCAGAGAAACTGGAAAAATCTCTGTGCGTAAGGGACAATGCCGAAGACCTTTACTGGATGCCACTGATCTTCAGGCCCTCAGATGCCACTGCATCACTCACCGGCATGATTCTGTCATTGAAATTACTAAATAGGCCCAGGAATACTTCAAGAACAACATTTGGTGCATAATTAAATGAAAAGTCCGTCAAAGGAGACCCAAAACTCTCCAGCAGCTGGAGGCCTGTATAAAACAAGAGTGGGATAAAATTTCAATGGCTAAACTCATGAAACTTGTCTCCTTAATGCCCAAACGCCTCCACTCTGTGTTGAAAAGAAGAGTAGATGCTACACAACGGTAAATAGGCCCCTGTCCCAACTTTTATGAGACCTGTAGCAGCCATCAAATTTGAAATGAGCTAATTTTGTGGATAAGTTGTAAAATTTCTCAGTTTCAACATTTGCTATATAATCTGTGCTCTATTGTGAATAAAATACTGGCTGGCGTGATTTGAAAGTCATTGCGGTTTGATTTTATTCACAGTTTACACTTTGTCCCTACTATTACTGAGTACAAATGAAAACGCACCACTCACGAAATCTGGAATAGCTCCACGGATTGATATGTGAAGGATATACGTATGATGCATTTGAGATAATGAATGATTTAAGAAGACATGTAAACATCATTCAATTTCATTCACGATAATGTTAATGCGCGAGAGAGGTTTAACCCTCTCCAGCCCATTTCATTATTTTGAGATATGAAAAATATTTCATTCATGGAGAAAAGTTCTTATACACTAGTGGCTGCAGGGGGAACTAACGATGTATTTTTGCAATACTGAGCTGGAAAGGTAACTTTATCAAACCATTTCCCATGTGGTCTTTATATTTTATAGTCAGTCATCAATTGATTTATTGTTGCAAATTTGCAACATGAGCCTGGAGAGGGTTAACTGGTGTAGGGGTCAAACAGGAAAGTCAATAACGGGTGTGACCGCAATTTGCATTAACACATGCGATGCATCGTCGTCGCATGGAGTTGATCAGTCTCTGGATAGTGTTCTGAGAGATAGCATTCCACTCCTGAACAAGGGCAACTTCAAGTTCTGGGATGTTGTCCATCTGGTGTCGACGTGAAAGACGTCGTCCAATTTCATCCCATAAGTGCTCGATAGGGGGGAGGTCGGGTGACAGAGCTGGCCACTGAAGCACGAGGATGTTCTGCTGTGCAAGGTACTGCATGGACACCCTTGCAGTGTGTGCCCTAGCGTTGGAACGTGTGGACATCGTGGTGTTGGTTGAAGAACCGCACAACATGGTTCTGCAGCTCCTGGTCCCGGTAGTAGACGCCGTTCACCTCTGCAGATATGGAGAGGGGTTCTGGGACGGTAGCTTATTACACCCCACACCATAACGCTGCCACCACCCCAACGGTCCGTTTGAACGACACAATCGGCGTTATAACATTCACCACGTCTCCGCCAAACATGTATACGGCCATCTGCGTTCCTTAAGTGAAATCGTGACTCGTCAGAAAAGATGACACTGTGCCATTGTCGTAGTCTGGTGCACCAATTCTGGTGCCTGTTTGCCCACTGTAGACGCTGGTTTCGGTCACGATCCGTCAATATGGGGCCGAAATAAGGACGTCATGCACGCAGGCCTGCAGCTCGCAGACGGTTCCGTATGGTGTTGGGGTGAATGAATCCACGTCGTCCTTGGACTTGAGCAGCCGTTCTTGTCGCTGGTAGTGTTCCGTCTCGGACATGATCCCGTACGATTTGACGATCCTGACGTGCCGTTGTCACACGTTGTTGACCCGGTCGAGGACGGTCCCGCGTACTCCCCGTTTGCAGAAACCTTTGATGGAGTCTTGCGATCTTTGTGTGTGCGCAGTGTAGTCGTCTGGCAATTTCCCTGGTGCTGGCGCCAATTTGAAGCATGCCTATGGCACATTCCCATTCAGGGGCTGTAAGTCGCGGCATAGTGTCGACGTTTCACAAGTGTCAGTGAAGAAGTGAAATTTTATTCGTATTCACATGCTTTTAAAGGCAATGTGTGCTCAAATTCAGAGTGAAATTCATTTTTCCTGTGGTGTGCGTGCAAGATGTTGCGTTTTTGCAAAAAATTGCCTAGCGTTACAACTTGAAATTCTTGCATTTCTTGCACCTGGCATGTCGGGTGACGTCACTGTAGTGTTGTTGTTGTTGTATAAAAATTACATTGAAGTTCATTTGAACTTAAATATTGACTTTTTTCAAGTGGTGCATTTTCATTTGTACTTAGTATATTTCGGAATTGGGGTTGTAGTTCAGTACCTCAAAAATCACTTTTTAAACCAAAAATTGCAAAGAATTTGGATATTTTTTCCTCTATGGTACAAAATGTAATTTAAAAGATTCAGAGAATCTAGAGAAATCTCTGTACACATGGGACAAGGCCAACAATCCAATTCTGAATGGCTGTGATTTTCAGGTCCTCAGGCAGCACTCCATTAAAAACAGATGGGACTCTGTGGTGGAAATCACTGCTTAGACTCAGGACCACTTCTATAAATCATTGTCAGTAAACTAGGTTTGTCGCTGCTTCCACAAATGCAAGCTAAAACTCTGTCATGTAGAGATTAAACCATATACTGTATAAAAAATAACCAGAAACACTGCCGCCTTCTCTGGGCCCAAGCTCATTTGAAATGTCCTGGGGTGAAGTGGAAAACTGCCCATGGTTTCAAAAAGTGAAATTCCTTTTGGACAAAACATCATGGATACCATGCCCTTGGGGCTAAAGAGAAGAGGGACCATCTGGCTTGTTATCAGCAAACAATTCATAAGCCAGCATCTATGGTAGTATGGGGGTGCATTAGTACACATGGCATGGGTGACTTATGCATCCATGAAGACACCATTAACTTCTTCCACTCCAGACTTGTCATCGGATGAACTTGGCAAGGCTCTCACCTCGCCTAAAAGCGCATTCCATCTCCAAACCCATTCCCATTTAGGTTTCCTAATTAGCAACTGAGTATTAATTTGCTCAGTTGCGAGAAACAATCTGTATCAATTTCCCCTCAGCTTGCAATATTGTTCATTGTAATAATAAGAAAGCGTTTTCCTCTCCACATTAATAGTAACATTAAAGGTCAATGTCTTACGAGGCTTCTGTATTCCTCCAGCTCACAAAACTATACATTTTTTTCAGCATCCACATCCAATCGGCTTGTTACACCTAAGTATACCTTTCTATAAAAACAAAACTCTTCAACCAGAAATTACCACAATGCAGGTTGACACTCGATCTGTTTCCGAGTAAGAATTGGATGATAAATTGAATTAATTTATTAAGGCTTCCAATACCCTGAGCTGCATTGTAATTAGTAATTGACACATACAGCTGTACGTCATAAGAGGAAGGCTACAATATGAGATTGCATGGACGGAAATTAATAATGAAATTTCTCAAAATCCCATCTTGAAGTAGAATAGTATGAAGCAAATGCTCCTAAAGATGGCATGTAGGTAAGGTTAAGATTTCATTTCTGACTAATTAATTGGATAATTGCTGTTCATATGATCTCATGTTATAGCCTCCCTACAACTTTCCCAGAGGCTAGAGCATAAAGACTATAGGGCCTGATTTACTAAGACCTTTAGCACATGCAAAATCTTTTTGCCTGTGCAAAACCAGAAACCTTGCCACTGATTGGTGCAAGGCAAGTACGCTGGCCAGTCATGGGCATTGTTATTGGTTTTGCATGGGCAAAAAGGTTTTGCATGCGCCAAAGGTCTTAGTAAATCAGGCCCTATGAATGACTTTGATAGCTTGAATGTGCAATGCATGGAGTGTATTTTAAATGATTTCTAATGCATGCCATTTCTGGAACTTTCACGATACACTAATAATCAATTTACTAAATTATCGAATTGCCAACGCTTCGTCACGAGAGGCTTCGGCAATTTAATAATTATAATCACTTCGCGCAGCACCCAGTGTGCACTTATGCCTCCCTGCAAGTGCAGCGTGATCAATGTTGATTCAAATATTTTTTGCTATGAGGGTATTCTTTTAAAGGCTGAAAATATTTTAATTTGGTGCAATCTTAAAATAAATTAGTTGGCACTGCTGAAAAAATTCTAGAACAGGAGGCAGAATTCAGGAAAAGCACTGGGTTAATCAGGCCTAATTTTTTTTTCATCCACACAAAATCACGATTAAGTGCGCTGTCATTGTCGCCCTTCAGTGATCTGTCATTTCTCACTACTTTCTTAATTATTACAGACTTTTATATTGACCTTGATAATTCAGTGAATAAATTGTGTGATTATCAATCGAGCGATCTTAAACAGCAACAGCTTGAAAGCATTTATGCTTTTAGGGGTCAGAGGCTCACAGCAAGTCATTTGAAAGTCCCCTAACACTGGCATTATCACCAGAGGGATGTAGGACTTTAGGGATTTAATGTTGATTGGAAAATGCTTGATTACTATTGCAAGGAACAATAATGTAAGGTCAGGGGAAATAGACAGTAATTCTACTGATTGATCCTCGCAACTGAATGAATTAACAGTTAGTTGCTAATTAGGAAGTGTAAATGGGAAAGGGTTTTTAGAAGTAATGTGACTTTAGGTGGGGTGAGAACTGGGTAAAGTTCCCTCCAATGGCAAGTCCCGAGTGGAAGAGGTTAATGGTGAGATAAAATGTCAATGTCTTTCGAAGCTACTAAATTCCGGTAGCTCCCCAAATGGTATATTTTTTTCTGCGTCTGTGTCAGATCAACTTATTATGTCTAAGAAAATGTTTTAAAAAATGCAGTTTTGCCAAATCAAGTCTGCGTGTGATGTTTGCTTATGTATAAATAAAACTGTCTACTACAAGTGACATTACCATGATGAAGGTTTACTGTAAAACTGTTTCCGATTAAGAATCAGACAATTAATTGAATTCATTTTTGGCTTGAATTGGCTACCAGTAAGCTGGATAGCCATTAAGGATTTCGACATATAGCTTTACATTAAAAAAGAAGACTTTAATATGTGATTGATGGACGGCAATAATTGAAATTTAGGGAAATTCCATCTTAAAGTAGAAAGTTATGTGGTAAATGCTGCTGAAGATGAGAGTTAGATTTGGCATAGATTTCCTTTCTTATTAATTAGATAATATCTGTTCGTACAATCTCATATTGAAGCCCTCCCGCAACTTTCCCAAAAGCTGGACAATAAAGACCTCATCAATGATTTTGCAACCATGACAGTTTGATGCATGGCATGCATTTTAAATGATTTTAAATTCATGCCATGCGTCAAACTTTTACGATGCACTAATAACCAATTTACTAATATAAGCAATTACCAAATGCTTTGATGCAAGAAGCATTGGTAATTTAATGAATTAATTATTATAGCATTGCAGCATGGAGTGTGCAGCTGCTCTTCCCCTGAAATGTAGCCTATTCTTTTGAACGCTAATAACATTTTAATTAGGTGCAATCTTAGTTTGCTTTCACAACGGCCTCATTTAGTTCAGTTGAATCACACACATTTTCCATGTCCTTCTTCGTTTTCTTTGTTTTCCTTCTTCGGACGGTTTGTTTGGTTCGGTGTGAAAGCAGAAATCGTACCAGGAATCGCACCAAAAGCGAACCAAAATAAGCGTACTGAGACCAACTCCTCAAGGTGGTCTCAGTAAGTTTGCAAGTGTACCCTGGTGCGGTTCGCTTACAGTGGGAAATGCAAACGAACCATCCAGCAAACCAAAAAGAGAAAGTGAACCAAAGAGAGGTCCTGGCCAATCGATGAGCCGGGTTTTCTTCTTCCTCTTATGCTTAGTTGCTTCCTAGTCAGTGCCTGTTTCGGGCAATACTGCCCCAAACGAGCAGCTATTGGAACTGCATGATGTTGTCCAGATGGTTTGGTCCTATTTCCAAAGTGCAGTGTGAAAGTGAACCAAACAAAATGAAGCTGTTACATTTTTCGGCATTCCCTGCCCGATTGAACAGAGTCCCCCGGACTATACTGGTGTGAAAGCGCCATTAGGCACTGCTGAAAAAAATGCTAAAATGGGAGATGGAATTCAGAGCAAATATTGGATTAATTAATTGTTATTACAGTGCTATATCTAGATCATTTGGCCATGGCGCTGCGCCATGCCCAATTCTCTCCTGCCATAGCTGCTCCTTTTTTCATTAAATCCTGCCATAGCTGCCGTTTTTCAGAATGAAACCAGCCACAGTGGTCAGCCACGCCTGATGCCCGGCGCCGCTGCGCTACGCCTGAATTCATTACTTGCAGCGCTTTACGATTGCCGTAGCTGATCTCTCTGCTCAACCTCACTCACAGAAAATGATAATGAACAGAAACCCAGTGCTGCAAATGAGTTGTGTATTCCCAGGTATTCCGATTGATTTCAGTTTGATATGCCGCCACACAAAGGGGTGGCGCCTCTGTTGTTTCCCGGAATTCGGCCATAATATTGTGCGCTTTTGTGTGTTTGCTTCACCGAAGCAGCAACACTCTCTATTCTCTTACTTCGTCCTATTCTTTTTCTTCTTCCATCTAAATTTGGCCGACTAACTCATCCTACACTGTTTAAGCCAGTGATTCCATTAAAACTCTAAAAATTCAGCTTGTTGTGAATTATGCTGCTTGAGTACAGATCTTTCATTTTATTTTTGGTTTTTGAGATTTAATTTTAAATGTCATTTTTTGGGGTCCCATTAAATCAAGCCATTTTGTGCTGATTTAGATTCAGGTATTTTCTGCAATCTTTTTTTTTTACTCTGTCATAATTTCAGCTAGAAATGTTAAGTTAAGCTTGTATAACTACTTCACTGTTCAAATTTTTCGTAACTTCTATAATGTTTTTTTACTATTATTTCCTTAAAATAATTTCTGTTACAATAAATTCTGGGAACTTACAGTGCAGTGACGTCACTGTTAGAGTGGCAAACAGCTGTAAAATTGTCTTCTCTTAAATTTGCTCTAACTCCCACAGTTTCCACTCCTCATAAATATTTTTATGTCCAAGTTGTGGCAAAAGTTCTGCTGGTCACGAAAAACCGAAACGCCACTAATTCCTATTTTAAATGAGGCAAGAAAATTCCATTTCAATTTCCATTCCGTAGATTGGACTTACTATCTTTGAGGTAGAGGCTTGAGGTTTTGGTATTTGGTCATGTTTTTTGTGCTGGTTTTGTGTTCATGATTATTGTCTTTTATTGTCTTTTATTTATTCTTTTTGGTTTTTGTAAAATTCAGGTTTTTTGGTTCATTCTATGTTCAGTTCCATTGCACTTGTCTCCTCTGTATTGTGATCTAGTTGGTTCAGTCCGTCTTCCCTGTCTGCGTGCCCACTGACTTCGGGTGATTTAAATGTATTCCGGTGTTTAAAATATTCCTTCGAATCTCATTTTCTTTCTTCGCCCTTCTGTTCTGATTCCTAGCAAGACTAACATTTGTATTTTGTATTATAGTCTACTAACACTACTAATCCATGTATATAAGATTACCAACTTACTAACGAGAACTCTAGTTTAATATGTAAAGTTGTACCACTACTAATTTAGACTAATTACCTCTCCGCGACTGCCCTGTTCTAATCTCCGCCTCTTACTGAACTATCCCTGTCCTTTGCTTTGTGTTCAGCGAGAAACTCTAGCACGAGCTTAATTACTCTCCTGCTCCTTATCTGTGCACGTAGAACTCCTGGGCCGGAGTTGTTTAAATGTAATAGGCTGTTTGTGTGATTCCCGTTTTGTCTCTCGCCAATTTTCGTGGTTAGGGTTTCCCTCATGTGATTCTCCCAATGTAATTGGGACACATTGTCCACACCTGAGCTCTGTACAACGTGACCTTTCCTGTGTGTATATTAGGAGTCTTTTCACTCACAGCTCTCAGTCAGAATGTTGATCGATACTTCTTTGTGCAGAGCGCCTCGTATGCCATTGAATATTGTTTTGCTTCTACTGGATAATCCGACCTTGATTCTTGCCATAGCCCTTTTTGTACTGTTTTTGTCTTTCTGGATTTTGACCTGTTTTTGTATGACCACAAGTTCTGGGTTTGGATGCCCTGTGGCTGTGTATGACCTTTGGCTTTGCTCGTTGACTACAACTTTTTGCTTATCATTTTTGTACCTCTGCCTATCTGTCTTACTGGTTCTGACCCCTGCCTGTCTAGACGATACTGTTTTTGGATTTCATATGGTGGCTTGGCAATTCCTGTGTATTATGACTTTGACTCGGACCCCATTAAAGACATCATTTTTTGGATTCCTGTCTCTCGCGAGTGGTTCCTGAACTGTACCTCACAGTACGTTCTGACCACCATGGAACCAGCGAGAGATTCGCAGCTACAAGCAGCCGTCGAACATCAGGCAGTTGTTCTGCTGAGTCAGCAACAACAACTGCTGGCAGTAATGCAACACCTGCAGACCATGTCCCACCAGATGGCAAACCTGACATCCACCCAGCGGGCCTCACAACTTGCCTCGGTGCCCTAAGCACCTGCTGCGTCTGCACCTGCACCACCAGCGATCCCTCCAGTGACCCACCATGAGCCTCGTTTACCACCCCCAGATGGAGAGCCAGGTACATGTCGAGCCTTTCTCACCCAGTGCCGACTAATCTTCAGCCTCCAGCCTAACACCTTCCCCACTGAGCAGTCCAAGGTGGCGTATATCATCATGCAACTCATGGGTAAAGCCAAGCAGTGGGCGACGGCGGCCTGGGAGGCGGGGCTTCCATGCTCACAGTCTTCTTTATCACTGGAGGAGGAGATGAGGCATGTGTTCGACAGGTCCAGGCACGGTCATGAGGCAGGACGGGAGATTCTGCGCATCCGCTAAGGTAACAGATCAGTTTCTGATTTTGCCATTGAGTTCCAGACTTTGGCTACCAATAGCGGATGGCAGAGGCGAGCGATCTATGACACCTTCCTGAATGGTCTATCCGACCACATCAAGGATGAGCTGCTGACCCGTGACCTGCCCGAAGACCTGGACCGGCTGATTGACCTTGCCATTCGAGTTGACACGTGTTTGGAGGAGCAGTGACGTTTCATTCGTCATCCCAGTTCCACACCTCGTACTCCTACCACGGCTCCGGTGAGACGACCTTCTCCTCCTAAAATCTCCTCATCCAAACCAACATTCAAAGGAAAACCCATGCAGGTGGTCCATACACGCCTCGCCACTGAGGAAAGAGATTGGAGGAGGAGGGAATGCGCCTTCTTCTATTGTGGTCAAGCAGGGCATTTTGTTTCGGAGTGCCCATTAAAAGGGCAACGCCCTCAAGTGAGGAGAGGAGCACCAGTGGGCGCTACTCCTCTCGAATCCTCCTCGAAACATCACACTTGCCTGCCAGTCTTATTGGAGTGGAGGGGCGGAGCCAGAAAGACCATGGCCCTGGTGGATTCCGGAGCAGAGGCTAACTTCATTGACGCCAAGTTCGCCCATGAATGGGGGGTTCCTTTGGACGAAGTAACGCAACCCCAGGTGGCTAACTCTCAGCGGCCAGAAGATCGGCCACATTACCCATTCTACCACTCGACTCAAGTTTCAAGTATCAGGTAACCACCAAGAGAGCATTAAGTTCAACCTCATAGATTCACCTCATTCACCTGTAATTCTTGGCCATCCTTGGATGGCGAAACATAGCCCTGTTATTGATTGGGAGAAGCACGGGATTAAAGGCTGGAGCCCCTTATGCCACGAATCCTGTCTTGTTAAAGCTAATTCTTATGTTCCTGTTTCTCCTGTCGAAGAAGTCCCTTGTCTTGACAATGTACCACCTGAGTACCATGACCTCAAGGAGGTGTTCAGTAAATCTCGTGCTACCTGCCTACCCCATCACAGACCCTATGACTGCGTAATTGAACTCAAGCCAGGTACCATGCCCCCTAGGGGGTGTCTGTTTTCGCTTTCATGTCCAGAGATCCAAGCCATGGAAAAATACCTGGAGGAGTCACTAGCCGCTGGAATTATCAGGCCGTCATCTTCACCAGCGGGAGCCGGGTTCTTCTTCATTGGTAAGAGGGACCGGTCACTCTGCTCATGCATTGATTATCGAGCCCTCAATGATATCACTGTTAAGAACCGTTATCCCCTTCCTCTCATGTCTACAGCGTTTGAGCCTCTCCAGGGAGCCAAGATTTTTACTAAGCTAGACCTTCATAACACTTACCATATTAGGGTCCATATTAGGGAGGGGGATAAGTGGAAAACAGCATTTAACACCCCCACTGTGTACTGGGAGTATTTAGTCATGCCTTTCGGGTTGACTAACGCACCAGCCGTCTTCCAGAATCTTGCTAAGGATGTTCTCAGGGACATGCTTAACCGTTTTGTCTTTGTATACCTTGATGACATCCTGATCTTTTCCAAAAGTAAGGCAGAGCATACTAACCATGTTCCCCAAGTCCTCAGCCATCTCCTGGAGAATTGACTATTCGTCAAGGCGGAATAATGCGAATTCTCTGTGACCACCACCACCTTACTGGGCTTCATCATCGACACTGGGAACATCAGCATGGACCCTGCTAAAGTGAACGTGGTCACGGAGTGGCCCCAACCGACCGACCGTAAGTCTCTTCAACGATTCTTGGGCTTTGCAAATTTCTATAGACGGTTCATACATTACAGTACAATAGCAGCTCCTCTCATGGCTCTGACCTCCGGCAAAGATAAGTTCCACTGGGACCAGCGACTAGACCAGGCGTTCAATGAACTTAAAAGACGATTCACCACTGCTCCCATCCTCATTCATCCTGACTCTAGTTCTCAGTTTATTGTTGAAGTGGACGCTTCTGATATATGGGTGGGAGCAGTATTATCCCAGAGACTTGCTACTGACAATAAAATACACCCATGTGCTTTCTTTTCACACCGTCTGAACTCCGCAGAAAGGAATTATGACATCGGCAATCGGGAGCTGCTGGCAGTTAAAATGGCCCTGGAGGAGTGGAGACACAGGCTGGAGGGCGCTCAGCTCCCATTCAGGGTGTGGACTGACCATAAGAACCTTGAGTACCTCCAGTCAGCAAAGCGACTTAATCCCCGTCAAGCCAGGTGGGCCTTGTTCTTCTCGAGATTTAATTTTCCCATTGCTTACTGCCCAGGATCTAAGAATATCAAACCAGACGCTCTGTCCCAGAGATTTGAGACATCCTCCAAGGAAGCTTCCCCTGACACCATCCTACCCAAGGAACTGTTTGTTAACGCCATCTCGTTGGAGATCAAGCAACAGGTGAGGGAGGCACTCGGTGATTCTTTTAGCCCTAGTGACTGTCTTACCCAGTGTTTATACATGCCCCCTCAAGTAAGAACCAAGGTCTTAGAGTGGGGTCATGCTTCAAACCTGTCCTGTCATCCTGGTATCAATAGAACCCACAGTTTTATTACAGCCATTACAGCCATTACCCACACCGCATCTCCCTTAGTCACACATTTCCCTAGACTTCATCACCGGCCTTCCTCCCTCCAATCACCACAACATAATCCTCATCATTGTTGACCGTTTTTCCAAAGCTGTTCACTTTACCCCCTTAACTAAGTTACCCTCAGCCTCCGAAACTGCTACACTTATAATTCAACACGTCATCTGCTTGCACGGTATCCCCACTGACATTGTCACCGACAGAGGTCCCCAGTTCACAGCCCGGTTTTGGAAAGCTTTTTGTAATGCGCTTGGAGCTTCAGTAAGTCTATCATCAGGTTTTCATCCGCAATCTAATGGCTAGACTGAGCGGGCAAATCAATGTATTGAGACAGTTTTACAATGTGTTTGTGCTAGAAACCCTGCTTTATGGAGTCAGTTATTACCGTGGGCGGAGTACTCCATTAACTGTTATACCTCCTCTTCCACCTAGCTATCTCCTTTTGAGTGCTGTTTGGGGTATCAACCACCCCTGCTCCCAAGTCAAGAAGAGGAGGTTGCGGTACCGTCAGATCCTGGAGGACTACTCGTCAGGCTTTACTCAGAGCTAAGAATAGGATGAAGGAGCTGGCGGACCGCAGGCGTACTCCAGCCCCCGTCTACCGTGTGGGACAAAGGGTATGGCTTTCCACCAGGGACATTCCTCTTCGGAGAGGTAATCGCTAGCTGTTTCCTAAGTTTATTGGTCCTTACACCATTGAGCGTGTTAGTCCCACAGCGGTCAGGCACAGATTACCCCTGTCTATGCGCCGTGTGCACCCTACCTTCCACGTTTCCCGGATCAAACCGGCTGTGTCCCACCCCCTGTCTTCTGGCCCCGAACCCCTACCGCCCCCTCGAGTTTTGGATGGAGGTGAGAAGTACATGGTACGTGCCATCCTGGACTGTCGTCGGCGGGGTCGGGGCCTACAATACCTCAACAACTGGGAGGGCTATGGCCCTGACAGGAGCTGGATTCCGTCTCGCTTTATCGTGGACAAGTCATTGATAAGGGACTTTCATAAGGACCATCCCAGACCACGCTAAGTTGAAACACCAGGAGGCATTTCTTTGGGGGGGGGTACTGTCATGGTTTTGGGTTTTGGTCATGTTTTTTGTGCTGGTTTTGTGTTCATGATTATTATCTTTTATTTATTCTTTTTAGTTTTTGTAACGTTCAGGTTTTTTAGTCCATTCTATGTTCAGTTCCATTGCACTTGTTACCTCTGTCTTGTGATCTAGTTGGTTCAGTCCGTCTTCCCTGTCTGCATGCTCACTGACTTCGGGTGATTTAAATGTATTCCGGTGTTTAAAATATTCCCTCGAATCTCGTTTTCTTTCTTCGCCCTTCTGTTCTGATTACTAACAAGACTAAAATTTGTATTTTGTATTACAGTCTACTAACACTATTAATCCATGTATATAAGATTACAAACTTACTAACGAGCACTCTAGTTTAATATGTAAAGTCGCACCGCTACTAATTTAGACAAATTACCTCTCCGCGATCGCCCTGTTCTAATCTCTGCCTCTTAATAAACTATCCCTGTTCTTTGCCTTGTGTTCAGCGAGAAACTCTCGCACGTTATTAATTACTCTCCTGCTCCTTATCTGTGCACGTAGAACTCCTGGACCGGAGCTGTTTAAATGTAATAGGCTGTTTGTGTGATTCCCGTTCGTATTTTGTCTCTCGCCAGTTTTCGTGGTTAGGGTTTCCCTCATGTGATTCTCCCGATGTAATTAGCCTCATTCCCGACACCTGAGCTCTGTATAGCATGTGACCTTTCCTGTGTGTATATTAATAGTCTTTTCACTCACAGCTCTTGTCAGAACGTTGATCAATACTTCTTTGTGCAGAGCGCCTCGTATGCCATTGGATATTGTTTTGCTTCTACTAGATAGTCCGTCCTTGATTCTTGCCATAGCCCTTTTTGTACTAATTTTGTCTTTCTGGATTTTGACCTGTTTTTGTATGACCACAAGTTCTGTGTTTGGATGCCCTGTGTATGACCTTTGGCTTTGCTCCTCGACTATGACTTTTTGCTTATCGTTTTTGTACCTCTGCCCATTTGTCTTACTGGGTCTGACCCCTGTCTGTCTAGTCGATACTGTTTTTGGATTTCTTATTGTAGCTTGGCAATTCCTGTGTATTATAGCTTTGACTCGGACCCTATTAAGGGCATACGTTTTTTGGATTCCAGTCTCTCGCGAGTGGTTCCTGAACTGTACCTCACAGAGGCAGTAGTATGTAAGAGACGCTAAAATCTCTGTAGGACCAAATCCTTCAACCATTAACTCAAATGGCTCAGAGTGACTCAGCAAAATTGTAGCATAGCGGTATTGCGTTTCAATTCTGCCCTCTGCAATACTTTTTCCTGGCCTCCTTATCATTGTTTGGATTAAGATAAAAAAACTGCTAGACAAATCTCATTCTTCAGCGTCAAACTCTGTGAAATAATTTTCGGTATCATCGTTTGAACAGTCACTCAAACTAGCTCAAAGAGAGCACATTTAGGGCAGCATAGACTGGTGTTTTTGCAGGGCGGGTCCATGAGAACACATTAAACTAAAAAATTGCAAAGCAGAAAGCTCCTATTCCAGTATATACAAGCAACTGTTTGTGCTAGCTAGATATATTTACGATCGTATCTAAAACAGGGGAGATACTGGTATCGAAATGATCGTAACTGCCATCCTTACTAAGCCAGCAGACTTCACAGACTTCACATTGCAGACTTTGCTGAACAAAATGGAAATCGCCATTTGGCTTAAAATAAAAAAATAGTTTGGAACAACATGTTTAAGCATTTTTATAAACGAATAGCTACTATACTATAAAACAGGCTTTGATATGAAACCCTTTTTACTGACGGGACACCCCAAAAAATATTTGCAACTTATCTACTGAGTTTTACTGTACGTGCGTCCATTTTCCATTTTATGCAGATTGGAGATGCATTTGCATTTATAATTGTGTTCAATGTGGCCAGAAACCATCCCTGACCACCTTCAGAAGTGGTTTGAAAGATCGGATTACAATCCGTCTTCAAGGCGTCTTTAGTGCATTTCCACATGTACTTTTATGAGATCAAGCGCTACCCGATCTCTAAATGCAGAGTTGTCACCCTGCAGGAGTCTACGAGGGATGTCTGGTGTAGTAGCTACTGCTGAAGAAGTTGAAGGTGGAGGTGGCCGCACAAATGGACGGGTGTTGAATGAATGGGGAGACTCATTCTGACTGACTGAGCAGGTTCCCTGGAACAGGGAAAAGTGAAGGCGCTCTGGATGATGGGGGACCTTCTGTGGCACTGTCGAATTCCTTGTCTGAGCTTGACTGAAGTCATTGCCTTCAAGTGCACAAAATGTGATGCTGTATTATGTAATAAAGTAAAATACAGCATCTTGGTGTACAAACATGTCTGGCTTTACGTTCACCCTTACCTATTTTACGCTTTCCTTTTCCCATTTTTCGTTCAGAATCTGACTTTGTCAGCAAGTTCCAGTTCACCTCAAGATTTCAAAAGCTTTTCTCTGGCATAGTCATAGTCTCCTGCAGGTGATACACAAACAAACACAGTAACTATGGTTTCAGAAGCATGCCTTGTTTATGTTCAATTTGTTGGTACATAATCACTACTACAACTCAAAAAATTCACATTACTTGCTTTTCCCAAGACACGCACTCTGAACTTCGGCCAGTCTGTGTTTGGATCAAGTTCATCCTTCACTGCCTTGGTGACGTTGACTTGTCCTGGTGGCCAGTGGCAAGCTTCTTCCTCTGGTCCCGTAAACCACTTGCAGGATACAATAGCTACACCTCCACCATCCAAAAAGTCCACAACTTCAAATGGAAGCATGCTTGAAAAATGCAAAAGGGTCAATCTACATCAAATGAACAAATATTCAGACCAAATGCCACCTGACCCTCTCAGATTTTGCTCAAATATTTTTATTTTCACACCAAATATCTGTCCTAGTATATAACAGAAAATTCTGAATTATTTTCATCATATCTGGATGGAGTGAGGGAGTAAAGTGTTTTGCCCAAGAACACCCCTCGAAGGTCGTGGCCAGAGCTTGAACTCAGAACCTTGCAATCTCAAATCAAGCTTACTTGACTACTGCGCTACCATGTCTCCACTACAATCACTGCACTTAAAGTTGATCTAATTAATCTAATTTGTTTGTGATGTGTTTAATGAAGGCTGAATGACAAGCTAATGAACAAAAATAGTTTTCTGTCATATCTGTTATTTGTTCATCTGCAGAAGTAAAAAGCTAGATGAACATCAGCTATGTTAGCAGATTCCAGAATTTTTGCCAGGTGTGGAATGCGGTTTTTAGTATAGATATTGCTGCAGTGCTCTTGGGAACTTATTTAAGTTGTTCCTTGAATTTCCATATTGTTATGATAACAAATGGCTAATAAATCAGTGTCAAAGAGAAAGCCACAGACATTTAATCGAAGACATGATCATAAATGACAAGAACTGAAAGAAAACAAGTTACTGATGCGAATTTATCTCACATCGGTAACCTGTCTTATTTCAGTATTCTTTATCTCAAATAAATAATAATAATAAAATAGAATAAATGCTGGAAAGAAATTATTGCTGTGGTGTCCAAGTTAATTTATGCTTGCTTTTAACTAAGGCAGAAGGCAGATAGGGTTACGTTCACAAAGCCATGAGGAAAATGACAGGTGTTAGGAATGAAGGCCTGCAAGTTACCACTACAATTGAACTGCCCTTTCGTTGCAGGCTACGGCTTGCTTGCTATGACCTTTGTGTTCTTATTCAGGTCAAGCACTCACTTGACGCGACTGCTCTGCCCATCTTCATACCCAAGCACCATGCCCCAGGGAAATCCTAGAATTAACACTGTATTATTATTATTACTATGGTTTCCATCCCTGCAGTATCACAATTAAGTACGTTGTAAGTGTAGTCCATCTGTGATTTGTCATTTCTTTATAATATCTTATTTATGGGGTTGTGTATTGGTCTTGATTATCCAGTAAATATATTGTGTGATTATTAATCTAGAGATCTTGGACAGGGACAGCTCCAAAGCATTTTTTAGGGTCAGAGGCTCACTGCATGGAGTTAATAGCCCAGCACAAAGACAAAAGCATAGCTGACATTTTTCTTGCGCGATGAAGGGTTGGTGCTGATGTCATACATCGCCTCTTCTCCATAGGTGGCATTATTCTCGTTTTCTCTAAAATACCCTGTAGCTTCCTAAGTTTTGCTTGATTAATCACAAGGGTTGTGGCCTATTCACTTTCCTGAGCCTCTTTCATGCTTATGCAGCGTTTATAAATGAGATCCCAAAATATTTATCTCAAATGAAAACAAAAAACAAATAGGGGTAATATTACAGCCTCTTTATTGTTCAGCAAACTAAAGTTGCCTGTTTACCGTTTGGTATAATAATGGTGTAGCTTGTTTCGTGTTTAGTATAGGAATGGCACAGCCTGTTTCTTGCTTAGTAGTTTTGCAGCCTGTTTAATGTTTGCCAATAGTGCAACCTGTTTAGTGTTTAGTGATGTTACAACCTGTTTAGTCATGTTGCAGCCTGTTCAGTGTTTAGGAGTTTTGCAGCCTGTTTAAAGTTTTCAAGTGTTCAGTGAAGTAAAGGTGTTTTCTGTTTAAAATTGTAATTGTGCTGCCTGTTTAATGTTTAGTATAGCCTGTTTTAGCCTGTTTTATTTTGTAATGCTGCTGTCTGTGTAGGGTTTAGAATAGTAATGTTGTAGGTTGTTTAGTGTTTAGTAATGTTGCAGCCCCTTTAGTATTTAGAATAGCAATTTAGCAGCCTGTTCATTCTTCAGTATAGTGATGTTGCAGGGTGTTTAGTGTTGAGTATAGTAACGGTGTGCATGTTTAGTATTGTAATATTGCTGTCTGTGTATTGTTTAGTAAGGTAATATTGCAGACGGTTTTATGTTTTGTATACTAATGGTGTGGGCCGCTTAGTGCTTAATTAAGTTATGTCACCTGTGTTTTACCCGTCTGAATGTTACCAGTGTTTTACACCTGCTTTACACCCGTCAAAGTTTTACATACTTGTTTGTGTTACATGTGCCCAACCACTGTCTGTTACCTGTCCAGAACATCTTATCATGGGTTCTTATTCATCCCTGCCTTTGCGTTACCTGTCCAACACCTGCCCATGTGTTACCGGTTTTACATCTATCAGTGTTACCTGGGCTACAGAGGAGCACCAGCTGTGTTCAGGTGAGTGGAGTCTCACTAGGCCTGTTTCCACCGCAGGAACTTCAGGGTAATTTTATGGGGCCGGGGCCGTTCTCCACCACTGGAACCACCCGAAGGACAGAGTACCGGAACTTTTTCAGGGGCGAAAAAAGTCCCTGCCTCGGAGTAGGTACTCTGAACGGCCCCAAAAAAACTCCTGGGTGGGGCTTGGGGTTTACTTGGCGCTGATTATTGGATTTACTCACAGCGGGATGTAACGTCTACAGAAAGTGACAACATAGCCGGCATTTTTAAAACTCAGCAGACTCCTACTTCGACCTCTCAGTGGGGACACGGCAGTTGAGAGGGCCGAGTGAGAGGACGTTCCTGTTGTAGTTCCTGCCCCCCAAATACTACCAGGAACTCCTTTGGTGGAAACAGGCCCACTGACACTGGGGAGCAGTGTTCTCTTTTATATCAAAAGTGTTTTAAACTGTATTGGAGTCAGTCAACTTGTAGCCTGAGTTGAGGAGTATATTAAGTTCACTGTATTTCTGGAGTGTGTGCTTAAACCTGAATTTGTGGATGTTTGTGACATTAATGTTAGTGACATTAATTAGACAGTCCAGTCTGGGTGTATAAATCACACCCGCAGTCTGACAAGCTATGTGAGAGCAGCATTGTCCTCTAGTGGGTGAATAACCTCACTGCACTGTGATTTTATAAGCATGTTCAGAAAAGGAGCTTTGAGTAATTCTGATGGGCACGGAGTCAAGCTTGGTAACTATAGTAACCGCTTCTCGAGCTTGAATCACCTGAGTGCTCTTGGATGTCATCTGATTTGCAGTCACATGATTGCTCGATTGATATGCTAGTTTACTTAAGCTCGCATTCTGAGCAGAGGCTCTGCAGCATGTACGCTTAACATCCCTCCTCCTCCCCAGCTCCTGTCATTTGTAGCATCCTGTAATCCTGTTCTTTCATGTCTAACTGTCACACATAACAATGTCTCTTCTGTCTGAGGTCATTGTTGCTTTTGGCTCTGTTCTATGGACAGGGGGGTTAATAGCAGCTCCCTGCCTTCGGTTCCAAGCTGGACGGGCAGGGATCTCTCGAACAGAGCCATACGGCCAAACTCAATGTATGCTTCTATGTTTTAATAAATGTTCTCTTTGACAAAGTGTCCCATCAGAATGTAGTGCTATTAGCTGGATTATACTGGAATACCCATCTGCTGTAGATTCAATTCTGACCTGCCGCCTATATAGATTATCATCCCAGGCAATGTCAATTGAATTAAATGCACAAGTAAACTGGCTCACACTCACAGGAACACACACGTGCATGCACCCAGACACACGCACACGCACACGCTCACGCGCGCGTCTTTGCACTTCTATCCTCATGAGGACATTACATTGACTTCCATTCATTCTTTGTGATCTCTACAGCCTTCCCTTATTTTAAAAGTATGCAATGCATGTCTTACCTAAACCCTTACTCTAGGGCTGCGCGATATATCGATTTTATATCGATATCGTGATTCAAAGTAAAATATCGTCACGGATTTTGACTATCGTAATATCGTGATATGAAATAAGTGTTGGCTTTTCTGGTTTTAAAAGCTGAATTACAGTAATGGGTTGCATTTTTCTGCACTTGCAAGACTGTTGAAGCTGTTGCCTGCACCTGTTTCATCGTTATGTCAACATTAATAAATGGTTATAGAAAATGTTGTGTACATATTTTGCAAAAGCACCAACATTTGTCCCGATGATATCGGCAAAATATTGATATCGAGTGTTCGGTCACGGATATCGAGATATTAGATTTTGTCCATATCGCCCAGCCCTACCTTACCCTAACCTTACCTATCCATAATTCTAACTTTACCCCCAACCATAACTAATAAGTCACAATTTGCCTTTGTAGTAGTATGGACGGTTGAAAATGTCTTCACTTCCCAAAAATGTCCATAGTCTGTAGGAGAAAACTTTTTTTGTTCTCACTTTGTTGCAAGTACAAAGACAGACAGACAGACAGACAGACAGACAGAGTGGGCTTAGGAATTATTGGCAGCCCTTAATATAATATTGCGTCAACACCGAGTCAACATACCAAGATGCAAAAAAAAAAAAAATTGCGGTTCATTAATGCTCCAGTGGAAAAAACCAACATCATGCATAAATTTGAGGACCAAAAAATTTACTAAAAACGAGGCCTACGTTGTCGGTGGCCGACAGCAAGGGGTATATTCCCAAAATTCCCCAATCCTTGAAGCCCCCTTTATTTGATTACCCTTTAATATACCTACAATATGAGGAAAATTTTAGGTCTGTGTAAGTAATTGTTCCAGAGATATGGTTAAAAAAAATGATATTTTTGATATATAGCGCCACCTGGTGGAGCACCTAGGAGTACATACTTGCCCAAAATCTAATCAGTTCATCCTCTCAGTCATATTTACCAATATGCTAAAAATGAGAAGCAAAATGAGACTCTATGCATTCTGTCGCGCTAGCACCTATTATCAAAGATGAAGTGGGAAAGCTGTCATGTCCAAAGTGTTGGAGACAGTGCTACTTAGTAGACTTAAGAGGTATGTCATGTCTACAGATAACCAATTTGGTTTCGAACAAAAGCATGGCATGACTTATGTATATTTGCACTAAAATAAATTTTGGATAAATACAACAGGCAAAATTCCACGGTGTTTTTGTGTTTTCTTGATGCTTCTAAAGCATTTGACCGCGTCAATCACATGAAATTATTAATTATCTGTCTAAAAGTGGGGTCCCAGGTTTTCTAATCAGGATTCTGGCTTATTGGTACTGGCACCAGACAATGCGAGTGAGATGAGGGAATGTCTCATCTGATCCCTTCAATGTAACCAATGGTGTCCGCCAGGGTGGAATCCTGTCTCCATTTCTTTTTACAGTGTAATATGTATGTGAATGACTTTTCTATTATGTTGAATGAGTGTGGCACAGGCTATAGGGTTGGTGACTTGCTAATCAACCATCTTATGTATGCAGACAACCTGGTCGTCCTCAGCCCATAGAGTGCGGGTCTCCAGCATCTTTTAAGAACCTGCACACAGAGTGGTATTGAATGGGCTTTTACTACGGCATGTGCAGAATGGTTTGGACCCACTAATTTCCACAAACATTTTGAATTATGCAATTTTATGGTCCCTGCTTGAATTCTCATTTTTTGTCCACCTAAAATAACCAATTCTAATGGTAATTCCTTCATTAATGTCAGAGTAAAATCTACTTTTTTTCCTTTTGCTTTAAATAAAACTTTGTTGCAGTGATATGCAATTGTTCATCATCTGGAGTAACAGCAGTTCTCCAAAATCTCACATTTCAATATGCAAAAAATAATCAACTTTTTATTGAAAAAAAAAAAAAAACCCACACAAAAGCAGGAACAGGGAAGAACCATAAGGGGGTGCTCAGGCCAAACAAAACACCGTGCCACACAGACACTGAATGGGGAGAACTAAGGCACGGGACTAGAGAATCTAAGGGGAAAAAGGCACTCCGGCCAAAACGAAGCCACCGTGCATGAAGCACTGAACAGATAAACTAAGGGCTCGGAAGTAAAACTAATAATGGGGCGCTGTAAACACAGAACACTGGGACATGGCTGACTGACGACTAGAGACAAGGGATGACATGGACCACTGGGAGGACACAGGACTGGAAGAGGCAGCTCGGAATGATCAGGTATCTCGGACTCAGGCAGCTCAGAGAGCACACAGCTCAGGAAGGTTCAGGTGACTTGAACGAGGATATCAGGGGGGGGGGGCTCGGAAGGGGAACTCGGGAAGGGTCAGACAGCTCGGACGAAGACTTCACGGGGTGCGGCAGACACAGAAAACTCGGAGATCCGGCTGGCGCTGGTGGTACAGCGGGCACAAGGAACTCGGAAGATATATATATTATGGATTAAAAAAAAGAAAGAAATCATGTCCATACTCCTATCTGTGATCTGCTGTCCCACCGAATCTCAGAGCGGTACTCCAAACAGTTTTTCATTCATAAAATGATGAAATATACCCATAAAGGCAAATTTGCCTCTCTATATTAAGCCTCACCAAAGAAAGGAATTTCACTGGGTAAGGCTGTAATTTTCACCATGCTTGAATATGACCCATTTCTAGTTTACTTTTATCTGGTTTGATGAACAACATGTCATGGAGATTTATGGAATGGGCTACGTTTTTATGCTCAAAGGTCAAATCTTAACATTTCAAAATTCAACAATGGAGCCAGTTCTTAGTGTGACCAAAGTGTTTTTTTTTTTTTTTCAAAATCATAATCACAGCATTTGTAAGTAAATTCTGCAAAACGAATATTTGCTGTAAACTTTTTGTAAAGTAATGCAAGACACTCCACATTCTTGGTATTTGATTCTCCAACAAATAAATTAGCAAAATTTGATTTGAGTCCTGAAAACTGCCACCTGCAGCCATTATAGCGTCACTGCTTGTCCAAGGCAACAAGACATCAGCCATAAGCATACCACATCACACTGTTTAAACGTGTATATGCACCTGGAAATTAAATAATAAACAATTTGGGCTGTCTAATGTAGTCCGTTGTCTACTATAATAAGTACACCTATGTACTGTATAAAAATGAAAAAAAAAAATCTTCGGCTCATCTTTAAATTTACATTTGGTCCACCCGGGCTAAGCCCAGGTTGTCCTTTAAGTCTAGAAACGCCCCGACAAAAATAAAACATTTCCTAAAGCATTTTGTATTTTTATCAAATGTCCCCAGTAGTATAGGTGGACTGGAATGAATGAATTGTCCATGTTTTGGACATGTTTTCAGGTGGAACTCTTTCCCATTCTTGCTTGATGTACAGCTTAAGTTGTTGAACAGTCCGGGATCTCCATTGTCGTATTTTACGCTTGTAATGTGAATATAGGCCACTAGATGGCAGTATTTACCTTTTTTTATTCAGCTCAGACTGGAGCTAGGTTTAGACATGTCCTGGACATGTCTGGGGAAAGTCCCAGAAAATAAAAAAAAAGAGGTCTAAATGTGGGTGGGGTCTGCAAAAGAGTATATAAAGAGTAGAATTGAGACAATAAAGTAGTAGGAGAAATTGCAAGGAGAAGGATACATGTGACCAGACCTGTCATTTCTGTTCAAGACCTGTGAAGTTTCTTTTGTGGATTTTTGCCTGCGTTTGAGCATTTTCCTCACCCAGGACATCACCAAGCCACCCCACCAAAACAAGGGACTGTAAATATTTCTGTTTTTTTTATATATTCAATCTTGGTCTTAGTTGTAGATAGTAGTTTAGTCTTTGTTTGTTCATTAAATGGGTTTACGTTTTTAAAACTGTGTCTGTCATCCCTTGCTTTTGCTGTTGCTGTTATGTTGTAAATGTAATAATGAATTGGGGCCATAACAAATTGGGGGCTCGTCCGGGCTAGAAAATTGTGTGAGTAATTTATTGAAAATCTAACATTTCAAACTGTAAAATTGTTTTTTGAATTTTCCTATATAAATATATTGACAGATCAACAGCAATGGATGATTTCTTGGCATCACCAACCATTGAGGTTTTGAAGTCTTTTAAAAAGACAGAACTGCTAGAAATTTGCAGACATTTAGAGCTGACAGAGGTAAAACCAGCCATGCGAAAAGCAAGACTGGCTAGAGAGATAGTTGAATATTACATTGATGAAAATGTGTTTGCACCAGGAGATCTGGAACAGTTTCCAGTGGCAAATCCAAATATAGAAATGGAACTTAAATTAAAATGCTAGAGATTGAAAGGGAGGGAAAAGGAAAACAAAGAGAATTTGAGTTGGAAAAATTAGCAAGAGAAGAAAAACAAAGAGAATTTGAGAGGGAAGAAAAAGAAAAGCAAAGAGAATTTGAGTTAGAAAAATTTGCAGAATTAGAGAAATTCGATAGAGAAGAAAGACTAGAAGAAAGAAATGGAGCAACTAAAAATTAAAATTCAAACTGAAAATAAATTTCGGGCTAGCCAGGAGGTAAAATTGGTGCCTCCATTTTCGGAAAAGGATGTTGACAACTATTTCCAGTGTTTTGAAAAGGTAGCAAAGAGTTGCCAGTGGCCAAAGGAACACTGGCCTCTGATGTTGCAAACTGTCCTCAAGGGTAAAGCTCAACAAGCCTATTCGGCTTTGTCTGCAGATGATTCCTCTGATTATGAGGTTGTCAAAAAGGTTATTTTGAGAGCTTATGAGTTGGTTCCAGAGGCTTACCGACAGAAATTCAGAGGTCTGAAGAAATCTGAAAATCAGACTTATGTGGAATTTGCTAATGAGAAGAAGGTTTGCTTTGAGCGCTGGTGTATTTCTATGGAGGTCAAGGATGATTTCAACTCACTAAAAGAGATGGTGTTAGTTGAAGAATTCAAGAACTGTGTTAAGGATGATGTTAAGACCTACTTTAATGAGAAGCAAGCACTGAATTTGCAATCAGCTGCCAAATTTACAGATGAATATGTTCTCACACATAAGTCCAAATTTCAGTCTAGCAGTAACAATAGATGGTCCCTATTTCAGAAAAAGGGTTACGGTGATACCCAAGTTCCCTCACCCAAAGACAAAGACAAATCTGGTGATAGTGCTCAGAAATCCAGTAACAGGTCTGATCAAAGTGTGAAAGCTGACAGTGACAAAAGTGGTCTAGTTTGCAGTTATTGCAAGAAATCTGGTCATGTTACAACTAACTGTTTGTTCCTAAAAGCTAAGAAAGAAAAAGAAAAGGATACCAAACCAAATGCCTTTGTGAAAACAAGGTTAGAAACCCCTGTAGTAGATAACCGATCTGCTAAATTACCTGCTTCTTGTGGGGCTAAAAAGCCTAATACAGCTGACTTTGTGAGGGAGGAATTTCTTCCATTTGTGTCAGAGGGATTTGTGGCTCTGAATGAGCATACTACTCCTGTCCCCATATAGATCCTAAGGGATACCGGAGCTTCTCAGTCACTTTTGTTGATGGACTCCTTGGAGTTACGTGATGAGACTGCTTCTGGGGATTTCATACTTGTACAAGGTATTGAAGGGAGGACTGTATCTGTACCCCTGCGCTCTATATTCTTGAAGTCAGATTTAGTTACAGGACAGGTAAAGGTGGGACTTATGTCAAGTCTACCTATAAAGGGTGTTTCTCTGTTGCTAGGCAATGACCTGGCTGGGGGCAAAGTAATTCCCCCTGTACATCTTACTTCACAGCCGAGCACTGAAGATGGGGATGAGGACCCATCTCTGTATCCTTCTTGCGCAGTGACTCGTGCTATGGCCAAGAAGGCTAAAGAAGAAGATGTTGTGGTGCCGTCCAGCACATTGAATAGTCAGGACTCAGGTGGTTCGCCTCATGACTCTGATTAGCCTACTATGGTTTCTCCGTTTGAGGACTTATCAGATACTTTTATCAGTTCTCTATTCAGCCAGCCGGATGGGTCTGGTGATTCTGATGTGTCTGGAGACTTGTCTCTGTCCAGAAAGCGGTTGATTGAGGAGCAAACTAATGATCCTGAAATTTGTGCACTAAGGAGGAGAGCCCTTCCTGATAAAGAAATAGACGCAGTTCCAGTTGGGTATTATCTCAAGGATGGTGTGTTGATGCGGAAGTGGCGCCCTCCTGATATCCCTGCTAATGCAGATTGGGCAGTGGTCAGGCAAATTGTTGTTCCGAAGGTCTACAGGAATGAGATCTTAACAATGGCTCATAGTTTACCTTTAGGAGGTCATCTTGGTGTTAACAAGACTGTTGATAAGATAATGAAACACTTCTTTTAGCCTGGGCTTCGGAAAGACGTTTCCAACTTTTGCAAAACCTGTCACACTTGTCAGGTAGGTGGAAAACACCAGTCAGACCCACCTGTAGCTCCATTGCAGCCTATCCCAGCATTTGGGGAGCCATTCTCCAAGGTCATTGTTGATTGTGTTGGTCCATTACCCAAGACTAGATCTGGAAATCAGTACTTGTTGACAATCATGTGTGCATCCACCAGATTCCCTGAAGCCACACCTCTACGTAACATCAAGGCAACTGCAATCTCAAAGGCTTTGATAAAGTTCTTCACGTTGTTTGGCCTTCCCAGGGAAATTCAGTCAGACCAAGGTAGCAATTTCACTTCCGGATTGTTTCAGCAGGTTGTGTATGAACTAGGTGCAAAGCAGATTCTTTCTAGTGCCTATCATCCAGAAAGTCAGGGTGCCTTAGAGCGGTTTCATTCCACTCTCGAGACAATGATGAGGACTTATTGTTATGACTATGAGAAAGACTGGGATGAAGGTGTTCATTTGCTGTTGTTTGCAGCTAGAGAAGCAGTGCAGGAGTCTACTGGATTCAGTCCATTTGAGCTAGTGTTTGGTCATGAAGTGAGAGGACCTTTGCTATTATTGAGTGAACAATGGCAAGAGGAAGAGCCGCACATCAGTCTGTTAGACTATGTTAGCAAGTTCAAGGAAAGATTGCGTGCAGCTTGTGACCTAGCCAAAGAGAACTTGAAATCAAGTCAGGGAAAAATGAAAACTTGGTATGATCATAAGGCTAGAAGCCGTGAGTTTAAACCAGGAGACAAGGTCCTTGTGTTGTTTCCCTTGCAGTCCAATCCTTTGCAGGCTAGATTTCATGGTCCTTATGAAATTCTGACAAAACTCAATGATCTCAATTACATTGTGAAGACTCCAGATAGGAGAAAACCAAAACAATTGTGTCACATTAACATGCTGAAGCCTTATGACAGAAATGCTAGGGTTGCAGTTGTCACTTCAGATTCTCCTATGGCCGAGATTTGTGAAGATGAGGGGGAGTCTCAAGATGATGAACCTAGAATTAAAGCTGAAGTTCTTTCATGTAAATTGTCAAATTCTGAAGTGTTGCAAAATCTTGATGTAAAACTCCAGCACTTAGAACCCTCACAGAGAGATCAGTTTGAGAGGTTGATCAAGAAATATGAGGATCTGTTTCCTGATGTTCCAAAGAGAGTTTCTATAGCCTCTCATGATGTAGATGTTGGTGATGCCAAACCAATAAAACAGCATCCGTACCGGATGAATCCTGAAAAGAGAAAGATTGCTGAGAAAGAGGTTGAGTACATGTTAGAACATGATATTATCAGACCCTCCAACTCAGATTGGAGTTCACCCTGTGTGCTTGTTCCAAAACCTGATGGAAGTACTAGATTCTGTACAGATTATCGCAAAGTCAATGCTGTAACTAGAACTGATGTGTTTCCAATACCTAGGATTGATGATTGTATTGATAGAGTAGGGCAAGCAAAGTTTCTGACCAAGATTGATTTATTGAAGGGTTATTGGTGTGTGCCTTTAATTGAGAGGGCCAAGAGCATCTCTGCTTTTGCCACACCATCTGGGTTGTACCAGTATGAAGTCCTACCCTTTAGAATGAAAAATGCCCCAGCCACGTTCCAAAGGATGATACAGTCTACAATTGCCGGATTGCCACACACGGGTGCATACATCGATGACCTGATCACATGGAGTGACTCCTGGGAAGAACATCTGAAAGATGTAGAGACGTTGTTCCAGCGCCTGACCCAGGCTAACCTGACTTTTAACCTGAGCAAGAGTGACTTTGGTTGTGCTACTGTCACCCATCTTGGCTACGTCATAGGCCAGGGTAAGGTGGCACCCATAAATGCTGAAGTCCAAGCCATTATGGATTTTCCAGTTCCTGACAACAAAAAAGCTTTGCGTCGCTTCCTTGGAATGATCGGGTACTACCGCAAGTTTTGCAAGAACTTTGCTGAGATTGCTCTCAGTCTAACTAACCGACTGAAGAAAGGCGTAAAGTTCACTTGGGATGATGCATGCCAGAGAGCCTTCGATCGCCTGAAGTCTCTGCTGTGTCACTTCCCCGTGCTCAAATCTCCTGACTTCAACAAACCGTTCTCCATCGCGGTCGATGCTAGCGACCAAACTTGTGGATCTGTGCTCCTACAGAGAAGTGACTCTGATGACATTGAGCATCCCGTGGCATACTTCTCCAGGAAGTTCAATCGCCACCAAAGGAACTATTCCACAATAGAGAAGGAGCTGTTGGCTCTGGACCTTTCTTTACAACACTTTGAGGTTTATGTTTGTACAGGACAAAAGCCAATGATTGTGTACACTGACCACAATCCGTTAATGTTTTTGAGTAAGATGAAAAACAAGAATCGGAGATTGTTGAATTGGAGTTTGATTTTACAGGAGTTTGACTTGGAAATTAAGCATGTGAAGGGTACAGACAATGTAATTGCTGATTGCTTATCCCGTGTTTGAATATATCATATATATATACATATATATCACGTGTTTATTTGAATATTTTATGATATGTATATATAGACAAGTGTCCACTTAACCATTTTGTATTGAAAAGAAAAATTTTGCCTTTATGAGTCAAAATGTTTCCCTTTTGGAATGGAGGTGTAATGTGAATATAGGCCACTAAATGGCAGTATTTACCTTTTTTTTTATTCAGCTCAGACTGGAGCTAGGTTTAGACATGTCCTGGACATGTCTGGGGAAAGTCCCAGAAAATTAAAAAAAAAGAGCTCTAAATGTGGGTGGGGTCTGCAAAAGAGTATATAAAGAGTAGAATTGAGACAATAAAGTAGTAGGAGAAATTGCAAGGAGAAGGATACATGTGACCAGACCTGTCATTTCTGTTCAAGACCTGTGAAGTTTCTTTTGTGGATTTTTGCCTGCGTTTGAGCATTTTCCTCACCCAGGACATCACCAAGCCACCCCACCAAAACAAGGGACTGTAAATATTCCTGTTTATTTTATATATTCAATCTTGGTCTTAGTTGTAGATAGTAGTTTAGTCTTTGTTTGTTCATTAAATGGGTTTACGTTTTTAAAACTGTGTCTGTCATCCCTTGCTGTTGCTGTTATGTTGTAAATGTAATAACAAATTGGGGCCATAACACGCTTCACAATGCGCCACACATTTTCAATGGGAGACAGGTCTGGACTACAGGCAGACCAGTCTAGTACCCGCACTCTTTTACTACAGAGCCATGCTCTTGTAACACGTGCAGAATGTGGCTTGGCATTGTCTTGCTGAAATAAGCAGGGGCGTCCATGAAAAAGACATTGCTTGGATGGCAACATATGTTGCTCTAAAACCTGTATGTACCTGTCAGCATTAATGGTGCCTTCACATTTGTTTAAGTTGCCCATGCCTTGGGCACTAATACACCCCCATACCATCACAGATACTGGCTTTTGAACTTTGCGCCTATAACAGTCCGGATGGTTCTTTTCCTCTTTAGTCCGGAGGACACGAAGTCCAGTTTCCAAAAACAATTTGAAATGTGGACTCGTCAGACCACAGAACACTTTTCCACTTTGCATCAGTCTCTTAGATGAGCTTGGGCCCAGCGAAGCCGGCGGCGTTTCTGGGTGCGGCTGATAAATGGCTTTCGCTTTGCATTATAGAGTTTTAACTTGCACTTGCAGATGTAGCGACGAACTGTAGTTACTGACAGTGGTTTTCTGAAGTGTTCCTGAGCCCATGTGGTGATGTCCTTTACACACTGATGTCGGTTTTTGATGCAGTACCGCCTGAGGGATCGAAGGTCACCAGCATTCAATGTTGGTTTTCGGCCTTGTCGCTTATGTGCAGCGATTTCTCCAGATTCTCTGAACCTTTGAACGATATCACGGACCGTAGATGATGAAATTCCTAAATTTCTTGCAATAGCTCATTGAGGAATGTTGTTTTTAAACTGTTCGACAATCAGCTCACGCATTTGTTCACTAAGTGGTGACCCTCGCCCCATCGTTGTTTGTGAATGATTGAGCATTTCAGGGAAGCTGCTTTTATACCCATCTGTTCCCAATTAGCACGTTCACCTGTGGGATGTTCCAAATAAGTGTTTGATGAGCATTCCTCAACTCTCTCAGTCTTTTTTGCCACTTGTGCCAGCTTTTTTGAAACATGTTACAGGCATCAAATTCTAAATGAGCTAATATTTGCAAATAATTACAAAGTTTACCTGTTCGAACATTAAGTAACTTGTCTTTGCAGTGTATTCAATTGAATATAGGTTGAAAAGGATTTGCAAATCATTGTATTGTTTTTATTTACGATTTACACAACGTGCCAACTTCACTGGTTTTGGGTTTTGTAGTTTCACTTACTAATTGATTAACAAGCTCTCTGCACTCGCCCTGTTCTAGTCTCCGCCTCTTTGCTGTCCCTAATCTTCTTTGCTGCATTTTCTGTGGGAGCTCCTCACCTGATCGCGCTGTCCTTTCTCTTATTATCAATGCACGTTAGAACTCCGTGATTGGAGTCATATCTTTGTCTATAGGAATGTCTCGTGTTTCCTGTCCGCGCTTTGGCTTTTGCCAAATTATATGTGATTAGGCTCTCCCTCATGTGCCTCTCCCTTGTAATCAGTCTGACTACCTGCACCTGTGTTTCTCCCCATGTGATCTCCCCAGAAGTGTATATTAGGTGTCTTGTAACAGCCATTCTCTATCAGATCGTTTCCTGTGCTTACCTGTGCTGCTGTTTCCTCGCCTTGTATTCATTGAGTTTCTGATGCTTACTGGATTGCCCGGCTACGGATTTTTGGTTTGCCCTTTTTGATTACTTGTTGCATCTGTGTTTTTTGACCCATTTCTGCCCGACTTCGATTTTGTGGATTGCTGCCCTGTTTACGATTCGGATTGTCCTCTAGCTTATGAGTTTGCTTCTCCCAGAAGCCTCTGCCTGTGTACCGAATCTGTTTTTGTCAACTACAATTTTTGTGTCTGCTGCCCTGGTTACAAACCCTTTTCTAACACACTGGAATTTGACCTTTGGATTGCGGTCTCTGTACTGTCACCTTCTGCCCTGCGGGGGTTAGCCCCCTTGCTCAAGAAAACTCTTTAATAATGTAATTCTGTGTCCTCGCATTTGGTTCCAGATCGCGACCTCACACTGAGGGTGATTATGCATAAGTCATAGCTTGTGTTGGTTTTTTGTAAAAATAAAACAGTTCTCACCATGTCTGTTATGAGAATATTTGGAATTTTTTTTTCAGCTTCAGCAGATTGCCAACTGACAATTTTACCCCTCTCATCTGACAAAGTAATCCTGGGTATTGGGTTACTTCGGCATGTTTGACATATGGAAAATTGAAAATTGTGACGAAAGTAATATTGAGATTGTATCAATGCAACTTTTGTTGGCGACATTCTGCACTACACATAGACCATAAAGGTATTTCTCTAAGTTTTTGCAACAAAGAGTTATGAAGCCAAATACAAAACCATGACGTGGTAACCTCGGCCTCCCCAACATATAAAAATATCAGCCTCATGGCATAGGCCTAATTGCTTTATTTTATTTTTTTTTTTTTTTTTGCTTACAGTAGCAATATTAAAAACCCAATATGCTTGCTAAAAATTGTTTTTTTTCTTGTTTTCCGAAAACGTTCAAATATGACTTTGGCAACTATGCTATTAGGCTATCTGAAATATCTCACGTAAAGTGGACGTGTCGGAACAGCAATATCGTATTCGCTGAGTTTTGTATTCTAACGGCGTGATTTAATTTCATTTTCTACCGTCGCCGTCCTCAGACAGAGGTTCCCGGAGTGTTCTCATCCCAAAGGATCAACGCAGAGTCTGAGCTTCAACCCAGCCATCAAGATCATGAGTGTGACACAGCTTCCACTGAACGGGCTGCTCTTTGGTGCAAAAAGTACGGAGCCCCCGAGAGGACTTAAAAAAAAAAAAACTTTTTATGATGGAGGCATTTAGGAATCACAGCTTGCGGACTGAGTGCCTAAATAGGAATTGGATTTAAAAAGGAAAAGAACAGTCCAGGAAAAAATGAGATGCATTACTTTTCGAAGTAATGCAAATAAAAAGCCTTTATTATCACATGGCTGAACACTTTAAAATTGCTGACATGTTTCGACCTCACTAAGAGAACGCGCGCGCGCGCACACACACACACATACTCATCGAATTCATCTTCTCTGCGACTCGGAAAAATAAAACCGCTCCGATAGCGTAATGAGATTAGGGAAAACAAATTGTAGTTTTTTTAAAGGTTGGGCTAAAGAAAGCAATGTAATCGATTTAAATGGATTTCAAAAGGAAAATGTGCTTTTCGGCACTTGACGCTTAATACGGTGCAATGATAACAGGAGACAGTAGAGGTCACTAGTGTCTAGAAGGATGTCAATCCCTGCCTCTTTGCCTCAAACAGCCGGCTCAAACCCGAGAGACTGATCCGATGTCTATGCTTCATCTGGTGGAAAGCAGATGTACATCTGATTCACAAGAGTAACTCAGCCAATCAACAAATCTCAGAGATTGTGACTCAACCAATGGGAGCGAGCCACATGCTCGAAGGGAGCAGAGTCGATGAAGATGAGTGCTGTCGGATGCTGTCATCTAGGGAGGGGGTGTGGCTTTTTCAGGATGGCTAGAGGACAGGTGAGTCTCATATTTGTGTTTATAGGACACTAAACTGCACCACCCAATCTCATACATGCACTATAAACGCATACAAGCACACACCATAAATTTAAACCACATGCACCACGAACACACACGCGCACACCATAAGGTTACAGTTGTGCTCAATTTGTTAAATAGGTGACATTTGTTTAAAGAAAAATGAATAGCCAGACGAAATGCATTTCTTTTATTTCTTACTGGACTCATATCCAACTGTAGGTCATGTAGAATGGCTCAATCATCAAATACGACATGGCCATAAGGGGAAAAAATGAATACAACCCTGTTTAAATGTCTGACACATGTTCTTAACCCCTTTATGCGGAAGCCAAATCTGGCTATTTATGTGTTACCTTATTTAAGGCTTTATAATTCAAGATTGCAGCTTCACAGAGAGGAAGGAAATGACTCATCTGAGACAAGACACTTACAGAGTTTAGAATTCCATTGTATTTCAATTTATTTTAATGATTTAGGAAGAGAAAAAGGGCTGCAAACATATACAAGAGCCATCAGAGGATGGCATATCCCCCCGGCCCCATGCCATCAATTTTGGATTAGCAAAAGGCATCATGTCAGGTCATGATTTATGAGCACACCAAGTTTTGTTGAAAAATATTGAACGATTTCCAAGTTATGCTCCAGAAATGAAATGTTTACAGAGAGATGGACAAGCGGGTGGACAGACAGACAACCGCACCCATGACTATATCCCCCACCCCCCGCATTATATACCGGGGCGATAAAAATCTTCATGAAATTCAGCATTGAAATTATTAAAAAAAATAAATACTGAGAATTGAGAACTGGCTGGGAGTTAAAACTATACATTTCTGGGATCATAAACTCCTTAACCACAAGTATAATTCATCTGAGCTTTAAATTCTAAAGTATCTACTCTCCAAGAGCCAAATAAGACAGCTAGGTGTCTAGGTGGCTCCCAAAACTCTCAAATCCATTCAAAATGGCACACTGTCAAATCAAAAAATAATCATATATTTAACAAAAATCAACTTTTGATGCATGAAACTCAATATGAATGGTTTTCTGGTTGAATTTAGCATGTTTATCCATATAGGTGCAGTTCGACATCAATGGTCACCAGTAACCTCTCCAAACCCAAAACATGCCTTTTCTCCATGATAAAGTTTAGAATTTTGTCCATTTTTCTTCAGGATCCCACAAACCAGTCCACATACTCATTAAAGGAACTGCTTATTGGATAGTCAGAACATTCACTCTGCAATGAAAAGCTAACAGTTCCCACTTCTGAGCTTGCAACCTGACATAAACACTTTCCACAACCTAGTAGGAACAGGTATAACTCATTAATTCAGTAAAATCTGAAATATAGCTTATTACAACAGAACAGACATTCCAATATCAGAAAAAAAGCAGGGAATATGCTATCCTAAATTGAACAGAATGGGACAAAGAACGAAGCAGGGGGTCTATCCCATCTCAAATGAGCCAAAACCTCTGCATTTGATTTCGTTGAATACAATATAAATTCTGAAACAAAGAGCCTCATTTGAGCAAAATGTCACTACATGCAGTATTGTTAGCAAAGACTAAAGGTTACTCTTATTAACCAATATGGCAAACAAGCTCTGTAATCATCATGGCTTTGGTAAACTGGGAATAAAAAACTGCTGGCCAACTAGCCGTTAGTAGAAAAATATGAAATTGTACTCTGTCATAAAATTAAGAAAATTTCATTGAATTCCACCGGAGACATAATAATAATAAATCACTTTTATATAGCGCTTTTCTGGGCGCTCAAAGACACTTCACAATGAATACATTATTCATTCACTCACACATTCACTCTCTGATGGTGGTAAACTACATTTTGTAGCCACAGCTGTCCTGGGGTGCCAGTATGCACCAACAGCCCCTCCAACCAACCATTCACACACAGCCATACAGTGTACCTATATTGCATGTTTTTGTGGGTGGGGGGAAACCGGAGTACCCGGAGAACATGCAAACTCCTTATCTTATTTAAATCTCATAAATGTAAGTGAGCACTTCAGGCCGGTGTTGGAAGTCTTTTTCTGTGCAATCGCATCATTTTCAGCTGCATAACATTAATAAAATATGACCTAACTGCTGTTACGCCAAGGTTTAAATTCTGTTCTGATGGTCCAATCTGTGACTTCCAATTACTGTGGAAATTTAATACTCACTAGAATTAGATAAGGAACATGTCAATCTATAGATCATTACTGGGGAAGTTTCACGTGGGTGGGAACGATAAATGTACTTTAAGCAGATGAGCCTAAGTAAGCAGCTGAGTGGGAGGCTAATCAATGAGAGCACTTAGGAGGATATAAGGGAGTGCTAAATTTGTTGATGGAGGAATTAATGCGCAAATCTGTAGTAGGGAATTAGGTGTTTTTTGATATATGATGACAATGATTGATAGTAGAATGACATAGTGTCAATACCATGTCAAATTTTTGCTTCAGAAAACTGATTATTCTTAACTACTTAATTGGGATACCATTAGCTCACCATAGCTGAAGTGGTTGCTACAAAGGACAATGATTTATTTCTGTCATAAGAGATAATTTTTTTGAAATGCTGGATAGATACTATGGGCAAGTATATTGAGCAGTTTCCACGTCAGGCTAAGCTGAGGAGTTTATTTCATGCAACCTGTGAGAAACTGGGATGGGACGGAGCTTGTCCATATTCTAAACTAGGTTCGAGCTCAACTTGCTAGTGAGTATTCAATAACTGATCCGGGTGTGCCATCTAGCTATAGAATAGTGTAACGGCTTGCAGAAATAGAGCAGCTGCATGTCCGATAGTGTCTCCATCTGCTTAAATTGATTAATATTGTGTATTGCTCCCTTTAGCATCAATAACAGCATGCAGTCTTTTGTGATAGTTATCAATGAGGCCCCTAATTCTCTCAGGTGGTATAGCCACCCATTTTTTCTTGAAAAAGTCTTCCAGCTCTGGCAAATTCTATGGTTGTCTTGCATGAACTGCATGTTTGAGATCTAGCTAAAGCAGCTTGATGGTATTGAGGTCAGGAGACTGGGATGGCCACTCCAGAACCTTCATGTTTCTCTTCTGTAACCACTGGAGGGTAATTTGGACTTGTGCTTTGGATCACTGTCATCTTGGAAAGTCCACATGCGTCCCATGTGCAGCTTTCGTGGTAAAGAATACAAATTGTTCGCCAGTATTATCTGATGACATGCTGCATTTATCTTGCCATCAATTTTAACAAGATTCCATGTGCCTTTAGAGCTCACACACCCCCAAAACATCAGGAGCCACCACCATGCTCTACAGTGGGAATGGTATGTTTTTCATTATGGGTCTTGTTGACTGCTCTCCAAACATAGCACTTATGGTTGTGATTACTGAGTTCTATTTTGGTCTCTTCACTCCAAATGACAGTATTTCAGAAGTTGTGAGGTGTATGAGGGTGTTGTCTGATATATTTTAGGCTGGCTTTTTGGTGGGATTAGCACAATAATGGCTCCCCTCTAGCAACTCAATCATGAAGCTCATTTTATACGTCCTTATTGTGCTCCATGACATGACCATACCATCTTCTTCTAGAGCATCCCGTATTTCTCATGAGGTAGCTTGTGGATTTGTCTTTGTAACCCGAATAGTTCCTCTGGCAGTTTGGGCTGAAATCTTTTTTGGCCTACCTGACCTTGACTTTGTATCAACATACACTGCCCTCCGTAATTATTGGCGCCCTGGTTAAGAAGTGTTCTTTAGCGTCTAATAAATTCAGTTTATTTCTAAATAATGTAGGACCACAATGAAAAAAAGAGGAAGATCCAACCTTTAATTCAAGTGCATTGATTCAGAGGGAAAAAAATCCCACAATAAGAAATAATTCTTTTACATAAAACCATGTTGCCACAATTATTAGCACCCCTGGTGTTAATACTTTGTACAAACCCCTTTTGCCAACAAAACAGCACCTAATCTTCTCCTATAATATTTCACAAGATGGGAGAATACAGAAAGAGGAATCTTTGACCACTCCTCTTTGCACAATCTCTCTAAATCATCCAGCGACCTGGGTCCTCTCCTCTGCACTCTCCTCTTCAGCTCGCTCCACAGGTTTTCAATGGGGTTGAGGTCTGGGAACTGAGATGGCCATGGGAGGAGCTTGATTCTGTGTCTGGTGAACCATTTCTGTGTAGTTTTGGCCACATTTTAGGGTCACTCTCTTGCTGAAAGACCCAGTGACAACCCATCTTAAGCTTTCGGACAGAGGCCACCAGATTTTGATTTAAAATGTCCGGGTATTTCAAAGCGTTCATGATGCCATGCACCCTAACAAGGTTCCCAGTGCCTCTGGAAGAGAAACAGGCCCACAGCATCACCGATCCTCCCCCATACTTCACAGTGGGCATGAGGTGCTTTTCTGCATACTCATCTTTTCTGTTTCCGCCAGACCCACTTAGGGTGTTTTTTGCCAAAAAGCTCTATTTTGGTCTCATCTGACCGAAGCAAACAGTCCTAGTTGAAGTCCCAGTACCGCTTAGCGAACTCCAGACATTTGCATTTATGATTGTGAGTGAGAAAAGGTTTTTTCTGTGCATGCCTCCCAAACAGCTTGTTGGCATGTAGATAGCGCCTGATGGTTGTTTTGGAGACTTTGTGACCCCAAGATGCTACCATTTCTTGCAATTCTTTAACAGTGAGCTTTGGAGAACTTTTTATTTCTCTTACCATCCTCCTCACTGTGCGTGGTGGCAAAATAACCTTGCATCCTCATCCAGGCTTGTTTACCACTGTTCCAGTTGTTTTAAACTTCTTAATGATTCCTCTTACAGTAGATATGGGCAGGTGCAGGCGAGTGGCTATTTTCTTGTAGCCATTGCCTGACTTGTGAAGGTCGACACATATCTGCCTTACTTGAATGGTGTGTTCCTTTGACTTTCCCATGTTGAAGAGTGGATAAGAGAAACGGCCTCTGTGCCACGTCATATTTATACCCCAGGGAGACAGGAAATGATCATTTACTAATTAAATGTTCCTAGATACTCTGATCAACTTTGTATCAAATAGAATAGATTGCAATCTGTTCCCCTATTCTTCCTATTTGTTCGTGCTCGTCAATCGACTTATCGTGACTTTCAAGATGGAGGCCACTGGAAACTACCTCAAGGTACTGTTTGTATAAAAAGTCTTTTTTAATAAACTACCTGTGCATTTTCAAAGTTCTCAGTGCGTCGTTTTAAATGTCAGTGCCCTCAGAATTTTACCGATGAAGCGTGGAGCTACTTTGAGCCTTGTTAATGATGAAAAAAAAAAGCGATTTCTTAGCATGGCAACGCTATGCCCGATTCACTACTATTGTAAGCCTGTTGGGAGCTTCAGCTAAAAAGCTATGTATTTCAAAATGGAGGTGGGGTATTCGACAAAAGTAAGTACTCATTATCATGTTTCAATACACCCCAAATCAATTTTACACCGGAATTCTCCTCCAACAATAGCAAGATGAAGCTGAGTGCTTAGAGTTATGGTACTGAGAAGCCCATTTAGATTTTATTTATTCTAAGACTCGGTTGGCTAGTTCTTCATCAGTGGTTCCATACAACATAACTTTAAATGTTTACAAAAGTAATATGAAATGGAACAATTAAACCTTTATGCACTGCTACTCGAGAATCAGCAGTGGTCACTAGATCTGAACCTGACCCAGCAATAGACCCTCACCACTAGCAGTCTGAGGACGTTTTTGATGTTGAGGTGAGTGAGTGAGTAAATGTGAATAAGACAACTAATAATTGAAGCACTGATTACTAAAACCGCACAAGTCAAGTCAAGTCAAGTGTGACTTATGGGGTTTTAGTAATAGGTGATTCAATTCATAACTAACATAATTATACTCTGACTCTTTGTTGAGTAGTTAATCATAAAACATGGAAAAATTTGGTATATTGCATTAGGCACTGCCAAGAACACTGAGAAACAGAAAAATAAAGAATAGCATCATGATACATAGTTGTAAAAAAAATGGCAATGAAAAGTCGGGGGCAGGGGCCCACACTGATAATCTGCCAGGGGGCCCAGAATTCCTAGCAACTGCCCTGCACGTCGCTGAGGTGATGCATGTCCAAATTGACAAAGTGTGAATGATTATTTGCAGCCAGCCTGCTAACCCGATAGCCTCACACTTAAAATGGCATTGTCCCTTCTGCCTCCAGAGTCTATGAAGATGATTGGTGACCTGGGCAGCAACTGGGTGAGTTTCAGAGCAGAGTTTGAGGATTATTTGCTGCCATCTGGGCACAAAGAAAAAGGAGCAGATGTGCAGGCAGCAACGCTAAAGAGAATGATGGGTCCCGATGGTCAACACATTTATATGAACAACCGGCATCTTACCGAAACCAAACAGGTAGATGTTACACCTATATCAACATCACTCACAAGGTATTTTATACCAGTTAAAAATGTGATCTTTGAAAGGTACTTTGGTAATCGCCATTAGGGAGACAGGGAGACGATGCATTTATCACTAGACTGGGAGAAAAGGCAGCCTCGTATGAATACAAGACTTAGGTGAACAGCTCATTAGGGACAGGATTGTCCTTGGCATAACTGATGAGTGTGCAAGACGCCGCTTGCCTGGGGACAGAAACCTCACTTTGGCATCTGCCATCGAGAATTGCCTTGCTGCAGAGATTATGGATAATAGTTTAAAGTGAATGGTGCTGGACAGCTCTTGGCCAGGGGAGACCATTAATGTGGCAGAGGGACAGAAACAGGGACTTCAGCCTAATAGCAGACCCTCTGAAACAATTGATAATCTTGGGCAGACCATAAAAGGCACGGGTGAGTGCAAATACTTTGATAATACGCAGAGGCGGGGACGGGACCAGTGCCCCGCTTTTTGGCAAAACATGCCGCTCATGTGGCACCCCCAATCACTTTGGTAAAATGTGCATAAAAAAGGCCAAAATGCATGGCAGCCACTTTGGACCAGGTTGAGGAGGAAGACAAGGCTGACTGATCAGGGCCATGCAGTGACCCTTTCCTGATTTCTTTTTTTCTATATTTTTCACACTAAAATGTTTCAGAACATCAAGCATATTTTTATGTTAGACAAAGATAACCTGAGTAAATGAATTGAGGGAAAAAGCTATCAAAACCTACCTGGCCCTATGTGAAAAAGTAATAACCTAATAACGTAATAACTGGTTGTGCCATCCTCTGCGACAACTGCAATCGAGACTTTGCAATAACTGTCAATGAGTCTTTCACATTGCTGTGGAGGAATTTTGGTCCACTCTTCTTTACAGAATTGTTTTAATTCAGTCACAATGAAGGGTTTTTGAGCATAAACGGCCTGTTTAAGGTCATGCCGCAGCATCTCAATCGGATTTAAATCCGGACTTCGACTAGACCACTCCAAAACTTTCATTTTGTTTTTTTTTAAGCCATTCAGAGGTGGAGTTGCTGGTGTGATTCGGATCATTGTCCTGCTGCATAACCCAAGTGCGCTTGAGCTTGAGGTCACAAACTGATGGTCGGACATTCTCCCACAGGATTTTCTGGTAGTGAGCAAAATTCATGGTTCCATTAATTACAGCAAGTTGTCCAGGTCCTGAAGCAGCAAAGCAGCCCCAGACCATCACACTACCACCACCAGTTTGACTGTTGATATGATGTTGTTTTTATGCAATGTTGTGATAGTTTTGCGCCAGATATAACGGGATGCACACCTTCCAAAACGTTCAAATTTTGTCTCGTCAGTCCACAGAATATATTCCCAAAAGTCTTGGGGATCATCAAGATTATTTTTGGCGAATGTGAGACGAGCCTTTGTGTTCTTTTTGGTCAGCAGTGGTTTTTGCCTTAGAACTCTCACACGTATGCCATTTTTGCCAAGTCTCTTTCTTATTGTTGAACACAGACTTTAACTGAGGCAAGTGAGGCCTGCAGTTCTTTAGCGGTTGTTTTGGTTTGTTTTGTGACCTCCTGGATGAGTCGTGGATGCGCTCTCCTACAGACAGGCCTGAGACACACTCTTTTGGCCCAACATGCTGGGAGAAATCAAAGACTTTGTACAAAAGAGCTCGGTGTGCAGTGAGTATGCACTCGAGCAACACATGGAGACCATTATGTCTCACCTGCTACCTACGCTTCCTTCAGAAATGGTGAGTACGGACCTATTCAACCATACAGGAAAGGATTCTTGCTCATGGTGGACCACTACTCTCACCTCTGGGAGATTGATCTGCTCACCAACCCCTCAGCAGACACCGCTGTCCTGAGGTGTAAGGCTCAATTTGCCCAACATGGCATACCAGACCGGGTCATCTCTGACTGTGGATATTGGCTTACAGCTGAAGTTCTTTGGGCTTTTGCACAGGAGAGGGGCTTTGAATACATTATATTACAACCATGGCACCTAAAAGCCAATGGCAAAACACAATCTGCCACAAAGATGGAGAAAAATGTGTGCAGAAAAGCAGCAGGTGCTGGCAAGGACCCATGCAAAGCTAATTCTTCACTAGAGAAACACGCCCAACAGACGGCTTGAACTGCAGTCCACTGCAGCAACTAATGTCAGGGGGACTGAGGACGTTGATCCCTGTGGCAGACCAACTGCTAGCGCCTCAGGTAATCACAGAGGTGCCAGATAAGCTGCATGTGAAACAGCAAGGGGCAAAGTTAATGTATTATAGATCAGCTAAAGACCTGCCTGAGCCGAATGTTGACCAGCCCATCAGAATGAAAACACTCCCTGGAGATTGGAGAAGAGGTGTGTGCCTGCAGCAGGCGGGCCCCAGGTCTTACCTCATCATTGTAGAGGGGAACACGTACCACTGCAATAGGATTGATCTCAGACCAGCGAAAAACTGCCCCTCCTGAGCTTTCAAACAGCTCTCAGCCAACTCTGGGGCATCACGGACCTGGAGCATTATTAGAGGCCTGTCAAGCAAGTGGCGACTACAGAAAGAAGGCAAGCACCAAGATTGGGGAGACACTCTACTCATCACTTCCCTCCCCACGAGCTGATAACATGCAACACGGAGAGGGGCAGGGCCATGCCTACTCATGGAGTGAGAGGCTCATTACATCTCGGAACAGACTGAACCTTTTGGAGGGACCGACTGAAAAGAAAAAAGAAAGAAGAAGGATGGTGTGAACACATCTGTAATGACAGTTTTACAGCCTTCATGTTTACAACTGTGGTTCAATAACACTCCAACTTGTTGTTCAGAGTACTGCCAGTTATTGGTAATGACAGGAGCAATTCATTCTGAGATCATTAGATAGCTTGGAATAAGCGTCTGGATGTTCTCCCCACAGAAACTTATCAGGCTGAGATTTTTCCTAACTTAAAAATTCATTCATAATGTCATTTTATGTTGATACACTTTACTATGGGAAGGGACATGTTGTAAGTTAGTGTGCTTCACCCTGTGGCTAAAATATGGCATGGCAGTCAGTAACCGGAAACTTAATGGAGTGTTCACTTTTAACTGTCAAGTTGTTATCCAGCCAACTGGATTATTTTTCATTACCAACTTAAAGGAAATTTCCAGTTATGTAAAATCTGATTGGTTTACAATTTCAGTCAGACATAATCTTATTGGATGATGTGTGGCTCTGAGCGGAAGCAGTGGTACAACACGAGAAAAATCACCTTGAGCACACATTTAAATCTACACAGAAATGATCCATCGATCGCAGACTAAAGGTATCATCATGGCCATCACAGTCCCCTGACCTTAATCCCGCAGAAAGTCTGTGGCATGAGCTGAAGAGGAGAGTTCACAAGCGTCAACCTCAGAATCGGAAGCATCTAAACGGATTCAGAATGGAGGAAAGGTCTCAGATCCTGTCCCATGAGTTCACTGACCTCATCATGCCTTATAAGTAAAAATCAGAGCTGTGATCCTTGTAAAAGGAAGCTGCTTTATTTAATTTAAATATTAAATAAAGAGGTGCCAATTATTGTGCCACAATAATGAAATAAAATATTTGTTCTGAGATAAGAATTTGATGTTTCTTTCATCATGTTAACTTCAATTAAAGGCCAGATTTGTGTAAATATTTTGAATGACCTTTATGCAATAAAGACATTTCTTGGTATCTCGTTTTTGCTCATTTTCTCTAAAGGGTGCCGATCATTCCTGAAAGCACTGTATACTCACATACCCCATACCCATGCATATATATCCTACATACTCGCATATACACACTCACACTCAAGCACATGAATGTTTGTATTGGTATACTTGTGAGGACAGTATTACTTTCACAATATGTATTCCCTTTATTGAGCTAAAAAATAATGCCCTAACCATAAACTTAACCTAACTTAACCTAACTGTAACCCTAACTTTAACCAATCAGCCATATTACGCTGTAATCCTCTGTGAGGACCGCCTCTCAACCCCAAATATCCTCACAACATCTGTGGTTTCTCAAGAGTTATTCTCAGAGGTCTAGCTATACAAGCCCATACATACAGACACTGTATTTATATACACACACACACACATATACACCTGGCACATATACACGTACACATACACACTCACATACAGAGTAGATACCGGCCCATGCACATACACTGCCACCCTCATATTACACATGGACGCACATACCTAAGGGTATGTATACCATACACGCATACACACACACGCATACACACACACACACACTCACTCATTAAACTAATACACTTGCATACTCACGCACATACACTATACAGATACACACACACACACATACGCTGAACACATTCACATACACGTATCCAGGCACATTCACCATACACACAAATTCACATATACACACACACTCACTTACTCTCATATGGACACACATTCACCATACCCATACACTCATAAACATTTACACCTTCCATGAAGGCACTAAAGCTCATACATTCACACACACACGCAACATTCACACATTTACACAGATATGCTTATACTGCCAGTGTGCCCAGCAGTGTGTGTGTGCGTGTGCGTGAATATGTATGTGCCTGCTATTGTGTGTGTGTGCTTGAATGTGTGTGTGTATGTGTGAGCTGTTGCATGCAGCCAAATTGTTTGGAGTTTCCTGGCTACCAAAGTTGTATGTAAATGGTAAGGTCAGTATCACACACACCTAAAAAAAAGCACATGCTCTAACACACACACACACACACACACATGCATGCACGCACACACACACACACACACACACACACACACACATTGGCCAAAGCTCCAGTCCATCTGAATTTAGGCTGGTAATTGCAGTCAGTAGTTTACAGTAAAATTTAGTACACAGAACAGTTCTCTTCTCCAGGACAAGTAATCATGTGCTGTGACATTATGAACATGCACATTTACTCAGGTATCTTTACCGGTTACAACAATTTCAGTTAAAATTCCCACTCTTACAGTCAAAATACAAATAAAGGCACTGATCACAGTCCTTCAGCAAATAACAAACCAAAACCTGTAAAATAGCTGAATCAGCAGACTTCACAGAGGGATAGGGAATGCTCAGGTAACTCAGGTGAGTGAGGTGTTTGAAAGCTTCTCGCTTTGCAGGGGGTGGGTTGCCAGGTGAGCTGCAGTCAGCGCCAGGTTCTCTCACGGCTAGACTGGCAGCTGGTTGCTGTTACCATGGTAAAAATGGACTACTGCAGCTGAACTCTGAGCAGGACTCCTCTGATTGGTGAAGGGGCTCCTGATAATTGTCGTGTGAGCTGCCGGTCGGCCAATCAAATGCTGACAGAACACTGGCTGTTGCTAAGGGGAACTGCTTGGGAAGGTAGTCTCTCTTTCTTTCCTCTTCCCGCTCCCATGTTCATTTTCCCACTCTTTCTCCCTCTTACTTTCCCTTGCAAGGCTTTGTCATCACTCTCACTCCATCCATCTCTTTGCCCATGTGCCTAAAATGTGGGCTGGAAAGATTACACATGATGAAAATGGGAGCTGTGTTTGAGGGTAAAAAGCAATAAATAGGAAAGGGAGAAAAATGAGAGATAGAACAAAATGAGAGGGAGAAGGAAAAGAAGATAAGGGGAAGTGTGAAGAGGGAGAAAGGGGGAGTGCGGATAGAGAGGGAGTGAGAGGAGAGAAGAGAGGGGAAGTTATGAGGGGGAAGGAGGAGAGTATGGGTGGGAGTGGGTTTAGCAGTGGGAGTGATGGTGTGGCAGTGGGAGTGATAGTGGGAGTGATAGTGGGTGTGGCAGTGGGAGTGATAGTGGGAGTGGGTGTGGCAGTAGGAGTGATAGTGGGAGTGGGTATGGCAGTGGGAGTTATAGTGGGTGTGACAGTGAGGGCGAAAGTGGGAGTGGGTGTGGCTGTGGGAGCAATAGTGAGAGTGGGTGTAGCAGTGGAAGTGACAGCGGGAGTGGGTAGGCCAGTGGGATTGATAGTGGGTGTGGCATTAGGAGTGATAGTGGGAGTTGGTGTGGCGGTAGGAGTGACAGTGGGAGTGGGTAGGGCAGTGGGATTGATAGTAGGTGTGGCAGTAGGAGTGATAGTGAGAGTGGGTATGGCAGTGGGAGTGATAGTGGGTGTGGCAGTAGGAGTGATAGTGGGAGTGGGTATGGCAGTGGGAGTGATAGTGGGTGTGGCAGTGGGACTGATAGTGGGAATGGCAGTGGGAGTGATAGTGGGTGTGGCAGTGGGACTGATAGTGGGAGTGGGTATGGCAGTGGGAGTGATAGTGGGTATGGCAGAGGGACTGATAGTGGGAGTGGGTTTAGCAGTGGAAGAGAGAGTGGGTGGGGCAGGGGGGCTGATAGTGGGAGTGGGTAGGGCAGTTGGATTGATAGTGGGTGTGGCAGTAGGAGCGGGTGTGGGAGTGGGAGTGATAGTAGGAGTGGGTGTGGCAGTGGAAGTGATAGTGAGTGGGTATGGCAGTGGGAGTGATAGTGGGTGTGGCAGTGGGAGTAATAGCGAGAGTGGGTATGGCAGTGGGAGTGATAGTGGGAGTGGGTGTGGCAATGGTAGTGATAATGGGAGTGGGTGTAGCAGTGGGAGTGATAGTGGGAGTGGATGTAACAGTGGAAGTGATAATAGGAGTGGGTATGGCAAGGGGAGTGATAGTGGGAGTGGCAGTGGGACTGATAGTGAGTGTGGCAGTGGGAGTAGTTGTGGCAGTGGGTGTGGCAGTGGGACTGATGGTGGGTATGGCAGGGGGAGTAAGAGTGTGAGTGGGTTTGGCAGTAGGAGTAATAGTCGAAGTGGGTGTGGCTGTGGGAGTGGGTTTGGCAGTAGGAGTGATAGTTGGAGTGAGTGTGGCAGTGATAGCGATAATAGGAGTGGGTGTGGCAGTGGGAGTGATAGTGGCAGTGGGAGTGATATTGGGAGTGGGTGTGGCAGTGGGAGTGATAGTTGGAGTGGGTGTAGCAGTGGGAATTACAGTGGGAGTGGGTGTAGCAGTAGGACTGATAGTAGGAATGGGCATGGCGGTGGGTGAGCAGTAGTTCAGCTCTGTGTGTTGTGTGCTATTGGTCACGTACACAGTGCTATTGGTCCCCCCCCCCCACACGCGTGCACACATACACACACACACACACACTTACTCACACACACACACACTGTACAGAGACTCTGACTGTAGACTCAGTGTCCCGCGGAGAATAGCCCACAGACAGTGTGCACTATCACTCAGCCAATCAGCCTGTCCGAATGTTCTATAGGTTCTTCACACCGTAAGACTGCATGACCCAGAATGCTCAGGGGCTCCATATAGCCACTCCGGAATCTTTTATTCCTGTGGAAGTCCGTGCGCCTGTTGTACAGCACAAACCCTAACCTTAATTTTACCCATTGTTCTGTTTATTTGCTTGATGCTGTACCAACCCAATCATAATTTCACCCTTTTATAAGTGAGTGTTTGCCATATTAGGACTAATGTAACCCTGTTTAACCCCTTAAGCCCTGAGCCTCTTTTTTGAAAATGGCAAGCCCAAAATGAAATGAGTATATCTCTGCGACTGCTTGGTCCTTTTGAATAATCTTGGTATCATAATAAAGGTAAAGCCATTTGGGATTTCAGCCCTGGTGTAAAAATCACTATATGTGTCACTGAGTCAGAGTAAACTGAGATGGAACACAGTGTAAATGAAAGATCTCATTTCACACCTAACAAAGTTTTACTTCGATCCCTTGTAAATTTGTTGAGTTGCAGCCTGAAACCTCTAAAAAATTACAGCACAGAATGTCATTATTATCTGTGCCAAAGTTTCTGATCAGGTAAATCAGAGCAAAACTAATAAATAAAATGATAAATACAATTAGGCCGTGTGAAAAAATATTAAAGAAAAGTAAGAATAACAGTACCCCAGACATTATTTGTAGAAGGAAACTGCGATATTTCCAAAAAAAAAAAAAAAAGTACCATGATCAGCAATCGAACCTTCACAATTTCCTTCGCAGCGCGCATTTTATCCAATAGGGTACGCCACTTGACAACAGTCTACGGTCAAATTGCCCATTCAACGAACGGGTAAAGAAAATCCGTACTGCACTGTTGTAGTCTCAGTATTTGTGCGGAACAGTGCAATGATTCTGTCAGAAAACGACTTTGTAAATGAATGTTGAATATTCAGCGCATAATTATTTGGACTATACTTCAAACAAACTAGTTATGCGTTTATATTGTTGCGCGATTCAAAACCATGCAAATGGCCCATGGACTCAGTTTGACGCACTCGGAACGCAAGGCTGTAGCTCAGGCTAGGTTTCTGCGATTAAGGTGGTTTAGAGTTGGTTAGAATCATCAGGACTCATACAATCAAATTCTTACCGGCATCGTCTTACTGACAGCATAACAAGCCGATGGCAGACAGGAAAACACATAGCAAGGAACCTGAATGCTACAAAACTGAATTCTTTGAAGCAACGCCCTGGGAGAGAACATGCTAGGATCCCGGCAGATCTAGTTCGGTTATAACACGAACACATTGGGCTAACAATAGCAAGCGTAAATTTGCCCTCGAGCAGTTTTTTATTGCAAAATATCACAGGTAAGATTTTTTTCTGCTCATCTCTGTAGAGATGTATAGTTTATGCCTGCTGTTCTTTGAACGTGGTATTGGTTTAAAATGACAGGGCTCATATCGTTGCATTCTGTGGACTTTCCTCTTTTTTTTGAGGTATTGTTGTTCTGCATAGCATGAATTCAGCAGAAATTCTGGTGATTCAGCGCTGATATTACATTATTCTATGTTTTGCTGCATTTTTATTTACTTGCTTGGTGCTTGAATTGTGTTCGGCTGAGGTAAAAATGTTTTACATAAGCTTTTGGCCGAGTTTCTTCGCGAAATGCCGCTTGAGAATGTGGGGATTTGGAAACATGCTGTATTTACAGTGCCCTCAATAATTATTGGCACCCCTGGTTAAGATGTGTTAAAGCCTTAAAATAAATTCAATTTTTCTTGCACAAGCATACTCTCACACCGAAAATTGTAGAAAAATGTAACCTTCAACTCAAGTGAATTTTAAGGGAAAAAAATCCCTGATTAAGAAATAATTGAAGCACCTATTACTAAAACCCCATAAGTCACACTTGACTTGACTTGTGGGGTTTTAGTAATCAGTGCTTCAATTATTTTTCATAAAATCACCTGTTCCACAATTATTGGCACTCCTAACAATTTCTAGGAATTAAATGTAATTGAAGTATTTCTGTCACTTCTACAGTAGTTTACAAAGTTGATCAGAGTATCTAGCGACATGTAATAGTAAATCATCACTTCCTGTTTCCCTGGGGTATAAATATGACGTGACACAGAGGCCGTTTCTCTTATCCACTCTTCAACATGGGAAAGACAAAGGAACACACCATTCAAGTAAGGCAAATGTGTGTCGACCTTCACATGTCTGGCAATGGCTACAAGAAAATAGCCACTCGCCTGCACCTGCCCATATCTACTGTCAGAAGAATCATTAAGAAGTTTAAAACAACTGGAGCAGTGGTAAACAAGCCTGGACGAGGACGCAAGGTTATTTTGCCACCACGCACAGTGAGGAGGATGGTAAGAGAAATTAAAAGTTCTCCAAAGCTCACTGTTAAAGAATTGCAAGAAATAGTAGCATCTTAGGGTCACAAATTCTCCAAAACAACCATCTGGCACTATCTACATGCCAACAAGCTGTTTGGGAGGCATGCACGGAAAAAACCTTTTCTGACTCACAATCATAAACGCAAACGTCTAGAGTTCGCTTAACGGTACTGGGACTGAGTGCTCTGGTCAGATGAGACCAAGATAGAGCTTTTTGGCAACAAACACCCTAAGTGGGTCTAGTGGAACACAAAAGATGAGTATGCAGAAAAGCAGCTCATTCCCACTGTGAAGTATGGGGGAGGATCGGTGATGCTGGGGGCCTGTTTCTCTTCCAGAGGCCCTGGGAACCTTGTTAGGGTGCATGGCATCATGAACGCTTTGAAACACCCGCACATTTTAAATCAAATGTGGCCTCTGCCCAAAAGCTGAAGATGGCCCTAAACATGTGGCCAAATCTTCACAGAAATGGTTCACCAGACACAGAATCAAGCTCCTCCCATGGCCATCTCAGTCCCCCGACCTCAACCTCATTGAAAACCTGTGGAGTGAGCTGAAGAGGAGAGTGCAGAGGAGAGGACCCAGGTCGCTGGATGATTTAGAGAGATTGTGCAAAGAGGAATGGTCGAAGATCCCTCTTTCTGTATTCTCCCATCTTGTCAAACATTATAGGAGAAGATTAGGTGCTGCTTTGTTGGCAAAAGGCGGTTGTACAAAGTATTAACATCAGGGGTGCTAATAATTGTGGCACACATGATTTGATATAAAAGAATTATTTCTTAATGTGGGATTTTTTTCCCACTGAATAAATGCACTTGAATTAAAGGTTGGATTTTCCTCTATTTTTTCATTGTGGTCCTATATTATTTAGAAAAAAACTGAATTTATTAGAGGCAGAAGAACACATCTTCACCAGGGGTGCCAATACTTATGGATGGCACTGTATAATGCGTAATAACCGTCCCGGTATCGGGCCGTAGTTCTTAAGGAGTTAATACTGTATGCACGTGCACTACTGTAGTTCAGGTATGTTATTCAATGGCCTGTGTGGGTGCAGGATTTTTTTGCAAACAGGAAGTTATGGGCCTGATTCTACTCAAAGGATTTCAGCAAAGATTGAAAGGGTTGATGAGTAGAATCCGGTGTGCAACTTCTGAGATGGAATCAAAGCTTGCTGGCTTAGGTTGAAGGCTGATGCAGTTTAACCCCTCAATTCATGCCTGCCCTGCTGCGCTGACAGAGCGCAGACAACAACACGAGTTGCTCTGGCAACCAGTACTCAGCAACACCAAGCTGAGCAGAGTACATCGTCATAGCAACGGGCAGATTGTGTTTGTTCTGCCGTCATCAATCATTCCTTCAGGAGAGGGAGAGAGGGAGAGGAGGGCGGAAATGATCTCCTCTTGAATAAAGATGAAAAAATCTTTGACTGGTAGATGCAGTTTCCCCCATTCGTCACTGTGAATGTGCAATTTTGACAGTTGACGAGGCATTAACTTGTTTTAGAAAAGTGCACTGAACAAGACAAAAAAAAAATAACAGCCAAATGTCAGTCATCTTTAGACCTGCTTCAGCTCCTGAAGTCTCTGAAGAGCAAAGAAATGCATATTTATAACAGCAAAAATGAATGAGAAAACACTCCTTGGTAAAGATGGCAAGCGCCGGTCTCATGTAGACTTCCTTTGACCTCTTTGACCTGAATGCCACGGCATTTTCTGTGAATTGCCATCAGAGGTATAGAAGCCTCTCATCTTTTAATGCATAATTGCTCTCAACATGTTCCAGTTGAAGATCTCCTGCTTAACAATCAAACAATAAATTTTCTAAGTAAAAAAGACCAATACATAAGCCTATACTGGAAAAGACATTCTTGAATAAGAAATGACAAAAAGAACACCAATAGGCTACATTGACAGTGTAAATGCAACACACATGATTTTCTAAGGATGGCAATAATACAAAAAAATTAATCCAAAATTCAATCTGAATTCCATCTCCAGTTTTATCATTTTTTGAGCTTTGTAATTTTTTGTAGCTTTTTCAAAATGTTTTCTGTCTTAAAAAGCAAACACTGAAAATAAGAAACATCTTCTTAAACAAATCGAATTACAAACATTGGTGCAAAATAGTGTCATTTAAAGCCTCACTGATAAATATGTGCTGTTTTAAAGGCTACTGGGATTCAGAATCTTAAAAACACATATTGACGTTTTTCAAACCTAATTCCGATATTGTTGGGACAAAGTGGAAATTGTGAATAAAATCAAAACGCGATGACTTTCAAATCACACCAGCCAGTATTTTATCCACAATAAAACAGAGATAACGTAGCAAATGTTGAAACAGAAATTTTACAATTTTATCCACAAAATGAGCTCATTTCAAATTTGATGGCTGCTACATGTCCCAAAAAAGTTGGGACAGGGGCCTGTTTACCATGGTGTGGCATCCCCTCTTCTTTTCAACACGAGAGTGGAGGTGTCTTGAGGAGACAAGTTTCTTGAGTTTAGCCATTGGAATTTGATCCCATTCTTGTTTAATACAGGCTTCCAGCTGCTGGAGAGTTTTGGGTCTTCTTTGACGGACTTTTTGTTTAATTATGCGCCAAATGTTCTCAATCGGTGGAAGATCAGGACTGCAGGCAGGCTAGTTCTGCACATGGACTCTTCTATTATGAAGCCATGCTGTTGTTATAGCTGCTGTATGTGGTTTTGCATTGTCCTGCTGAAATACACAAGGCCTTCCCTGGAATAGATGTCATCTGGAGGGGAGCATATGTTGCTCAAAAACCTTTATATACCTTCCAGCATTCATGATGCTTTTTAAAACATGCAAGTGTCCCACACCATATACACTAATGCATCCCCGTACCATCAGAAATACTGGCTTTTGAACTGAACGCTGATTACAGGAGGGGTCGTCTTTCTCCTCCTAAGCCCCGGAGGATACAACGCCCATGATTACCGACAAGTCATGTCAAATTTGGACTCGTCTGACCACAGGACACTTTGCCACTTTGCTACAGTCCATTTTGAATGAGACTTGGCCCACAGAACACTGTGGCGCTGCTGGATCATGCTCACCAATGGCTTCCTTTTGGCATGATAGAGTTTTAGGTGGCATCTGTGGATGGCACAGCAGACTGTGTTTACAGACAGTGGATTCTTGAAGTATTCCTTGGCCCATTTAGTAATGTCAATGACAGAATCATGCCGGTGAGTGATTCAGTGGCGTCTGAGGGCCCGAAGATCAGGGGCATCCAGTAAAGGCCTTCGGCCTTGTCCCACAGAGATTTTTCCAGTTTCTCTGAATCTTTTGATGATGTTATGCACTGTGGATGATGAGACCTTCAAAGCCTTAGCAATTTGCCGTTGAGGAACATTGTTTTTAAAGTATTCCAAACTTTTTACCGCAAGCTTTCAGAGATTGGAGAGCCTCTGGCCATCTTTACTTCTGAGGGACTCTCTAAGACATGCCTTTTACAGCCAATCATGTTACACACCTGATGCCAGTTAACTTAATTACTTGCTAAATGTTCTTTCAGCTGATCCTCTGATATATTAATTGCTTTTTCAGCCCGTTTTTGCCTGGGTCCCAACTTTTTTGAGACCAGTTGCTGCCAGAAAATTTGAAATAAGCGCATTTTGTAAATAAAAATGTAAAATGTCTCAGTTTCAACATTTGACATGTTATCTGTGTTCTATTGTATATAACATATTGACTCGTGATCTGAAAATCATTGCATTTTTATTTTATTCACAATTTACACTTCGTCCCAACTATTTCGCAATTGGGGTTGTATTTAATTATTAATGTAGAAAATGCCTGATGACTTTTTGATGCAATGACCAATAATGCCAGCAAAAAACAAATTGGCAGGTAGTTTAGTTTACAGATTAGTCTTCACAAATGAATAAGTTCATGCTTGGTTGCTGATTAGATGTGAAGAAGCGCAGTCGCATACTCGCAGCCACAATGCGATAATCATTCATTTGCAAAATTAACAGTGTTTCAACACAAGTCTTTTCAGGCCACTGAGGATCCTTTAATACCCAAAAGATGACTTAGGCCCGTATTCAGAAACGACACTCACACTAATTGAGTGTGAGCGCGTACTAAAACTTAGTTTGTGTCAGGTTCTAATAAATGAGTCAGAGGTTGCCCCAACACTCATTTGCTTTCAGAGACCTCACTCGCACTGAAAATAGCGACTCTTTCTGAGCGAAGGTTGAGTGCAGGGAACACCTCCCTCGAGCCGCACTAACTTGCGCCGGTATTTTGTTGTCATTGCTTTCAGGTGGTTACAAACATTGGAAACTCTGAATCATTTACAGCCACGAGCTCGACGCAGTCGCAACTACGCAAATTTTAACTATAATGATGATAACGATGCCGGTTACTTACTAACTGACCACCGGGTTTCAGTGTTTACGAACTGCACTGTGGTGAACTCAAGGTTAGCATTTGTGTACCCACCAGTGGCTACTGGTGAACTGGCAATAGGGGAAGCTTAAAACCATCCCTTAAAAATAACGATTGGACATGAACATTTAATGATTGGACAGCTCATTCAAATTACCATTGCAAAAACTCAACATTATCAGGTGTGGCCAGTTTTCATTAATGACGCTTACCTGTCAACTCTCACGGATTCCGATTTCTCGCGCTTTTCTTTACTGATGGACTGGAAAATTCTGCGCTCAGCGGCTCGTGGGGCGCGTGTGGATTGGTCACCGAGGCTAGCGAAGCTCCCTAACCGCTGAATGCACAAAACCAGTGAAGTTGGCACGTTGTGTAAATCGTAGATTAAAACAGAATACAATGATTTGCAAATCCTTTTCAACTTATATTCAATTGAATACACTGCAAAGACAAGATGTTTAATGTTCAAACTGAGAAACTTTTTTTTTTTTTTTGCAAATAATCATTAACTTAGAATTTAAAGACATCAACACATTGCAAAAAAGTTGGCACAGGGGCCTTTGAACCACTGTGTTACCTGGCCTTTCCTTTTAACGACACTCAGTAAACGTTTGGGAGCTGAGGAGACCAATTTTTGTAGCTTTTCAGGTGGAACTCTTTCCCATTCTTGCTTGATGCACAGCTTAAGTTGTTCAACAGTCCGGGGTCTCCGTTGTCGTATTTTACGCTTCATAATGCGCCACACATTTTCAATGGGAGACAGGTCTGGACTACAGGCAGGCCAGTTTAGTGCCCGCACTCTTTTACTATGGAGCCATGCTGTTGTAACACGAGCAGAATGTGGCTTGGCATTGTCTTGCTGAAATAAGCAGGGGCGTCCATGAAAAAGATGTTGCTTGGATGGCAACATATTTAGCTCCAAAACCTGTATGTACCTTTCAGCATTAATGGTGCCTTCACATATGTGTAAGTTGCCCATGCCTTGGGCAGTAATACACCCCCATACCATCACAGATGCTGGCTTTTGAACTTTGCGTCTATAACAGTCCGGATGGTTCTTTTCCTCTTTGGTCCGGAGGACACGACGTCCACAGTTTCCAAAAACAATTTGAAATGTGGACTCGTCAGACCACAGAACACTTTTCCACTTTGCATCAGTCCATCTTAGATGAGCTTGGGCCCAGCGAAGGCGGTGGCGTTTCTGGGTGCTGCGGATAAATGGCTTTCGCTTTGCATTGTAGAGTTTTAACTTGCACTTGCAGATGTAGCGACGAACTGTAGTTACTGACAGTGGTTTTCTGAAGTGTTCCTGAGCCCATGTGGTGATGTCCTTTACACACTGATGTCGGTTTTTGATGCAGTACCGCCTGAGGGATCGAAGGTCACAGGCATTCAATGTTGGTTTTCGGCCTTGTCGTTTACGTGCAGTGATTTCTCCAGATTCTCTGAGCCTTTTGTCGATATTACGGACCGTAGATGATGAAATCCCTAAATTTCTTGCAATAGCTCGTTGAGGAATGTTGTTTTTAAACTGTTTGACAATCAGCTCACCCATTTGTTCACTAAGTGGTGACCCTCGCCCCATCCTTGTTTGTGAATGACTGAGCATTTCAGGGAAGCTGCTTTTATACCCAATCATGGCACCCACCTGCTCCCAATTAGCCCGTTCACCTGTGGGATGTTCCAAATAAGTGTTTGATGAGCATTCCTCAACTCTCTCAGTCTTTTTTGCCACTTGTGCCAGCTTTTTTGAAACATGTTGCAGGCATCAAATTCCAAATGAGCTAATATTTGCAAAAAATTACAAAGTTTACCTGCTCGAACATTAAGTAACTTGTCTTTGCAGTGTATTCAATTGAATATAGGATGAAAAGGATTTGCAAATCATTGTATTCTGTTTTTATTTACGATTTACACAATGTGCCAACTTCACCGGTTTTAGGTTTTGTTGAACGAAATGTCCGGCACGTTTCACAGCTTGTTGCTTAGTGAGTCTCGCGCGCTGTCCTGCGTCTTTCGCGAGCCACTCGACCACTGAATTTATGAAGACATGCTGATATTTACGTCGTCATTTATGTGCGAAAGAAACGTCTCAATTTTGTGAAGCAATGTATAAAATAAATTTGACTGTCGTTTTACCAATTTGTCTGAGAAATTTTCTAATCAGGAAAAGTAAACCACGACAGGTTTAGGTCATTCAGCACTGAAGGGTGAGGATTGTGCGTCCCTTTGCAGCAGCCGACACACCGCCTGTGGTACCCAGTGCCCACTACTGTCAGTAATGCTCGAGTGGCGTTTATGAATGGCAATTGGCGAGGAGTGTGACCGATCCCTCGGTTAGTGGACGGTCGATCTCTTTCTCACACTCCAGTTACATTTCAATCATACTTACTATATGGTGAGTGTGAGTGTCGTTTCTGAATACAGGCCTTAGTCAAAACCATTGGAAATTGAATAAATTAACATTGCATCATGGCTACACGGGTGCGACGGTCCTTCTTCACCTCTGCATGGTCAGTATTGCTCCGACACTGGAGTGCGGTCCTTCTCTCTCCCAATCAGGAAAAGTAAACGAGAGTAAATTTGGAGTTAATGTGCATTTTAAGGTGAGGTAAGTGAAGGCCTTTAAGACCTCTGAGGGCACGGCACTGAAAATCCCAGGTTGAAGGTGGTAAAGTGGTGTGATTTTTTTTTTAGTGAGTAAATTGGTAGTTGCCAGCATTTTAGCACATTGTCAGATTATATATGGTCTGAATTTCTCATAAATTGTAGTGCATCTTGGAATTGGCATTAGTTGTGTTATCACTGGCTCCTCATGTTCGCTGTATCTTTTCTGATCTTTTTGAAATCATTGCTTCCTGCTTCAGGGTGATGAATACTTGAGTAAACAGCACTTTGGCCCAAGCCTTTCAATGTTCATCCCTTCATTTATCTGATGATGAATTTACAGCAGATTTAGCATTTTCTTTATCATTTTCACTGTGGTGTGTGTCCGTTTGAGTTCCTTTTGTGGGGCTGCATTGCAACTGTGTCTCCTCCTCTCCTTGTTATTTCTCCTCCTTACCTCCCCTTCCTTCCAACCAGGAGGAATGAGGTGGACGATGGGAGGAGGGGAGTCGAGAAGATTAGGTGAATCAAGATGAAGACATGAGGGAAATGAGAAATGGGACAGGTATGTTTCCCTCACTGTCATTCACATTCAATATCCCCCAATAATGAAGAGACCCAATCACAGCTACCACTGCTTAAGTACCGCAAGCAGCTAACCACATCCCCCATGTCATGTCATGGCCAAGCAAGAAATGTGGACTGAAATTGGCCTGGACGTTGTCGTAGAACTGAGAGATTACAGCCAGTAGTCTTTTATCAAGTTTATTGTACTGGTAAAATGGTGAACCATACAAATGAAAACCAACTTCTGAAGTCAGTGGTTCTGACTGGTACCAGCATGGCTAGAAGTCCTAAAGATGGAGGCTCAGAGATTTATCCTGAGACAAGGTGGACTTCCTTCCCGTAAAGTTCAAACGAAGTGGAAACCAATGAATGATCTACAGAGGGGCATTTGGAGGGACATTCAAAAGTTAACAATGGTAGTGGATTGGTGGAATCGCCAGGTACAGACAGAATGATGGGCAAGGGGAAGGGGAGGAGGGCCTCCTTCTACCACAGCGTGCAGAAACATCAGTGTTTTATTGTATTTCAGTGGTCTACCAGGCTAGCTAACAAGGGACAAACAAAGGGAATGTGATGTAAATACATAAGCATAGCCTTGAGCTTACAGTCATGCTCTGGAATGTCGTCCTCATCCATGGCATCAGCTTTCTGGCATTTGACTCAATACAGGGTTTGAGCTAAATGACAACAAACATTAACAGATTACTGTAAATATGTCATACAAACAGTGAACATTATTATATTGAGCTGTAGCTTCATGAGATTGGGCAAGTATTGATTTAGAGCCTGTTTACATACCATAGGGAAACCAATAGGCCCGTGTGTGTTTGTGTGTGTGGGGGAGGGGAGAGAAATGAGTTAATAGAACTGATGTGCAAAAGTATGTTTTACTGTATCGGTGTGTGTGTCCATGCAGGTGTCCATGTTTGCGTGTGTGTATGCCTGCCCGTCCATGTTTGTGAGGAAGTATGTGCCTGTATGTGTGCATGCTTTCCATGCATGTTCATGTGAGCGCACACATGTGCATGTGTGGGTCCATATTTGTGTGTGTGCATATGCACGTTTGTGTGCATTTTCATTTGTGTGTGTGTGTGTGTGCGCAAACGTGCATGTGTGGGTCCATATTAATGTGCGTGTGTGCGTGTGCGCGCGTGTGTGTAAATATGCATGTTTGAGTGAATGTTCACTTGTGTGCATGTGCTTGTGTGTGTATGTGTGTGCACGCACGTCCGTGTGAGTACGTGAGTATGTGTGTTAGGTATATCTATGGCCCTTATGTTCATAAATGTATGTTTTTTGTGCATGCGTGCGCGGTGTACTTGTGACTGTGTGTGCATGTTACATTTGCAGCACAGTTGAGTACATTTCTTCATGTATATGTAGGTAGCAGGCTGTGTTGTAGATCTGTATGTGTATAACAGACGTGCAGATATGAATTCCAAGCTGGCCTGAGCTGCCATGTAATGAATATGAATTACATTTCTAAAAATAGCCCAACAGCCCCACTCCCACACCAAATCCCATCTGCCCCTGCTCTTCCCCCCAGCGGAGTGAGCTCTCCCAGCCTGCACTGTATCCACGGTAAAGTGGAAGGTCCTAACTCCAGCCTCAGGCAGAAGTAGGGGGGTTTCTGTGAACCTTGCTGCAATCCCAGCTCTCCGTCAGAAATGTTAAGGTTTAGAATCGCAGCTACAAGCTCAGCACCTCATAAGTTCAAAGGCTGAGGTCCGTTCAGAGAATCTACCTCCTTGTCATTTGAGTGATCATACCTCTCTGCGGCCGTGATATCGGAACAGGACTCCGGCCATTAAGAACGATCGTATGCAGATTCGAAGAGACAGCAAGGAACATCTTCCCTCCTCCAAACCTTCCTTCCTTACATTTCGTCTCCTGCAGGCAAGGAAGAGAAGGAGGTGAAATAAAGGAGGAAATGATCTGGCTTAAATGAAATGCCCTTGCTCTTTCAAACCTCAGCTGGAAGTGAGGTCATTTACAGACATGACAGATGGGCAGCGTTAGATCCACCGGTCATGCGTTTATACATCACCCCTTCTGGGGAGGAAAAAAAAAAAACCGCTCCTCCACCAAGGATATTGTCATCTTTGCTTGCTCAAGACACCATTGGCGAAAACTGCAGTCTTATTTTCTTGGCTTATGGATGAGAATCTCCACAATGATGGCTGACTTTGATTGAATTTGGGGTCACGTGCAATGAAAGTGGATGGGTATTGAGATAATAAATTGAAAGTAGACCACAGGGGAGGAACCTGTCTAAGATAACCTCTCACCTTTGCTCTGGTGCCTCAGACAGCTGGGGTGTAAAGGAGGCAGACTTTCACTGTAACTGGTGGAAGCTGAAGTCCAGATACTGTATTTGTAGACTACGATTCCCATAAGCCCTCCCTGTCAAAATGGCCATAGAGATTTCAGTCCCCAGAGATGATCTATTCAGCTCAATACATTGTTAAACTTTTGCTAATCTAGGTCTCTGTTATCAAAGGCACTACAAACCCCTTTTCAATTCTGTCCACACAGTAAATTCCTCCCACTGAATTTCTATCCCACTGACGTACACACACACAAACACACACGCGACCAACTGAGGTAGCTAATCAAAATCAAAATCTCTAGGGCGGTTTGTGGTTTTCCTTCACAGTTTAGCACATGTTGCCACCAGGTTGCACACGCTTGCATGCACACACACAAACACACACCATCAAATCTCAATATTTTTTGATTCGTTCACCGTCCACACCTCACAGATGTGTCTGCATGGCACGCTAACGTAATGAATGCCGCGTGTCGATGAGTTCTCTATAACAACCTGCAGGCTGTGTGGGTGCCGGGGCTTAATTAATGACTTCACTGATTTTGGACATCTCTGTTTCTTTATTTTACATTTCCTCTCCAACCAAACTCAGGCAGAACAGGAGATGAGAGAGAACAGAGTGCAAGAGTGAGAATCATGGAGGGGGAGAGAGAGAGAGAGAGAGAGAGAGAGGGAGAGAGGAAACCTTATAATACCCTTCCTCAGCTGAGTGCTTGATGGAGGGAGGTAGTGGCAGAGAGAAAATGGCTTGGGAAAATAGGGCCAGATCTATAACGAGGGAGGAGAGACAGAGGGAGAGAGAGTGAGAGAGGGAGAAAGAGAAAGCAAAAGTGAGATACACTGACAGTGCAAGAGTGAGCGAGAGAGAGAGCGAAAGAGAGAGGGGGGGAGGGAGAGAGGGAGAGAGAGAGGGGGGGGGAGGGGTTGTGAAGTGCAGCAGGCTGGGTGATGTGTAAGGGGGGGCCTCCTACTCTCCCCTATCGCTGATCCTTCCTTTCTTTGTTTGAGTACGAAGGGAACGACAGGGAGAAGAGAGGGAGAGAGAAAGAGAGAGTGGGAGCGAGCGAGAGGGGGAGAGAGGGAGAGAGAGAAGGAGAAAGGGAAGAAAGAAAAGGAGGAATAAAGGTTTCAAGAGAATTGGTTTTTTTTTTTAATGAAGGATTTTTTTTCCCCCGGAGACTCGAATCCTGCGTGTGGCTTGCAGTCTTTCCCTGGCGGATTCACCTCCCAGGTGCGCGTCTGCAGTCGCCGGTCCTGCTGATTGCACGGCTGATCCCGGGGGGGGCTTTTCCTCTGACAGGGACGGACGACACAGCGTTGGGGCTGCAAACGCCACCCCCCTCCTCCCCATGTTCCTGAACTCTGCTCCTCAGGGCTCCACGGTAAGCCTAATATGGCACTGCTAATGCTAACCGCGCAGGTGAGCCCGGCTTGTCTGCGGCTATCTTCTCCGAGAGCCAGCCTTCATGCTCTGTGTGTGTACACGTGTGTGTATGTGTGTGTGTGTGTGTGGGTGTGTGTGTGTGTGTGCGAGTGAATGCATATGTACATGTATCTGCATGAATTTTTGTGTGCGTGCGTGTGTGTAAATATGTGCATGTGTTTGCATGAATTCTTGTGTTTGTGAGAATATGCACATGTGTCTGCATGAATTCTCGCACGTGTGTGCGTGTACACGTGTGTGTGTGTGTGTGTGCGTGTGTGTGTGGATGCGTACGTGCATGTGTCTGCATGAATTGTTGGGCATGTGCTTGTGAATATGTGAATGTGCCTGCATGAATTCTTGTGTGTGTGTGTGTGTGTGTGTGTGTGTGTGTGTGTGTGTGTGTATTCATGTGCCAGAATACTTGTGATTGTGTGTGTCTCTGTGTGTGCGTATGTGTGCATACGTGTGTGTTCTGCCGTCTGTACAAAATGTACCGGCACCAGCGCACAGTTCAGGGACTGGTGTCATGCTGGGGGGTTAGGGTTAGTGGCGTCTCGCTTTCGAAGGTACATTTAACAATTTGCTGCAATTCAGTACTTTATGGAACCATAATGTTTAGGACATATGATTTCTATGTAAATATGAGCTGCGGAGGTGAGTATTTAGCCTTGTATCCTGTTCAGGCGGCGACTGCCAGCTGTCGGAAACAGGCACACATCTGCCGATGCTGGGAATCATCCCTGCTGATGCTTTGCCGGCCTGGTACTGCAGCCGGCTAAAACCCTGGCTAATTTCATCTGTGAGCCGCCTAAAGTTTCCTCCTCAGAAAGTCCAACACGTGCTCACTTAGATTCAGATTGAGGTGCCAGTCTAGAATTTTGCATGCTTTTTGGTTGAAAAAGCTCCTCTTGCAATTTTGACAGTATGTTCGGGATCATCGTCCTGTTGTATGATGAAGCATCAACCAGTGAGTTTGGATTAATATGGAGGCAGTTGAAATGCCCCTGTACATGTCACAGATTGGGGGGGGGGGGGGGGGGGGGTTCATCTTAGTCTGCTGTCCTTCACACTCTTTCTCATGATCACTCCGGTCAGACTTAATCTTCATTTCCTCTGGCCTCTAAACTTTCTTCACAAGTCTGTTGGGTCCTGTTGTAGCTCCTTAGCAAAGTTTAACTGACTGAGCCACGCGTTTGTTGACGCTAACTACAGTACCGTGCAGGGAGACGCTTGTAGTAGTCCTTACAAAGTGCTCTGTGTATAGTATTCACGAACACATCACTGCCTGCCTCCTGAAGAGTGTCTCGGATCTATAATGCATGTGTTTCGGGGCATTTTATTTACTGTGGCAGAATTTCATCTGTAGAGTTTTTTTTTCTGAATGATGTTTTCAGAGAGGCAGCATCAGCTGGTATTGTTTTCACCTCGTGAGAGTGTGTGTGTGTGTGTATGAGTGCGCGTGATGGCCATATGAGGTCCTAGAGACACCGATCAGAGTGGGAACTACCTTAGAAGTGGTTTTGAGTTCTTTGCTGGGTGTTGATGTGTTTGTCTGTCTGTGGAAAGATTTTGTCAATGGGATAATGGAACAACTGCTGAAGATACAGTCACAAGACTTTACAGATGTGTAGTTAAGATCGAAATGAAACCCAAGGTCGAAGAAGAGTGTGGTATGAGCAAGGACACCGAAAGTATGGGGTAGGAAGAATGGCCTGAGCGATCCTATCATTTGTTGGCTTGGTTTCCATTGTGTTTTTTGCGGCCTCAAAATTGTTTTTCTTGGCTTTTTCTGGCTCCGCACTGGTGTTCAGATAAACTAATGTCAATCATGGTCTTCAAAGGCAATCAGATGCCAAGTACAAAGGCTAATTATCGAATCACCAGAAAATGACATACTGAGATAGTAAATACTACATACTTAGATAGCAGATACTGAGAAAGCAGACATGAGATACTAACATACTGAGATAGTGGATATTAGACACTAAGATGGTAAATACTGTATGCTGAGCTACTAGACACTGAGACGCTGGATACTGAGTGTTCTGTCATACTTAAACTACAGAAGCACCTGAAAACATCAGAGAAGTAAACAACACCCGCGTAGTAATTTATCCTAATCATTACAGTGACCCAATCACATAGACTGGGCGTCTATGCAAATAACAAAGTTTCTTAATTTGTGACTAACAACAATCTATAAAACCTCTTTAAATGAAATCTTCCCATATGGATAATTGAGTTGAAAATTCTCAAAATTTGAAGTGCAGAGAATATTGAAAGAAAATGGTCCATTTCTGAATCTTCAATGAGCTCTCCTTAAATCCCATTTAAACATACGTTGGTACAGGTAACCAACGTCATGGCATCAGGTTGCTGGGAGAGACTGACTGTGTGTGTTTGGGTGCACGCGAGAGAGAGAGAGAGAGAGAGAGAGAGACCGAGAGACCCCACGTGTGTGCATGTACATGTGTGCCAATTAAAAAGAATATGAACCGGGAAAGAGGCATTGCAAGGAACACTGTAATCTGAAGAACATTCGGATTAGATCCTGCGCTGGAATGAGAAGACATGCCTCTAACTGTTACGCAGACAGATGCACTCACAGCCCCAACAGAGTTCGGACTACTAGGATATCTTATCACCATGGTAACAGCACAACGAACAGGGCATGCCAGACAGACATAAGCCACTGAGTTTAAATCAGGTTCCACAGCCAAAATTTTTGCTATTGTCCTCATTTCAACATTGACTGTTCAAACTATTTATCCGCATTTCAGCTCCTGCTTTGTCCATTTCAGATTCAACTACTGGCAATTTAGCGAATGTTCTCTGAATGCTATAACCACTTCTGCATTTCAGCTACCACTATCTGAATTTCGTCATCCGGTTATAGATGAGCGTGCAGGTGCGAGCGGACAGGCTGAGAAGCTGTCTTAACTGTAGGATGAGTTAACTAGAGGCTTTTGGCAGTTTGGAAACAATGCGGTATTTTCCGCAAACTTTATTGTAGCAGCACCACAAAAGAGACGCCTGCTAGCATCCCTGTCCTGGGTCAACCGCTGCACTCGCTCGCGTTTTTTTTTTTTTTTCCTTTGGCTGAAAAGGTGAGGGCATGAATATTTAATGACGACAAAAAATGGGTGCCCTAACCTAGTGACACAGTAGAGTAAATGGGACTGCGAGCAGCTGACGTGTAATGTTTCCCTTGAGACGAATTAGGTGAATTTCTGCTGACAGGGAATATAGACGCGGGTGATATCTCACGTGACGGTTGTGAGGTGGGAGGAGTTCTCGCGTGGTGCAGAAGGGGCGTTCCTGGTAAGCTGGCGCGTGTGGCCGTGGCGGCGGCGGGTCTGTGGTGTTGGTTTGACTGCCTGGACCTTTAAGGTAGATGCTTCGCTTCATCAAGCGAAATGTTTTTCGCGGAGGGAGGGGGGAGGAGAGATAGCGAGAGGGGAATAATCACACTGGTTCTGTGGCTGACCCATTTGCTGTTTCTCTTCAGCAACATAAACGGGGAAAGGAATATAATTCATACTGAATGACAATTGCACCAAACCGAACTGAATACTGCCCAGGTTTTACTCATTATTTCGCAGAAATTTTTCTGATTCCGAGATAAATATTGAATCGCTAGCGGCGCTCTCAGTTGCTATAATCCAGAGCAATTTAGGTCCATGTTACAGATCCTGGATTAACCTATGTCTGAAGATTCACAGCTCTCATCAGATAATGTAATAATTAAACTGACTGCTATAAATAACCATCTCCCTCTGGTTCGAACATAACGCCGTTTGATGTGGGTCACAGTAAATAGTAGATCATCGAGGCTCCCGATTCGGAATTTCAACCGAACCATTGTACCTTATTTTAAACTGTAACAACATGTTAATGCGTCTCAGTATTTCACGGATGTGCATGTCGTTTTATGGTAACCGGCCACTATTTGCAAGGGAAATAGTTTGAAGCGGAAATGGTATACAGAGCAGGATGTGCGGAAGTTGTATTTTGATTTATAAGCGATTACAGACAGGAGACTTAGTAGAAGGGGGAAAAAACATAAATAAATGCTTAAACAAACATAACGAATGCTGATGCCTCAGCTCATTTTCCTGGCATGGTTTGGGTCAACTCGTCTCCTTAGGGGCAGAAGGTTCACAGTAAATAAATGCAAATTAATACCGTGTGATTACCTTCATATCCTGCGATGAAGCATTCCTACCATGATGAGAGTGGTGTCTTCCAGGAGGACAGTGGCCCAAGCCCCACAAAACGCAAGGGGTCACTGAATGGTTCTATGAGTATGAAAATGATCCCGAGCGAATGCCATCGCCCTCGCAGTCAACATATCTCAAACCAACTGAACTCATATGTGAGATTATGGAATGTGTCAGGCAGCGCTCTCTGTCACTGGAAAAACAAAACAGAATAAATAAATAAATAAATAAAATAAACATGAAGTAAGGAAATCTCTCTTGGATGGAGCTCCATCTCTTGGTAGTTTTACACTTGTAGACTCAATGCCAAGGTGTATTGAAGCTGATCTGGTAGCATGCGGAAGCCCAACCCTTTCTTAGACTGTTTACAGTGGGGTGCAAAAATTAGGGCACCCCTGGTTTAAATGTCTATTACAATTAATCTGCAAGTGACAAGCAAACCTTAACACTAAATGTTACAAAGTTAAACATGACACATTTCATCGCATTTTAAAACAAGAATAATTTTTATTTTGAACTTTTTACAGTTTCAACATAATAAAACATGGAAAAAGGCCTAGTGCAACAGTTTGGGAACCCTGTCAGCTAGTAACTCCTCCTCGGGCAGCTATAACAGTGTACAAACACTTCCTTTAGCCAGCTAAGTGTCTTTCAATTCTTGTCTGGAATTTTTCCCCTTTCTTCCTGACAGAACACCTCTAGCTCAGAAATATTCTTCTGCCTCCTTGCATGCATGGCATGTTTGAGGTCTCTCCACAAAGTTTTCAATAGTATTCAAGTCTGGGGACTGTGATGGCCATTCCAAGATTAATTGTTACAGATATTTAAATCAGGGGTGCCCAAATTTTTGCACCCCACGGTATGTTGATTTATCCATTAATTTGTCACCCGTCAGAAGATTGCTTACCTCAGATCCTTATAAAATTCACTTTTCGAAGCGAAATATAGTCTATCATCCGTATTGTTTCTTGCCTAAAGGAATCCCCCTCTATTCACTCATTTTCAAACATCAAGCATTAAAAGCATTTAACATGTCAGTGGTGAGAGTGATCAACAGACTGTTGCATGTGATATAAACTGCACAGGAAGTCATTTCTAAGCGACAGTGACAGCTTTGAAGGCTTTCCCGTCTCTTCTTTTTTTGTTTTCTTTGTCACTGGTGGTCTGCTATCGTGCTGTAGATGTGACGTGAGTGCGCATGCCAAGAAAAATTGAATGCTGTGGTGGAAAAAGGTGAATGAAGCACATTTGCATATTACTACTTGCTAAATTATTACTTGATAAAAGGGGGTGTGAGGTGTTTGCGCGTGAAGTTGAGCCGTGAAAATACTCTCGCAACTGAAGCACACAGCAGAAAACAAAGATAAAATACAGACTTCCTGGTGCAGTACAGAGGCCCAGATCGCAGTCAAACAATAACTACTCTGCTCACCCTGATATGGATTTTGATTGCATTCACTTTGCCTGAGCAGATAAATTGGCTAATGGCTGCTGCTGATCACAACTGTTTACTGCTGGGAATGATATTAAATAAGTCCAGTGATGACACAAATTTACAATGACATATGGTGTTACAGTGAGTACCAAAGTCCACAAGCACCAAGAGTCAGCCTTTTGAACAGTTTAGCAGACTCCTAAAATTCATTATAAACAAACAAAGCTTTTATATTGACTTACATCTGGAAGCCTCTTTTGAGCAGTAGTGTGCTCGCGAGCGCGTGCGGGCGCATGAATGTTTGTGTTTGCGCGTGCACATAAAACAAGACAAACTGAATTTGAAAGAATTCATCTCAGGAAATGTGTCATCTGAAGATAAGCCTTTGCTGTGTAGCTGTTGCATGTGCTCCGACCACATATCCTGATCCCTCAGTCTCTCCTTTTCTATTTTCTCCCTCTGTTTAGAGACCCAATAGACTCGATTCATGCTTTAATGTTTCTTCACTCTTTTTTTCTGGAACTCAGTTTCCCATGACTTCAATTCCACAAGAACTGTGTCAGTGAGAAAAATTTAAATAAAAACAGCGAGCAGTAATGTGAAAATCTTTTTGAACTTTATCCAAGAGATAAACTATGTCCGATTTATCAACTTCATTGATGATAATAGCGGCCATTTCAAAATGTGATTGTCTGCAACTTATTCAAGTAAAGATGGGACAGGTGCATGTTTACCCCTGTGTAATGTCACCTCTCTTTTTAATAACACTTGGCTGTCATTTTGGAGCTGAGGATATTAATTGTTGTGGGAAAGTTGTTCCCATTCTTGCTTGATATGGGACTTCAACTAGTTCAACAGTCCTAGGTACCAGTTGTTGTATTTTGCAAAAATAATCCACCACGTTTTCAAAGAAAGCCTGGTCCAGGCTGTAGGTAGGTCAATCTAATACCTGCTCTCTGTGATAACGAAGCCATGCTGTTGTAATACTTGCAGAGTGTGGCTTGGCGCTAACCTGCTGAAAAAAGCAGGGGCACCCCTGAAAATGAGGACTTCTGGAAGCCACTTAAAATAATGTTCCAAAATGTGTGTGCCATCCTGTATCAGTTGTGCCATCACAGATGCACAAGCTGCACAATCTGAGAGCACTAAAGCTGCCCCAGACTGCGAAAGACCCTGGCTAATGTACATATTGCTGATAACCAACAGAGCATTACTTCTCCTCTCAGGCATTTAGAGTGCAATGTTCATAATTTCCAAAAACAACTATTCAGACCACAGTTCTCCTTTCCACTCTCCCCTCAGTCCATTTCAGATGAGCCCAAGCCCAGAGAAGTTGACACGCTTCTTTGAGGCATTGAAAAAACTTCCTCACTGTATAGTTGAGTCTTATACTCGCATTTCATAATGCCATGACGAACTGTGTTCACTAACTTGGGTCTTCTGAAATATTTATGAGCCCATGTGGTAATGTCTATTACAGATGCATGTTGGTTCTTAATGCAGTGCAGTTGGAGGGCTCGAAGGTCATGTGCATTCAATATTGGCATTTGGCCTCATCTTTCGCACAGAGAGGTTTTACCAGGTTTTCTCTCAATTCTCAGAATCTTTGAGTAAGTAAATTAGGGACTGTTGTGCTGAAATCTCTAAATTCTTTGCAATTTTGCTTTGAGAAATACTTCTTGATCTATTCATTTATTTGTTCACACAGCTTTTGATGAAAAATCATCTTGTTGGTAAAAACCTTGCGTTTTCTGACTGCTCCTTTTTTTACCAAATCATGACTGAACCACCTGTCCCTTACTCAGCTCTTTACCTGCAGAACATTCCAAACTGGTGTTTTTCTGAAGATTCCACAACTTTTCTAGCCCTTTTAGTCCTGTCCCAGTTGTTTTGGAATGTCTTCCAGGCATCAAATTTGGAATTTGCGAATATTTACAAAAATCAATAGTTGATTATTTGAAACATTTTTATTTTTGCTGTTTCCATCGAAATGTTACTGAAAGAATTTACAAATCACATTGGCCCTCATTTATCAAACTTGCGTAGGATCTGGTGTAGATTCTGGTGTAAATATCATCGTTCGCCAAGTGTCACGTCTGATTTACTAAAAGTGTGTACGTCGCAGATCTAGGTGTAGAACTGCCGGGGCGTTGATAAATATGGCGGCAGAAACCAACGTAATTTACATGACACGCCCCTATAAATTCATGCTCCGGGAGGCATAGCCCTGTCCACTTTACGACATGAATTCTCGAATGACGGCAAAGAAGAAAGAACTTAACTGAGGAGGAAATATCGTCGGCCAGCTGATAAACCTCTTATCTACAATTTGATGAGAACAAAAACTCGTATGTCCACGATAATAGCATAAACATTGCAAAATACAAAATGTCATTCATTGGATACATTCTTGGAGGAAAAATAGTCATCCTACCGAAACACAGCTCAACTGCATTCTTACATGCAAAATTAAACTTTTTTTTTTTTTTTGCTCTCCTGTACAGTTTATCATTTGGAAGATACAAGGTTTTATCAGCAGGCCGACGATAGATGGAGCAAAACAAAATTATTTTATTTGGAAGTCTTAAGAGAGGCATAAAGGGAGCCCAGTAGGCTGCAGTTTGGAAAACTATTGCTGCTGCAGTAGTAAACACCGTTGGGGTGGAAAACCGGAGTGCAGCAGAGGTTCCATTTAATTCATTAATAAATCAAAGTGACTATTCGCGCTTAATTTTTGTGCTTTGACGCACTTAAATGACCAAAATTCTTGTAAACGCACTTATTATTGTGGCCAAGACGCACATTTCTCAATTTCCCACACTTATTTTAAGGGTCATTCCATGTCAAATCAACCAATGGCAGAAAAGTTGATGTCTCAGAATTTCTTCAAATTTTAAACAGTTGTGAAGTGACCATATTTGAGAACTTCTGCAAATTTTCTAAGGGTTCTGATGAAAATTGTGACCCTCAGCCCCATATATATGAGAGGGGGGTGCATGCCCCAAATTTGGTGATCCTAGGACCTGTCCCACATCTTCATTTTTGCCTCCGAAATTGAGCAAAAATGGCAAAATTCGAAATTTGAAGGGTCAATAATAGACAAAGTATGATAGTTACTTGCTCCATGAATGACAGAGTGGTAGTCAGGGTGTCTGACAATATATGGCAGCAATTTGAACTATGTAGGTAAAATATAACAGGCCAAAAGAGACCAATAAAATCGTTCTCGGAAAAAGTAAAAATGCCTTTTTTTCCATTATGGGGCAGCCAAAATAACCATATTTATTTGATGAAACTCTGCCAAATTTTGGGCAGGTATTCTTTACAAAAATATCTGTGGGACTACCAAATGTCAGTCGTCTAAAGTTGTATATCTTTCCAGTTACAGGCATTTGAAAACCTGTTCAGAATAAGGGGTGCGATTTTGGGCATGCACCCCCCTCTCATATTTATGGGGCTGAGGGTCACAATTTACATCAGAACCCTTAGAAAATTTGCAGATGTTCTCAAATATGGTCACTTCACAACTGGTTAAAATTTGAAGAAATTCTGAGACATCAACTTTTTCACTTTTGAGAAAATTGGTTGATTCGACATGGAATGACCCTTAAGTGCGTCCAAAGCTAAAATTTTTCTTGGCCAAACTTATTTTAAACGGTACTTTCTAAGCGGCACTGGAATGGTCATCAACTTGCGCACTTACAAGTGTGGTCAAGAAAAAAAATTAGCATTGGCCACACGAATAAGTGTGAATAACATCGGCCTTAATAAAATCAATTTATAATTCCACGATATTTCATGTTATATTGCCTACATAATTGACAATCCAAATGCTTTACATGGAGGTTAAAAAAGTGGTCCTATTTTAAGATCGCCTCCAAAAAACGGACTGCAACAGCGCACGGACCGGTGGAGGCCAACTAGACTCCAGCTGTCACAGCACTGATAGGCTCCCCCTCCATCGTGAGAATACAAGCCGGTGGGGAGATGGATGAGTCCCCCTCACCTCGATCGGAGCACGATCTAGCACCATGAGGGAAATTGGTGAAATACAGTTGGCAGAGATCACTCTTCATTGTACTTTTATCCGTGTTACTCCATGACATTTCATTGGGTGCCACACAAAACGAGCAGCCACTCGTCACATCTGTGTAGAGAAATTAATTACACTTATATTTGGAAACAACCTGCTTTTATTCATTTATTAATTCATTCATTTATTTAGTCTATTTATTTATTTTAAGAAGAACAACGACAGCATGACATCCGCATCGCTGCATATGGTTTATTACTCATTTTGACAGCTGCATCGTTCCTGCATGATGTTCGCTGTTTTCAGATTTGCGTACACCTGGTCAGAGCTGGCGTGAGATTTTTGCGGACCGTTCACTCACGTTCAGATTGATAAATGCCGATTCTTGCGGGAGATTCGGCGTACACCAAATTTTTGGTGTACGCAAGTTTGATAAATGAGGGCCATTGTGTCTCCATTTTACATAATGTCACAATTCTTGAGGAGTTGAGGCTGAACTTGCAATTAATCTATTTCTCCATCCAAATGTAATCACTTCTCTCTTCCCTTGCTCTCTCTTTGAGTGGTTGCATAGGTGGATTTGTTAATGACAGGTTGTATAGGGGTCAGCAGTAATGACAGAGTGAGTGTATAGGGGGATGCAGTAATGACAGAGCGGGTGTACAGGGGGATGCAGTAATGACAGCGGGTGTATAGGGGGATGCAGCAAGGACAGAGCGGGTGTACAGGGGGATGCAGTAATGACAGCGGGTGTATAGGAGGATGCAGTAATGGCAGAGCGGGTGTATAGAGGGATGCAGTAATGACAGTGGGTGTATAGGGGGATGCAGTAAGGACAGAGTGGGTTAATGGGGGATGCAGTAATGACAGAGCAGGTGTATTGGGGGATGCAGTACTGACAGAGTGGATGTATAGGGGGATGCAGTCACGACAGAGCAGGTGTATAGAGGGATGCAGTAATGACAGAGCGGGTGTATAGGGGGATGCAGTAATGACTGATTGGGTGTATAGGGGGATGCTGTAATAATAGAGCGGGCGTATGGAGAATGCAGTAATGACAGAGTGGATGTATAGGGGGATGCAGTAATGACATTGTGGATGTATAGGGAGATGGGGGAATGACAGAGCAGGTGTATAGGGGCATGCTGTCAGGAAGGAACGGGTGAATAGGGGTATGCAGTAATGACAGCAGGTGTATTAGGGGATGCAGTAATGACAGAGCAGGTCCATAGGGGGATGCAGTAATGACAGAGCGGGTGTATAGGGGGATGCAGTAATGACAGAGCGGGTGTATAGGGGTATGCAGCAATGACAGAGCGGGGGTACAGGGGGATGCAGTAATGACAGAGCGGGTGTATAGGGGGATGCAGTAATGACATTGAAGGAGTATAAGGGGATGCAGTAATGACAGAGCGGGTGTATAGGGGGATGAAGTAATGACATTGCGGGTGTATAGGGGGATGCAGTCATGACAGAGCGGGTGAATAGGGGGAAGCAGTAATGACAGCAGATTTATAAGGGGATGCAGTAATGACAGCGGGTGTATTGGGGGATGCAGTGCTGACAGAGCTGGTGTATAGGTGGATGAAGTAATGACATTGCGGGTGAATAGGGGGATGCAGTAATGACATTGCGGGTGCATAGGGGGAAGCAGTAATGACAGCAGATTTATAAGGGGATGCAGTAATGACAGCGGGTGTATTGGGGGATGCAGTGCTGACAGAGTGGATGTATAGGAGGATGCAGTAATGACAGAGCACGTGTGTAGAGGGATGCAGTAATGACAAAGCGGGTGTATAGGGGAATGCAGTAATGACAGAGTGGGTGTATAGGGGGATGCAGTAATGACATTGCGGGTGTATAGGGCCAAGCAGTAATGACAGCAGATTTATAAGGGGATGCAGTAATGACAGCGGGTGTATTGGGGGATGCAGTGCTGACAGAGTGGATGTATAGGAGGATGCAGTAATGACAGAGCAGGTGTATAGAGGGATGCAGTAATGACAGAGTGGGTGTATAGGGGGATGCAGTACTGAGAGAGAGGATGTACAGGGGGATGCAGTAATGAGAGAGTGGATGTACAGGGGGATGCAGTAATGACAGAGCAGGTGTATAGAGGGATGCAGTAATGACAGAGTGGATGTACAAGGAGATGCAGTAATAACGGAGCGGGTGTATAGGGGGATGCAGTAATAATAGAGCGCGTGTATAGAGAATGCAGTAATGACAGAGTGGATGTATAGGGGGATGCAGTAATGACATTGTGGATGTATAGGGGGATGCAGTAATGACAGAGCAGGTGTATAGGGGGATGCAGTCATGACAGAGCGGGTGAATAGGGGGATGCAGTAATGACATTGCGGGTGTATAGGGGGATGCAGTAATGACAGCAGGTGTATAAGGGGATGCAGTAATGACAGAGCGGGGCTATAGGGGGATGCAGGAAAGACAGAGCGGGTGTATAGGGGGTTGCAGTAATGACAGAGCGGGTGTATAGGGGGATGCAGTACTGACAGAGCGGGTGTATAGGGGGATGAAGTAATGACATTTCGAGTGTTTAGGGGGATGCAGTCACGACAGAGCAGGTGTATAGAGGGATGCAGTAATGACAGAGCGGGTGTATAGGGGGGTGCAGTCATGACAGCAGGTGTGTTAGGGGATGGAGTAATGACAGAGCGGGTGTGTAGGGGGATGAAGTAAAGACATTGCGGGTGTATAGGGGGATGCAGTCATGACAGAGCGGGTGAATAGGGGGAAGCAGTAATGACAGCAGATTTATAAGGGAATGCAGTAATGACAGCGGGTGTATTGGGGGATGCAGTGCTGACAGAGCCGGTGTATAGGGGGATGAAGTAATGACATTGCGGGTGAATAGGGGGATGCAGTAATGACATTGCGGGTGCATAGGGGGAAGCAGTAATGACAGCAGATTTATAAGGGGATGCAGTAATGACAGGGGGTGTATTGGGGGATGCAATGCTGACAGAGTGGATGTATAGGAGGATGCAGTAATGACAGAGCAGGTGTATAGAGGGATGCAGTAATGACAGAGCGGGTGTATAGGGGGATGCAGTAATGACATTGCGGGTGTATAGGGGCAAGCAGTAATGACAGCAGATTTATAAGGAGATGCAGTAATGACAGCGGGTGTATTGGGGGATGCAGTGCTAACAGAGTGGATGTATAGGAGGATGCAGTAATGACAAAGCAGGTGTATAGAGGGATGCAGTCATGACAGAGTGGGTGTATAGGGGGATGCAGTACTGAGAGAGAGGATGTACAGGGGGATGCAGTAATGAGAGAGTGGATGTACAGGGGGATGCAGTAATGACAGTGGGGGTGTATAGAGGGATGTAGTCATGACATTGCGGGTGTATAGGGGCAAGCAGTGATGACAGCAGATTTATAAGGGGATGCAGTAATGACAGCGGGTGTATTGGGGATGCAGTGCTGACAGAGTGGATGTATAGAGGGATGTAGTAATGACAGTGCGGGTGTATAGAGGGATGCAGTAATGACAGAGTGGATGTACAGGGAGATGCAGTAATGACGGAGCAGGTGTATAGGGGGATGCAGTAATGACAGAGTGGGTGTATAGGGGGATGCAGTAATAATAGAGCGCGCGTATGGAGAATGCAGTAATGACAGAGTGGATGTATAGGGGGATGCAGTAATGACATTGTGGATGTATAGGGGGATGCAGTAATGACAGAGCAGGTGTATAGGGGGATGCAGTCATGACAGAGCGGGTGAATAGGGGGATGCAGTAATGACATTGCGGGGGTATAGGGGGATGCAGTAATGACAGCACGTGTATAAGGGGATGCAGTAATGACAGAGCGGGTCTATAGGGGGATGCAGTAATGACAGAGCGGGTGTATAGGGGGATGAAGTAATGACATTGCGAGTGTGTAGGGGGATGCAGTCACGACAGAGCGGGTGAATAGGGGGATGCAGTAATGACATTGCGGATGTATAGGGGGATGCAGTCATGACAGCAGGTGTATTAGGGGATGCAGTAATGACAGAGCGGGTGTATAGGGGGATGCAGTAATGACAGAGCTTGTGTATCGGGGAATGCAGTAATGACATTGTAGGTGTATAAGGGGATGCAGTAATGACAGAGCAGGTGTACAGGGAGATGCAGTAATGACATTGCGGGTGTATAGGGGGATGCAGTAATGACAGAGCGGTTGTGCAGGGGGATCCAGTGATGACATTGTGGGTGTATAGGGGGATGCAGTCATGACAGAGCGGGTGTATAGGGGGATGCAGTAATAACAGAGCGGGTGAATAGGGGGATGCAGTAATGACATTGCGGGTGTATAAGGGGATGCAGTAATAATAGAGCGGGCGTATGGAGAATGCAGTAATGACAGAGTGGATGTATAGGGGGATGCAGTAGTGACATTGTGGGTGTATAGGGGGATGCAGTAATGACATTGTGGATGTATAGGGAGATGGGGGAATGACAGAGCAGGTGTATAGGGGCATGCTGTCATGACAGAGCGGGTGAATAGGGGGATGCAGTAATGACATTGCGGGTGTATAGGGGGATGCAGTAATGACAGCAGGTGTATTAGGGGATGCAGTAATGACAGAGCAGGTCTATAGGGGGTCTATTTAAATGTCTATTTAAAGATGTCTGTTACATGTTTCTAGCTTCATTTGTTTTTTTTTATTTCTTATGATGCAACATTTCCCCTCTTGTTGTGATTTACACATAAATATTAGTCCTCCTTTTATTTCATCTATTTTTTCAGATTCCCTGACCAAGAAAACATACCATGAGCAACTGAATTCATAATGATATCAATATTAGTTCAGTAGTTATTCACGAAAATCAAATTTTCCGTAATGGTGGTTTTCTTCTGGATCTAGTTCCCTGGCTTTTGAAGACACAGTAAATCCGGTGACACCTTCCTAATTCTACAATATCTTGGCTATATAATCGTGTTTGTCCCATGTTTGTAGCTTCATTTGTTCTCTTCCTATAAAGAAAGTTCCGAAGGTCCCCTACTTTCGTATTCTGGATCATTGTATCATAGTATCCGGAATTATTCTATTTTCAGGATCAGTCTTTGATATATTGTCGAACATGTTCGAAACTTGTCCTGTATTTTTTTTCCAAGTGCCCTGACCATTTTTGGTGGAGTTGTATATGCATAAATGTCGAAAATGGCCCTATCCCCCAATGTTAAAGAATCCTTTAAAAAATTCCTGGATCCAGACAGAGATTTGGATCACTTCCAAAATCTAATCATTTCTTCTTTATGCCAGTCTGTACAATCCCTGAAAATTTCATGAAAATCTGTCCATAACTTTTTGGGTTATTTTGGAAACCAACAGACAAACAAACAAACAAACAAACAAACAAACCCAGACAAAAACATAACCTCCTTGGCGGAGGTAATAATGCAAACGACACCCCATTCAAATTTACACACTCTGACTCTCTATATAAGCAGTTTCAGGAATGAAAGAGTCAGTTTGTAGGGGTGGCAGTAATGACTGAGTTTAAGAGATAGCATGAATGACTAACTCGGTCTTTAGGGGTAGCACTAATGACTGACTGGGTGTTTAGGAGGTAGCATGATTGAATGACTGTTTTGGGGTAGCAGCAATGACAGCATGGGTTCATAGTGTATAGGGGGATGCAGTAATGGCGGAGTGGGTGTATAGGGGGATGAAGCAGTGACCGAGTGGGTGTATAGAGGGTGGCAGTAAAGATTGATTATATGACCATCCATCTCTCTGCAGGTTAGCAGAACATAGAGGGATCTGTAGAGGGATGATTACTGGCTGCTTGAGCTGAAGGCTGCAGGATATTGGTTGAACAGTGCCACATTCAGGCTAAAGAGGTGAGTACTGTTTTAATGTGGAGAAAACTCCTGCCTGTGTGTTTGTGTTAGTGCACCTGTGTGTGGGAGCAATGTTACAGCGTGTCTATTTGCATTTGTACAGTCCTGAGGAAAAATGAGGGCCAAGACCAAAATTGATTTCTTGAGCCCTTCTGTGCCACGATTTGTGAACTTTTGCTGCTATTAAATGTTTGGGGAAAAAGCAGGAAACTGCCTCACTGTGAAAAGTCAATTGATGGCAAAAGCTTGCTTTCCACAACTGAAGTTGTTTTCTTGAGAAGAACAATCATTTGCTACTTTTTAACACTTTTTTTCTGTAAACAGCTCACTGCAAATTTACCCACTGGACTTAAACATTCAAAGAAACTAAAGGGAAAGACTAACTATTTGTTTAACTTCATTTGTTTATTTCCTGACCAACGATTTGTTGTTGAGACCAAAAGCTCCAAATCTTGCCAGTTTGGGTTTGGTCCGTTTTCTTCACTCAGGAGGGTATGTGTCGCATTGTGTCAGTTGTCAGGGTTCTTGCATTTCACGGTGAATTGCACACACACAGTGAAGTGTGTCATCCTCATTACAGCACAACGCCACCTGCATTTCCCTCTCTCTCTCTCACCATCTCTCAGCTGGGTGAGCTAGAGCAACCGACAGACCTAAAGACAAGTCATTCTTAGTGCTACAGTGGCAGGCTTCATATATCCAGCTAGTAGGGTGAGTTTCTGTCTGTATGTGTGCATAAAAGCATGTGTGGATTTTTGTGTGTATGTGTGACATCGTCTCTCCTGTTTCCAGGCTGAATGCATCCCCCAGAGCAGTTTTGTGGGCGTGGTACACGGGACTCCACCCCTCAGGACATAGTGAACCAATCGCAATGGCCTCCAGCCTGGGCCTCACCCCCTTGGTGAGCTTGCACGCTACACTATTATTAGTAATAAGAAAATATGCACATGCACTGGCGAATGGCAGATCTTAAACTCCATAAAGACTTCGGACCCATGTTTTGGTCCATCAGTTGCAGCTGCTGCACTCAAACCTGTGGAACTTCACTGATTTTCAATTCTGGTGGAGATCCAAAGGTTTCTAATGATACCACATATGCCCTGCTGAATTACTGGGAAATGTGTATAAAATATACAAGATCTGGATATTTACCATTTGATGAAATGCTGATGCAATGTAATGCTGTAGTAAAAACATGGAGTCCTGGGTTTGAATATTTCTCTCAATGTAAGTGTGATGCTGCTTCAGTGAAGCTCTACAGTCAGTAGGTAAAAAATATGCATGTGACTTTTTAAAACAATATGAAGAAAATGTTTTTTCTAACTTTAAACTTATTATGGGAAAACTTAAGCGAAAAGTTAGCGTTTAAGGGGTTAAATCCAGGATTATCAGCAGAAAAGGTTTCTCTGTGTTCTACTCAGGTGCTCTGGCACTGCCAATCAAGCTCAGTCCCTCCCCTACTCCTGTCACAGTCACGCAAAAGGTCTGACCTGTCCCAGCAGTCTCTACAATAATCGGTGAGTTTTGCGATGCCAAAACTGCATTAGCATTAAGTGGCTAAGACCAAGCCGCGTTACAGAGGCTCAGTTCCTGGTCTTGAGGTGTGAGGTCATTCGGCAACACCTTTGTGGATCCACTTTCAGAGCAACGGAAGCAGCAATTTTTTTTCAGCAATTTTTCCCGGCCAAAAATTTTGTCAAAATGTTTTTTTTTTTTTTGCCCAATGTCTCCTTGTGTGCAAATATGTGCATTATGCAGTCATTGTGTTATTGTTGTTACTTAATCCTGGAGTATTATGTGAACCAATGAGGCACATTTGTCTCTAACGTCGATGCCAAGTGAATGAACAAACCTTGTTCATTGTCTCCGGCTCAGGTTTTGAAGGTCCTCGATCAGGCCATCAGGTGCAAAGCCAATGGCCCGAATGACATCATTAAAAATGTGAACAATCATCACGTGATGCGGATGTCTGGCAAGCATCGGGTATCTGCCATTGAGAACCACTGTAAACGAGATTCACAAAACTGCTTGTTATTCATTTATTCTCCATGGAATGAAGCGGAAATGTGTGCTTCAAGATAGTTTAAAAATAGAATTACTCCTCCTGAGGCATTATTCGACGAATATTGACCGATCACACTGAATGAATGGGCGAACGACGAGCGCTAAATTTAGTCTCACTCCTCCCTTTCAAAACTACCCGGGCTGTGACTTACGCCCAGGTAATCTGGTTAACCTGCTACCTTCTGAAACTTATGTAGACCCACTAGCGGTGATAGGTGTCCAAAACTCTTTTTGTTGTAGTCTTCACATGCTTTGTTCCCTGACCTAGCATTACTCTCGAACATCAACATATTTTACATATACTGCGAGATTTGAAATAAGCGGTATTGCATCACATTTGCGATCTAAAAATGCCTACTTTCGAACAGGGGCGAAGCTAGAACCGGGAATTGGGGTGGAACAGACACGTCCCTTTATGACAATTAGGATAGTCCTGGCTAGTTCTCAATTATTTTTCTTTATTGACGCGTTTTCCAATTATCATAATAGGCAACTGAAGACACGGTTTCTCTTGCGATCAAACAGCGATGAACTCATGGGGTAAATTCCGTAAAACTGAGAATCGGGGTGGACGTAACATCTGTTTTGAAGAATTATTTGTCCTGACCTGTTCGCAGTCATTTTCATGATTAACAAAATGTTCACTCCGAGAGCGCTCCGCACTTAACAGGTGCTGCTTGTTCTTACCGATTAGGTAAGACGAAAATCATTCATCTGGACGCGTTTGCATAATTTAAATCAACGTCAAATAGAGCCGCATGCTTTTTATAGCCTATTTCACTGCCAAGTGCCACTTTTTTCCCACTCAATACCGAGAGTAATTTTGAATAACGTTGATTAAAATTAAGCAAACGTTCCCAGATGAATGATGTTGTGTTATCTGGACTGCCCCTTATCTGTGTTCCCCGTTAGCTGTCGATGGTGAAGTGAATTTTTTCAGAGCCATTGTTGCTATTGCTCGGTCTGCTCTGCCGAGCCAGGAATGCGTTTCACGAAAGAACAGGCGCGAACTTACATAGTTGGAGCCATTGACAGTGAATGGATGAACTACGTAAGTTGCTAGCGTAGTGAAAAAAAACTATGCTTTTGGGAAACGCACCCCAGGTCCCCATAGTCAACACAAGTTATATCTGAAATAAAAGTTGATAAAATCGCCTAAAAAACCTACTTTTTCTAACTCGGCACATTGCCTCCAGTTGTTCGTTTGCCAGACTTCGGGTTCGGAGAATGACGTTCACCTTACGTACAGGCTATTTTTAGATATCGGGCACGTCCCCATTAATCATTACAAGCCATTTCCATGTTTCTTTGTGACAACATGCAGTGAAGATACTGCCTACAAGAAAGGATAGATCAATTTCAGCCAGTCAAGTTTGTCAGTTCTTTCATTATTCTCACAAAAGGGCAGATTTTGAAATGGCTTAGAATGGCTAATAGGCTGTGCACCTGGTTTATTTATTTATTTAACCTTTATTTAAGCAGGAAAATCCCTTGAAATTCAGCATTTCTGTTTAGGGGGAGATCTGGCCAAGACATCACCATTTCACTTAAAATTACAAAGTGTGTACACAACAGGAGTGACGAAATACAAGAAGTTAACAAAATACGAAACTAAGGACAACAACTGCACACCTCATTTATATACAATCTTAGTCTATGCTTAAACACACCCAAGGAGACTAAATTGTTCAACTGTAGAGTATATTGGAGGTTATTCCAAGACCTAGGAGCAAAATAGGAAAAGGCACTTTTGCTAAGCTCTGAGGAAATCCGACATGATAGGGCATTTTACAGAATATGGCAACCCTAACAAGTGCACTTCCACGGCCTCAAAATGCTTTTCAATGTCCAGTCTGCAGGCTGTATACATGATAAGTCTGTGGCGATTGAATAGTAATGCTTTCTGACACAGTACACTGCCCTCCATAATTATTGGCACCCCTGGATAAGATGTGTTCTTTAGCTTCTAATAAATTCAGTTTTTTTCTAAATAATATAGGACCACAATGAAAAAAGAGGAAAATCCAACCTTTAATTCAAGTGCATTTATTCAGTGAGTAAAAAAAATCCCACATTAAGAAATAATTCTTTCACATCAAATCATGTGTGCCACAATTATTAGCACCCCTGATGTTAATACTTTGTACAACCCCTATTGCCGACAAAACGGCACCTAGTCTTCACCTATAATGTTTCACAAGATGGGAGAATACAGAAAGAGGGATCTTCGACCATTCCTCTTGGCACAATCTCTGTAAATCATCCAGCGACCTGGGTCCTCTCCTCTGCACTCTCCTCTTCAGCTCACTCCACAGGTTTTCAATGGGGTTGAGGTCTGGGGACTGAGATGGCCATGAGAGGAGCTTGACTCTGTGTCTGGTGACCCATTTCTGTGTAGATTTGGCCACGTTTAGGGTCATTATATTGCTAAAAGACCCAGTGATGACCCATCATTAGCTTTCGGACAGAGGCCACCAGATTTTGATTTAAAATGTCCTGGTATTTCAAAGCATTCATGATGCCATGCACTCTAACAAGGTTCCCAGGGCCTCTGGAAGAGAAAAAGGCCCACAGCATCACCGATTCTCCCCCATTCTTCACAGTGGGCATGAGGTGCTTTTCTGCATACTCACCTTTTGTGTTCGGCCAGACCCACTGAGAGTGTTTGTTGCCAAAAAGCTCTATCTTGGTCTTATCTGACCAAAGCACACGGTCCCAGTTGAAGTCCCAGTATCGCTTAGCAAACTCCAGACGTTTGCGTTTATGATTGTGAGTGAGAAAAGGTTTTTTCTGTGCATGCCTCCCGAACAGCTTGTTGGCAAATAGATAGCGCCTGATGGTTGTTCTGGAGTCTTTGTGACCCCAAGATGCTACCATTTGTTGTAATTCTTTAACAGTGAGCTTTGGAGAACTTTTAATTTCTCTTACCATCCTCCTCACTGTGCGTGGTGGCAAAATAACCTTGCGTCCTCGTCCAGGCTTGTTTACCACTGTTCCAGTTGTTTTAAACTTCTTAATGATTCCTCTGACAGTAGATATGGGCAGGTGCAGGCGAGTGGCTATTTTCTTGTTGCCATTGCCTGACTTGTGAAGGTCGACACACATCTGCCTTACGTGAATGGTGCGTTCCTTTGTCTTTTCCATGTTGAAGAGTGGATAAAAGAAATGGCCTCTGTGTCACGTCATATTTGTACCCCAGGGAAACAGGAAGTGCTGAATTACTAATGAAATGTTCCTAGATACTCTGATCAACTTTGTAAAGTACTGTAGAAATGGCAGAAATGCTTCATTACATTTATTTCCTAGGAATTGTTAGGGGTGCCAATAATTGTGGAACAGGTAATTTTATGAAAAATAATTATTTCTTAGGGATTTTTTTCCCTTAAAATTCACTTGAGTGGAAGGTTACATTTTTCTACAATTTTCAGTGTGAGAGTGTGCTTCTGGAATAAAAATTGAATTTATTTTAAGGCTTTTAACCCATCTTAACCAGGGGTGCCAATAATTATGGAGGGCGCTGTATGGTTCACATTAACATACTGATGGAAACTCCTCCCACTTTCCTCCAGGTTGCCCGCAAGGGGTAGGGAAAAGCCTGGGCCTGGGCATATGATTGGACCAGTGTTGACATGGGAACAAAGACACCTTCGCCCCTGGGAGCGTCAGGATTATAACAGAAGACCAGGAGGCTCCACCCATCCTGGAACTCATTCGCAACAGAGAGGGGTGAGAGGAGGGACAATGGGTAGAGTCAGAGGGCTAAAGGGGCGGAGTCATATTGGCTGTGGGCAGGGTCAGTGAGATGGAAGGTTTGGTCAGAGTGGGACTTGCGAGAAATGGGTGTTATTAGTGTGACGATGGATGCGATTTAGGAGGTGGGATAAGGTTATAGGGGATGTGATCCACTTCTGTTTATAATATCATCCTGCCCTCTCTTTCCAGTGCAAAACTTTCCAGAAAGTTCTAAGGGTCATACCCTACCTGCTTAACTTTATGCATTTACTGCCACTGCACAGATAACATGATAATAAAAAATGATGCGAAAACAAAAACTGAGATGTAAAAACATCACATGTGCTGAGAACTTGCTCTCCTTCGCAGTATGAAAACGGTCATCAATATCCACGTCATCGAGCACTGCTCCCTATGGGAGAGGTGTGGAATCACACTCAGCAGGTAATTCTTCAGATAAGATTATGATTACTAATGCTGCCAACTGAACACTTTATCACCTTGAAGACATGCTACCTTGCCTTAGATTATCACAGCAATCTATACATCCTTTACCATCAAGCTGTGCTACTCAGCGCGTCATTTACACCCTTCATCAGACTTACGATACTTGATATATCATTCACAACCTTTACCTGAACAATGCTACTTTGCTTATCATTTACCATCATCATCAGACTGATGATACTTTGTGAATCATTTACCACCTTTATCGGAGATATAAGTGTATTATTTACCCTAATTGTCAGAACAATGGTATTTAAGGTATCATTTACCATCTATTTCAGATCAAAGAAATCAACACTTAGGGTATGAGAGATGAGACTTAGAATGAGAGATGATAAGAGCATTGATTGCGTCGCATTTTCCATCTTTATGACAGCTAATGCATATTATTTGCTACCTCTATCAGAGAAGTGCTACTTGGTATATTGTTTACCAGCTTTAACCCAGTGTATCGTTTACCAACTTCATGAGAGCTATGTTGCTTTGCGTATCATTTATCACCTTTATAAGAGCTACACGACTTTATCACAGTTGTCCGAGCAGTGCACTTATCGTATCATTTATTACCTTTATCAGAGCTATGCTATTTAATGTACAATGCAGCACCTTCATCAACGCTATGCTACTTAGCGTATCATGTACCACTTTTATCTGATCTATGCAACTTAATGCATCAATTATTATCATTATAAGAGCTATCTGCTTTGCACATCTTTTATCACCTTTATCAGAGCTATGCCACTTAGCTTTTCTTTACCACCCTTATCATAGCGATGCTACATCGTGTATTATTTGCCATCATTATCAGAACAATGGTACTTATCATTTACCACATTAATAAGAGCTATTAGCAAATTATTTGCCACCTTTAATCAAAACTATGCTACTTATTGTATCATTTTTCACATTTATCAACATTATTGACGTATCATTTATCACTTTAATCAGAGGTATGTTACCGAGTTTATCATTTTCCAGCTTTATCAAAGCATTGCTACTACTTTGCCTATCATTTACCAACTTTATCGGAACTATGAGTGTATTAATTTTTATCATTGCCACCTTTGTCAGCGCTATTCCACTTGGCGTTTATCAGAGCTACAATGCTTAGCATATTATTAACCTCCATTATCAGAGCTATCAGTGTATTATTTACCACCAATATCAGAGCCTTGCCATTTACGGTATCATTCACCTTCTTGATCAACTCACTGTATCACTTATTGCCTTTATCAGAGCTATGCTACTTATCATATGACTTACTGCTTTTATCAAAGTTATGCTTTTTAGCGTATTGTACTTACTAACTTTATCAGAACTTTACTAATTAGCATATCACTCAATGCTTCCACCAGAGCTATGCTGCTAATCGTATCTCCCATCACGTTTATTACAGCTATGCTGCTTCGCGCATCTCTTCTCCCCTGTATCATTCCTGGCTTAATCATAGCTATGCTACTCAGCATATCATTCATCACTTTTATCAAAGCTATGTTTCTTAGCATATCACTTACCTCTTTTATCAGAGCTACACTACTGTATTGTGCATAGAGCTATTTCGCATATCATTCGCCACCTTTATCAAAGCTATGCTTCTTAGCGTATCACTTACCTCTTTCATCAGACCTGTGCTACTTAGTGTATGACTTACTGGCTTTATCAGAGTTGTACAACTTAGCGAATCATTAACTACATTTATCAGAGCTATGCTACTTAATGTATAATTTTCCACCTTCATCAGAGCCATTAGAGCATCATTTATCACTTTTATCAAAACTATGCTACTTAGGGTATCATTTACCGTGTTTATTTGCGTTAGTAATGTATCATTTACCACTTTTAAAAGAGCTAAGTGGCTGAGCATATTTTTATTTGTCTAATCTTCATTTAATTAAGTAAAAACCAAGTGAGATAAAAAAAAAAAAAATCTCTTTTTCAATGCTGACCAGGCCAAGAAGGCAGCAAAGTTGAACATGTAGAGCAAGCTGATTACTTACAATAGAATACAACAATACTGTGGTACTGGTACTATGGTACTATGCCAGCCCTGACTGAATCCGAATTGTATGGGACTGAGGACATTGTGTGACTCTAAGAATAGTTTCAACTGATCTGAAACTAATGGCGCTTTTCCACGACATGGTACCGGCTCTACTCTACTCAGCTCCGGGTACTTTTTTGGGAATGCTTTTCCATTAGATGATAGTGCCGCCTCCGTGGTACCTGCTTGTCGTTGCGAGGCAGCATGTTACTGCCACGACGGCATCCTCAGTTATATCAAGTTTCCCTTTAATTCCATCGATTTTGTTAAATACTTGTGTGTTTAAATCAGGGTACGCGCACTACCATCACTACGTTACGGCACTAAAGTCCGCGAGTGTATAATTGTAATTTCTGTTTGACACTCTCCTGATGTATAGTATAGCAGCTGGTGTTGTGTCCGATTCGGTTGCACATGAAATGACGTACCACCAAAAAACGCAAAGCAATGAGGTAAAAGGCATAGAGTATTTATATTCAGGCTTCATGAAACATTTCATTTGAAACTGAAGGCAAAACACGTAGCAAATGCGCAAATCGCAGGAGATGGCAGAGTATTAGAATTTTTAGCTTCACGATGCGACATCTCATCTGATACCTTTCCTGAGAACAAAATGCGTCATCAGTATCCGTAAAGTTATTTTCCGCGCAATTTTCCTAAAATACGGGCAGCACAATAACTTTCTCAAGGGGAATTGGGGGAACAGAATCGGACACAACCCCGTTGCTTCTAATTTCGCTACAAACAGGGTCACAGACAAAGAAACGCATTTCATAAATAGTATCATTGTATCATTTACCCTCTATATCAAAACTATTCTACTTAGGGTATCATTTACCATGTTTATCAGCACTAGTAACGTATCATTTTCCACTTTTATCAGAGCTACGCGGCTGAGCATATCATTTACCATCTTCATTGGAGCGATAAGTGTATTGTTTACCACCAGTATGAGAGCTTTGCCATTTATGGCATTGTTCATCTGCTTTATCAGAACTATGCTACTTAGCGTATCACTTAAAGGCTTAATCAGAGCCTCTTGGCGTATCACTTACTGCCTTTATCAAAGCTATGATAGCTTGCGTATCGCTTAATGCTATTATCAGATCAGCTATTCCACTTTGCATATCATTTACCACCTTTATCAAAGCTATGCTCCTCAGCCTATCATCTACTAATTAGCATATTACTGCTTTAATAAGACCTATGCTGCTTAGCGCATCACTTACCATGTTTATTACAGCTATACTGCTTAGTGTATCACTTACCTCCTGTATCAGAGCTATGCTACTAAGAGTATGACACTCCTTTTATCAGAGCTATGCAACTTAGCACATTTACCACCTTTATCAAAGCTAGGCTTCTCAGCTTATTACTTACCAGCTTTATCAGAGCCATGCTAATTAGTGTATCACTTACCTCCTTTATCAGAGCTAGACAACTTTGCGTATCATTTACCACCTTTATCAAAGCTATGCTCTTCTCCCTATCACTTACCACCTTTATCAGAACGATGCTCATTAGCATATTACCGCTTTATTCAAAGCTATGCTACTTGTGTATCACTGACCATGTTTATGACAGCTATACTGCTTAGCATATCACTTACATCCTTTATCAGCTCAATGCTACTAAGAGTATGACTTGCTGCCTTTATCAGAGCTATGCTACTTAGTATACTTACCACATTTATTCAAAGCTTATTACTTACCGTGTTGTATTAGACATATGCTAATTAGTGTATCACTTATCGTGTTGTGTCAGAGCTATGCTACTTAGCGTGTCATGCACTGCATTTATCGGAGCTATGCTGCTTAGCGTGTCATTTACTACCTTCATCACAGCTATGCTACTCACTTTACTGTCATGATGTACTTGTAATTATGTTGCCCCCCCACAGCGCAGGTTATCCGGGCAGAAGCGTCCAGCAGTGTCCCAAGAAGAACATTCTCCACCCCTTCGCTATGCTCCCCCGCCTGACTGTGGCCCGGTGCCCAAGAGGCAAAGGGGCAATGTGCAGGTCAGCATGGGTCGCGACCACCAAACTCTGACCCCCAAGAGCCTACAGATCATGTCTTTATTGCATAACACCAGAAATTGCGTTGCATTGGGAATGCAGGCCACTCAGAAAACAGTAACTCCAAAATAAACTGATTTTATTTGTTTTTCTTTTTTGCAACTATTTGGATAATTTGGATTTGATCATAACATTAATTTTTTTTTCTTCTAAAAAATCATTCTCGAAACTTCACCTCTGATTTCCTCCTGACCTTTCTTGACTTAAATGAGGTAAAAGCAGCATTTTGAGTTTATGCCCATTGGAGGATTGCGAGTGACGTTTTCTTGTAGCAGCAAGACTAAGGCCTGGAACACACTGGATGCATGTGTAGTGCGTAGCAGCTGTGTGCTGTACTCCTGCCTCTCACTCCTGTCTGTCTGTCTGTCTGTCCACACATGCTGCGTGTCAGCTGAGGCGCTGCTGCAGGTTCCTCCTGCTAGCCCCATCTTTCTACACGTGCATTTTATGCTCGAGCATTAAAACATATTATAAATAATGTAATTAAATAAGGTTAAAAATGCGCAGCGATCCTGATATGCTTTAACTTATTTATGTAGTAGGCTATTTTCATAGCATTGGCTCCGTAATTAATGGTGTATTTCTGCGAAATCGATCGACTTTTACTTTGAACATTTACAAACAAAAGGGAACAAGCAGTAGAGCAGTGAAGTTTTCAAACAAAAGTTAATGACAAATCTATAATATATTTGAGGCCGATGTCTGTCTGTCTGTCTGTCTGTGTATGTACACGTTTTTCTCCTTCATTTCTCAACCGATTATCACCAAATTTGGTATGAATATCCACTTGGAAACCAGGAAATCACCCGATTTTTGAAAAATGGTCATGCACGCAAAAAAAATGGCAATTTCACTCCGGGTAGTGGGTGGCAGCATCCATTGCATGACGGTACTATTAGAATGTTCGACGCATTGAAAGTTACGAAGTTCCGACTACATTTTCCGGGAAATATTTCACAATTATATTTGAATTTTTTTATTGGATTTTAACATATTTCTCTCTCACACGCACACACACACACACACACACACACAGTATAAAAACATACAACAACTTCAATTATTCGCACACATATCAATAAAAGTTATAAAAATTCTTAAAATAAATAAAATTAAATTGAATTAAAATAATAATAATAATAATAATAATAATAATATATAAAATTAAGTAAATAAATTTACAAAAATGGCTGCATAAATAATGCAAAATAGCAACATAAATTAAAAATCACAGGACCATTGTAATAATTTACTTAACAGGGAGTTTCTCAACATGCAATAGAAATGGCTGCCACAGCTTTGTGAACTTTCTTTCCGAGCCTTGAGTTAGATATTTTAGTTGTTCCACTTTGAGATGAGCCACCATGTCCTTCATCCATCGCTTATGGGAAGGGGATATTGTGTTTTTCCATTTAAGCCGGATATTCGGCCATGCCAGCAGTGTAGCGAAAGCCACTGCTGTGGCATGGGTGGCTGAAATCCTGCACTCCAGTGGCACCACACCAAATAAGGCTGTGACAGGGTTCGTTTGAATTTTTATTTCCCACACTGCAGTGATGGTGTTTAAAACCCACAAGTCTTTCAGCCTTGGGCAGGCCCAAAACATGTGGCTAAGGGTGCCTGGGTCACACCTGCACCTAGGGCAGTTTTCACCAGCTCCTGGAAACAGTTTGGCAAGCCTGCTATTGATTGGTGGAGTCTGTGTAGTACTTTAAATTGGAGTCCATGCCTGATACAAATAGATGAGTTATGCACCCAGCTAACTGCCCTCCTCCTTTCTGTAACAGAAAGACCAAAGCCTAGTTCTGCCTCCCACTGCTGTTTAATATGGTCCAAAGAGGGCGTTGCTGACCCCTGCAACAGCTCATATATAGCAGCCGCACACCTCCCCTTGCAAAAGATCAACCTTCAAGCATTCTTCTAACCAGCCGCTCTGTAGATTTTGAAGAGAAGGAGAAAAGTGTTTTCTGATGAAGCTTCGGACCTGCAGGTATCTGAAAAAAATGTGATTGTGGAATATTGAGTTTTGCCCTTAACTGCTGAAATGACATGAAGTTGCCTCCTCTGAAGAAATCCCTGACCAATCCTACACCTTTTCTAGTCCAGAGCTGAAAAGTTGTGTCAATAAGAGATGGTGGGAAGAGGGTGTTTGCCGAGATAGGAGCTAAAGGGAGGCCCCGTTTGCACCCAAAATGGATTCTTATCTCTTGCCATATCTTAAGCAATCCCTGTGTCACTGGGTTGTGCCCAAGCGCTCTCTTACTCATTGGCAGTGGGGTACAGATTAAGGAGCTCAGTGCTATGGGGCTGTAGGAACACTGCAGAGAAAATCGTACCTTACCGAAAAATCACTTAGGACTATTCCGGCCAAAAGCAAAAAGCTGGCGCACACAGAGCTCAGGACACAATCTCTTTATTGAAAGACTGACGTTTCGACGTACTTTCAATCATCTTTCAGTCATCGTTGACTGAAAAAATTTAGCTTTTTGCCATATTTATTTTGTTTCCTGAAATTATTCCAAAATCAGTTATGGTCTTCAGAGCACTTGTTATGGAGTTTCTTGGGTCTGACAAAAAAGGAGGAGGTCATTGGCATGCAATGAAATTTTGTGTATCTGTCCTCCTCTGCTAATTCCTGTCAAAGTGGTGTCACATCTCAGTGAAACAGCCAAGAGCTCAATGGCAACATCAAAGAGCAGAAGGGACAGGGGACACCCTTGTCTAGTCCCCCTAAATAAGGAGAAATATTTTTACATATTATTGTTAGTACTGACTGCAGCCTGTGGGCAGGTGTACAACAGATTCACCCAAGAACAAAACGAAGGTCCAAATCCAAAATTTTTTAGGGCCGAAAGCAAATATTTATGCTCAATTCTGTCGAATGCTTTATGAGCGTCCAATGCAATAATAGCCTCAGGGACATGATTACTACCTGGAAGATACATTACATTGTATACCCGGCAAAGATTACTGTATAGCTGTCTACCCCTTATAAACCCTGTTTGATCAGGTTGAATGATTTTGCACTCGCTCCAATCTGTCTGCTAATACTCTAGTTAGTATCTTATAATCACTGCAAAGCAAGCTCACTGGACGATAAGATTTGGATTGCAATGGGTCTTTATCCCTCTTGAGAAGCACTGCGATGACAGCCTGTGTCATTGTTAGAGGTAGGGATTTGATTAATATTTCACAATGAAAACATTGCAGAATTAAAATGAAGGGATTCTGTCCATATACATAGGTTATTAATTTGACAAACGTACCGGAAGTGTTTAGATTTTTTTTTGTCTCGTCCTTTTAACAGACACATACACTCGACAATTTGGGGAAATGCTAGCATTTATGTTGACATGACTGTGTCTTGACAGCCATTTTCAGGTCTGTTTTTGCTGAGAACCCCACATGTCACAGTAAAAAGTGATACTCCGAATCTCTAGATGACACAATGCTGCAACCTCACTTGTCCGCACGTCTCATGCATCCAATGCACACGGTCTAACCTGTTGACATAGAGGCTGAAATGTAAAGTGTAAGGTAACGCCACGCTACAGCACTGCTGATGCATCCAGTATTTTCCAGGCCTAAGGCACATAATCAGATCCCTTTTTTCATACCTGACAAACTTTCCATCTGGGTTTCTATTCTTGTCCTACATGTCCAGCTATGTTCATCGGCACCAATGCAAGAGATATTTAACTCAAACAGCCTCAACAGGATACCATTTCCAGATCTACCAGTCAATAAAAATGTGCTTTTTTTTTACAACTGCACCTTCAGGATAAGAACAGCAATACCTGTAGTTTACCCATTTCTCCAATATCCTATTGCGCACAATAATATGGTTTACTGTAAAGTATGATCAATACTGCGCTTAAATTTGTGTAATTGATATTAGAGTAAATGGCATGAGCGAAAATTTTTTTTAAGAAAGCTGGAATCTTTCTTCTCTTCTCTCTCAAACCCTTGGTTCACAGCGATATTACGATCCAGACCGTTCTCTCCATGCCCACCCTCGCTCCGCCTACCCCCCCCACAAACCAAGGTTTTGGGACCCTCCATACAAAGGGGGCGTGGCCTGGACCTCACCCGACAGGAGGAGTGGCCCTCCTGAAGCGCAGGTGAGAATACCTGCAGAGCAACTCTCAGCCCGTGAAACCTGTCAAATTTAGGACAAGTCAACGAACATCTTGCCAACTCAGGGTAGTTAAGTGAATTAGGACCATATGCATTTACATGCACTCTCCTGCACTAACTCAGCTGACGGGGTTGTGCATTTGAATTTGTCGCATTAAACAGCACATGTGCACATCTGTGATTGTTCTGCATTTTGTAGTGCAGCCTTAGTATTCACAGAGAGCTCCATAACTCATTGGACAGTGGCACATTTTGTTAATTGGATTCTGCTGGCTGAGTCAATCACTGGATCTGACTCCAAATGAACATACGTTTTACATGCTGAAGAGGAGACTGAAGGCAAATAGATCAAGAAACAAGCAGGAACTGAAGATGGATGCAGCACAGGCCTGGCAGGGCATCACTAGGGAACATACCCAGCTTCTGTTGATGTCTTATGTGCCACAGGCATCAAGCAGTAATTACACGCAAAGGATATGCAACCAAAAATTAGAAATTATAACTTTATTGTGCATTATTTTGAACTGTCCACGATGTGCCTGAAAATGGGGTGTGTGTGTACAAAATATGCTGTCTAACCAGTCTGCCCAGTATGTATGAAAACACCCTCAAATTAATGCTGACAGTCTGCACTTCAATCTGATTGTCATTGGATCATTTAAACCTCAAAAGGGCTAGAGTACAAAATCAAAATAAAAAAATGTATATCCATCCAATTAATTATGGTGCTTGCTTAATGTTTGATTTTAGTTTCATATTGTACTTGGATCTGAAGGTGTGTATATGTTTTTAGTTTTGTATCCAAGGCTGAGGGTGTCTGTACTGTTAACTCTTTCAAGCCCGGTTTTCGTGGATTTGGGCATCGTCCTCCTCAGCCGCGCCCATCTCTGCATGGCCGGCACGGACATGTGGCTCCGTCCCCTCGAATAACTGACGGGCAGAGCAGGAACAGGCCCCACCCCTCACCAGCAAACCACACCTCCGTGCCTTACAACCGCGCCCCCTACTGGCCACAGGAGGATGGGCGTTGCTCCCCTACTGTACCTCAGCACTGCCACACTCCCAAGAGGCGGAGTCAACCTAACCATATCCCCAATGGGCGGAGACAGCACAGCCACACTCCTGAGGGGCGGAGCCAAGAAGGGAGGCAAGAAAAGCACATGCTGGTGAGTGTGTGCGAGAACGAACAAAAGAACGAATATGGTCCAAGAGTGTTTGAGCTAGTATTGCCTCCTTTATGAAAAGACTGTGATGAATAAATGCTGACCTGTGGATGGGTTGCAGTCAAGTTCCCATGCAGAGCAGCAATTAGTCAAGTAATTATAGAGCAAAAATGCATTTTCTAAGCTTTTAAGACCACATTCCCCATTTCGTTGCAAGTACTTGAAAATGCCGTCACCCAAAATGCAAACTAAAGATTCTCACTTCTTTGTAGTGTTAGATTACCAATTATGAACAAATACTTCTGAATTCGCATATACAATTGTGCTCAAAAGTTTGCATTCCCTCGCTGAATTTGGGAAATGTTGCCACTTATTTTGAAAATATGACCCAGCCATCATACAAAAAACTTGTCTTTTATTTTATAAGGATGGTGGTCATGTGAAGTCATTTATCATCACATAGGTGTTTGGCTCCTTTTTAATTCATAATGATAACTGAAATCACCCAAATGGCCCTGATCATGAGTTTGAATTCTCTTGAATGTTTGACTTTGTTATTTAGACACACGGTGACACACTCAGGCTTAAATGGCTATTAACGGTTCCACACCTGTGGCTTTTTAAATTGTAACTAGTGTTTGTGTATCGTCATTGAGTTTGTTAGCCCCCGAGGGGATGCACTGATCTGGCTAGACACTGAGCCGTGGGGAGCAGAAAAGAACAAGGTAGCACTTCATAACAAGATAGTTCAACTTTATAAAGATGGGAAAGGATATAAAAAGATATTCAAAGACTTGAAAATGCTAGTCAATACTATTCCGTCCATGATTAAGAGGTGAAAAATTAGGGTATATGTTGATTCCAAGCCAAGGTCAGTAGGCCAAAAAAGATTTGAGCTTAAACTGCCACGAGAATTGTTCAGGAGACAAAGAAAAATCCACAAGCTACCTCAAGAGAAATACAGGATGCTCTGGAAAAAGATGGCATGTTCATTTCAAGGACCACAATGAGGGGGTACTTAAACAACAATGAGCTGCATGGTCGAGTTACTTGACGGTAGGCATTACTGTGCCAATCCCACAAAAAACCTGCCTAAAATATGCCAGACTTACCTCTCGGTGACAACGAACAGCTATTTCGTGCTAGGAGACCGCAAACTGCTACACTTAGAACAAATTTTTATCCCAAATTTACTGCAGTGTGCTGCCTATTTCCAAGTTGTTTGCCACAGTTTGTCATAAAAAAGGACTCACGTTCTCGCTCGTAGGAGATTTGTGAAACTTCCGCACAGTAGGCCTTACATATGAATGACCAAAACAGTCGTGTCCATAGCAGAGAGAAGTAAATAAACGTTTGGCATATTTAAACTAATAAAGCTGCTGGGATTTTGGTTGTTGAACGGGACAACCTTTTTGGTAGTCTAGGCTGTCCGGGTCTGCTTCAGGCTGTCTGGGCAACATGATAACTCCTTATTATGAACACTGTTATATACCCACTTAAGAGACGAAACTCAATTAAAAGCTCACGATAGCCATTTTCACCAAAACAAAACACAATTCCAACGTTGAGCTATTAAATGAGCTCGTAGCTAAAACACGCAAATGATGCATGTGTCAAATATGTTGTACTACCGAATCTGTAACTTCATTCTACCACACAAACGATCATGTAAAGGTAGAGACTCAACAGATTATCACTCTCTGAACAAAACTCATTGAATTAGCAGAAAGAAGAGGAAGAAACAAACTTCACTTCATACATAATCATAAATGTCTTACCTGAGTGAGAATAGGCCATAGGGCAGGAAATCAATCATGATGAGGTCCATTGTAAGACAGTTGAAATGCATACCCAAGTGGACATTGTCTTGTTTTGTCACGAAGGAGCAAATAAAACTTTTATCTTCATCAGCTGCATGTTTTACCCCGTCTGAACACAGGCTAAAATCTTATTAAATTAAGTGCTAACAGAGACAGGGACAGGGACAGATAACTGCAGTTTGCCATGACTCCAGGTGTATTCCATTATGTATAACAACTTTCAGTCAATATAATCACAAACTATTACCATTAAATTTTGCTTAGATTGAACACACGAGAAAATCACCTCGCCCCAATAGTACCTAAGCCATGCTGCCTGGCACGCAAGCTTGGTAATAACATGACTCCTGTCCAGTGTATAGACGGCTCTGGTAAATGAATGCAAGTAGCGGCATGTGGGGAGCATTTTGTAAAACACAATTCTAACTTTACTTACATGATTGTTGCACTATAAAATGGAACAAATACATCATGAAAACTGCTTAAAATGTTATTTTTAGTGCCGAGCTGTAATTTAACTTTTTAGCTTGAGCGCTGGGCAGCCAAAAAAGATGCTGGGTGGCTCCACCCAGTGCTGCCCACCGTGGGCAGAACCCAGAGGTCTGTTGGTATTCAGAGCTGCTCTCTATCTCCCTCTGCAGGTCAGGAGGGTCAGTGCAGGGCGGCTGGATTCTCAGGTTCCAAACAGACACCAGCAGCAGCCGCTGTCCCCTTTCTCCACCCCACCCTCAAACCGACAGTACCGCCCCTCACCAGCAAGCCCCGCCCACTCAGTCCACACCCCGCAGAGTACAGAGGAGCCTTGGGACAAGTGGAGTGATGTGAAGGAGGAAAAAGGAAAGGAGAAGGAAAGGAAGAGGGAAAGAGAGAGGGGAGGAAAAAAGGACAGAGAGAGAGAGAGAAAGAAGAACAAAGAGAAGGAAGGAAAAAAAGACAGAGAGAGAGAAGGAAAAAAGGACAGAGAGAAGGAAGGAAAAAAGGACAGAGGGAAGGAAGGAAAGAAGGACAGAGATAAGGAAGGGAAGAAGGACAGTGAGAAGGAGGGGAAGAAGAACAGAGAGAAGGAAGGGAAGAAGGGGCACAGCAGTGCTGTGGGGAAAATGCGGAGTCTGGAGCCCCTCTCTTCCTTAAGTGCAGGATCCAGCGCCATACGGTTCACCATGATTGGCCGGGAGATGCATGAAGAGGCGGAGGGGAGTGGCAGAGAGGTGTCCGCAGCCCCGCCCATACTGAATACCTCAGGGATAACCCCACCCACACCACCACTCTGCCCTGATAGCCATGCACCATCCAGACCTGAGCCCCACCCCCTCCACTTCCCCCGGGCTCCGAAGCTCTTGCCAGTCTCCCGCCCACCCTTTTGGGACGATGCCCCCACCAGCCCCCCCCTGCTGAGTAGGCAGGGCTCCCCGCAGTCCTCGCTCTGCGATGAAGAGGAGGAAGAGGAAGAGATGCTGAGGCCAACTGTGCTGCCCAGCCCCACCTCAACCCCACCCCTAACCCCGCCTCCAACACCACCCCCGTCCCAGCCCATCCAATCAGGTCATCATGGCTCTCTGAAACCGCCATTCCTTCCCCAGCGGAACGTGAACACGGTGCTGAAGTCCCTGGCCTCTGTCCTCGAGCGCCAGAGAGAGAAACATGCCCACAGGGGTGGACCGTTCGGCAGAGCTCCGCCCGCCAGCTCGGGCGGGGTCAAACACACTTCCGTATTCTCATTGGTCCCCGACCTCAGCGAAGAGGAGATGGAGCAAACGCAGAATTGCAGAGAGATGGACAGCAGTAGGCGCCAGTCACGATTGGAGAGGAGGCCTCACGCATCATCATCATCATCATCATCATCATCTGCATCTACGTCTCCTCCTCTGGCCCAACACCCAGGCCCAACAGAGGAGAGGAAGGACAGATGCCAGAGACAGAGAGAGAGGGAACGAAAGAAGGAGAGAAAGAAGAGACAGGGCCAGGAGACGGAGAAGAAAAGCAGAGAAAGCGGTAAGGATGGAGACAAGGAGAGAGAGGCGAGAAAGAGAGTGCGCAGGGAAAGAGACAAAAAGCGAAAACAGAGTAGTACGGAGAGAAACTTGCCGAGAGAGAAGGAGAGAGTGTGGAAGGAAAGGGAGGGAGTTAAGAAAGAGAGGCAGACCAGCAGGAGGAAAGAAGAACGGAGGAACAGTGCGAAAGAGAGAAGACGGAAGCGTAAAGCCAAGAAAGAAGGGCTGTCAGTCCACGCCTCTTCCCTGCAGCCCCACTGTAGCACCTCCTGTAGGGAGGATGGCAATCTGCTGGCTAGCTGTCGCACCCCCAATGGGGAGGCTGAGGTTGGGAAGGCCAGCTGTAGCACCCCCTGTAAGGAGATTAGGGTCGGGGGGGCTAACTCTAGCACCCCCTGCTGGAAGGATAAGGATCTGGAGGACAGTTGTCGGGTGGATAGGGTTGGAAAGGCCAATGCAGATGACCCCTGTAAAGAGGAAAGAGATCTGGACGCCAACTCTAGCGATCTCTGTGAGGAAGACCGGGTTGGAGAGGACAGCTGTAGCACCCCCTGTAGCAAGGTGAGGGTTGGGGAGGCCAGAGAAAGTTTGGGGGCCCTCGAGCTGCAGGGCAGGAGGGAGGGGAAGAAACATCCCAGGCCTGCCGTCACCATACCGCACACCGCAACCACAGCAACCGTAGCCACCGGAACCACCACAGTTGTCAACATCATGACAACCATCACCACCATCCCAGCTGAAAGCACTAAACCAAAAATCACGATGACAACCACCACGACTCATTGCATCATGACAACCATTTCCTCACTAACCACCCCTGCTGCCACCACCATGGTACCGGTCACCTCGACAACCTCCCCAGATGTTGTCACCACCACAGCAACTGTTAGCACAGGAACTAGCCCAACTTCCACCACCATACCAGCTGTTACCTCAGAAACCATCTCTGCCGTGTCAGCTGTCACCATGACGACCAATTCCACATCAACTTCAACTACACCAACAGTCACCCAGGAAACCAACTCCACCGCAGCAGCTGTTACTCTGACAACCATGTCCACGATAACTGCAACCACAGAAACTGTAACCACATCATCTGCAGTCTCTACAGCGGCGAAACTCACCAACACAGTGACATCCAGCACTGCCCCCATTACACCCCGCCCCCCACTGGGCGTGGCTGAGTTCCTGAGGCTGAAGGGCCTCTCGTTTGGCCCGCCCCGCGAGTTGAAGATCCGCCTCATCAAGGTGGAGGCAAGCGCCTTCATCCCCCGTCGGGAAGAGGAGAAGGTGATCCCTCTCTCCCAGATCAGCATCAACAACACCGCTGCGGAGGTGATACGAGCCTGCAGGTAAGAGAGAGATGGGGAAGGGCGACAATGGAGGGGATGGAGGGAGAGAGAGAGGATGAGCAGGAAAGAGAAAGAAAGGAACAAATAGAAAAAGTGAGTGACTTAATCACATCATGCTAACATGCTACAGATTACGTGTTGGTCATTCAAAGTGATGAACTGATTGCATGAATTTTCTAGCCTGTTTCAGCAAATAACATACTGTAGCTACAACAAGGAACCTACTGTGATATAGATATAATCTTTTAGCATCACACTGATTAAGAGTTAGTTATCTATTTAGAAGAAACCGTGCGCTTATTTGTGATGTTTTTCCCTTACTTTGGTGGCATGGTCCAATCTGTGGCATAGGGGAGCCAAAGTGAAAGGCAAGTTTCGGGAGTCCTACCTGCTGCCCGCGTTTTCAGTAAAACCCGCCTTGGATAATGAACAGCCAATCCTACGCCAGACGCTCAGCCCACCCACACCCAGTATCTATGTGAGTCTCTGACTGCGAGCTGACACATATGACCAGAGACAGGGCTTACACTTTTCGAAGGCATTTTATTGCTTCCAATTTACCTGACATAACTCAGATGTAACTGAGTGTTGTCCTTGTGTGAACTCAATTTTCCCTGGGTTGACAATTTTTCCAGGTGTTTTCCCTGTAATTACCAGTTTTTTCTCTGGTTTTCACATGACGCAAAACAAATTTTTCGCACAACAGATTACATTCAAAGTCACTGCAAAGATGCGAATACACGCAGAACACGTGTATTTGCGTCTTTGTTCTGACTTTGAATGTAATCTGTCCTGCGAAAAATTTGTTTCGCGTCCGGTGTTTAAGCGGCTTTATCCTGCGTTCTCTCCCAGGGTTTACCATGGGATTTCCGTGTGCATACCACAGACTGCATAAAAAGATGGACGAAGCAACCGTTATGTCACCCATTGGTTTCAGAATACCATTTAGGAAGCCTCGATTTAGGCAATTTGAACAGTGTCATTTTGAAACTGAATGTGATTCCTATTGGACGAGAGCGTGAATTGAAGATCCAGGGAGGAGAGAGAGCTGGATCTATGGGTGGATCTTACGAGGACCAGAGGATAGCCACGCTCCCAATGCATATTCTGGCTTTATCCTTTATTAGTCCCCTACCGGAAACGGAGGGGAATATAGGATTGCACTCCGTCCGTCCGTCTGTCGGTCCGTCCGTCCGTCTGCATTCGTGTCCGCTCCATAACTTCAATACCATATGACCTAGGAACATCAAAGTTGGTGTGTGGATGCATCTTGGGGAGAGGGTGTGTCATGTACCCTATTCAGGTCACTTTGACCTACTTTTCAGGAAATATAATATGCATACACCGATAGGGGACGAGTATTGCGCAGCAATACGACATTCGCCGATAGGCGGTGCACTTGTTAAGTCTATTTCGGACCATAATTTACAAAAATGAACATCATGATATATCAAAGGAGACTTGAAACTTGCGATAGATACCATAAAATATTGTGGAAAATCATGATTGAAATAACAAGTGCACCGCCTATCGGCGAATGTCGTATTGCTGCGCAATACTAGTCCCCTACCGGTGTATGCATATTATATTTCCTAACGACAGTGTTCTGGTGAACACGTGTCGCCTGCAAAGCTTTAGTTTGGACTGTGACTACCAACTGAAAGTGTGACCACCGGACAGACAGACAGACGGATGGACAGACAGACGCCGGAAACAGTGATCCCTATGTGCCGCTATGCTTCGCAGGCAAGGCAAAAAGTAGGTCAAAGTGACCTGAATAAGGTACATGACACACCCTCTCCCCAAGATGCATCCACACACCAACTTTGATGTTCCAAGGACATAGGGTATTGAAGTTATGGAGCGGACACAAATGCGGACTGACGGACAGACGGACGGAGTGCAATCCTATAGTCCCCTCCGTTTCCGGTAGGGGACTAATAAATCAAGCGGGAAAGTAGGGTCATTTTCTCATAGACTTCTACAGCATTGAACTTCTTTCTGCAACTGCTGGCTATTAAATAGGATGCAATTTTTAGAGATTTCCGGATTGGCCTCACTTCTCAGACCCGGGTGCTGCGTCCATCTTTTTATATAGTCTATGGTGCTAACCTCATTTTCTAGGTGTTCATTCTGCGTTTTCCCGCTGCAGTTGGAGAGTAAGAGAGATGCATTCTCACCAGTCCTCCTGCAGTTCTGCACTAATCCCAGAAACCCCGTCACAGTCATCAGAGGCCTGGCGGGATCTCTGCGCTTGAGTGAGTTCTCAACCAGTCAGCTCTGTGCACTGCCCGATGGCCCCGCCCATCATTACAGTACACAGCCCTTTGTCACTAACATGACAGAACGATGGGATGGGACCATTTAGTCCAGCAACACACAACTCTTTCCCGCCTCTATCAAGTGTACATAGTGCTAGCAGTTGATGGCAAAAAGGTGGGGTGAAGCAAAGTGTTCAGTCTGGTCTTTAAACAATCCAGAGAGCCCACCTCCTCCACGTGTTACTGATGTACAGATCTGTGCAAAAGTCTTAGGCACCCTGCACTTCTTAAAATTCAAATCTGTATTCAATGTTTATTTTTTGATTCCATGTTAGAGTTCCTGAAGATAAAAAGAAAATTAGAAATTCCAAATGCTAATTTAAAGAAGGGTTTCAAAAATAAATGTCTGTATTCCATTAAAAACAGTTGATACAGATATTATAGTCTTGACAGAGCCTTGATGTCAACATCAAAATTGCGGTTTGTAATTTGCTAGAGGGACAGACACAAGTGAGACAGTTAGTCTGCAGGAGAATGGTGGCAAGTTCTCCACTCTGTTTGGGGCAAGCAAAAAGCCAATCATCTTATGAAACTATAGCAGAACACGACAGCGTCCCAAATGTTTTGGCAAAGGGTAGTCACACCAAATATTGATTTGATTTAGTATTTAACAGTCTACGGCTCTGTTTAGTACATTTCTCAGTTATTAGAAACTTTTAATTTCATCATTTTTGCAAGCATATTTGCCCTAAGAAATTGCTTTAAATGTGCCTAAGTCTTTGGCAGAGTACGGTACACGGGCTGACCTTTCGTGCTCCCTATACCTCTACAGAATATCCACAGTTAATGAGTTGATTCGGATGCAGCTCGTTTGGTTTGGAGTGAAAACTCTTAGCCAGGTGGATCTCCAGGAGAAGTGCTGGGGAGGCCAGCTCTAGCTGTTGAATAAGATATGCTTTGTTAGGCTTTAAGTGAAAGTTTGAGAATGGTAGACAACCAGCAGCAAGGTTAGCTGCCCAGCTCTATATGATGATGTTACTGCATGTTCCTTGGTGTGGCCGTGCAGACCTGGGGCTGTTCTCCACGAAGTCGCTGGTGGAGGCGAACGCGGAGCATGCTGTGGAGGTGCGTACACAGGTGCAGCAACCGGCCGACCAGAACTGGGAACCGAACGGCCTGACCCAGACTTGGCCATGCGAGAGCTCCCGCTCACACACCACCATCGCAAAGTACGCCCAGTACCAAGCCTCCAGCTTCCAGCAGAGCCTCCAGGTATGCATAAACCAGGCTTATACATCCCAAACGTACACCCTATACTATAGCCTCCCACTTCCAGAAGGGCCTACTGATACCCAAAGATCAGGTTTATATACAAACAAGAACGCCCAGTACGAAGCCGCCACCCTCAAGCAGAGTCAACAGGTACCCATAAAGCTGGCTTAAACTCACCAAAATACACCAAATACCAAACTCCCAGTTTTAGGCTGAGCCTACAGGTGCCTTATAAAGTAGGTTTATACACTCTGCAAGTAAGCCTGATATCAAGCCATCAGTTTCAAGAACCTTCAGATACCCATAAACCAGGCAAACACACATATGCCAAGTACACCCGATGCAAGGCTTCCAGGTTCCAGAGCCTCCAGGCAGGTACTAATAAACAAGGTTTATGTGCATGCATCCATACTCACTCACGAACACCAAATCATATGCACTCACATGTACACATACACAGTCACACTCATTTACAGACATGCGCTCTGTTTGTTCAGGAGGAAAAGAACAGCGATGATGATGACGATGATGAAGAGGAAGAAAAGTCTCGGCCCGCAGACTCCACCCCCATCTCAACCAGGTATTCGAACAACCCAACACCAGCCCAACCAGTGTTCTCACAACCCAATGCCTACATAACCAGATATTCTCACAAGCTAAAACCAGAATCCGACACGGATCCAAGCAGGTGTACTCACAACCCGACGACAACACAACAGGGTATTCTCACGACCCAACACCAACTCAACACCATCCCAACCAGATATTCTCACGACCCAACACCAACCCAGCCAAGTAAATCTCAGAGCCCGACACTGATCCAGCTAGGTGTACTCACAACCCAACAACAACACAACCGGGTATTCTCACAACCCTAACACAGCGAACAGGTGCTGCAATATTCAAGCCAAGAGGAACACATGGTGATGTGAACTTCACACCTTACAGGCAATTTCACCTCTCCTTATGGTCCCCACAACCAAATTGGCACAAGAAAAATAAACCAGTCACTGTTATATAGCCAAAAGAAACTGGACCCCTACATCCTACATTTTCAAAAAGGCCTTCAACTCCATTCTCTTTCCTTCCCTCCCTCTCTCCCTCTCTCAGCCCAGAGCAGAAGCATAGTGGGAAGATCATTAAGTTTGGTACAAATATTGACCTGTCTGATCCCAAAAGGTAAGGCAACTCTCTGATTTTTGCATTAATATCATGATGACTCTAAGCTGCTGGTGAGCTATGTAATTTCATTTAATGATTGCAGTTGCTAATTGGTTGGCGTTTCGTTCATTTCATAAAGTTTTCAGTCATAATCCTCCTATTCAATGGACCCAGCAGGCAGCCAAGTGGTTTTAACAAAATAAGCTGTGTTACAGGGTGGACTCCCAGCTGCCCTCTGCAGGTTGCACGGGAGTTTCAGTGTGTTGAGTGCTGATCATGCTGCCCCCTGCAGGTGGAAGCCACAGCTGCAGGAACTGTTGAAGCTGCCGGCTTTCATGCGCGTGTCCTCCAGTGGGAACATGCTGAGCCACGTGGGACACACCATCCTGGGCATGAACACTGTCCAACTTTACATGAAGGTCCCTGGGAGCAGGACTCCAGGTGAGTGAGTGCATGTTTGTGTTTGTGTGTGTGTGTGTGTGTGTCTGTGTGTGTGTGTTTGACTGTACAATAACACTCGTGAGAATCAACCCTCAAAAAACCACAGCTGTTTAGAGGACATCAGGGATGGTCCTTACAGACGATAACAGCTAATTGGTTAAAAGCAAAGCTTAAGTTAAGGTAATTTTGAGATCGGGCAATTTGATAATTTGATTACAGTGAGGCTTAAGTGGAAAAACTTCAGATTTTGTTTTTAGCTCAACTGGTGAGCTATTGCCATGACACAGCGCCTGTCACCCATCAGTTATTAATCCGTCCATCAACTTTTTTTTAACAACTTCAAGTTCTCCAGAGTAGATTTGGATAAGACTAGGTACAAATGTTGACATTGTACATGACATTTTCTTATACATTCACCCCAAAAAAATATTCGTACACTCATAAAAAGTTGAGGAATTATGAAAATGATAGACAAGGAAAACAAGAATCCATTAATTGTATACACCTTTCACTCCCTTCATTATTTGGTACCAATACTGTGAAATTTTTTGTGGTACAAAAACTCACACTTTAGTTCTGGTACCTCATCAGGTTCTGTCACCAACCCAAGAATTATTTGCACACGGTAAGCATTCAGTGTTGATACCAACATTCAGCACTATTTGGCCTGCCTTCTGCCATGATCACTGTTTGTAGTCTCCTTTGCATACTGTGTGATGGTTCTGCCTTGCAGTCCCTCCCCCCCTCGTGCTGTCTGCATCTCCACTTCAATGAGCCACACCTGCTGCTCGCTGAGGTGGAGGTGCAGGTTTGATTATTAAAGCACTGCGCTGCCAGTTTGGCAGTGCAGCTACATTCTGTGTGTTATGGAGCCCTCTTGTTGGTTGCCGCTGCTCCTCTCTGGTTTTATTCTTTAAATTAAATATATTTTTATATTTTCACTCAGCCTGTGTGTGTGGGCAGCCTCTGCGTGTGGGTCCCTTACTTGCGTTTGGGTACATGGTCCCAGTGCCCACCGGCTTCGTGTCTTCAGCCGGTGGGGGCAAAACCTTGACATACTGTCAAGAAGTTTGGTGCAAATATCCTGTTTTTTTCCATAACACATTTGCAGGAACACAGCCTTGAGTGGTTTCATGTTCGATGGTGTGGCATCCTCTCGCTGTCGCTCCATTTCATCCCAAAGGTGTCCAGTCGGGCTCAGGTCCGGGCTTTGAGGTGGCCAATCCAGAAGATCGATGCATTTCTTCTTCATCAATCCTTGAATACGGTTGGCTGAGTGCTTCGGATCATTGTCCCGTTGGAATATATAACGATGCCCGAGCAGCCTGGATGCATTATTTGGCAAAATATTTCTTAATCCCATTTCAGATGGCATTATGAATTCAGATACATGAAGCAATACTGTCGAGGACGATGATGCCATCTACATTCAGGCTGCTCAAGCGCTGTTATTGTTCCAACAGGACAATGATCAGGAGAACATAGTCAAGCATCTTAAAAGATTTATGAAGAAGAAATGCATCAATTTTTTGGACTGGCCACCTCAAGCCCAAACCTAAACCATACTGAACACCTTTGGGCTGAAATTTAGTGACAGTGCGAGGATGCCACAACATTGAACAAGGAACAGCTCAACGCTCTGCTCTAGTGAGTGTGGAATGGAATAGTGCAGGATATTTGCACCAAACCTATTGAGGGTTTGCCAAGGAGACAACAAGTATTGATCGCGACAAAAGGCGGGCCAACAAGGTATGGAAAATTGCCAGAAATTCTTAGTGCAGGATGTAAACAAATAATTCTAGGATCGATTAAATAACCTTAGAGGGTACCAGAGCTAAAGCGTTAATTTGTGCATTTCAATTTTGTTACCAGATAATGAAGGATGTGACTGCTGTATTCAGTTAAAGATTCTTTGTGTTCCTAGTCTATCATTTTCTTAATTCTTCAACTTTTTCAAAGTTTACAAATAATTTTTGGGTGACTGCATTACACTGACTTCACACCAAGTTAATAGTGCATTTACTGCCACAATTGATTGTACACAATTTAAAATAACTTTATTAATTGCTGCGTATGATTGCATGACTATGTTGCAGCAAGTCATACAGCACACGGAGGTTTACTTTTTAATACTCTTTTAATATTTAAGGTAAAGTATTTAATACTTTAATAATACTTTAATACACAACTAAAAAGAATTGTTTTGATGTCAAACCAGGAGAGCAACACAGGCTTTTGGGCCTCTTTTAAATTTAACTCCTATTCCAATTTCCTATTGTTTTACCACATTGAGCGTTATTCCAAATAAATAAACCATGAAAAATAAGACTTAAATTTGAAGTGAAGTGTCGCCGATGCCACTCCCCTGCAGAGACTGAGGACAACAATGGAGTCCGTTGTAACCCACCTTCTCCCCACCATACTACATGCAGATCGACTTTTCAGATATCACCCTCACCACCTGTAGAGGGTGCACACTTGAAAACACAAATAAAGAAAAATCTATGAATTATGTGATCAGAGATAAACTTAACTGCAGCTCAAGGCTGTATTGAATGAATGCCATACATTGTCCTCACAAGTGTAGTTATACAAATGTGTGCGTGTGAGCGCGCGCATCTGAGAGAGAGAGAGAGAGAGAGTGTGTGTGTGTGTGTGTGTGTGTGTGTGCATGTATGTGTGTATGTATCTGAGAGGGTGTACATGTCTGAATTAGAAACTTGTGATCGGTCTCCCCTTATCTGTAGGACATCAGGAGAATAATAACTTCTGTTCGGTGAACATTAACATTGGTCCCGGGGACTGCGAGTGGTTTGCTGTGCATGAACACTACTGGGAGAACATTAGCAGCTTCTGCGAGAGGTGAGCATCTGCCAACAACTAATCACAATCTCAAATGACACATACATCCACAGCTGATCATAATCCCATCTGAGCTAGCCACTGCATGAAGTGGAGTTCCACAGGGCTCATTGTTGGGACCCCTGTTCTTCCTCATTTACATTAATGATATTGATAGAAACAATTAGAGCTAAATGGTCAATTTTGGGGATGATACTAAATTGGCAGATTAGGCTAATAGTTTAAATCTAGCTAAGGTGATTCAGTTTGATTTAAGTAGAATCTAGAAGTGGGTGGAAACATGGTGTATGAAATTCAGCGTAGCTAAATGTAATGTTTCATCCATGATTAAGAAATGATATCGCGGTCTCTTCTCTCAGGCATGGTGTAGACTACCTGACCGGGTCCTGGTGGCCAGTTCTGGAAGATCTGTACCGTGTGGGTATCCCAGTGTACCGCTTCATCCAGCGCCCAGGAGACCTGGTGTGGATCAATGCTGGGACAGTGCACTGGGTGCAGGCAGTGGGCTGGTGCAATAACATCGCTTGGAATGTGGGGCCAATCAACTGTGAGTATGACAAGACAACAGCCAGTCACATTAGTATCTCTGCAAATCATGTTATTTCAACAAATCAACTGGGAGTACTACAAAACAACAACTAATAACTTTTGCATAACAACCAATCATGATAAATTTACAATCAGTCAGCCATGAGTACTTCATGATAGCAGTAGTCGTGTTCACAATGAAACCAATTATCTGTGAGCACTACGGAGCAACAGCTAGTTACATAATAGTTGACCACTGGACATGTGTGTAATGATGCTTAATCAGGTGTGTAAAGAGTAAGTTTGGTCCCCACACTACAAATGTGTTATCAGGTTTGGTCCCTACTGTGCAGGTGTGTAATCAGGTTTGGTCTCTGCAGTGCAGGCGTGCAAACAGGTTTGGTCTCTACAGTGCAGGTGTTTTGATCGTTTGATGTTTTATTACAATTAAAAAGTTTTAACATTATGACTACGCTGGTTTGTAGGATATCTTCCAGAAAATAATGCATAATGTTTGTGACAAACGGGTCTGAGTTCAGTCAATCTTTTGACAAACAAACCGCATTTCATGATAGATTTCCAGAATGGTATGATGTGTTTCCTTATCCTAAAACACCTGGTCGTGACAGATCATTGAATTCTTTTTGGTTTCATCAATGACAGTAATGACAATTTTTAATTAATAATGGTAAGGAGATCTCATAAAATCAATAGAGGACAGGCCAGTAGACTTTTTGTCTGCTAACACAGCATTTTTTAAGAGTGACAGACACTTTCCAATCAGATGCAAACTGCATGAATCCTATTGAGACCTTCTCATGAATACTATTTTTTTCTTCTTCCAAGCAGTAAAATCAAACACATAGAGAGCAGTCCTGATTTGCACAGAAAATAGTTTTCTGGCAGTAAATGCCATCACTACGCAACTTGCCAAGAAAGGGCTGTGTAAAAATATCTTGTTACGATTTTAGAAATGATCATTGCTACACACAAGAAACCACATTTTGTTTGGCACTGTTTATACCACCAAAAATGAAATGATGACACTAAACAGCACAAGCAGATGAAAATAACAAAAACATGGAATGTCATTTTACTACATTGGGCTTAATTGTTGACTAGAAAGAAAATTATCATTAATCGCAACCCAACAAGGGTGCATTTTGCATTGTTTATAACAACTGGGAGGGGATGTTTTTCCTGTACATATACAATAGTTTGAAGGTAGCTACATTATATTTAATAGGCTTTCGCAAATTAAATTGGAACCAATTATAAGTTATAAAGTAATCATTTAACATTATGTCAACATTATGCATAGGCTCACTCCTTGTGTGTGTCAGTATGTGTGTTTGTAACTTGAAGATTATTTGACCGAAACGTCAGTTGATTCTGAATTATGTTGGTACGTTTTTGTTAAGTTAGCAGCGTTGCACTATTTTCTATTCATTTGAACTTCACTTTGCTTTGGAAAGAAGCACCTGCAATGAACTATATAAGATGTGCTGACACTCCTCCTTTTTAAAAATGCATACTTTACCACAAATGAACTGCTATGGCCGCCGCGCTTCTACTCAAAGCAGAAACATCATTCTCCTTTGTGCAGATCAGATCAGTAATTTCATACTACCCCTGCTATGAAACGTCAAAAACGGCAACAAAAAATTCATTTGTCACATCGTTTGGTATTAGCTTGTTTGGAGGAACAGTCCTTTTATTTAAGTACTAAAATGGCAGTATTAATTGTGTGTTTGTGAAAATATCATCTGTTAAAGACCAATTGATCCATGATTCCTTACAATCCGTTAACCCTTAATATGCTGTAGCGTACTGCAGAATACCTCTAAACTTCTGCAACGGTAGAGCAAGATCGATAAAGGATGTCATCGCAAAGATCCATTCTGTACATCTGAATCGGCTCTTACAGCTACATACATAAGTTAGCTAGTCAGCGCTTCACGCGAGCAGCTAGCTACCAAGCTTTCCATGACTACATAGTGGCCCACAACTTAAATACTTCAGCTAGTTTGTCGGTAGATATCCCTATAAGCAATCTGAGAGATCACTCCTCTCACTTGGTTACATCGAAATGACAGTTATGTTGTTGGCTTCTTGACTAAAGTCAAAACTATTAACAGATAAAAATCAGCTAGCTTCCGCTTCTCCAAAGGAAAAGCCATGGACATATTGCTATAGAATCGTTACATCAACTATTTACAGATTTCACAAGGCTCGCAGTGAAAAATACACATCCCTTAGGCTTAGTTTGTCCCACCTGCCAATTCAGCAAACTCGTCCAATACAGAGGCAAAACAAGACGTTCAATGAACAGCTCGCAAATGTCACTGATTAAACCTTTACCTTCTTGGCTCCCCTCAGAACCACTTTTACCTCAGGAAAGTAAACTGTGTGAAGTTAGAGTTCACAGTTAGCGGGTGGATAATTCCCCTTTTCAAAATAATCAATTTCTAAGATGGGGGTGAATACTATTATTTTCCGCATACTATACAGTCTAGCTGTCATAGATGTTTTAATTATATGTCAACGTACTCCCTTCAAAGAAAATAAGGTTTTGTAATGTGAGATGTAATTGAACTTTCTCGTTTAGTTTTTGACATCTTGGGGGGGGGGGGGGTGTCTTTGCCCCCAACGCCCTTCTCCCCCCCGCGTTCGCCCCCAATGCCGCCGCAACCCCCCCCCCTCCCGGCTATGCGCTTGCGTCCTTGTCTCCGCAGCCTACCAGTACCAGCTGGCTCTAGAGCGCTTCGAGTGGAATCAGGTCAAGAAGGTCAAGTCAATCGTACCCATGATCCATGTTAGCTGGAATGTGGCTCGCACCATCAAGATCACCGACTCTGACACACACAAGCTCATCAAGTAAGTGAGAAGTATTTTAACAGGAGAGGCATTTCTCTGCTATGTACTTGCCTCCTGGCAATTATATTTTTAAACATTTACTGTGCTAAACAAATTTATTTGACCACCTGTCTCAAAATAATGAGAAAACACGAATATTTCAGAAATTTGTCAAAAAACTAACTAAACTGAAAATTATTTTGTTATTCTTGGGCAAATGACGAACCGTAACCACTAAATAGTCCTTATTCACACATAAAGACCAAAAAAAAAAAAAAACTATATTTTGTGTGGCCTCCTTTGGCCGTGATAACAGCTTGCATTCTTGTATTCAATCACTAAAACTAATTTTAATGTTCAGGAATTCAACTGTTATTTGGCACCTTAATCAAAAAATAATAATGTGCTTAACTCTTTTTTTCTGCTTTTTTTGTAAAACCGTAAATTCGAAAATTCATGGATAACAATAATTATATTTTAGCATTAAAAATACCATTTCAGTTAAAGAGTTTGCGCACACTGGCAGATTAACCATTACAGAAACAAAGATCATTTTGGTAATTACCAACGCTTAATTTAGGGCAGCTGTGGCACAAACCTTACAGTGGGTGGTGGTCCAATAAATTTGTTAAGCACTCCTTTTCTCACTTCTTCCATCTAATTTGGATGCCCTAAAAATCCCTTTTTCTCCATCAATCACTTTCTCCTTCCCTCCCCATTTCATTCTATCTCACTTCCTGAAACTCATCCTCACCCCTCTGTCCTTTCCCTCATTGGCTTCCTCATTCAGGCACTGCCTCCTACAGTCAATGAAGCGTATCCAGGTGCTACGGGATCAGCTGGTGGCCAGGGGAAAGAAAATCTCCTATCAGAGCCGTGTGAAAGACGAGCCGGCGTACTACTGCAATGAGTGTGATGTGAATCAACCCTTAATCTCCTGAATCAGCCTTCACCTGTTTGACCTGTGTGTGTTTGGCAAGAAGAGGTGTTTGATCTGTGTGTGTTTGGAGAGGAGGTGTTTGACCTGTGTTTGTGCTTATCAGGAGGTAAATGACCTCTGCATGTCTGTTGGGCCGGAGGAGGTGCTTGACATCTGTATATTTGGCAGAAGGGGGCCTTTGACCTACGTATGTTTGGTAGGCGGAGGTGTTTGACCAGTGTGTGTTGGGCACGAGGAGGTGTTTGACCTGTGTTTGCGTGTTTGGCAGGAGGAGGTGTTTGACCTTTGTGTGTGTTTGGCAGGAGGTGGTGTTTGACCCGCGCGTGTTTGTTTTTGGAAGGAGGAGGTGTTTGACCTGTGTTTGCGTGTTTGGCAGGAAGACGTGTTTGACCTGTGTGTGTATTTGGCAGGAGGAGGTGTTTGACCTGTGTGGTTGTTTTTGGCAGGAGGAGGTGTTTGACCTGGGTGTTTGTGTGTTTGGCAGGAGGAGGTGTTTGTCCTGTGTTTGCGTGTTTGGCAGGAGGAGGTGTTTGTCCTGCGTGTGTGTGTGTTTGGTAGGAGGAGGTGTTTGACCTGCGTGTGTTTATGTTTGGCAGGAGGAGGTGTTTGACCTGTGTTTGCGTGTTTGGCAGGAAGAGGTGTTTGACCTGCATGTGTGTGTGTGTTTGGCAGGAGGAGGTGTTTGATCTGTGTGTTTGTTTTTGTCAGGAGGAGGTGTTTGACCTGCATGTGTGTGTGTTTTCCAGGAGGAGGTGTTTGACCTGGGTGTGTGTGTGTTTGGCAGGAGCAGGTGTTTGACCTGCGTGTGTGTGTTTGGCAGGAGGAGGTGCTTGACCTGTGTGTGTGTTTGGTAGAGGGAGGTGTTTGACCTGCGTGTGCATGTTTGGCAGGAGGAGGTGTTTGACCTGCGTGTGTGTTTGGCAGGAGGATGTGTTTGACCTGTGTGTGTATGTTTGGCAGGAGGATTTGTTTGACCTGTGTGTGTGTGTGTGTGTGCGTTTGGCAGGAGGAGGTGTTTGACCTGCTCTTCGTGACGAGTGAGAGCAGCAGCAGGAAGAGTTATGTGGTGCACTGTGAGGACTGTGCGTATCGCCGCAGCCCCACGCTGGCTGGGGTGGTGGTGCTGGAGCAGTACCGCATCGAACAACTGATGGAGACGTACGACAGCTTCACACTGGTGAGGGAAATGCCACTCACACTACGAAAGCACTCATACTACACTTCCAGACTCAGACTACACGAACGCAATACACTCCAGACTCATATCACACACACACACACACAAAAACACACACTCACACACTACACAAACACTCACACGACAAACGCACAGACTCACACTACACACTCACTCTACAGAAACATACTGCAGTCCCAGACTCACACTACACACTCACACTCACTCTCAAGCACTACACACTACAGAAACACTCACTCTGCACTTGCAGAGACTCACACGCTTCACACTCATTCTACAGAAACACTCATATTACACTCGCAGACTCGAACTACACGCTCACAATACTCACACTACACACTCCCACACTCACACTGCACACTCCCGCACTCACAACGAACTCACATACTGCACACTCACGCTCACAAATTAAAAAATAAACAAGTGGTGCCAGGGGCAACAAACCCCGCTCCTCGCACATACTTTGACCTACTTTTCCTAGATTCAATAGGCATCCATTCTAGCCTGACTCCGCCAGCCTTCGTACTTCCGCTTAATTTAATTTCGCTTCAGTACTCAGTCTGATCACTCGGAGCTCTGCCTCGTTTACCATCCGCAGAAAATACGCCCGACCAACCAGGCCATTCGCTCTGTCGTGGTGAAAATCCTGGGTATCAGCGACTTATAGCCACAACAAGATGAATGTTTGGTTAGTTTTTTGAATGGAAATGATGTTGTAGCGCTACAGATTGTCATATCTGCTTAATAGCCATCATGAAATAGGCACCCTGTTCATCTCTGTGAGAGACAGCCGAACCACCTCCGCTAGCTTGTAGCTTCAAGTGTTACATTGCCCGTGAATTTCACACTATTTAAGTTAGCAACGAACTTTTTTAAAGCCATGTTTTTATTCATGTTACAAGACCTATTCGCTGTCTCAGTGTTATGTTGTCATTATCCATGAATGAAATGGCTGTCTGAGACAGCCAAACGCTTAGAGCCAAACTGTTTTTCTATAAAGTTAGATTGCGAGCTGGCCGGGTATGATGTTAGCGCAAGTATGGTTTACGGTTTAGTTACTGCGGCCACATTTTCTTTTGTTTGTCACAGCCCTGTTCTATTGTTCTGTGATAACCACGCAAATATAAGTACTTCCAAATTACTCCATAAATCTCTGCGTTCTTGTGCGTGGTAACAGTCCACTTCCGTGTCCAAGTACGGTTGCCTTCACATTTAGCACGAGTACGGATGAGCCGTGCCCGAGACCACCTCTTCCAAGCAGACTTGCGTACCAGTCACGACCATGGTACGCTTGAATTCACACTTACTAAACGAACTGGCCTTTGGGGTCAGGAGTACACGGATCCGTGCAGGAGTCCCTAGTGTGATATAGCACCCTTTGTGATTGAAGTTGTTTTACAACAGCTGCTAAACTGCACCAAGAATCGCACTGTTTTGCAAAGCTTAAGAAATTTGGTAGCCCATCTTCCCTTGTCAGTTAGATATCCGTGGAATCAGTGAATTTGCCTATTTCATAGAGGCCAGTACAGAGGTCGTACTTGTAAGTGTGTTTATATGCATTGTTTATGGGTGGCCAGTTGTAGCCATCGAAAGGGACGTGCAGTTTATGGCCTGAACGCTACTGCAGGTTTATGATGCGTATCGTTTAAATGGTAATGACACAAACTTACTACACTTTTTGTCCACTTTCTTTCTCTCTGCTAGGCTCCTCCCACCAGCTCTCGGTGAACAATCGCTCCATTCCGTCCCAGCCACTACCAAAATTCCCAGTGATCCCTTCCTGTTTTATACAACTACTGCTGCAGTTGAGGAGCCAATCAGAACTCTTTGCTCAACTGTACCGCAACTACTGCAGCTGACCAGCCAATCAGAAATTTCTTTACTAGACCAGCAATCCCTTCCTATTTTATACAATTTCTGCTGCACCTGTGCAGTTTAATCAGAACTCCGTCTACTCAACTGTGCAACTACTACTGCAGCAGAGCAGCCAATCAGAATTTTTTTACTCAACCAGCAATTCCTTCCTGTTTTATACAACTACTGCAAAGCAGCCAATCAGAACTGTTTTTACCCAACTATACAATTGTTGTTGCAACTAAGCAGCCAATCAGAACTTGATTTTCGCAATGAAGAAGTCCCTCATTTTGTACAACAACTGCTGAGCATCTAATCAGAACTCTGTTTACTCAAAAATGTTTACATTACACTACCATATCAGCCAATGAAACTGCAGGTCACTGTCGTCTTCCTTCTACACCAGGTGCTTATTATTGGTTGTCGGGTGGACTCGGCCACTGAAAGACCAAGGTGCTTTTACCGATTAAAAACACTGGTAGACTGTTTGAAAGAACTCAATTGGAAACCAACAAATGCTGTTCATGAAATGCTGTTACAATGAATGGAAGGTGCTGTAATTCACAGACAAAGGTGCTATAATATGGAAGGTTCCATGCTAACCAAATACTCTGAAACCTGTGACAAATTTAGCAATTTTAGTCCATGAACCAGGAAGTATGTCATTACTGGATTGGCCGGGAGAGTTTCTAGCATAGGTTTTGTCCATTTTCAGTTCTTTGAATAAATTATTCCTATGTTGTATTGTCTGTCTCTCATATGGTGCTATTTTCATTTTAATCCATTGTTCTTTTTGTAAAACATAGCCTAAAATGTACCACACTTGCCTTGAAACTTGTATTTTCTGAAAATACTGATTATAGAGGCAAATACAGTTTTTCTAAACCACTACTTTTATGGAAAACAATGATTTCAAGTTTCTAAACATACGGGTTGAAAAAAAAATCTTGGCTTGATACGTTTGTCTGAAATTTTACATTTGTTTTTCCTCATTATACAATCTGAGTTCAACGTCATATAAGATGATATGCTTTTCTGACTTTCAACTCTTAAATATTTTGAATTTGCTTTTTGTTTAATCGTTGAATGATTACTAGTACTGTTTTTGTTTTACCTCATCATGTGCGTGATTTTTTTTTTCTTTGCCTTTTTGAGTTTTTGAACTGTAAATGTAAATTGTGTATTTATATACAGTAATTCCTTTGTATTTATTGGCTATTGATGTTTCCTTATTAGGGTAACAGAGATATGAAGGTTTTCTATATCTGTATTATGAGTGTAAAGTTTAAGGAGCAAGTGAGAGGGCAGTTTTTATTGGTCATGAGACCCAGCTGACCTCCCAGTAAATACAGATTATTTAAAAATAAATGTCTATTCCCCAGGCAGAGCAGAAAGATAAAAACGGTGACTGTACTGTTACGGATAAAAAACGAGATAGCATCTTTTTAACATGACAAAATGTGGTTTTGTTTTATGGTCTTTGTTAAATTGTGATGTTTATCGTTTTCACACTTGTTTTTTTGTGAAGAAGCTATGACTTTTTTTAAAATGGAGATAATGCATTTTCTTTCAAAATGAAGACTGTCGACAGTGGTTTCAATTCGGACGGCACTGTTCACAAGGAAAACTGAGCTCAATGTGTGTTTAACACTTAGTGCATTTGTGTGAGATTAATGACACTAATGGTAATAAAGCATTTTGGGAACTTCACATGCAGGACTGTGCATCTGGCTATGGTCTACATCAGAGTGGGCAGCACAATGAAGGGGTCAGACTGACCAATATCGGGACTGAAACGACACCTCACGCAGATGCACACTCTCATGTTCACTTGCGCAAGCAGACACACATTAACTCATACACACATACACAAGCACACACAAAAACGGGCGCAAACACACACGCATAAGCACAAAGACGCTGGTTAACACACGCATACACAAATGCACTGATATAAGTTCAACCAGGAGAGACTCGAGTGAAATCAAGAAAAAATTTTAATATGCGTGAGCATAAGTGGAATTCAATTCAATTTTATTTATATAGCACTTTACACAGAGAAAAGGGCAGAGCCCAGACTAATCCCTGCTCCCCGAATAGCAGGCAAAAAAACTCCCTGTAGAGAAAAAAAGCCTCCAACGGTGGTGAGAAAAAACTCCTCATTGAGAAGAAATCTGAGGAGGAACCTGGCTATTCTGGGGAAGCCCATCCTCCGCTGGCTGAATAATAAATTGATGGTAAATTAGGGATGAGAGGATCTGGACAGCAGGAAGACAGCAGTCAGAATTAACATGCTTAAATCAGACAGGTCTTTGGCGCTTGGACTCTTTGAGAAGACTCATAGAGCAGGAGCACGGCTCAGAGCAGCAGAAACAACTAGAGCAGAGAAAAATGGCTTTTTTTAAAAGCCATCAACATAATGATTGGGTAGCGATGCGACTGGGGTGTGCCATGGTTGGATGGAAGAGATCAGCTGCTACACCAGCTGACTGCTCAATTGACAGCCCCAGACATTGACTGCAGAGGTTTATGGGTGAGCATGCGAGTAAATGAAAAGAAAATAAACGGGGTTGACGTGCGCGAGAGACTGTCTTCCTGACTGAACTTTCGCTAAGCTTCGTCATATATACATACGAGCACACATGAACTCACACATACACAAGCACAGGCACGCAGACACAAACATACTCATACATGTACAAACCGCCTAGGGGGAGGCGGAAGGACGGTTTAGATGAAAGGAAATGCATTCTTATGGTTGTGTGCCTTGGCGTGTATGTTAGCTTGTGAACAGTACTATGTGTAAGAACAAATTCGGGCATGAAAATTAGTGTATGCATGCATGTGTACGCGTGTGTGTGGGGTGTGAGGAGGCCTGTTATACAAGCCTACGCATGTATCTGTGTGTGAGAGGTGTTAGCAGCCTTGTTGTATGTATGCGTGTGTGTGTGAGTGCATGTGCATAGGGTTCTCAGAATTCAGACAGGAGGTTGGGCAGTCATGGAGGAGGGGGGGACTGGACAGACGAAGAGGATATCCTGCTACTACTGATAGTCAAACACACACACAAATTCCCTCCTATACACAGACATGCTGTATTGCACAGAGGTACACATGCACACACATACATACTACACAGAAGCACGTATGTACATACGCACAGACAAATATACAGACGCACACTCTATAGCACAGAGGTACACATGCACTAGATTTAGGCAATAAGAAGGCATGACAGTGTGTCAGGGTCTTCAAAAATCCCGATAATATGATTTTCCATACAGGAAAAAACACAAGCGCTCTCCTTTCCATTAAAGCTGGAAACGGCATATTGTAATTTAAGTGGTTTAAAAGAAAGCCAGACTTTGGTATCTTTTCTTATTCAGGCTTTGCAAATCTAGTCACTGACAGGAGACTCAGGCCAATCACGGCTCATTCCGGAGAGAGAGCGTTTCTATCGGCTGTTCGACAAATGCAGCTGCCAGTGATGATAGCTTGGTTCAATGGCAGAAAATCCTTGACAAAAACTTATTCTACAAAACCCAAAACCAGTGAAGTTGGCACGTTGTGTAAATCGTAAATAAAAACAGAATACAATGATTTGCAAATCCTTTTCAACCTATATTCAATTGAATACACTGCAAAGACAAGTTACTTAATGTTCGAACAGGTAAACTTTGTAATTATTTGCAAATATTTGCTCATTTGGAATTTGATGCCTTCAACATGTTTCAAAAAAGCTGGCACAAGTGGCAAAAAAGACAGAGAGAGTTGAGAAATGCTCATCAAACACTCATTTGGAACATCCCACAGGTGAACGGGCTAATTGGGAACAGGTGGGTGCCATGATTGGGTATAAAAGCAGCTTCCCAGAAATCCTGAGTCATTCACAAACAAGGATGGGACGAGGGTCACCACTTAGTGAACAAATGCGTGAGCTGATTGTCGAACAGTTTAAAAACAACATTCCTCAACGAGCTATTGCAAGAAATTTAGGGATTTCATCATCTACGGTCCGTAATATCCTCAAAAGGTTCAGAGAATCTGGAACAATCACTGCACGTAAGCGACAAGGCCGAAAACCAACATTGAATGCCCGTGACCTTCGATCCCTCAGGCGGTACTGCATCAAAAACTGACATCAGTGTGTAAAGGACATCACCACATGGGCTCAGGAACACTTCAGAAAACCACTGTCAGTAACTACAGTTTGTCGCTACATCTGCAAGCGCAAGTTAAAACTCTACAATGCAAAGCGAAAGCCATTTATCAACAGCACCCAGAAACGCCGCCAGCTTTGGGTCCAAGCTCATCTAAGATGGACTGATGCAAAGTGGAAAAGTGTTCTGTGGTCTGACGAGTCCACATTTCAAATTGTTTTTGGAAGCTGTGGACGTTGTGTCCTCCAGACCAAAGAGGAAAAGAACAATCCGGACTGTTGGATGCACAAAGTTCAAAAGCCAGCATCTGTGATGAGTATGGGGGTGTATTAGTGCCCAAGGCATGGGCAACTTACACATATGTGAAGGCACCATTAATGCTGACAGGTACATACAGGTTTTGGAGCAACATATGTTGCCATCCAAGCAACGTCTTTTTCATGAACGCCCCTGCTTATTTCAGCAAGACAATGCCAAGCCACATTCTGCACGTGTTACAACAGCATGGCTCCGTAGTAAAAGAGTGCGGGTACTAGACTGGCCTGCCTGTAGTCCAGACCTGTCTCCCAATGAAAATGTGTGGCACATTATGAAGCGTAAAATACGACAACGGAGACCCCGGACTGTTGAACAACTTAAGCTGTAGATCAAGCAAGAATGGGAAAGAGTTCCACCTGAAAAGCTTCAAAAATTGGTCTCCTCAGTTCCCAAACGTTTACTGAGTGTTGTTAAAAGGAAAGGCGATGTAACACAGAGGTAAAAAGGCCCCTGTGCCAACTTTTTTGCAATGTGTTGCTGCCTTTAAATTCTAAGTTAATGATTATTTGCAAAAAGAAAATTAAGTTTCTCAGTTTGAACATTAAACATCTTGTCTTAGCAGTGTATTCAATTGAATATAAGTTGAAAAGGATTTGCAAATCATTGTATTCTGTTTTTATCAACGATTTACATAACATGCCAACTTCACTGGTTTTGGGTTTTGTACCATTGGCATCAAGTGCCAACACTGTAAAGCAAACAAAAAAAGGATGGTGGACTTTTTAATAACAGCAAGTCCAGTATTTCCACAGGTAAGATTTTGGCAGGGTCCAAAATAAAACGCACACAAAAATAAGGCCCAAAATGAAAACAAGCTTTTTTACATACTTCAGTATTTTTGTAATAAAAGAAAAGCAAAGAGGGAGATTAGCAGAGCACACATTCAGTTGGATGATGCATCTCCCTCTCGCTCGTTTAAATATGGGCAGGGCTCGATTTGCAGGCTCTCCTAATTAGCAGATCGCACCATTTGTGGAGGCGTTCGGCCCTGCTAGGGTGTCGAAATGGAGCAGTTGTCGCCTCAAGATGTGCTGCACTTAATCAAATCCCTGCCCATCCTTCTCCGACATTAACAAGTGTATTTCTGCTGTAGGCTATCCTGGGCTCAGCCTGGACACAATTTATGAACCTGTCAATAGCCAACTAATATCAATTGAGCATGCCTAAATTAGAGCCATTGCCTATGTTACCTTTCCAGACCAGGGGCTCACAACCGTGGTTGGACGACCTTCAGATTCAGACTATTTTAACTGAATTTTAGCCCAACTTGCAGCTGGTTATAGTGATGTTAAACGTTCCTGAAGGCATAGCCTTTTAGTAAATATTTTACTGCAACTTGAGCTCATGAACATACTTAAACAGATAGTTCAACCTGCAATTATATTTTGCTTATCATCTGCTCAAGACCTATGCTGAAGAAAAAAAAAAATCTTGGGTGGTGTTATCCAAATGTCTGTAAGCCCTGATGATCAAATCAGACTTGGAAAGAGGTCATTGGCAACATGTTTTTAGCCTAAATGTCCACTGCTGCCACTTAGCTGGGAGTCTTCTTTGCGGTCTAACGCCTAAAACGGCCCGAGACGAGCTCAAGGAGTTCTCCAATAACTAAAGAAGAAAAAGACAACAGCAATGACGACTTGTGGTTGCTGCGCACATGTGCTCATATGCTAGCCAGAACTATCGCCACTTACAACCGAAAGATCCACAAACATAGTGACTTTGCAAACTTTCACACAAAGAAGAATATAGGGCTCTGGCGGCCCCAGAAGCTCCCGCCGTAAGGAGAAAAAAAATGTTGAAGTTTTTGTTGACAGATGCACGCTTGCACAGATGGAGCCCGATACCATAGCTCCTATGCCACTCAAGCGGCGGGAGCTAATTGGGAGCGTCTAACTGAAATAGTTGATGAGATGAAGCAAAATTTTGAAGTTTTTGGTGATATTTTGAAGCCAGTGACGTTGAAAAAGTAGGTCAAGGTCACCTTTAGGCATGTCATTTATAGGCTTTTATGAGATGCATGTCCAGTAAGAATTAGGAGCCTGTAACTGAAATAGTTGACAAGATAAAGCAAAATGTCGGTTTTTGGTGATATTTTGAAGCCAGTGACCTTGAGAAAGTAGGCCAAGGTCACCTTTAAGCATGTCATTTGCCGGTCTTTATGAGATGCATGTCCAGTAAGAATTAGGAGCCTATAACTGAAATTGTTGATGAGATAAAGCAAAATGTGTTGACGCACGCACAGACGTAGCCCGATTCCATAGCTCCCACACCGCGAGTGGCGGGAGCTAAAAATATCAGAGGACTATAGAGGAGGGACATCTTTTCTTCGCCCAGCCGTTTGTGTTTGCGCCGGCATACATGGAAGCGGAACTCAGACAGGCGGACGACACAGCCACAGCTAAACCAGACACACTGGAAGCCCCAGACTATAAAGAGAGACAAATGGAAACCTGATGGGGTCGTTGTATGAAATGCAAACTGATGCTAACAGAACATTCCATTGACTGGGATTTGACAATGCTACCACTGATGGATCTTGATGTCTCCACTGACAAGAGTGCCACCACTCAAACAGCATGCATTACGGATAACCCAGTTTCCACCATTACCGACCTGCGTTGTTCTGAAGATCGTGTTCCATGTGCCAAAAATCTACCGAGACCTGATGGACCAGATTGCACTTGTTATGGCCCCAATTTGTTATTACATTTACAACACAACAGCAACAGCAAGGGATGACAGACACAGTTTTAAAACTTAAACACATTTAATTTTTAACAAAGACAAACTAACTACTGACTAATCTACTGACCAAGATTGAATCCAAAAACAGAAATATTTACAGTCCCTTTTTGGTTGGGTCCCTTGGTGATGTCCTGGGTGAGAAAAATGCTCTAACACAGGCAAAAATCCACAAAAGAAACTTCACAGGTCTTGAACAGAATGACAGGTCTGGTCACATGTATCCTTCTTCTTGCAATTTCTCCTCCTACTTTACTGTCTCACTTCTACTCCTTATATACTCTTTTGCAGACCCCACCCACATTTATACCTTTTTTTTTAATTTTCGGGGACTAGCCCCAGACATGTCTGAAACATGTCCAAACATAGCTCCAGTCTGAGCTTAACAAAAAAAAGGTAAATGCTGCTATCTAGTGGCCTCTATTCACATTACACACTCTATGAGCAGAGTAAGCCCCGTTTTATAGCATGCCTGATATAGCGTAGCTAGTCTGGTAACTACATGAATAATAATGCTGTTGTATAAAAAATTTCATGAGAAGCTGGACTGATAAATATCCAGATCAATCCAGATACACATCTAGATTCTTCAGCTGATAATAAGTGCTATTAAATAAAAACCTGCGGGGGGAGGTATGCACTCTCTGAGTGCCCCCCAGTCCTGTTGAGTAAAGTGAACTGTTGAGGGACTAATTTAGCAACCGTTCACTCAGATACCAGACATGATTTACTACTCTCCAAATCCAGTCAACGTTTTGCTTTCTACACAAAAGAATCGAAGCCATCCAGTGTCCGTTGCGTGAAACAGAGCCATCGGGCACCGTGGAAATCACTGGATTTTCTCCTTCTTGCCCATTTCTTGGGAGGGAAACGCAAAATTTTTGGGAAAAAAAATAAAAAATACACCAGCTAGCAATGGAAGAGACAAGCAGGAAATGGGAAGATGCCAAGACATAGGTAAGTCTTTTATGATGAACACCATCTCATAAAAAAGAAGATAAACCACTTTAATCACAATATGCCAGCCTCAGCTTAAAGGATAAGGAGCATCTGTATGTTTGGTGATATAGAAAATCATCCCCTCGAGATTTCTAAATACCTTGACAGGTATCATCAAAATGATTGAAATGAACAAGGAAGAGGTGCTCTCATTTCCTATCGATTACATGGCCCACAACCATATAAACCCAGCAGGACTGCTCGAAACTCATTGCATATTCAACGGGCTGCATAGGAAACAAGGCATGCGCGTGACATGAGGGGCTTGTGGCCGTCTGTCGTCCAATCTACTCTCAGTCTTCCTTGACAAACTACCAACATTGCCGGGTTGTAGAAAATGGGCAAACTTATGTTTATTCCTGCCACTTAACTTAAATATTGCTTCAACATACAGCTGACAAATACATAACCCAAAACCAGTGAAGTTGGCACGTTATGTAAATCGTTGATAAAAACAGAATACAATGATTTGCAAATCCATTTCAACTTATATTCAATTGAATACACTGCAAAGACAAGATGTTTAATTTGTTCACTAAGTGGTGACCCTCGCCCCATGCTTGTGAATGACTGAGCATTTCAGGGAAGCTACTTTTATACCCAATCATGGCACCCACCTGTTCCCAATTAGCCCGCTCACCTGTGAGATGTTCCAAATAAGTGTTTGATGAGCATTCCTCAACTCTCTCAGTCTTTTTTGCCACTTGTGCCAGCTTTTTTGAAACATGTTGCAGGCATCAAATTCCAAATGAGCTAATATTTGCAAAAAATTACAAAATTTACCTGTTCGAACATTAATTAACTTGTCTTTGCAGTGTATTCAATTGAATATAGGTTGAAAAGGATTTGCAAATCATTGTATTCTGTTTTTATTTACGATTTACACAATATGCCAACTTCACTGGTTTTGGGTTTTGTACATTTCTTTACACTCCTAATGACCTGTAACACCTTTTCGCATTGCGGAGGTTTTCTGTTCTAATGTGGCCAAAGAAAATTTAATTTTGCAGAGTCCCTTTGATGGCAACAGTTAGCTGGCTGGAAATCATTCAAAGGTGATGGACACAAGATTCTATAAGATTTGGAATGTTTCTGCCCTCATCTCGAGTGTCTGTGGAGAACCGCAGATGAAAACTGCTAGACGCGTACATCCACAGCTTACTATCGCTACGAATCATTTCCCTGGTTGCAGTCGCAAAAAATAATTTATAACTGGATAGTCATCTCATGCCATGTCTATTTAAAAAACTGCAAGACTGACAGTATTTTGTTGAATGTATTAAAGCATTCTCCATTCATAAAATATTTTGATATTATTGAAAATTGGGTAATACTGTAAAAAGAGTGACTTGCCAGATATGAAAATGACTGTAGACGAGGTTAAAAAAAAAAAACAGCTTTAGAGATTTAAACAGCAGTCTGTGCACTAAAACACGACAAAAAAACACTTGAGGCGTAAGAAATGCAGGAGTCTGGAGTCTGATGGACATAACATACATTTCTGAACCGCTTTTGGTGTGGATTATGCTTTCGACTCAGCGTTGTGGGCTGGATAATGTCGTACATGCTACAATTACTTCTATGACATGCAGCTCAGCTCATAAGTTTCTTTTTATACAAATGCTGTCATAAAACATGTACCCTGGTAAAATGTCAGGAAGGTATGACGGTATAAAATCATAGATGCCGTCCAAGCCCATCATGTGTGTGTACACACACACACACACACACACAGACATGTGTGTGTGCGGAGTGGAAAAGCAGTTCCATCCAAAAAGAGAATAAATCAAGGAGCAGTACACCAACAGCCATGAGTATCAACTCTGATATGGGGTATAGCACTGAACACACAGCCAACAATAATACTGAATCAATGATATTAGTTGCAAAAGGGAAAGTAAATTGCATATGTGCTAGTAACACCTGACATATTGTGTACTGCTTTGTACCACACAGCTTGGATTTACCATTATTACAATAATTCTGATGTTCCCCCCCACAAGACAGGGTGTCTGACAGACCCACCCAGATTTCAGTTAAAACTGCAGGCATGAGCACAGAATCAGACATGCCTCCGCCCCCCTGACCTCTGACCCCACAGCTCTCCTTATCGGTCCTTCAGTTCCTCCCCCGCTGTCTCGGGCATCTGCTTTACATCTTGAGGCCCTCCCTCCCTTTCTCCCTCCCTCCCTTTCTCCATCTGAAATCAGCATGTTTGAGAAAGAGCTGTTTTACGTGTGAATGCCTGTTAGCATGTTAGTGTGTGTGTGTGTGTGTGTGTGTGTGTGTGTGTGTGTGTGTGTGTGTCGGTGTTTCGCTCCACCTTTTGACTGGCCTAATGGGGCAAACGACACTCCCTAAATGACCCAAATCCCCCAAAAAAAAAACTAAGTAAGCAAGGCCATGGCATTTATTAGTATAATGTCATACAAACATCCAAGGAACTAAATCACAGCAACCAAAAAACACGAAGGCAAAACACAACAGTAACACCAAAATCCCAGGCTGAGTCAGCAGGAGTCCCCACTGCAGAAACCTCTCCCGTCTCATGCTGGCACAGGACAGTGCAGGCCCTTCATTCTCAGGCCAGCTGCACCTCGCTGAGTGATCAGATGCAGCACACCTGGGGGGACCTAAAGAGGAGAGGAGAGGAGAAGGGACAAACAGCACAGGGACCCTAGAGCTAACAGCCTGTATGTGAGCGTGCACCAATGAGCCAAAACATTAACACCAGCCTCATATACTGTGGGTCCTCCGCTGCCATAAAAAAACTAGATAGTCCTGTCAGCAGCGACCACATGGGTGGAGCCCCTGAAAGCCCGCCTCTCCCTTCTTTCTGCATTGTTCAGCATTATTCAGGCGAACACGGTGGCACAGTGGTTAGCACTGCTGCCTCACAGCAAGAAGGTCGCGGGTTTGAATCCGGCCTGGGGCCTTTCTGTGTGGAGTTTCCATGTTCTCCCTGTGTTCGCATGGGTTTTCTCCGGGTACTCCGGTTTCCCCCACCCACAAAAACATGCTTCATAGGAACACTCCAACCAGTACCCCTGACCAAGGAACTGGCTTTAGAACTGGAGTTGGTCCCCTGGCGCTGCTCTGTGGCTGCCCACTGCTCCTAACTATAGGATGGGTCAAATGCAGAGGACAAATTACCCCACGGGGTTCAATAAAGTATATCTTATTACTGTTGCCATGTCCACCGAAATTAATAGGTGTCATAGGTAAAGTATAACACATGTCCAAAACAAATATGAAAGTAATCTGTCAAAAATTGCAGCCTGTACTGCGTCCATGAGGAAATCTGTTCTGTCAAAAATTTCCATACTATTCGGCATATACTGTCACCACGGCAACCAAAATCGATAGGTGTTATAAGTCAAGTGTAACACATGTACATACCAAATATGAAAATAATAGGTGAAACATTTGAGCCTGTACAGCATCCACAAGGAAGTGTGTATGTTTCAGTATAAATTTGCGCATTATTCCGCCAATACTGTCGCCATGGCAACCAAAATCATAGGTATCATAAGTATAACATGTCCATGCCAAATATGAAAGCAATCAATCAGAAATTACAGCCTGTACAGCATCCACAATGAAATGTGTTTTACCGCAACATTCGCAAATTTTTCAGCTAATAATGTCGCCACAGCAACCAAAATCAATAGGCATCATCAGTGAAGTATAGCACATTTCCATACCAAATATGAAAGTAATCGGTCAAAAATTATAGCCTTGTACAGCGCCCACAAGAAAGTGTCTCCGGACGTGGATGCAGCGGCAGCGGAGACAACACCCGTGAACCCTCGAGTCCCTTTACACTGAGAGTAGTGACATAAAAGGTATTAAAAAAATGTTGGTCATGTGACACGTGGATTCACGTTGTTTCCATCAGGTCGATCAATTTATACTAATTCCTAAGGAATTCTACTACGCCCCTGCATTTCGTGTTTTGAAAACTGAAAAATAATGACTGGTTGTTGTGCCTTCGGGTGTACCAATAGATTTGAGAAAGGGTTTAAGATGTTTAGATTTCTTTCTGATTCAACAAGTAGATCAGAGGGATGTAATAGCTGCGACCTCGCCTAGCATCCGTCACGTGGCCTAGTGTCCATGACTGGTGGTTTCTTGTACAAGTGTGATCTTGAAATTGGCAAATGATGTTGAAAATCAATAGGGGACCCTTCCTCTGTACCAAGAAGCTTGTTCTAAGATGTAATAGCCATCCATCAAGTTAAAGTGGAGTTACGGTGCGAAAACTGTGAAATCGGGGCAAAATCGACACTTTTTTGATCGGTGTGACCTTGGAATTCGACAAATGACCTTGAAAATCAATAGGGAACCCCTCCTCTATACCAAGAAGCTTGTTCTAAGATTTCATAGCCATTCATTGAATTAAACTTGAGTTACGGTGCGAAAACCGTCAAATCGGGCAAAATTGACACTTTTTTTGCCTTTGTGACCTTGGGATTTGACGGATGACCTTGAAAAACAATAGGGAACACCTCCTCTATGCCTAGAAGCTATTTCCAAAATTTCATAGCGATCCATGAATTCTAACTGGAGTTACAGCGCGAAAACCCGCAAACAAGGTTGTGACCTCTGTGAACTTGACCTTTGACCTCGACCTTGTGCATGGACATCACTTTGGTGAAGGTCAATAACTCCTGAAAATTTCATGATGATACAACGACAGGAACATGGTCAAAAAGGTGTCACAGACGGACAGACGGACGGACAGACAGACAGTAGTGTTCATAGAACTGCTAGGTCGCAGCTAAAAAGGCAACAGATTTGGGAAGTGAAGGTTAGCAGAGCCGGCTGGAAACCCACCTCATCTTTGTTTTTGTGTCAGGTAAGTTGTCTTGACGATGGAACAAATTCATGTATGTGAGCTACACAAAATTTACTCAACCATTTTCATAACTTTCTCATTCTGTTTATCACATAACTGAACAGCAAAATTTCATGGAAAGCAAATATAATTTTTCATTGAATTTGTATGTTAGCACAGCGCTTATTACATCACTCTGCTTACTCAGTCTCTGAGTCTGACACTTGTGGCTGAACGAGCAACACTTTGTAAATTCAGTCAACTGAGTAGCTCGCTAATGTTAGCTAGCTGGTCAACAAATGTTAAATATTGGTTTTGAAAAACTATTGCATGCACACTGCCTAGCAAAGCAACGCCAACTTAGTTATGTCAGTGGTGCTTAACTAGCCTCCTGTAGCGCTGAGCCATACCGATTCAACCAATGTTGCACTCGGTATTTAGTTTGGCTTAGAAGAAACAGCGAGACGTAATACTAAGCGATTTCTTTCCCTCCACGCTCTCAGCAGATGCAATTTTCGCATAAGTGATATACAGGGTAATATCAAAAATATGTCATGAGCTGGGCATGGGAAAAGTACTTCAGTTATGCGATGAACCTTAAATTTCACTCCGCAAGGTTACGACTATGCTGCCTTGGTGGAGGTTGGCACTCTAGGAGTGCCTCCAGTTAAATTCTGCACTCGTTTAGCTCGTGACGCAGCACAGATGTGGGTAAATTCGTTTGTGAGGCTCATTTAGCAATAAGACACCAGAATTGGTTCTATATTTTCCTAATGTAGTCACGGTAAAAAGGTGTTGTTAGGCACGATGCGCAGCTGAGTGACAATCGTGCGGATAGAGAAAATAAATGCACGTTTTTATTTGTGTAAAGGCCCTTATTTTTAATATTATTTTGTACGTGGATCTGTACTTGTCGGGGTGGGGGGTGAGCTGACAGCCCACTGTGCCATATGTGCGCGCACTGAAAGATGGAAACAAGATGGCGCTCACATACCCAGTTGTCGCTGCTCTCATTATAAAGGAATTCTAGTGAATCCACCATAGCCACCCGACTTCATCCGGGGGCTACAATGAATACATACTGTGTGTGGAGTATGTGCTGAAAATACCACTCACTCAAATATACACACACATGCGAACGCACACTCACACACGCACACACATCTGCAGTATGTGATTGTGCCGGTCTGTGCCAGCCTCCCAAAGCTGTATCGCAAGCCCAGCCCACACAAACACATGTCCACCTATCCCTTCATGCATATCTCACAGACCACCATCCACCAATACTAACCCCAGCCCTCAATTTGTGTCCATGCACAGAGCACGAGAAAGGGAAACATCACCGTCTCAGATCACAAACACTAATGCACACACAAACACTACCATTAATGTTAATGCACACACACAAGAATTAATGTTAAGGCACTCACATTAATGTTGATGCACTCGCACACTAATATAATGTTAATGCACACACAAATTCACAGAAAGTAATGTTACTGCGCACACAGTATTATCAGGCTGGACTCCCCCTGCCCTGGTCAGAGGGGATGTTTATTTGAGTTGGCAGCAACGGCAGTTTTAAATCCTTTTTTTCTCTTTTTCGGGGAGGAGGGAAGGTTCTCTCTCCACCTCCTGCTTAAATAAACAATCAGCCCCCCCATCATTACCCCCACCCGCGCACACACACACAGGGCAGGGGGGGAGGAGAGTGAGAAACAGCTTTCAGGGGGAGGAAGTAGATAGAGAGAGAGAAACACCCCAAACCACACGTCCCACGGCAGTCAGTAAAGATCCAGAGTGGAGGAGACGCTCCCAGCAAACCCCAAAACTGCAGTGACCCAACAGCACCTTCATAACCTCCCTTACGACACCCCGAAACACCCTCTGAGCCAGGATCCCAGCGAGAGACAGCGAGATAGAGAAAGTACAGACAGAGGAAAGGGGGACCGGAGTGTGGGACGGAGCAGGACACAGACGGACATCGCTCTGTGAGTAATGCAAAACTTCTTTCACGCATTTGCTCAGGAACAGACAGTTTATCATGCCGACGCCCTCGTACATGCACATTTACACGCCACACACTGAAACAGCGGGAAACCGATTCAATTTCAGTAAGGTTGCGTAACACTTCTGGAACAGCAATACCACATCTGAATCTCAAACCCGCAACCTCTATGTAATAATAGGAGCTCTGAGCCATGTTTCTCCACAGCGAACATGTGATCAGGACGATCAGACTTCCTCCAAATTCTGTGGGTTCTGAGAGCAATACTTTAGCATGATGAGTCTTTGTGAGGGCGAAGTGACGGTAATCTGTCCGTTTTACCCTAGAGGGGGTCCACGTCTGAGTACTCACAAGGTCAAAAGTTTTAGTGCCCGGTATCCATGTCTACTTCTAGCAATAATTACTGCTCATCATATTCAAGGCTTTTACTTCAGAGGACAGTTAAATAGTTCTAAGATTATATTCAAAAACCACTTTGGAAGTTACCATGGATGCGCTGCCCTTATAGTTTCTTCTCAAACATTCCATAAAATGAGTCTCAAACAAGCTTATTTTAATTTCCTGCTACAAAAATCCATTATTTCATCACTTACTTTTTAACTCCATTGCTGGAAAACTATCCTGTGAAATAAAATATCCATCTATACCACATACAACTAAATTTGAACAAAAACATGACTAATGTAACATTTTTTTGTTCATATTCAAGTGTTCATCATCACTGAAATGAGTGCCCGAAGAAGTGTCTTAGTATTGGCTTAAGACAGATTTTTATTTTTCTAAAAATGATACAAAATTACAGTACAATTAGTCTGTTTTGAGACTAAAAAGTAAATTTTCCTTTCTCTCATTGACAAAATTTTGAAATAATCCAGTCTGCCTCCATTTTTGGCTTTTTTATTTTTTTGTAATTTGCGAGACAGAAAATAGGTTTTAAGTCAAAATATAAGACTACACTGCTTGTTAACATTCTGGAATTTGCACTGAAGGACTTGTCCATTCACACACACACTGCCCAATTTAAGTTGAAAGATAATCTCTGGACCTCGAAACAATTTAAAATCAAGCGTTCAGTAATGTCGGCAGGATTTTGTGTCCCTGACTTTGAGAAGTCACTTGAGGAATAGGACTCTGCACCGGATGACGTCTACAAGGAAAGAAACTCTTGAATTTTTGTGGTTTCCAACTTTAAGTCAAGTCTACATGGAAAACTAAAACTTACGAAGCTCACTGGAGTTTCACATTACACATCATCAAGATGAAACGCTGGCAGAGCCACGAGAAATGAAGTCTTTTGTCAATGCCACAGCACATCATTTGAGACCCACAGCAAAAATGTGGACCTAGACAGGCTAACCTACGTGTAAGCGCTTGTCGATGACATTGCACTAATCAAGTTAGTCACCATCTCTACAAAACACCCAAATTATTAACAAGACCCTCAAGTTAATTCTAGAGAACAATGACTGGAACCATGTGCAGCCATCTACTGACCCAGTATGAGATTAATCCCTGCACAACTAAGTGCAGATGTGCGGAAGTTTTTGCAAATCCAGGTTCATCATCTAGACATGACAAACTAATAACAAGTAAGGCTAAGATTGCGAAACTGAACAGCCATTTATTCCCAAGAGGACCACTAGAGCAGAGAATTATACAGTGAGATTGGCACTTGTGTCTGGTTCCATTTTGGACGGAAATATATGGTGGTGGTGTTCATTTAAATGTTCTTCACAGAGAATCAGACCCTATAGCCTGAAAACATTTGTATTTTCTAAATATGAAAAATACGCACGGTACCGTGTGTTTGCACAGTACAACAAGTTACAGGTTATAAATGTGCAAGGTTGGATGTCAAAAGTACACCAAGTCTCCTTTTGTAAGATGTGCAATTAATCTAAAACCTCAAATCCAGCCAAAGGAGACGGTGGCCATTTCATGACTGTTGTGGGGGGTGGGGCCATGTGGCCCCAAAGTCCCTGCTGACAACTGTCACCTCGGGTACAAACATGTCAGCAGTCAGAGGTCAGAGTGATGTCATTTCCTGTGGGTCACTTCCTGTCTATTGTTCCATCTCTCACTCACTCGGAGAAGGGGAAAGGATTTCCGGTCACTTGAAGTTGTTTTTCTGACAAACTGAGATGAAAATAGATTTGTTCAATACCAATTTCATACACTTGTATAGCTGCACCTCAATGGGCCACGCTGGCAGTGTTTTAAACATCATGCATCACAAGCACATCTTTCACAGTCAGACATTTCAAAACCTGTAAAATTACATGAAATTCCATCATATTTTGAATAACCGCTCGTAGTGTGCAGTGCTTGTGGCCTGCAGGACATTAGGGTTGGTGCTTTTAACTGGCTACGCAATACCACCACTGTAGCGAGAGGAACTGGCCTCCCAGTCAATTCCCGCAGTCCCTTGCACCTTGTACTTTGGAAATACAGTGAGCTCCAAAATGACTGGCAATACACAAACAATACAAAAAATATAAACAATCTAATCATGGAGAAATGAAATAGACCAATGTGTGAAATGTTTATTTTATTCATGTTTTGATGGAAAAAACCAAAATCAATCATTTAATACAAAATTTAAAAAAATAAAAAATCAAGGCTTCAAAATAACTGGCACCCTTCCTTTAATACATAGTACACCCACCTCTGACTAAGATAACAGCATGGCAAGGTTTTGACAAGGTTAAGATACACATTTGGGGGGATTTTGGGCCAATTCTCTCAGAAGGTCCTTTCAAGATCCTTCACATTCATGGGTTTGCATTTATCAACTGCCCGCTCTGACTCAGCCCACATTTTCAATTGGATTGAGGTCTGTTGCCGGAGATGGCCATTGCAGAATGTTGATTTTGTTGTAACAGAACTACTGTATTTCTGAGTGGATCTTGTGGTATTCTTTGGGTAAGTGTCTTGTTGGAAGGTCTACCAAGTCCCAGCCTTCAGGCGGGGGCAACCAAATTGTCAGCCAAAATACCCTAATACTTAGTGGAATTCATTATACCATTAATGTTAACCAGAGCCCCTGGACTTCTTGAATTGAAACAGCCCCAAAAGATGACTGACCCACCATCATATTTCACTGTGGGTATGAGGTGCTTCTCCTTGTGTACATCTGTTTCGACACCAAACATACAGATGATGTATCTGACCAAAACATGCAATTTTGGTCACATCTGACCAAAGCACTTTGTTCTAGTCATAGTTTAAATAATATTTGGCAAACTTCAAGCATTTGCTTCTGTCTTCTGGTCAGAAAAGGTTTTCTTCTGGCAACCCTTCCAAAGAGCCTGTGGTTGTGGAAGCGCCGCCTCATGGTGCTTTTTGAAACCTGGTGACCCCAAAATGCCACCGAGGCCTGCAATTCCTTCTTGGTGATTCTTGGGGATTTTGTTGCTTCTCTCACCATCCTCCTCAGTATCCTGGGGGGCAAAATGGAGTTGTGCCCTCTACCCTAGAGGTTTTCAACAGTTCCATATCTTTGGAATTTAAAAAAAAATTACTCTAAGAGTACACTTTTGCATATTCAATCGTTTTTTCTTTTCTTTCAGTCTTTCTTTTTTCTTTTCTTTCAATTTTCTTTCAGTGATCATCAGATTCATGAAGGTCTATGACCATCTGCCTCTTTTGAACTTTGTTTTTTCTTCTTCATGGTGTTGCATGACGAAGGGATATTGTATGCGTGTTACCCTCATTTTCATACCCTGGTGATACAGGAAAAGATGTAGTGGCACTATATAGTTCTTTTTACTAAGATAAGTAGAATACCTGGGTTTAATTTGGTAGATTTTATTTACAACAATCTTTAAGGGTGCCATTACTTGTGAAATTTTGATTTGAAAGCTACAGATTTTTTATTAAATCAGTAAATTACTTTATTTGGCTTCATTGGAATATTAATATTGTACAGTATTTCTCACGTTAGTTTTTCCATAAATATACTTTGACATTTTTAAAGCATTATTTGTGCATTGCCAGTCGGGGGTGCCAGTAATTGTAGAGCCTACTGGACTGCTGAGAATGAACGATACTAGCATTTCCCTGAGTTTAACGCAGTTCTGACGTTTGATCAGATTCTGTTTAAATATAGGAAAAAACTGCTCACATTTGAACAAATAGGACAGTGGTCGTCAATCCCGGTCCTGGAGGGCCGGAGTGTCTGCTGGTTTTTGACGTTACTCTGCACTTAATTGATGAATGAAAGCAGTTAATTACACACTAAACTCATCTCACCTGGTGTCTATGGTTTAAATAGGGTGGGGAAAACCAAACTCGGCACACCCCGTCTCTCTCCAAGGCCTGCTACCCCTGCCCTATACACTTTCATCTTTACTTTGAACCTCTACTTTGCCTGGATTACAACAATGCTCAATGTCCAACTACATTGACAAATCTTGGTTTCCACTTAGACTTCTGTCACAACGTGCATGTCTGTTTAATTGGCTCTAGTAGTCTTGTGGGTAGTTCCTGGTAATTGATTAATTGGCTTATTATTCCCTTAGTGCAGGAGCATAGCTAACAGCACAGAGTGCGCCGAGTTTGGTTTTCCCCACCCTTTTTAAACCAAAGACACTGGGTGAGATGAGTTAAGTGTTTCAACTACTTTCATTCATCAATTAAGTGCAGAGTAGGGTCAAAAACCAGCAGACACTCCGGCCCTCCAGGACCGGGGTTGACGTCCACTGCAATAGGATTTTGCTCAGCGACTTCATTAAAATCCTTACACCCCACCCCAGCACAGGATGAGCACCAGCAGGGGCGGAACCCTAGAGAGAGGCGGAGCTGCGGAGAGAAGCGGCACCATTGAAAGGGGCAGTACTCTACAAATGGGCGGGACCCTGGAGAGGGGCGGAGCGCAGCTTCAGTACTCAGAAGAAGGGAACGAGTCCCTGGTGAACCATGCCCAGCTCCAGCACACCAACTCCGCCACGTCCGCGGCAACTGCGACCGTGGTGCCACCGCCCTATTCCAAGGGGGGAGGAGCAGAGCCTGCAGGTTTGGAGCTGCGCGATTCGCTAGACTGCTGGGCATGCTCCGTGCTTGTCACAGCACAGAACATGGTGATTGCCGTCGTTAACCTCACACTGGCGGCAGCAGTCTTCGGCCTCATCCTCACCCCCGCCATCTTCATGGTTACCTTCGGCTTCATCTGCCACTCTACGGTAAACTTTGTGTGCATGCAAGGGATGGAGTATTACTGTGTGAGCGTGCGTGTGTGTGCGCGAGTATGTAGGACAAACAAGGTGTGAACTGTTTGCATCCCCTCACAGGACTTTCAAAGAAGGATGCCTTGATTCCAATTAGAGTGTAACACAACTGATGCTAATTCTCAATGATTACCAGCAATCATGAACTCAGAGGTTATCTTGGTGATCCAAGTACAGCACTTAAGGGTAGGAGGGTAAACCTGCACCCAATCAAATGTAGACTAACACTGGAGTTACAGAAACACCTGCTGAGTGGTTTTAGGAACCCAAACGCTCACCTCTACTGTACACGCAAGCGCATGTACATGCGCATCTGTGTGAGTACATGTTTCCGTGTGTCAGTGAGAGAGAGTTTGTATATTTCTGCATGTGGTGGGTCATTGTATGTTTTCGTGGGTCCGTGTGTGTGAGGGTATATTTCTGTGGGTCCGTGTGCGTGAGGGTATATTTCTGTGGGTCCGTGTGCGTGAGGGTATATTTCTGTGGGTCCGTGTGTGAGTGTATGCTTCTGTGACACCATATGCGCGAGTGTGGTTCTGACTCAGTTTCAGAGCGTTTGCATGAGAGTGTGCGTTTCTGTGTGTGAGAGCATGTTTCCAAGTGTCTGTGTGCGAGAGAAGTTGAGATACAGTGCCGTGAAAAAGGATTTTTTTTTTTTTTTTGCATATTTGTCGCACTTAAATGTTTCAGATCAGACAAATTTTAATTAGACAATGACAACCCAACTAAATAGAAAATGCTAGTTTTAAATGACTTCATTTATTGAGGGAAAAAGCTATCCAAACCTACATGGCCCTGTGAAAAATTGCCCCCTAAATCCTAATAACTAGTTGTGCCACCCTCAGTGACAACTGCAATCAAACGTTTGCGATAACTGGAGATAAGTCTTTCACATCGCCATGGAAAAATTTTAGCCCACTTTTCTCTGCAGAATGGTTTTAATTCAGCCACATTGGAGGGTTTTTGAGCATGAACAGCCCATTTAAGGTCATGCCACTGCATCTCAAGCGGATTTAAGTCCGGACTTCGACTAGGCCACTCAAATCTTTTTTTTTTTTTCCTCCCCCCCAAGCCATTCAGAGGTGGACTTACTGATGTGTTTCGGATCATTGGTTACTGCATAACCCAAGTGCGCTTGAGCTTGAGGTCACAAACTGATGGTTGGACATTCTCCTTCAGGACTTTAAGGTAGAGAGCAGAATTCATAGTTCCATTAAGGTCCAGAAGCAGCAAAGCAGCCCTAAACCACCACACTACCACTTTTGGTATGATATTCTTCGTATGAAATGCTGTTAGTTTTATGCTGGGGGTAACGGGCCGCACACCTTGCAAAAAGTTCAGCTTTTGTCTTTTCAGTCCACAGACTATCTTCCAAAGGTCTTGGGGATCAGGATCAAGATGTATTTTGGCAAATGTGAGACAAGCCTGTGTGTTTTTTTTGGCCAGCAGTGGTTTTCTCCTTGGAACTGGCATCTCCTTGGATGCCATTTTTGCCCAGTCTCAATCTTATTGTTGAATTATGAACACCGACTTTAACTGAGGCAAGCGAGGCCTGCAGTTCTTCAGATATCCTGGGTTCTTTAATGACCTCCTGGATGAGTCATTGATGCGCTCTTGGAGTAATTTTGGTAGGCTGGCCACTCCTGGGAAAGTTCACCACTGTTCCAAGTTTTTATCCATTTGTGGATAATGGCTCTCACCGTGGTTCGCTGGAGTTCCAAAGCCTTAGAAATGGCTTTGCAGTCCTTTCCAGACTGATAGATGTCAATTTCTTTGTTTCTCATCTGTTCTTGAATGTCTTTAGTTCGCGACATGATGGGGAGGCGTAGGTAGGTTTGGATATCATTTATTAGGGGAAAAAAGCGATCATCATTTAAAACTACATTTTGTATTCTAACAACGTGAAAAATATACAAAAAAAATTACAAATCAGGAAGGGGGCAAATACTTCTTCACAGCACTGTAGATAGAATGACTAACAGATGCAATAACTCCATAATCTTAAGACACTTGAGGTGTTTCTCTGATGTGACCCAATCAAACCCCTGCAGGTGCGGCCGCACGGGACATCGGAGCTGTGCTCCGAGCTGCTGAGCGACGGCGGGTCTGTGGCGCTGCTGGTGATTGGGTTCCTGCTCGTCACACCGCTGCTGGTCCTCGCTCTGGCCGCGTACTGCCGCCTGGCGCGTCACTTGCAGCTGGGGCTCTGCTTCATCCCCTACAGCCGCGCCGTCTACAAGAACCTGCCGGCCTCCCGCCACCGCGGCCTGCCCTGCTGCAGCCAGGGGGCGCCAGGGAGCATGAACAAGGGCAGCGTGTGGGTCTGAGGGAGGGGTGTGCGCGGGTGTGTGTGTGTACATGTGTGTGCATGAGTGTATGTGGGTCCGTGTGAGTTAGACCTAGAACGAGTATGCGTGTGTTTGTGCGTGTGTGTGCACATTCTTGCACATGCTACCAAGTGAAAACCAAAAAAAGTGTTTTGTCGTCCCACCTCCCACAGTGGTGACATTTCTGGGAAGTGAAGACATTTTCAAATCTCCGTGCAACTACCAAAGAAAAATGTGACTCAGTTTAGGTGAGGGGTAAGATTAGAATTAGGGATGGATTCAGGTCAGGGTAAGGGTTTGGATTGGACATGCTTTGCTTTTTGTTCAGATTAGGGAAAAGCTGTAGAGACACAGAAAGAATTAATAGAATTCAATGTAACGTCCTCTCGAAGATACAAGTACAGGGATGTGTATGCTTGCATGAGTGCATGCGTGTGTATGCATTCAGTGTGTGCGCGTGCATGTGGGGGAGTGCGTTTGAGAGCTGTAAACAAGATTAACTGTCACAGCTGGAGATACTAAGCTGTCAATCACAACTTGCCTTAACCAATCAACAGCAGCGCTCCATTGCACTAGACTGTGATTGGGTGAATGGTGAATTCTGCTGTCGGGGGGGGAGTTTGGGAGGTCTGGGGTAAGAATCTAGGAGTCACTGGAGGAATTTGTGGAATGAGATTACAGATGCACTGCATCTGTTTTACAAAAACACTGGAGTCATTATCACTGTAAATTGCCCAGCACCAACAGATAACATTCTCACAATGTTACTGGAATATTCTGCCTGTGAAAACACCAAACTGGCTGAGCAGAAGGGCTGATCCAGGATCAGAGATGGCATGTCTGCATCCTTACCAAGCTAATTATGCGTTTACACTCATTTTAGCACTACTTTGCAGAAAAAAGAAAGAAAAAAAACTGGAATTACTGAATCAATGTTACATCAATAAGTTCTTCAAAACTGAGTTAAGTAACCTCAAAATACTTGATTTATTACTTGGCTAAAAATGTAAGTAACCCAATACCATTGACATGAAACACAGGATGACTTTTTTTTTTTTTACTCTAAAACACGTCATGAATTATGTGGTCTTAAAAGCAATTTAGATTATGTCCTGGGAACAATCTTTTTACGGCTTTAGTTCTCTTGATGTTAGCAGAAATACTCATGTACAACCACTTTTGATATCTTTTTTATTAAATACATTTTTTTAAGCTCTTTGCATTCCAGAACTTCTTCTTTTGAATCCATGGTTCACAAAGCCAACATTCTCAAAAGGCTTCAGTTAAATACGATCATATATGCAATATTGCAAGCACTGAAAGTATTTAAACACCCCCCTGCAGAGATGTGGAAATATACAACCAGAACAAATCAGTGCCGGGGGTCTCGCTATAGTTCAGCTCAGGCTCACGGTTCCAAAGCATCCAAGAGCCGCAGTACCAAGCGATTCAAAACAACAAATATAGTGAGCTCATATTACAGTTAGCATTGCCCCGTTCAAATTCATAGTGCAGTTCCTCAAAGACTTGGGCAATTTTAAACTATTTATTATTTTTAAATGCACTTAAGTACATCTAAATTGTTATGCAACTAAGTTTTATACCACTAAATAACCAGATACAGCAATGCAAATACTCTCACGCTGCTTTCCCTGCAGACTTCCAAAATAAAAGAAGCAATTAGCACACATGCTGGATCATATTTTCACGAAGCAATAGCACAGCGCAAGCTCCATTTCATTCAGCATTACCCCTAGATTCCATCGGAAGTGTCATGGCCATTCTAGACAATGCTCGTTTCCACCAGCTGCGCCATGGCAGGTCTCTGCAGCGTCCTAGAAGCAAGTCTCCACTCAGTGAATACGCGGTGAGTCTATTTTTTTTTTACAGAGGTGGACCGCAGTTGAGTCAAGCTAAACACAGATCTTGCTGGGCAGGGAGTCACACACAGGGAGAGAGTCACACCTCTAGCTACAGTGGCCAACGAGGGGAAACATGCTGTTCAGTCAGTGAATACAAACATTCAAAATTGCCACGCTTCTTTCCAATTGGAAACGTTTTGGACCGTTGCCAAATTTGTCGGGGCTTACGGACACTTGGATTTCGCTGCATTTGCAGTATGGAGGCTGTAAGAGCCGTTTATTCATTTGTTTTTCTTTTGTATGCTTTTTGGATTGTGGTGCTATGCATTCTGACCACTGGGTGGCAGTGGCTAGTAATTTGAGGGTATACTTATGGGGGCCATCCAGTTTTTTTAACCATGGCCATGGCGTCTGCAGGGTGTAGCAGTTGGTAGCCCAAGGCTATACTGAAAGTGGTTATGTTTCCTTGAAAGCAAATGATCTTGGAAAGAATAAATAAGTATTACGACCTAATGGACATTGTTACTCGTGCATTTGTTTGGACCAACTCACCATAACACACCTGCAACGCATCAATTAACTATGCAGGCTTTACAACACCCAGTAGCGACTTATTGGTAAGCCGCAATAGAGGCATTTTTTACTTTTTAAGTGCAGTTTTTTACACTTCAAAGAATGGCCACAATTGACTTCAGTTGATTTGGATCGGTTTTCAATGCTGCTTTTCTTTGAAACTCCACAAGTGTTTTGAGGAAGAAAAATTCACAGACCCTTCGATTAGCCTAAGAAGAGGAGTAGATTTTCATTCATGGGTGCACTATCCATTTAAAGTGCAGTAATTGTGGTTTCATTAGTCCCCTACCGGAAACGGAGGGGACTATAGGATTGCACTTTGTCCGTCCGTCAGTCCATCCGTCCGCATTCGTGTCCGCTCCATAACTTCAATACCGTATGACCTAGGAACATCAAAGTTGGTGTGTGGATGCATCTTGGGGAGAGGGTGTGTCATGTACCTTATTCAGGTCACTTTGACCTACTTTTTAGGAAATATAATATGCATACACCGGTAGGGGACTAGCATTGCGCAGCAGTACGACATTCGCCGATAGGCGGTGCACTTGTTATTTTAATGTCATTATGTGAATCATTTAGCTTTTATGTGCATGTAAAAGGTCTGAATTGGAAAACAACTTGAAGACACTTCCAGAAGAAGCTCTCTCTGCCACAATACGCAGAGCTGCCTGAAACGCCCCAAAAGCTTCCAGGCTTGCCATTTTTTTCGTCAACTGGTGACGTCAACAATTGAATTTTTCCAACAAGCAGATAGTTTGCCACATCCTTGAATCAAGTGGGGTACGCCCACAAACTACTTACTGCGGCTTGCTCATTTACATTTGGGAGCAGAAATCCATTTACTGTAAGGGGTGTGACACTTCTGACACACGCAAAGCGGTTGACCAATCACAAGTGAGTGATCAAGTGGACTTATCACAGCACATTGGGGTTTTCGGCAGGGCGGGGCCAGAACCTCGTAACATTTCATGCACAGGTACTGCAGAAATGGCCAGCATGAGAAAACAAGTGGTTTTTTTAAAACACTGATGCATTGAAACTTTTTCAGTTGACTTCAATAATACAAGGGTGACCAATGAAGAGAGACTCATTCGGTGCACTTTAAATCACATGAGAAGGAATTATGCGAACAAGAGTCTTGACTTTTGCAGGCCACAGTCGCAGTCTTTGCTGGTTTCTGGGAAATCAATGCATATTAAAACCTCGTTCAGGACAAACCAGCAACCCACAGCTTCACGCAACACCATGTCAGCAGGAAATGTGGTCTCAAAAGCTGAGAAAAAGCATATTTGCTGTGTAATTTTGACATTACAGCGCACAGACCTATACTGTACTGCTGCGACTTAAACAGGGGCAACAACATGGCTCCTGCTATGCCACTTAACGGCACTGCGCCAATAAAGCACATACTGAAAACAAATAAATTAAAAAATAAGGCTGCTGCTTAAAATCACTTCCAGACTGTTTATAGACAGCTCTGCAAATATAGTAATTCTGGCCCCAAGTGCTCAATGCAAGGAAATGCATTTCATTACTGATGTAGAGGTCACCGCAGCCATAGGTGATAAAAAATGAATGGCCTGTCTTTCCCGCCCTGTATTAAGGAATATGCCACTGGAATGGTCCCGGGATAGAAAGGAACCGACCCTCCGCCGCCGTGCAAATCCATCCATCTGCAGTCTTTTCAGTCTCCAATTCAAAAAGAACAGTTCAACTGTAACTTCAACTCAGGGCTTCAAGGGATTACAACAAAAAAACAGGAGGGCTACTGAGCCTAATAAATGCAACTGAAGCTCAATACATCAATGAACTTAAAGCTTAAAGTCCAAATTCAGGATGCTTCCATGTTTAGTTCAGTGCAGTTACCCAGTGGAATCTGTAATCCTGCTTTGCGAAACCAGCCCTACTATTCTCTCTGCGCCATTTTGTACTGCATCCGAGTCAGACGCCACGACTGGCAGCTGTTCCTGACGCGTGGTGTGTGCAGGGTGCGTGTGATGAGCGGTGTGTGTGCCTGCTTGTCTGTGTGCATTAGACTCTGAAACTCTGGCTGATGGAGATAAACGCATCTCGCCTCACTGAACGCTGCATCAACTGGACAACAAGCTGAACGTGTTGGACACGGGGGGGGCTGTCTGAGCGGCCGCCAGTCGCAAGTGGGAGGCTTCTGCCTCATGTGGAGCGATAGGCCCACGTACCGCCAACACAAACCCCGGCCGCCTCATCAACCGCCAGAACCAGGTACAGAAGCCCACAAGAGCAAATACTGACCAATCAGGGGCAGGGCCAGAGCGAACAATGACCAATCTGGGCAAAGCCAACATTCAGATAAGGATATTACCATGTTGGCTCAGGAACACTTCAGAAAACCACTGTCAGTAAACACAGTTCATCGCTACATCTACAAGTGCAAGTTAAAACTCTACAATGCAAAGTGAAAGCCATATATCAACACCACCCAGAAATGTTGCCGGCTTGTCTGGGCCCGAACTCATCTGTGAAGGACTGACAAAAAGTGGAAAAGTGAGCTGTGGTCTGATGAGTCCACATTTCAAACTATTTCTGGAAATCATAAACGTTGAGTCCTTCGTGCTAAGGAGGAAAACGCCATCCAGATTGGTATCAGCTTAAAGTTCACAAGTGCCTGCCACTAACATGGCAATATCCCCCGCCGCCACAATTTTATGTGTCCATATGGACAGACGGACAGACGTACGGAGCCCAATACTATATTATCCCCCGCCGCGCAATTAGCGCAAAGTGGGGGATAATAATCTAGAAATGTATCACTGTTCAGTAATTAACTTTGACATGACCACCGTATGTATTTGTAATGGCTGACTGCCACAAGATCACAGAGACATTTCATAAAAATAACAAACTCAGAAAGTCAACACATTAGGTCAACAACATTTAACATGCTTTATTATGACTTTTGGGGATCTTTTTCATTGCATATTCTATTTGAAGAAATAACAATGTTTAATTTTCCAATTGAAACGTTGATGAAGTATCGACATGGCGATGTTTATTTTGACAAGCCCTCACCTCCAGGAAACATCAGAATTTTGGGGGTCGTCACGGGTGTCCAACATGAAAAGAATCTCGTCAACACTTCTTAAACTAATGGAATTTATGCTTTGTGACCTTGAAATGAAGGTCAAGGTCACCAAAACAGCATGGTACCTTTCCCACACTGGGATGAACCAAAGGAACCAAATACTAGAAGAATCTATTCAATAGTTCTTAAAATATTCAAATTTAATCTTTGTGACCTTAAAATAAAGGTCAAGGTCGCCAAAACAGCATGGTATCTTTCCCCCACTGGGATGAACCAAGGTATAAAATACGAGAAGAATCTAGTCAAGGATTCTTAAGATATTCAAGTTTGTGTTTGTACGGACAGACCAAGATACTGAAATTTCTGCTTTGTGACCTTGAAATGAAGGTGAAGGTCACCAAAACTGCATGGTACCTTTCCCCCACTGAGATAAACCAAGATATCAAATATGAAAAGAATCTAGTCAATTTATCAAAATATCCACATTTACAGCGCCCTCAATAATTATTGGCACCCCTGGTTAAGATGTGTTCTTTAGCTTCTAATAAATTCAGTTTTTTTCTAAATAATATATGACCACAATGGGAAAAAAAGAGGAAAATCCAACCTTTATTTCAAGTGCATTTATTCAGTGGGAAAAATCCCACATTAAGAAATAATTCTCCAATTTACATCAAATCAAGTGTGCCACAATTATTAGCACCCCTGATGTTAATACTTTGTACAACCCCCTTTTGCCAACAAAGCAGCACCTAATCTTCTCCTATGTTTCACAAGATGGGAGAATACAGAAAGAGGGATCTTCGACCATTCCTCTTTGCACAATCTCTCTAAATCATCCAGCGACCTGGGTCCTCTCCTCTGCACCCTCCTCTTCAGCTCTCTCCACAGGTTTTCAATGGGGTTGAGCTCTGGGGATTGAGATGGCCATGGGAGGAGCTTGACTGTGTCTGGTGAACCATTTCTGCGTAGATTTTGCCACATGTTTAGGGTCATTATCATGCTGAAAGACCCAGTGACAACCCATCTTCAGCTTTCGGGCAGAGGCCGCCAGATTTTGATTTAAAATGTCCAAGTGTTTCAATGAGTTCATGATGCCATGCACCCTAACAAGGTTCCCAGGGCCTCTGGAAGAGGAACAGGCCCACAGCATCACCAATCCTCCCCCATACTTCACAAATTAAATTTTGTGAAGTAAATTAAATTTTTATTGCAGAAGCATACTCTCACACTAAACATTGTAGAAAAATGTAACCTTCAACTCAAATGAATTTTAAGGGGGAAAAAAATCCCTGACTAAGAAATAAGTATTTTCATAAAATTGCCTGTCCCACAATTATTGGCACCCCTAACAACTCCTAGAAATTAAATATAATTGAAGTATTTCTGTCATTTCTACGGTAGTTTACAAAGTTGATCAGAGTATCTTGGAACATTTAATTAGTAAATCATGACTTCCTGTTTCCCTGCGGTATAAATATGACGTGACACAGAGACTATTTCTCTTATCCACTCTTCAACATGGGAAAGACAAAGGAACACACCATTCAAGTAAGGCAGATGTGTGTTGACCTTCACAAGTCAGGCAGTGGCTATAAGAAAATAGCCATTTGCCTGCACCTGCCCGTATCTACTGTCAGAGGAATCATTAAGAAATTTAAAACAACTGGAACAGTGGTAAACAAGCCTGGATGAGAACACTAGGTTATTTTGCCGCCACGTACAGTGAGGAAGATGGTAAGAGAAATAAAAAGTTCTCCAAAGCTCACTGTTAAAGAATTGCAAAAAATGGTAGCATCTTGGGGTCACAAAGTCTTCCGCATTAGACAAATAAATGGTGGCCTTCAGGCAAAAGATGCTAGCTGTATTGTTTAATTGGCTCCAAATCTCTACTGGATTTGGCTAGACAGACTGGCTTCAGTGAAGCGCATCTTTCACCGCTCTCTTTCGGAGGTAGATACCGGCGGGCTTCAACCCCAAGTTCGCCTGAAGGTAGTGGCTATTTTTACTATGGTGGTGGACTAAGTTGCATTTGGACTGCTCACGATGCAGTGGCGATGCACTAATAAATGCAGATCCAAATTAATTGGCCTAAAAATAACTCGGTTCGCATTACTTTAAGTAACATAACTCCGTCTTAATGTTCACCGATCAAGCACATGAAACACGTTAATGCGCGGAGAGAATATTCGGTAGGTTCACTGATTTACCGTTCTCAAGTGTAGCCTGTGCCATGTCCGTTGTTGAACTGGGTAAGCGAAACTTTGCTTGCAAATTCATTCGTTTCTTCGACTGTCTGCTACGAAATGCTGCCAAGATCCAGATTTTTTATTTAACGTTGTTTCAACTGTGTTTATCGAAATGAGCATGAAGGCCTATGCCTCTATCACAAAGTCACTATTGCAAACCATAGGCCACAAATGAAACGCACATTTGCGTGCATATTTAAGAGGGGTATAATCAGTGATTTGCACAGGGGCGGTGGAGTGGCGGGTGCAGCCCCCCAAGCAGTCCTCCTGGTTGAAAATTGCGCGTGAAAAGTGTACTTTTTTTTTTTTTTTTTTGGGTTGAAAACGCCGCGCCAAAATGCCCACCCCCCCTCCTCCTCTAATATAAATTGACGCGCTAAATTGCCCTCTGGGTTGAAAACGCTGCACCCCAAGCGCCCTCTTGGTTGAAAACTCAGTGCTAAAATGCCCTCTGGTTGTAAACGATGCATTACACTACCCTCTGTTGAAACTGCCGGGCTAAAGTGCCCTCTTGGTTGAAAATGCCGCGCTATAACCGCCTGCAAAAGTAGGGTTGCAATGCATGAGGTTTTTTTGCACCTGTATTTTCACATAGACCTAGACCTATAATCGGAGCACCACTTATTCCATCTAGCTTGATTTTGCTTTCAAAAGACACCAGTCCAGATTGATGAATTTAAATGTACAATTTAAATTGTGGGGGGGGGGTCGGGAGGAGTGCTCCCCTCGACCCCCCTAGGGAGAGTTCCCTTTATTTATTTTCGCCCCTGCCCTTCAAAAATCCAGTGCACGCCACTCTGGGTATAATGCAGGTATGAGAGGTGGTGTTACACATTAGTTTTACATATGATTAAAAAAAAAAAAAAAACACACACAATTAGACCTACCTACTATAAAATGTCTCATTTTAGTTTCACTTGTGCACAACATCAGCATTACCTTAACTACCTAGTAAGATTTATTCAGAGTAAACAGAGGTCGCGTTAAGAGTGAAGGATGACAATACGAGCCGCGTCGCAAACGTATCATTCTCGAGTTATTTGCGATTGCTCGGCCAAAACAAATCCCAGTCGCATGGACCAAAGCGCCTTGGTGGCATTTCTAATTAAAACATTAGGCCTACTGCCCGTTTGTTCCATACAAAATTAATCTGACCTGCTTTCGTGTGTCAGAAACCCGTACATGATGATTTAAAATGAACCCTGAACCTTTCCCGTCAACAACCGACAATTTGACAAAGTAAACGGTCTCTGACTTACAAAAACAATTAAGAAATCATTTTTAAATACATACCCAATCAGCATTGCAACGCTCGGTTCCGGGACAGTGTTATTTGATAGTACATGCCGATATAAATCTGACGTGATATCAAAGGACTTTGTCACGAACTCATTCGCCAAGAAAATACACTCCAAATGAAATCAGTCTTACCCCTGATGGGCATTTTCACAGCCTCGCAATGGTGATGGACGCGCAAGGGCCTGGAATTAGAATTGATCGATTGAGCATCAGAATGCACTCGACCAACTGCGATTAGTGGAGAGTTTTTTTTCCGAATTTTCTTTATATTATACACTGCCAAAATTAAGATTTAATTGGCACAGAGGCGCATTCATGGCCCGCCCAGTGGCCATCTAATGCGCCCTATTTTGATTTTCTGCGCCGTGGCCTTCCCAACCACTGCAGGCCAATAACGTCAACTGTGGATAATGAATCCCTTTTGATTTAAAACGGATTGCTTATCTGGAACACGGGCTGTGAGATTGTCATTGTCATTCCATTCAAAAATAAACGGCAGTCTGAAAATCATTGAACGTCAAACTAGTCAAAAATATGGTACACACTCTTTACGGCTTTGGAAGCGCCTCCCAGTGGCAGACCAGGGAATGGAAGCTGAAAAAACCGGTTCATGCGAATATAAAGACATCGTCCTTGACGGCTGGCGTACTGAGGAAAATTAACGGGAAGTAAAATGTGAAGATAGCCTCTTCCACACGCCGCGCTACCCATACATTGCTTTTAATAATGGAGGTAAAACCTACGGAGCCAGCGGCGAAAAACAGACTCTGCCTGTTATTGTTCACTGCCACCAGACCGCTCTGAACCGAGTCGCGAGCTGAAACAGAACGTAGTTTAAAAAAATAAAAATACTGTGATGTAGACTGATTGGAGCGGGTAATGGACACAGCTGCACCCGCTCATTTAATTATCACACTGCCTCTGCTCACCGGGAGACAGTGACTCGTGATGAGCTGGCGTGCTAAAGAAAGAAGTTTTGCGTTTGGGCGAGAGGCCGAGAGACAGAAGCAGTTGGGACTGCTGAATCCAATTGTGGGGAACGTTTTGTGGCGCTCGCGGCTTTGTAGGACCGCCGACGCCGAAGACACCGGGGAGCACTTAGTGACCCGGAGGAAGGTAGTGGGGGGAAATGAGTAGAAGGTAGCCAGGAAAGTGAGTGTAGTCGGACCCAGCAGGACTGCCCCACTGCTCGGCCCTTCCATGCCCGTCCGTAAAGCCGCCTGATGGACTGAGAGCTCGCTCCTGATCAAAGAGACTGAATGACTTGGGGCTCGCTGCGCTCGGACAGGGAAGTCCGCATTTAAACATTTTCATTTATTGCGTGTGTGGTTTGCTTGTGAGTGTGTGTGTGTGTGTGTGTGTGTGTGTGTGTGTGTGTGTGTGTGTGTGTGTGTGTGTGTGTGTGTGCACGCGTGTGTGTGTGTGTTCGGTGGTGCGCGTCTGGGTCATCGCAGTTACTGGTGCGACCCTTTTTACACTGGTGGCTAGTCTGTCTTCTCATGCGTGTATAATCTTTTGGTAGTAGATGTTCATGGTGAGCATTCAGAGGGGTGCCGTGTGTGGATTCATTTAAATGCACTCATATTTGATTGCCGTGATAAACTGCTGTACAGACTTGCTGTGATGAATTGCTGCGATGAATTTTCCACTGAATAGCTGTGATGAACTGCCGTAATTAATTGGCTGTGATATACTCGTACTCTATAGCCTCTATTTATTATAGTGATCTGTTAGCTATTTATTGTGGGGGTTGTGGTTATGATTTTCTAGCATGCAGTGTGTAGTAGACAGGTGAAACACTAGACCTGTGTTGTGTACTCAGACTTCCTTCTGTGTGGAGCAGGGGAACCCAGTGCTGTGAGATGGTCTATGTGAGCCCAGTAATTTTCATGAATTGTTGCCACTAAAAGATTTGTTATTCCTTGAATTTTCTGGTTCTGGATTGTTCCATACCGGATCATACCGGGGTATAATTAAAGGTGGTGGCAGTATAATTAGCATACTGTCATTTTGGCGCCATCTAGTGGTTGCATACAATTTATTGCAATACGTATCCAACCATCTAATTCTGCGAGAAATAAACACTGTACTCCTATACACAACAACTTCTGTAAAATCACTAAAATCATCTGCATACTACCAAAAACCAAATTTGCAAATCAGGGCTGTGCTTTTCTGCTCTGGTGCAACAGAGGTTCAGTCTTGTAGCACAAGACAAAAACTTGGACAGTAAAAGCATCTGTTACATCTCTATAACCAACCACAAGTAGTTCAATTTATCATTTAAAGACATAAAATATTAATAATCTCTTTGTAAATTGAAGTACTTTCAAGGTCTCGGAATTCTTGAAATTCATACAATTTTAAGTAATTTCCAGAACTTTTCAAGCAGTCTTGACACAAACAACGTACACTTCAAATATAATGCAGGCACATTACTCACAGTTTAAAAACCTCTTAATGTATTTTTTACATTCTGTGCATACTGTTTATATAAACATACTGGAATACTGTTTATACATGCTGTTATTAATGTATTCCTGAGACGTGCGGTGATGTGAGGCAGTGGCCGAACCTTTTATCGCTGGATTTTGTCAACCAGTTCCCACATACTATACTTGATTGACAATCACAACTATTAGTGAATCCAAGCCTTTAGGAAGCATGAACAGGCCTTCTGATACAGTGCTGTGAAAAAGTATTTGCCCCCTTCCTGATTTCTTACTTTTTTGCACATTTTTCACACTTAAATGTTTCAGATCATTAAAAAAATTTTGATATAAGACAAAGATAACCCGAGTAAATACAAAATGCAGTTTTGAAATGATTACATTTATTAAGGGGAAAAGCTATCCAAACCTACCTGGCCTTATGTGAAAAAGTAATTGCCCCCCTTAATAAATCATGAATTAACTGTGATTAACCACATTTTTTTAGTCCAATTTCACTAGCTACACCCAGGTCTGATTACTGCCACTCCAGTTGAATCTAGAAATCACTTAAATAGAACCTGTTTGACAAAGTGAAGTAGGCTAAAAGATCTCAAAAAGCAACATGTCATGCCAATAACTAAAGAAATTCAAGAACAGATTAGAAACAAAGAAATTGACATCTATCAGTCTGCAAAGGGTGGCAAAGCCATTTCTAAGGCTTTGGGACTCTGGCAAATCACGGTGAAAGCCATTATCCACAAACTGAGAAAACTTGGAACAGTGGTGAACCTTCCCAGAAGTGGCCAGCCTATAAAAATTACTCCAAGATCACATTGACAACTCATCAGTGAGGTCACAAAAGAACCCAAAACAACATCTTAAGAACTGCAGGCCTCACTTGCCTCAGTTAAAGTCAGTAATCATGCTTCAACAATAAGAGAGAGACTGGGCAAAAATGGCATCTATGGGAGGGTTCCAAGGTAAAAACTACTGCTGACCAAAAAGAATACGAGGGCCCGTCTCACATTTGCCAAAATACATCTTGATGATCCCCAAGACTTTAGGGAAAATATTCTGTAGACTGACGAGACAAAAGTTGAACTTTTTGGAAGCATGTAATGGGTATCCCGTTACATCCGGTGTAAAACTAACATATCATTTCATAAGAAGATCATCATACCAAAAGTCAAATACGGTGGTGGTAGTGTGATGGATTATTCATGCTCAAAAATCCTTCAATATAGGTGAATTAAAACATTCTGCAAAGATGAGTGGGCTACAATTCCTCCACAGCGATGTGAAAGACCCATTGCCAGTTATTGCAAACAAATGATTGCAGTAGTTGTCGCCGAGGGTGGCACAACCAGTTATTAGGTTTAGGAGGCAATTACTTTTTCACACCAGGCAAGGTAGGTTTGGATAGCTTTTTCCCCTTAATAAATTAAATCATCATTTAAAAACCATTTTGTATTTACTGGGGTTGTCTTTGTCTAATATTAAAATACATTTGCTGATCTGAAGCATTTAAGTGTAACAAATATGCAAAAAAATAAATCAGGAAGGGGGCAAATACTTTTTCACGGCACTGTAGGTGATAACGACAAAAAGATTCATTGACGTATACGCTTCGATTCGATTCAAGACCGCAAGGTTGGACATACGTTTAATCAATAGAAAGAAAAAAAATCTCAGCTCTCGGTAATTTCGTGTTTTGTTTTAGCCTTTTGTTCATCGGATTATGAAAGAAGACTGAAAATGAACGCCCAATTTTTTTTGATTGGGGTTAAAAAAAATGCTTATTGAAAGGGGAATATATTGCACATTGATCAAGCATTGAACTCGGCATGAGAAATGAATGGCATTGCTTGCTTCGGCTTCCTCTTTGCAAGTACGCGCAAATCCGCAGTTTCGTGACCATTTCAGGTTCGATGTACTGAGTAATAGCGCCGAGGAAACTTGAACTGTCCCGTCATTCTGCCGAATAGTCTTAGTAAATTAATTAATCGTCTGATTCCTAATCAAGCAAAGGGGATTAATGGTTTGCTTAACAGTGAAGATTCTGCCTCACCTAACTAACCTCGGAGGTGGCACCGTTTCATGTCTCGCTCTCGCGCGCGCGCACAAAACGCCTCTCACAGCACTGGTCATTCATTCATTGCACGGACCGATTTACATGTCGAACTATTCAACCCTGCACTCACATAATTGAACCTGCTGAAATTATCACAACCTCTCAATTTTAAAACTAAGCAGGGGGAAGTACACCGTTCCTGGAAATATTGCAATATCAGATCGATACGTGGCGTGAATGGAGCAAGGCCCGATTCCACCTCCCTGCTCCATAAGTCAATTTAATATATGGTCCCCAGATAGGGGACGTATCAGATATTAAACTGATAACAGATTTATTTTAGAAACTTTTATTGCATCAAAAACAACTCATACTCTCCCATCACAGTTTACTACAAAATTACTCTTCAGTATTATACACAAATCAACCTACACCCATTTGTGAACAAATCCCTCCAAGACTCAGAAGACACTCCCAGTCCCTTGATATGGGTGCACATTTTCACTTCCTTTTTCACCACTCCGACCCACAATCTGTACCAATACCCCACATCATGACAATGGATTGGTTTCTCAATTTTCTCCGTCCTTGCATTCCACAGAATCTCCTTTCCAATACTCGTCACTGTACACAACATTTCCAATTTGTCCCTTGTTAAATTACCATTGTGTCTACCTTTTAGAACTCACTCCCTTTGCATTTGAACCCTTAAAAAAAGACCCACAGCCCCTTGATTGACCCTCTCCCAAAAACACATTCCCAAAACACATGCCCGACAGTTTCATCCTCCCCACAATCCCTTGGACACTGAGCTGAACGCGCCGCCCCAAACCTGTGCAATCTCTCCCACACTGGCAACCTACCCCAAGCCCCCAGCCAATTTAAATCCCTATGTTCATTCTGTAACCCTTTAAACTGCATAATTTTCAACTCAACTCCCTGCCTTTTAATTTTTAATTTTTCCTCCTGAACAACACCCTCCAATAATGCCGTATATAAAACCCTGTGGTTCACTAAACTTTCTTTGTTAATCTTATCCTTGTTTAACCTTAAGAATAAAGCAACCCTTTCATAATACCATGGCAAATCTTGAGCCCTCGGCCCAGAATTATCCCACCCAATGACCTCCCTTAAAGCAGTCCCAATCCACAGTTTTACAAAATAAAAACATTTGTGCCAAAACTCCCAAGCCAAAATCCCATAAATTCCTTGTAAAAATATTACCTCCAATTTTAATGGGATATTGATAAGTCCCCTCCCTCCCTCATCCGCAGGTATATACATTAATTCCCTCTTCACTGGCTCATACTTACCCCATATAAACAAAAAGATCAGTCTTAGTAACTTGCCCTTGATCCTACCTGGCAAAGGAAAAACTCGAGCCAAATATAACACCTGCGGGAAAATAACCACATTCACTGCCAGCACTTTCCCTGAGACATTCAATCTCCTCCCCCTCCACATATTTAACCTTTTTTCCACCTTTTCTAGACACAAATCCCAATTCAATCAATCTGACCTCCCCTCTAAAAACATAACCCCTAAAATTTTCAATCCCTCCTCCCCACACTGTACCAAACCGTACTGCTCCCCTATCCTCCATCTCCATCCCTCCGAAAACACCACAGCAGATTTGTCATAGTTTACCCGTGACCCCGTCCCACGACAGTACCACTCCACCGCCCACATCGCTCTATCAATTTCCTGCTCATTAGAGACTACCACTGTCGTGTAATCTGCATATTGCAGAACCTTTATCCAGATGCCTCCACCCCACAGAGCTAAGATCCCCCCAAAAACCTCATCCCGCCGCATCAGCTCCGCCAAAGGCTCTATAAATAAAACATACAAGAGTGGCGACAGGGGGCACCCCTGCCTCACCCCTCTGCCTTGCAACACCGGTGGACTCAATCTTCCATTTACTTTGATCTTACAATAAACCCCCCTGTACAGAGTCTCAACCCATGAAATAAACCCCTCCCCAAAGTTCATCCTTTCCAAAACCTGGAACAAAAAATTGTGATCAACACGATCGAAAGCTTTCTGCTGATCCAGACTCAAAATTCCTACCCCAATCCCTCTACTTTTGGCCCAGTCTAAAATGTCTCTAATTAGAAATAAATTATGATGCCCCATCCGCCCTGGTACCCCACACATCTGGTCCCAACCGACCACCTCCTCCATCACAAGCCTCTCTCTATTAACTAACACTTTCCCCAGTGCTTTGCAGTCCACACACAACAATGTGATTGGCCGCCAATTAGACAACAAAGCCCTATCCCCTTTATTATAAATTAAATGTACAATCCCCTCCTTCATTGAATTGGCCAGTTGCCCCCTCCTCCCAATCTCATTGAAGACTTCAGTTATGTCGTCCCCTAAAATCCCCCAAAAGGCTACATAAAACTCCTTCGGAATCCCATCTCTTCCTCGTGCTTTGTCACTGCGAAAAGAAAAAAAGGCCTCCCTCACCTCCTCCTTCCTCATCTCCTTACCCAAACCTTCCTTCCTTTCCTCGCTGTTTCCCTCCACCTCATCCCTGCTCTCCACCCCAAACAAATTAGAATAAAAGCAAGCAGCTGCATCCAACTTAACCCTTCTCACCTGTCTCCCTCCCTCCTCTGTCCTAATCACTTCTAACTCAGCTGCCTCCTGCCTCTGTCTGATAGAAGAGAAAAAGTATGCTGTAACCTTTTCATCCTTCTCCCTCTTTTCCACAGCTGCCCTAAAAATGACTTTTGCCTGACTCTCAAAGTAATTTCTCATCATCTTCTTAATTATATTAATTTGAGCCTCCGCCTCTGACACCTCTGTTTAGCACCCCCACCCAATACTGCAACTCTGAATTCAGAGCCCTGATCCTCTCCCTTTTAACTGCCCCACCACTCCCTGATCTTCCCCTTCATGTCCCACCACTCAGATTTACGCGCATATTCACTTTTAAAAACTCTCCACCCCAAACAGAGTTCCCTTAATTGTTCAACGAAAACTGGATCCTTTAATAATTGGATGTTAAATTTCCACATTCTCTCTCTCTCCTTTCCTCCAACCTCACCCCCAACTCTAATCTAATCATGTGACGGTCCGGTGACCAACTCGGCGACACCTGAAAATTATTAACCAACTGATTCCCTGACACAAAGAAATAATCAAGCCTCCTTTTAATGCCCCTGGAATTTCCCCAGGTAAACTGCTCTCCCTGCGCACTTGACGCTCTTAAACAATCAACCAAATTGAACTTCAATAGATCAATTAAGAAAGAAACAGTGAAATCCCTTTTGCCACCCACCACCCCCTCATCTAAGGAACAATTAAAATCCACAGTTACATACTCTTCAACAAAAATGTTTTTATCCTTAAACAAAATCCCCAGACCATCTGCAAACACATTCCCCACAGACCAAACAGAAATACCCAACCCCCACTCTTCAATTAAATCAGCAATATCCCTCCCACCTGCTAAATGACATTCCTGCAGAAAACCAACAGAAAAAGGCACAGATTTTAACGAGTAATATAAAGCATTTATTTTAGTTTTGTCTCTTAGTCCCCTTGTATTTAAGGAAATAAAAGTACTCCGTGCCATTTTGATCAGTGAAATAAAAAGTACACACCATGCACAAAATTAGACCCATTACCCATTGCCCTCCGAAGTCAAAGTCCCCTTTAATAATAAATCCTCTTCGAAAGCCCTCACTACTTCTACCTGAGACCCCCAGTCCTTGGGGGGCTGAGAGTCCTGCTGGGGCTGCGAGTCTTCCTGCGGCCCAACCACCACAGCCCTCCTGGACTTTCCCCTCGCGGATCTCCTCTTCTTACCCTCCTCAGTCCCAGCAGCGCCCTTCCTCTTCTCCCCTCGTTGAGAGACCCTTGCCTCCGCTTCCTCTAAATCAGAGTCACAGCTCTCCCACTCCTTGTCCTTTTGTGAAGTCCCTTGCGGAGTCCCTTGCGGAGTCTCTGGCACCACAGACTCCACAGAGGTGCTCTCCTGCTCCTCTCCCCTCTCTGCAGGCACTGATTGCCCCACTCCCAACAGCTTTGGAGCAGGCTGCGGCTCCTCTCCCTGCTGCCTCCTCTCCTCACCTCCACCTCCAGCTCCAGCACTCCTCTCCCCTGGTCCCACTGCAGCGCGAGCCGCCTCAGCGTAGCTCTTCACCCCGCACCGTCTCATCATGTGGTCTGTAGCCCCACAAACATTGCTCCGTTTGGGAGCACTGCATTGGGCGGCCAGGAGCCCCTTCAATTTGCAACTGTGGCACTCCACCTCCTGACAGACTTGGTCTGCATGGCCCACCTGCATGCATAATTAGGTTTACAAGTACCTTTAAAGCCTGGGGAGGCACCTCAATGATGGAGTACAAATGCAAGGACATGCAATGAACAATCATTTTTATTACAAAATAGCACCTTAGACAATAGGACAGCATGAAGGCAAATGAAACCCAGAGCTAGACCGACATACACTAACCCCGAGTGGCTTGACCTGGCAGTACCAGCCATGAAGGACTAATAAGAAACTTTATAAAACTAAACAAAATAACCACAGCAAAGGGGAATGACCTTCAGTTTACACAGCAAACCACTACAAAATAACATGCACTTCAACCTCCACACAACATGCACTATTGTCTTTACAGGCTGTGGTCTTGTCCGACACTCGGTGGTATGCAGTCTAAAACCTGGGCCACGCCCCCTAGCATTAGTTCGCCTAAAAGAGTGCAACAAAGTCTAATGAATTAAAAGACAAAGATTAAAGCTGCAAGCAGCGTTGAACGGGCCCTCGCCCCCTTGTGCATGTTGGGGTTGTGATGAGATCCTGACGGGTGCAGCTGTACACTCACGACCATTGGACAGGTCAAGTGCAGGCCCCAACCTGAGAGAAAGTGTTGAGCGAATCGGGCAAAGCTGAAGGAGTTATGATAAGTTCATACTTCATCCACCAGGGGGCGCGCAGAGCGTAACCAAATTTGGGCAGGCGCATTCAGGGGCAGACCCTAAGCACAAATGTGAAGTTTTGAGCAAATCGGCCAATGTCAACGTAAAATATGGCATTTCCTGTTTCTACAAGGAGGCGCCATGAACTAGATTGCTTAGCAGCACATCGAGGCATTCCGGGTGGGGCTTTTAGCATGTACAGTAATTTTACATCCATTTAGAAAAAGTATGAGGAAGAGAGAGCTGTTCGAATGTGTTTGGCGAGGCATCTGAATTGGAGATCATAATGGCGGCCACCCATATTTAGCGACAGACATGCAGAGCACAACTTTTGATCAGCATGGTCTCTTGATGATCTGATATAAATATTAGGTGGATTGGACGGACTTGCCAGGAGGAGTTTGTAAAAATACACTGTGTGGAAATCGGGCCAAAATGACACGTTAAAATCAAAATAGCTGACTTCCTGTCTGGAGTTGACCAACAGTGCCAGTGACTTTTTCGTTCTCATCGGCAACATACACGTGTACCAATTTTCATCTTCCTATTCCAAAAAAATCCTTATGCCCTCATGGGAAAAGCCCCAATCAGATGTGAGAGCTTGCCACCCTTGACCTGTCCATCAATTTTTATGATGATACAAGTTTATTAAAGACATCAAAAACCCAAAAGTATTTTCATGGCGAGGGATGGATAGTCGCCGCGTCACAACACAGATGCCATCATGCGTAGCTTCACAACGCCAAACTGACCATAGCTACGTAGCCAATTCAGGTCTGCATGCTCATCTAATGCTAGTTAAGTGCCGAAATAATCACAATTCATTGTTTTTCGCGATTAATATTCACCAAGTGAGGCAAGCCAAGCAAGCAAACTGACTTTTAGCTGGCTGACTTGGTCAGCAAGCTAGTTTACAAACTTCGGTGGCTGACAACCTCATATTGGGTGACAATATGTAAATGCAAATTTGCAAAATGTTCCCGGCTCGACGGTAGCCAAATAATGGCTATTCACAATTTATATTGCCCTAACTACCTCACTAGCTAGGCTAGCGAACTAGCGATTTCCCTAGCTTAGCCATTTATAGTCAGTGAACTTTAATGCTAGCTAGCTTGCTAAATGAATGTAAGTGACAAACTAACCATTTACTGTTTCTATTGATTAAGCGATATGCCCAAGATGTAATAAGCTCACTAGCTGGCTAGCTAGGTGGTTCGCTAGCATAGCTAAATGCTAGCTAGCTAAATGGCAAAATAACTCATTGTGATCCATTTATTTCTAGGCGTGTAGCTCAGCTAGTTAATGGTGGCCCCTTATGTGGCAAGGGATGCACGGACATAGACAACGGCAATTTAAGGCACTGATCAGCTATTGTACATTGTGAACGTTTGCTGAAACTGGGGTATTTTATTGGCCGGGAACAAATCACTGGGCACTTGCCAGCTTATGCAATGGATATGAAGTTCGCAGAAGCGGACAACATACTGGACTACAAGTGCAAAAGCATATAATTTTTGGCAATGAAAAAATAAATTTGATGTGATCGTTTGCATCCGAATACCCCATAGGCTAATCTCAGAGCGAGGCGGCTCAAAATTAATGCAAGTTTGTGAGCAATGCCAGAAAGTGTCCAAACCATAATAAATTCCCATAGGAATTTTACTTCTGACGCCAGAAGCCAAGAAGCGGTGACGTCATCACTTTAGTACTCCAAGTCTGGAAAGGATTACTAATGTCGGGAATTCTTTACCCTAAACAAAATAAATATTCAAAAATGTAAGCTAATTATAATGTAAAACTCACTGAATGTGGCTTGGATTACTAAACTCAGTGACTGCATTACTTCCACACTCCACAGCGATTGCCAGCCCAGGGTTTAGGTGTGGAATCATTTTTTTATTGATTGATTTAATTATTATTAATTGTTTATCCTTGCTTGCTCCTACTTTACTTTCTTTCATAACCTTTTAGGCCTAGAGTGTGTGTGTGCTTGCATATTTCTGATTTAACAGGGGCCTGCATAACTGTACCAGTGCGTCATGACATATAGCCTATCTTAAGTCATTCAAAGCTGAATGTCTGTACCAAGGACAAGATGTTTTTCTCTGTCTCTAAGTTTGTGTTTATAGAAAGCTCCGGAATGCATAACAAGATAGACTGGAGCCGGGGCTGATAGAGAAGACAGGTGCTCTCCTCCCCAACGAGATGTATGTGTGCAGGCTTACGACAGCCTGACGTAGGTTGAATAAGACGACGAGGGCTCTCCAGATTACATCATGATGTGTAAATCAGCGCGGGGGGAGGAGAACGTCATGGAGTACCCCTACAAAAACCAGAGAGAGACTAACTGTAAGATCCTCCATCTTGACTTGACTTGTATGGGGATCCTTTGCTGCAGAAAAGTAAACGGACTTTGGCTTGAATATTAACTTCTCTGCCTCTGACTGATTTTTTCCCTGAGTAGTCTGGGTTTCTTATGTGATGGTGATACGAGGAATATAATGTTAAAATTCCTTTAACATTGTGGGCATCGTCCAGGGTTCCAATATCTCACCTGCACTCACTGGAGAATCGTCGCCGCCTAAAAGCCGTGCACGGTCGTCCTGAGAGACGTAAAATATAAAAAGGGAAAGTCCTCAACCTGGAGCGTTTGTGTCGGCTCTTTGGGTGTGTCGTGAGGCCAGGAGGGTGGTTCTCCAAGGTGTGTGGTGGAGGTGCGGGTGAGTGACGGAATACTTACTGAATTTGGCTTAGTTGCTGTGTGAGACAGAGGAGTTAATATTGCCAATTATGGGACAGACGAACAGTAAGTGTGGTGTTGTCGTTCTTGTAGTAAGGACTGCTGTTCTGGGACAAATGTTGACGTGACTTTGACTGAAACTGGGCAATTTGTTGAAAGTTGACATAATGGTTCTGGGGATCATTGTGGGTAAAGGAGCTTGGGTTTAGTTGAAATAGAGCATTGTCTGCATATGTTATCAAAGCAACAATGGGGTTAGATCGTAAGAAAATTTAAGCCTTGGATCTTTTCCAATGTGAATGAATGTGAGAGAGGAAAGTGCACTGAGGTGTGTGTGTGTGTTTATGTGTGTGTGTGTCCTGAGCTCAGATTGCGTTTCTGTGTGGAAATCAATGTGAATGAACCTAACTCTGTGAGTGTCTCTAAACAACTGCATTGCTGGCATATTTGTTAGTTCTGTCTTTGTTAGATTGAATGCAATTGTCATTATATTCCATGAAGTGCTCATATAAATGTCTAGTTAAAGGACAAAGTTGCAGAAGTACACAGAATAATTATTCCTTATGAAACCGAGCAAAAGTCACTATTTCTTGATAAAATAAATGCTAACTCCTCTTAAATGATCGGTTACTATAAACAGTGGGAAGTTTAGATGAAGTAACAATTGAATGTAAATTATACAAACATGGAGAAGTGTTTCTAATGTTGTGGCTGACTGAATTTCTTTAAGATGCAAGACAAAGTGAATATTTAAATGCTCTAATATTTGGCAGTAGTAATACATTGCAGAGAAAACTACCAGTGATATCCTCTATGAGCATGAATTAATTACACTATTTACACTATTAAATTCTGAAATATTTTAAAGAGCTAGAAAATCTAAGCACTTTTCTATAAATAATTAGGCTGTGTGAGATTGGTGTGCTAGAAGCATATCTCTGAAAAGAAAATTAAGTGAAAGTGGAAACAAAAATAACCATGTGTTCAAAAGTTGCCAAAGTACTGTTTAACAAATTTATACAATAAGAGACTGTGTGCCAAATTCATTTGATGCAGAACAGCAAAAGTGTTTTCTATCAAGTATTGAAAAATTGCAATTGCTATCTGAGGGTGATGAACAAATGTGACTGAAAATTTCCCTGACCAAAGAAATGCAATTAAAAATCTTTCCTCCATTTTGAACAGGAATTGTCAACGAGTGTCTTCATGGCAAAGGAACTGAGAAGTGAACCTTAATCTGTTTATTTAATTTTTACAGTGAATGATCCGAATGAGTTGAATTAAAACTAAATTTTACATTATTGTTTGTCTCTAACTCCTCTCGGAACTTTTCCACAGAGAGCACTTCTGAAGAGAAGTGAATTGCTGGCCAGCTGGGAATGCTTTAGCTTAAGGGTTGACCTTCTAAAATAGATTTTGGAAATACAATTTGAAGTATTAACACAAGACTAAATTCAAAAGTCCTATAGTAACGTGATCACATAATACCTTGCTTGCGATTTCTAAATTTATTTTTGAATAAGTACCGTTATATGCAAGGAGGTGACTAAAATAGAAACTTTTTTTTTTTTGGGAATTGCAACATAGTCTAAAGTGACTCCACCCGGTTCTGCTGATGATGTAGGAAAATGTAAGAATGTTTGGGGCTAATAAGCCCTGACTGTGCATTTCCTCCATGCTGTTAGCGGAACCCTAGCCTGAGGTGGATTGCTTAATCACAATTCATTGAGAGGAAAAAAAATAAAAATGTATTCTCCATTGTGTAAAAGAAGTCCTATCTAATAATAACCTTCCCAATGGAAAGCCTATATTACCAAAATCCCTCTTCCATATTGCTGTAGGTTTGGTGCATGGGCAATGCCATGTACCAAGAGGGGGGGACCAAAGGGTTAATAGATGAGAGTACTATCACTTCTTTACTAAAATTTTTTTTATATATACACTTAACACCATGTAAAGTGAAGAAGTGATGTGGTAGTATTGATATGATCTTTATCTAAATGAAGTGAGAAGCTATAGATGCCATCACAAGTGGAAAATTTTGAGTAGGGAAATTGTTCCTAGATAAGTGATCATCCACAATTAGCAGGATTAGTGGAGAGAACTAATAGAACCCTGAAAGCAAAACTGCGCAAAGCCATGGCAGAAACTAAATGGAATTAAGTAGCATGTCTGCCATTATATTAACTAGCATGAGGATAACCCCACAAGCAGGGATTGGGGTTGTCACATTATGATGCAGTATGTGGGGTAACCTTTTGAGTTGCCACATTTATTTATTTATTTATTTATTATTATTATTATTATTATTATTATTATTATTATTATTATTATTATTATTATTATTATTATTATTATTATTATTAATAATATTAATATTATTATTATTATTTATTAAATAGAAGAAGCGACTCTGGCAGAGTATATGAATAGAATGTTGACTAACAAAAGTGAGATGCGAAATATGCTTCCTCCTAGATCAGTAGCGGAATTGCCGCCTGGTGAGATAAAGCCTGGAGATTGGATCCTGGTGCGAAGTGTCGGAAAAAAGCGGAAGTGGAGTGAACCGGCGTGGAAGGGTCCATATCAAGTGCTCCTGACCACACCGACTGCAGTAAAAATCCAGGAGAGGGAGGCGTGGATATATCAGTCACATTGTAAAGGTGGTGTCTCCTCCTCCAGCGGGTGTGTAGGTACATCTGGGTGAGTCAGGATAGACTTGGAGGGAGTCCGGCAACAAAGGGGGGCGTGGCATATAGAGCCCGCCCGTCTCAAACCCGGTGAAGAGTTTATTTACGCTCCAAGTCAGTAGAGACTCCGCGACTTATTCATTTAAAAAAAAAAAAAAAAAAAAGGGTTTAATGAAATGGCTTATCTCTCCCTGTGTCTGTTCATTTTTAAACATATGTTGCACCTACAATGAATGTGAACAGTATAGTTAAATGCGCCATGTCAGTGTCTACTGCATGTAATGGATTAGTTTCAATAGACCCCAGTTTACCCCCACTTAATACAGTCGATGTGTTGAAGAAAATGGCACAGGCTTTGTGGGGGTAACCTAGGGGTGCCAGGGGAAACTATTGATTTTGTGTGGGTATCCACAAATAAACGACAGGAACAATTCGGAATGACTAACCGCCCTGGGGGAAGGGTTAGCATCTGGGGAGCCATTTCCCTATGATGTAATGAAATTGTTTGCATTAAAGGCTGCACCGACGAGTGCTGGGAAAACCCTAATTGTAAATGATACACCAATTTCTTTTCTATGTGACACGGGGGCATGTTGAACTGTTATCAGAAAAGTAAGTGCAATTTTTTCCACATCGGCTCAGCACTAATATGACACAAACTTGTGCTGCAAATGGGGCAATGGGACAGCGTAGCAACAGAGGAACTCAAATTTGAGGATCCTGAGGGGATTGCTACACTCTGCTCTGTAATAGTGTCCACACAGTGCCCAGTGAACCTCCTGGGGAGGGACATAATGTCTAAACTGGGGCTTGGGGTGGTTCCTACAGGTCCTACTACGTGGGAGACAATGCGTGTGTTCAAGGAAAACGAACAAAGTGAGGTTGCAGGGGATCAGATGGTGACTCTGGGAACCGGACCCCAGCAATCTACTAAGCGTTGCAATTTGCAGATTCGCCCCCTCGTAAGCCGATTACAGAAATGTTGCAAATAGTGCTGCGGAGAGGACTGAAGACCCCCGTGTCTGGTGAAGTAGTGTCTGGTGAAGTATGAATTGACATATTTCCACGGTACAATCTAGTCGGCGTGTTTGTCGCATGTAAAGTGGTGGACAACACGTGGTACGTGGGTGACAGCCCACACCTAGCAGAGGGGTGATGGAGACGACCTCTGTGAACAGGCGAAGTGGGTGAAACTGTCAAAGCGAATGCGTCAGTAGGCGAGTGGTGCTTCTGTGATCGGTGGGCCCTGAAAAGGAGACACCAGGAAGTAGAAAGCAGAGTTCTCAACCTGGGGGAGCCTGGGTGGAGATCTCTGTGAAAAGGGATCAAGTCGGGGACTGCGCCCTAGGTGGGAGTTTTCAAAGGATCTAAGTGCAAAAAAAAATGTGTGTCCAAGTTGGAATTGCAGGATGCTACTTCTGCTTATTGTATCTGTTGACAGCAGCACAGGGGGGATCTGTCAGCTTATTGGGCCAGTATGTGTACCTATATACCCGCTAATGATGAGGCAGGAGGTGTGATTGATCAAGCCTTGCAACGTTTGAAAGACATATCTGATGCACAACAGCGAGACCTTGCACCAGTAGTGACAAATTCTAAGTGACTGGCTTCTGTCTGGGGGTTGGGAAATGGGAATTACATCTGCAATAAGTCTTATAGCTGGGAATTCGCAGTACTGCTCTTTTGCAGTTGCTGTGGAATTCCGATAATTAAAGGAATGATATCAAGAATGTTGAGTACTAATCCACAGTATCAGAGGTTTCTATTACAGGACAACAATGAGAAGTATACTCTGCCCGAGGAGCTGAAGGATTGTTTGAACAAAAGAATAGAGAGCAGTGGTGATATGATGACACATCTTCCCCGTGAATGAAGCACATGCTGAAAAATGAGAGAAGTGGCATGCTGGCGGATAATCAATTATAAACAGGGGGGAAATGTGGAATCATTTTTTTATTGATTGATTTAATTATTATTAATTGTTTATCCTTGCTTGCTCCTACTTTACTTTCTTTCATAACCTTTTAGGCCTAGAGTGCGTGTGTGCTTGCATATTTCTGATTTAACAGGGGCCTGCATAACTGTACCAGTGCGTCATGACATATAGCCTATCTAAAGTCATGCAAAGCTGAATGTCTGTACCAAGGACAAGATGTTTTTCTCTGTCTCTAAGTTTGTGTTTATAGAAAGCTCCGGAATGCATAACAAGATAGACTGGAGCCGGGGCTGATAGAGAAGACAGGTGCTCTCCTCCCCAACGAGATGTATGTGTGCAGGCTTACGACAGCCTGACGTAGGTTGAATAAGACGACGAGGGCTCTCCAGATTACATCATGATGTGTAAATCAGCGCGGGGGGAGGAGAACGTCATGGAGTACCCCTACAAAAACCAGAGAGAGACTAACTGTAAGATCCTCCATCTTGACTTGACTTGTATGGGGATCCTTTGCTGCAGAAAAGTAAACGGACTTTGGCTTGAATATTAACTTCTCTGCCTCTGACTGATTTTTTTCCCTGAGTAGTCTGGGTTTCTTATGTGATGGTGATACGAGGAATATAATGTTGAAATTCCTTTAACATTAGGAACAGGTGTAACGCGCAACAAAACGAAAGTTACGAATGCAACTACGGTTCTATGAATCCCCAATGACCGCCAGAGGCGGTGCTTAAAGCACAGAATATTCCCCTTCGCGCATGTGCAGTTCGAGTATGTATACAAACAATGTCACCTGTGACCCACAGATGACCCGAAGATTATATCTTCCAGTGTCACCTGAGGATCATTTCCTACAGAATCTTCTCACGAGCACACAAGGATTCTGAGTGACAGAGAGCTCTGGTGGTCATTCGGGATTCATAGAACCGTAGTTACATTCGTAACTTTCGTTCCATTTCATCCCTGCTGACCGCCAGAGGCAGTGCTTAAAGCACTGAATGACTTATGCCAGCAAGGTCACGAAGAATCCGGATCACAGACCTTTAGTGTGCAGAGTCAGAAGACCCCGGCCGCAGAACCACGGCTAAGGGGTGGGGTGTGGCCACATTCACCCTGTAGAACCTGGAGAAAGTGTCCGGTGACTAGAAACTAGAAAAATCTCTGTGCGTAAGGGACAAGGCCGAAGACCTTTACTGGATGCCCGTGATCTTCAGGCCCTCAGACGCCACTGCATCACTCATCGGCATGATGCTGTCATTGACATTACTAAAAGGGCCCAGGAATACTTCAGGAAACTATTGTCTGTAAACACAGCCCACAGCGCCATCCAAAGATGGCACCTAAAACTTTATCATGCAAAAAGGAAGCCATTATTGAACATGATCCAGAAGGGCTGCCGTGTTCTGTGGGCCAAGGCTCATTTACGTTGGTCTGTAGCAAAGTGTTCTGTGGTCAGACGAGTCCAAGTTTGACATTGTAGGAAACTATGGGCGTCGTGTCCTTGGGGCTAATGAGGAGAAAGAGCACCCCTCCTGCTATCAGTGTTCAGTTCAAATGCCAGCATCTCTGATGGTATGGGGATGCATTAGGGCATATGGTGTGGGACACTTGCATGTTTTAAAAAGCACCGTGAATGCTGAAAGGTAAATTAACATTTTAGAGCAACATATGCTCCCCTCCAGACGTCATCTAGTCCAGGGAAGGCCTTGTGTATTTCAGCTGGACAATGCAAAACCACATACTGCAGCTATTACAACAGCATGGCTTCGTAGTAAGAGTTCGTGTGCTGAACTGGCCTGCCTGCAGTCCTGATCTTTCACCGATTGAAAACATTTGGTGCGTAATTAAAGGAAGTCTGTCAAAGGAGACCCAAAACTCTCCAGCAGCTGGAAGCCTGTATTAAACAAGAGTAAAATCAAATTCAAATAGCTAAACCAGAAACTTGTCTCCTCAATGCCCAGACGCTTTTTCCACCCTGTGTGAAAAAGAGGGGATGCTACACAATACGAACCTGTACGAACTTTGACACCTATAGCAGCCATCAAATTTGAAATGAGCTCATTTTGTGGAAAAAAAATTGTAATATTTCTCAGTTTGAGCAATTGCCATGTTACCTTTGTTCTATTGTGAATAAAACACTGGCTGGTGTGATTTGAAAGTCATTGCGTTTTGATTTTATTCCATTTCCATTCTGTCCAAATTATTTCGGAATTGGGGTTGTACTTCTCAGAAGTACTTTATACACATTTCAATAAGTTGCAGCGTTATGACAGCAAGATAATCAAATACTAATGTTTAATACACTGCCCGGCCAAATAAAAAAGTCACCACTTGGAAATTAACGAACAAATTCTATAATTGGATCATTATTGTGGTTATTAATATGTTTCAGCTGGCAATAATCATTTTACCCTGTCTGATGAAGCGCGTCGCTACTCATTTCTTAAAAAATCATGTTGGAAGACACATCCCCTGATGGTGGAAAAGATGTTACAATATTTCAGAACGGGCATATTATTTGCCAAATACAGGCCAAGAAAACCATGAATGACAAAAACAAGTATGAGGAATCATTTTCACAAACAAATTTGCCACCTCAAAATCCTGACCTTCAACACATTAAAAGTTATTGGGATGTGCTCAAGAAAGACCACAGTGGTTCAACCATTATGTCGAGAAGACAAGATCTCGGCCAAAAATTATGCCATTTCTGATCTAAAATAAATGTTCTGGCATTGCATAAAGATGTTAAAACAATAACAAGAAGAATATGCACTGTAATCAAAGCTACAGGGGTTCCAACTAATTATTTCAGCGTACGACTTTTTTTTTGGCCGGGCAGTGCATCTTGGGCTCTAAATTCGTAGACCAGGCGCGGCGAATGGGGGGTGCGCCGCGCCAACGGGGTGTGTCCAGGCGTATGTTGCAATTTCGTGCCCGGCGTAGCCTGGCGCAAGTACTCCTCTGTCTCGCCTTGGTCCCTCCTTTCGGCACAAGTGGCAAAGGCGTAGTGTTTGGGTATAACGTATTGACGTATACGCTTCGATTCAAGACCGCAAGGATGGAAACACGTTTAATCAATAGAAAAAAAAAAATCAGCTCTCGATAATTTCGTGTATTGTTTTAACCTTTTGTTCATCGGATTATGAAAAAAGACTGAAAATGAACGCCCAAATTTTTTGATTGGGGTTAAAAAAATGCGTTTTTAAAGGGGAATATATTGCACATTGATCAAACATTGAACTCTGCAAAAGAAATGAATGGCATTGCTTGCTTCGGCTTCCTGTAAGCAAGTACGCGCAAATCTGCAGTTTCGTGACCATTTCAGGTTCTATGTACTGAGTAATAGCGCCGAGGAAACTTGAACTGTCCCGTCATTCTGCCGAATAGCCAAACTAAGTTCGTAAATCATCTGATAGCAAATCAAGCAAAGGGGATTGATAGTTTGTTTTACAATTTCTTCAAATCAACGGACTCTTTTTGATATTAAGCGTGAATGTTTTGATAAGAGGGCTCAGTTCTTAATGATGAGTACCGAGAATTTCAATCATTGTTTCTGTTTAAGCTCTGTTCAATAAAAGGAGTCGACATTGGCGCGAGACAATGAACAATGCCTCAGTGTCTGACAGCCAAAAAAAAAGAGGACGATTACAACAGATTGATAACGAAATAAAGAATAAAAAGAAACATTTTAACAACAGAACATCCACTGAACACAGCGATTTATTTATTTGTGAGTAGTCTTTTTTGGATGTTCCATTCGCTGGGGATAGATTTTTATTCTTTATTTCCTTAAAAATCTGTTCTCATATTAAAACTTTTACTTTTTGCTGGCTGCTGGACATGGAGTATTTTGCATTTCGTGTCGGACAGTCTTGATCGTGCATGCAATAATTTATTCACACTGTCAATGGTCATGGAATTGATTCTCACGTTCTATTTTATCTCTGCTGTGGAAATAAAGCGTGAATTTGTTCGATCCATCTGACTAATTTCCAAAAGAAAGACCGAATAAAGACTGTTGTTTATCTTCAACGGAAGAAAACAGACGAATAGGCTAAAAAGACCAAGAAAAGTCGATAGCTATCCATTTGCATTTTGTGAAGGTCGAACTAAAACATGGCCAAGTTTGCAAGTCTAATATTTCCTGGAATACTCAGAAAAATTTGAGCTTATGACTTTCGGACACGGAGCTATATTAAAACCCTGTCCAACTATCGCGTCTTTGCATTGACTGTGTCTATAATCAGTCGTGCGAAAAATTCGTTTCGCGTCCAGTAGGCAAGCGGCTTTACTAAGCATAGAACGCCACACACACACACACACACACACACACACACACACACACTTCGTGGTTGGCTGAGAAAGATGTGAAGTCGTTAATTTGCATCACAGATCTAGCTGCGTTGATTTCGCCCGGTCAAGTTTCCATGATGCGTGCCAGCCGCCTTTAATCTGACATCAGGACAATCGAAATAGATACAATAATTTATGTCCTTATGCAGATAATTACAGGAAGCACTATTTAATGTAACTATTTATTGCATTGAAATGTGCCTGACATTCTGGAAACCTGCCTGTGACATTTCGGTGACACGGGCGCACTGTGCGCCGGTCAGCCAAATCACCACTGCACAGAAATTAAACCAGGTTGGAGCTGGCAAGCTTTCCACGCAACTCCAGCGGAGACTTTCTATAAAATTGTCACTGCGTCTTGAATATGTGACACCTCCCCCTACTACGCTGCAACACCCATCTCGGCGCACGTCCGTCTACCAAATTGCCAAAGTGACTGCGCACGGTGTTGCACCGCACGAAATTACCACTGCGTGCGCTGCGTCACACTACGCCAGCTGCGCCACCCTGCGCAGCGCCAAGAAATTAGAGCCAATTGTCTTACTGTCATAAAGCTTGTGAAGAGAGATGAATGTCAAATTATTTTGGTCAAGAATAAAAACTTAAAATTGGTTAATTGAGTGCATTTTTGAATTTAACCTTTATCTGAAGGGGAAACATTGTCTCTTTTTGTTATACTGTCGAGAATTTTACATCTTTTGCCTCTTTTGTCACATTTTCTAGGTTGAATTGAGAAGACAGTGGGAACTTGCTGTGAGACGGGATGGTTTTGTGACCACTGAGAGGTCCTTGCTCTGCAGTGACCACTTCAAGCTGGACGACTTCAAATGAATGAAATAAAGAATGCTCAGCCCATTTTAAAACTAGTCTCAAGAAAGACCACACTTTTCAGATGCATTGTCTCAACTGACCAAATGTTGCATTTTATTTCTCTTAGCTTCTTGTTCCTTTTAATCCAGGATTTTATTTCCCTATATACATTTTTATTCCCATTCATTGTTTTCTATTCCATTACCATTTTACCTTATTTTATTCATATAATTTATGTCTGATCATATAATTTCTTTCTGGTGTGCATTCTTGCAAATTCTTTTGCCATGTAAAACGCACTCCGAGTTGTTTATATACGTGAAATGAGCATTATAAAGTTGCCTTACTTTCAAAGTTTTTTTTAGATTTATAATATTGTGTTACGTATTAATATTTTATGAATTAGTAATACTGCTTTATCGCAGTGACTGCTATAGGCATGCACTTAGGCAGAAATGTGTATTTTTTGATGCAATTTTTGAAATTAATATTACTACTACATCATATTCATTTTTTTTTCGGGATTTAGCGAAATACTACTACCTGCGTTGTCTTTTTCCTTTTAACATGTCCCGGCAGTGTCACCGGGGGGAGGATCAGAAACACATTTTTTTTTTTTTTTTAGCAAGCATTAGTCCTGGCTAGTCGTCAAGTGTTTTCCTTATTTATACATTTTCGAATTATAGTAATAATCCATTGGTAATTGAAGACCCAGCTTCTTTCACTGTGCGATCTAACAACAATGAAATAATGGGCTGAATTCAGTAGAGAAAAATAAAGCATAGACCTGTTAATAAATTGAGAGACACTGTTCGGGAACTTTAACGCTACTCAATCGGCACATCAGGCGATCTAATCAGCGCTTCATGATTGTATAAACTGTTGAAATAAAAGCATTTGAAATGTCTTTGTGCAATTTTAATAACGCCAATTTAAATACACCAAAATGCGCGTCCAAATGAATGACAGTCGCCTTACTTTAACGGCGGGAGCTAGCGACGCCTGATCGTGTGGAGTGTCTTTTGGAGCGAATGTATTGTTTAATTAATTAATTTAAACATAACACGTTGCTAAATACCTCTCGGCCTGTGCACATCTATGGGTCACAGTTACCAACTATACCAAAATTGACGAAGCTACCATCAATAGTTACTGAGTACTGGGCCGGACAAGATTTCCACGGTGAAAGTGGCACTAAGGTCAAAGATCAAATCCAGCCAAAACCCGGGCATTGAGCATCACTGCTGCTGGCTATTGGTGACAGTGAGCTACCAAACCAAATTTGGTGAGGCTATGATCAATAGTTACCAAGTGCTGGTCTGGACAAAATTTCCTGTATCAAGGTCACAGCACTAAGGACAAAGGTCAAACCTAGCAAAAAACCTGACTTGGCACATCTATGGGTCCTAGCAAGTTACCATACCAAATTTGGTGAAGTTGTGATTATTAGTTGCCAAGTTCTGACCTGGACAAGATTTCCATGATCAAGGTCACAGCACTAAGTTCAAAGGTCAAATCCAGTGCAAATCCTGACATTGCACAGTTTTGCCAAATTTGGCAAAGCTGCGATCATTAGTTGCTGAGAACTGACCCAGACAAAGTCAGGGACAGATGACAGACAGACAGGCAGGGGATGACAACACCCCTCTAGCCAAAGTTTGGTCTAGGGGTAAAAAATGATTGAGCCCAAGTCAGGAATTGTAGTTTTAAAGGGAGGTGTTTGTGCCACCCCCCCCCCCCAAAAAAAATTCTAGTTCTGGCCCCAACACTGAATGTCACGCCAAATAACGGTCATAATCACTTACCTTCTCAGTGGAATATAATTTTCCCACAGGGACAATAAAGTACCTGAAAAAAAATGGGTTGACTATAGCGATTTATGATAATGAAATTGTGCAGGCACGTCATTCCTCCGCAGACATAATGCATTGAAAGAGCGAGCGGCACTGTTACAAGACGGCCGCCTGTAGCCGTGTCGCTCCAATGGGTAGAAGCAACCAATGCGGCGTCAATGATTCAATATAGATCAGTGGGTAGTGCACTCTTTACGGCTTTGGAAGCGCCTCCCAGTGGCAGACCAGGGAATGGAAGCTGATATTTTGAAGGAATCGCCTAACGAGTCACAAAACCACTTAGTGTGATACAAATAGGACAGGAATATTAAATTAATTCCTTTAAATTCCGCCCATTCAAATAGGAGGCGTTTCACAGTCGCCTTAGAAGTCAGCCAACTGGATAACATGTCAAACTGACACAGCCCACAAAACACACATTTTTTTTCAACGCAAAACCATTCATCTGCACTGACCTTCTGCAGCCCCGCGGACTTCACCCGCTACGTTTACCTTGACGGCTGGCGTACTGAGGAAAATTAAGAGGAAGTAAAATGTCAAGACGGCCTGTTCCACCACACGACCCGCTACCCATACATTGCTTTTAAGAATGGAGGTAAAACCTACGAAGCCAGCGGCAAAAAACAGACTCTGTCTGTTATTGTTCACTGCCACCAGACCGCTCTGAACCGAGTCGCGAGCTGAAACAGAACGTAGTTTAAAAAAATAAAAAGTCGTATCCAACCAGCTAATTCTGCGAGAAATAAACATTGTTCTCCTATATACAACTTCTGTAAAACCACTAAAATCTGCATACAACCAAAAACCAAATTTGCAAAATCAGGGCTGTGCGTTAACTTTTTCTGCTCATAGCACTGGTGCAACAGAGGTTCAGTCTTGTAGCACAAGACAAAAACTTGGACAGTAAAAGCATCTGATACATCTCTATGGACAAAGTCACGGTGTCGTCACTTCCGGCTGGCCCAACTAGGCACTCGGTGAAAACAATTAATCTTGCGTGTTCGTCTCCGTGTTCTCATCAACAAATGTCACTTTCTAATCCACTTTATTAGAATTTGTATCTGCGATTTTTATTTTTTGCGAGTAAATACAGCGTGTAGGAGTTGTTATAAGGTACTAGAGATGTCATTTGACGATTTTGATCATCATTGTGTCACAGACGCTAAATATTGCAGGTACTTAGAGTTGAAACAGCACGAGTACTCGCACTCAAGAAGGTGGTTTCCAAAAAGCCGAGAAGCTAAAGCAAAGATTTATTCGGACAAGAATGTGCAAGGTGAAAATAGTTAAAACCACAAACGTTTCGGCGCTCACACCATCCTCAGTGCAAATGACTAAGTGGCAGGACAAAACCATTTAAATAGACCTCACATAACTGAAAAAGACAATTGATTCAAGTCAATCTCACAGAATACAATTGACACGTCAATTATTCAATTACAAGGGAGTATCATCATAGATGACAATTGGTTGTAACAATCAATAAGGATTTAAAAAAGAAAAAAATAAAGAAAAGAAGAACCAAATAAAACACGAAAGGAGAAGAATATCAAAATAAATAAATTAAATTGATGCGAAAGACATGCTGGTGCGCGCTTAAAGAAAACAAGTTAAATCAAAAGAATTATTTAAACCAGCTGGATGAAGTGTGGATAAGCAATAGATCCAACGTGCTTCACACTGAAGTAGTAATTTGTCTATGTACCTTGCGGTCCAACCACAAGTAGTTCAATTTATAATTTAAAGACATAAAATATTAATAATCTCTTTGTAAATTGAAGTACTTTCAAGGTCTCGGAATTCTTTAAATTCATACAATTTTAAGTAATTTCCAGAACTTGTCAAGCAGTCTTGACACAAACAACGAACACTTCAAATATAATGCAGGCACATCACTCTCAGTTTAAGAACCTCTTAATGTATTTTTTACATTCTGTGCATACTGTTTATATATACATACTGTAATACTGTTTATACATGCTGTTATTAATGTATTCCTGAGACGTGCGGTGATGTGAGGCAGTGGCCTAACCTTTTATCGCTGGATTTTGTCAGCCAGTTCCCACATACTATACTTGATTGACGATCACAACTATTAAATCCAAGCTTTTTGGAAGCATGTATACTGATCGGTGATAACGACAAAAATATTCATTGACGTATACGCTTCGATTCGATTCAAGACCGCAAGGATGAAAATACGTTTAATCAACAGAAAAAAAAATCTCAGTTCTCGATAATTTCGTGTATTGTTTTAACCTTTTGTTCATCGGAATATGAAAGAAGACTGAAAATGAACGCCCAAATTTTTTGATTGAGGTTAAAAAAATGCGTATTTAAAGGGGAATATATTGCACATTGATCAAGCATTGAACTCGGCATAAGAAATGAATGGCATTGCTTGCTTCGGCTTCCTGTAAGCAAGTACGCGCAAATCTGCAGTTTCGTGACCATTTCAGGTTCGATGTACTGAGTAATAGCGCCGAGGAAACTTGAACTGTCCCGTCATTCTGCCGAATAGTCTTACTAAATTAATTAAGGGGATTAATAGTTTGCTTTACAGCAAAGGGGATTAATAGTTTGCTTTACAGTAAAGATCCTGCCTCACCTACATAACTATGGAAGGTGACACCTCTTCACGTCTCGCTCATTCGCTACTCGCCTCTCATAGTATTACACACAGGCCTACATGCGTTACACGAATCGATTTAAAGATCGATCTATTCCGCCCGTAAGTCACTGACTTATTATTTCCCTGCTCTGTTTCTTACATTTAGACCAAATAGGGGGGGTGCACCGTTCCTGGAGATACTGCAATACCAGGTCGATGCGTGGAGTGGACGGAGCAAGCCCCTATTCCATCTCCCTGTTCCAAAAATCAATTTAATATATGGTCCCCAGATAGGGGACGTATCAGATATTAAACTGATAAGAACAGATACTACACTTGATCTTAGCCAAAAGGCCGAGAAGCGATACTGTACCCAGCCTTCAGTCGGGAGAGTCGATGTCGGAAAAGTACAGTACAGTGACGGGACGTCAAACTTGGGCTCCACTTCCAAGTACTCCCGGCAATCGAATACTGATAAATACAGACATCATAGTCGAATGCGGTAGAGCCAATGCGTGTTTTTTGTTTTTTTATTTAAGCTTGATTATTTCACAGGATCCCGTGATGCTTTTCACTGTGTATGAAACATTAATTCCCACCAATCGTAGAAGTTTGTATTATTATATTTTTGATACGTCACCCCAGTAAACTACGGCAGAGGACACGCACACACCGTACGAACCGCACTCAAGCTTGAACACCGTCTGTTCTGTTCCTTCTCTTTCATTTCAGGAGGGTTACTATAGCAAATAGTGCAACGGCAACTCAAATGCGTTAGAAGCGGTGTTGCCCACCTCCATCCACTTAAGTAAAACAAGGCAATCAGAGATAGCAGACCTGGCCCCAGCCACGGGCTGACAGAGTGACAGACAGACACACACACACACACAGACATGATCATTGCTTAACCTGGCCCCCTAGGGGAGGGGCCAGGTAATAACCGGGGCCGTTCCGCACTAATGCTTTCACAGGGCGCAAACAACTCCATTTTTGCAGAATCTAAACCAGTGAGTCAATTACAAGCAGAAATTCAGATTCTTCATAAATTCGGTGCAGGAAACAACTAGATCGGGTAAGCTAGCGGACATGATCTTAAAACGTTACAATCTTTGACAGTCAGTCATTTAAGCAGCAGTGCATGTGCGAAAATCTCAATCTTGACAAACCCCCAAAGCCAAAAGCAAAGTTCCAGCAATTGCAATTTCTGTTCGCGTCGCCAGCTTTGGGCTGACCCTTCATGGTATAGCTAATCACTCATCAACATTTAACTATTTCACAAGCGAGACACCTTTCGGATTGCGTTTAGACACTTATCAAAACAAAAAGCACGACAATAATCGGTAATAATTGTAGAGCGCCCTCTAGTGGACAGTTCCACTGACGCGCAAAGTAATGACAGTTCAGCCGTGACCAAGGACAGGCCTACCAAAGAAAACGTCGCCTCAGCACACAAAAACTTTGAAATGCCTACATTAATCGCGGGAACAGCAACAGAAAAATAATACCCCGCTACCGAAACTGCAAAAACCGCAACATAAACTGTTGACTCGTAGCATAAGACTATGAAACTGCAACATCTTCATTCGCATCCGTCTTTGCCATTTACTGCGCGTGCGCGTACCGGCCCAGGCTGCTTTCAGAGATAGCGGAATCAGGCGTGTCTCCTTCGATTGGTAAGTAAAACTTCCAAATATGACGTTATTATTTATGCAGATGTTTAACAATGAATTGTAAGACGTAGCTGTTACATGCACATTCTCGTAAATTCGCTTATTTTAGCATGCCACCCTGCCGAAAATGAACGATGCACTGTCGATTTCGCTATAGTCTTAGAGTTGCCAACTTGACGACTTTCTCGCTTAATCTGACGACTTTCCAAATCGGGATTGTTTGTCCACGTCTTGAGAAAGTCGTCAAGTTGGCAACTCTAAGACTATAGCGAAATCGACAGTGCATCGTTCATTTTCGGCAGGGTGGCATGCTAAAATAAGCGAATTTACGAGAATGTGCATGTAACAGCTACGTCTTACAATTCATTGTTAAACATCTGCATAAATAATAACGTCATATTTGGAAGTTTTACTTACCAATCGAAGGAGACACGCCTGATTCCGCTATCTCTGAAAGCAGCCTGGGCCGGTACGCGCAAGCGCAGTAAATGGCAAAGACGGATGCGAAAGAAGATGTTGCAGTTTCATAGTCTTATGCTACGAGTCAACCGTTTATGTTGCGGTTTTTGCAGTTTCGGTAGCGGGGTATTATTTTTCTGTTGCTATTTCCGCGATTAATGTAGGCATTTCAAAGTTTTTGTGTGCTGAGGCAACGTTTTCTTTGGTAGGCCTGAAGGACACCACTAAGTCGGAAAAAAGCCTCCGAAGCAATCTCAGCCAGTCCAATAAGTGCCAAAATTTTCCACGGTATTGTTAATAATACAATAATGGAGTAACTTCGTTACTTTCAATTCCAAATCAAACATTCCATGGATTAATTTAAAACGCTAAAGGCCAGCAAAGCAATTATGATGAAAAAACTTGAATCCTGTTCATAACCATGCTCGCAACTTCGCTAGTCCAGCTGTTCACGCATTCCTGTCGGGCATTCGATGGCGAGCCAAGCCTGTCAATCGTGACTAGGAAAAAAAGTAGTCTTATTTGTTAAGCAGAGCCGCCTCCAAAACCTTCAGAGGGCACTAAAAAAATTAAGGATGGAATAAAACTCAATATACAGAGTTGTGAAAAGGGTCATTCCATGTCAAATAATCAGATATACTAAACATTTGTCACCATAGTCACAGATTGCTTCCATATTTTCATATTAGATAAATGTGCATTAATGACAAACAAATCTGAAATTTCAGCACATTCAGATCAATAATTTGCCAAAAATTCATTTTTTTCCTCAGGGTACTGTCCATCAGTTTTTTGTCAGTTGACATTTTTCTTTAATTTAACATGGCATAACTCTGAATCTAAACTTTGCATCTAAGCTAATGTTATACTGCTTAATCGGAAAATGCAGTCCAAATCCATTTTACTTTATTTTTCCATTGGTGTGGAGTTCAGTCAGTTCCATGCTTAGGTCCCCAAAGCACCCCCAATATAAACCCTAGCATAGGCTCTCTGGCATTTTTTCCATTCATTTGTGGCTGCCGAATATAAATCAGGCTGAATTCACCATGAATTCATCAACTGCAGTCAGTACCTTGCCAAATGTGGGAAGAAAGAAAAAAAAAAAAAAAAAAAAGCCAAAATGCCACCTGTTCTAACCCCCGTATCTCTCGGGGCATACCTTGGATTTTCTTCTACTTTTTTTTTTTTACTGATTCCTCTATCATAGTAGAAAGACCACTCCAAAAATTGTTGATGCGTTTTGACCAATATAAATTTTGCAGGCGTCGGAACAGGGGTGGAGTAACCTCAAATCGCTTGGCATTTCCAGCTTCTGACACAATGTAAATGATTCAATAATGACAGTAACTGTAAGTTCTCAATCATTGCACGACACATTCACAGAAAGGTCAGTGCATGCAGGTTTGGTAGATCATGTTGGCAAGGAGATACCTGAACCAGTTATTGATCAATAATTTCTGATTATTGCTATTGTTTTTAATGAAGCGAAACAAGAGGACAAGCATTAACATGGACGACTTCTGAAAAATGCTGGGTGCTGTTCATGAACATTCTCCGAACTGTTCCAACTCTGGATGTCACTGGACGCACAGCCCAGCAGTATAAAGTTGGACAAAACTGGGACAGACAACATTGTTGTGCTCTTTGCTGCATTTAGGAAGCAATAACACTGATAACATGGCATGGAATACAAAGTGTTAACTTGAGTCAGTTTAGAAGAATTAGTGTCAGTAAATTGTATTGATGCAAAGTGTGATTGGCAAAAATCGCGTAACCCCCATTAAGACAGTTCGGAAATTTGTCGTTCAAGTCACATCAGCAATTTTAATACAGGATTATAATACTAAATTGTACTAAATCCTGTATAAAAGTATGTGACTGCCTTGATTGAAAACTTAAAATGTTACCAAGTTAAATGTGTAACCTTAAAATGCCACAAGATTCGAGATTACCCCAACCCTGTTCAGACACCCGCAAAATTTATATTGGTCAAAACACACTAACAATTTTTGGAGTGGTCTTTCTACTATAATAAAGAAATCCATGAAAAAAAATTTAGGGTGTGCCCCTGGAGATAGGGGGGTTTGAACAGGTGGCATTTTTTTTTTTTTTTTTTGAGTTCTGTCCCGGAAAGGAGACAAAGTCCAATTTTAGGGCTGTTTTAGGTGAAAATTTCCGAAATTATGGGCAGCATGGAACTGAAACCCCCGAAAGGCACAACTACACCATAAGGGTAAGTTCCATCGCAAATGTGAAGTTTATAAGTGGCATAGTTTGAGTTCTGTCCCAGAAACGAGAAAAAGTGCAATTTTAGGGCTGTTTTTGGTGGAAATTTCCAAAGTTATGGGCAGCATGGAACTGAAACCCCCAAAAGGCACAACTACACCATAAGGGTAAGTTCCTAAGCAAATTTGAAGTTTGTAAGTGGCAAAGTTTTTGAGTTCTGCTCCGGAAATGAGAATGATTACGGACAGACGGACGGACAGACGGACAGACGGACAGGGCGATGACTATATCCCACGGTATTCCATACCGGTGGGATAAAAAGCTATGCCATGTTAAATACAAGAAAAATGTCAACTGACACACACACACACACACAAAAAAAAAAGAAAAGACAATGCCCAGAGAAAATAAATTTTGGATTTGTCAGCGATATATTTATACAGCTGCAAACAAAAAAGTTGCAAAATTGAGAAGGTGATGGTGAGACCCATTTGATGATCTGACATTGAATGAGCTAAAAAGTATTTTTTTCCCCTTCCCGAGATCTTCTAATATCTGTCAAACGTAAATGTTCCAGATCACACTAATTTTACCTGACAAAGACAACCCCGAGTAAACACGAAAGGCACTTTTTTAAAATTATGATGCAATTTATTGAAGGAAATAAGCCATCCAACCCTAACACGCATCAGCGAACAAATAAAATGGCAACAGCCAAAAGCAAACTGTTACCAAATCAAATTTACTCTAACAGAGTTAAACTTCACTCGACACACCCAGGCATGATTACTGCCAGCACTTCTAAACATCATTTAAAACAGAACACCTTTGGCAATGTAAAGTAAGCAAAAAGAAGCCAACGGGGCAACTTACAGAAATTCAAGACCAGATGACAAACAAACGTGTTGATATCCATTAGCATGGAAACAATTACTCAGCCATTTTTACGGCTGTGAGACTCCTGCAAACCATGGTGCAAGCCATTACTGAAACTGAGGAAACTTGCAACTGTGGTGACTAAGCATGTGGCGAAATGAAAAAAATTAAACCGGTTTTGGCCACGTGGGGTAGCACTTGCGTATTTTTTCCATTTTATTTTTCTCTGTGCGCTTCATGTGTGAAGTTATATTCAGTCAAAATCAAAATAATTTGATGGAGCTGTTCAAACTTTTGTGAAATTCAGTGGCTCGTCGGTATTCAGTATTTTCTACTGGTCATCGGCAATGTCACTAGTTCAAGTCTCTGGCAGCTAGATAATCTTTTTTCTAGCCCCATTCACAAAACCCTGACGGAATATGCTGAAGTTCAAAAAAAAAAAATTTAAAAAAGCAGATCTCGGGCATCGCTCACTCACTGTAAAGACGCTGCCAGAGAGCTAACTAGAGACATTGCCGATGGTCAGTAGAACGTACCGAATTCCGAGGAGCCACCTAATTTGAGTCATTATCAGCTAAGGTGTAATGAAGTGTAACATTATGGATGAAATATATATTTCTTCAGTCGGTTCTGTCTAATGTTTTCTGAATATTGACCAGCATAATAAATTGAATATGTAGTTGAAAGTAGAATTTTTTGCTAGTTTTTAAAAAAGTGACTTTTCCTCCAGAGACTCGATCGATTATGCACGTTATTGTTTGACATTAATGAATTAATTAATGAATGTATTAATGAAACAACACGACAATGGTGGGTAAGCCAACTGCCAGACATGTTCACTTTCATCATCCAATCTTCCCACATAATGAGCGCAATCCCCTGTATATACCATGTACAATGGAGTATCACATTTAGAAGATAAAATACGTCAGTAACAACACAATTAAAATACACAAAAAACAAACACGATAGTCTCACTGGACAAGGCTTATGCACGTTATATTTGACAGACGTTTCAGGCACACAAGAAAAGATCACCATGCCATGCCGAAAAGGTAAAAATTGTACAAAAAAAGGTTTCAGTTATTAAACTTGTAGAATTGATAAAATTGATTATTGATTCAATTTTCTCAAACAAATATATGTAAAATTGATTTCCAAGATGTACAATATTCTCAAATAAACAAAATTAATTTTAAATATTATACAATCTCACAGCTTGTTGGCGCAGATCAACAAACCTTTTCCACGTGTAAAGTGCAGCACTAATAGTTCAAGCTGATCAGTTTTGTCTTTCCTCTTTTAAGAAAAAAACAAATGAATTCTTCCGACCAAAGTGCAGCATTGACAGAACTTCCAGCATGTAGCTGTTCAGTTTTATTCAACCTTCGGTTTTTTTGCTGCCCTCTACTGTTTCACACGTGTAGCTGCAGGTGGATAGGGATAAATGACAAGAAACGCCAGCGTCTGAACACCCTCGGCCTTTCTTATGAAGTGTCCCAGAGCAATTACACAATAACCAAAGTAGAATTCCACAGAACATACATTACAAATACAAAAATGCCCAAAGTCCCACAAAAATTTTGGAAAATTCAAATTTTTTTCACTAATCTAGAGCCCCGCATATATATGATCATTCCCCCAGGTATAAACCCCCTAGCTCAAATGCTTCATCAAAATCAGTCCACAACAAAGTTTTTTTTCAAAAACGCCAAAAATGGGTCCAATCTGAAAAAGTCTTTCCTGGCCTGGATTCCCTACAGTACCGCGAATGTTTTGGCATGGGTAACTAGTTTAGTGATGCTGACTTTAGAGGTGCACACACGGACAGACAGACGACGAACTGATGAAGATACCCTTCGGCCTGAAGTCGGGCCGAGGGTAAAAACGAAACTTGAGTTCCGCCACTAATACTCGTGTGATAACTCACTCGTGTTGCACACCTCTGTACCGAATCCAACGTCCTGTACCGAACTAAATTCCCTGTACCGAAAATTTTCAATACGAATGGGTGTACCATTACACCCCTACTACACAGTCTTCACATTGTTCAGCTGCGGTGACAGACTAAAAATATTAGGGAATATTGCGTAGTACAATTTTATTCCAGAATTAATCAAACTTCTAGCGTGCACAATCATCTAACTGTCAAAATTATGACGTGCACAATAGTCTGACTACAAAAATTATAATGTGAACAATCAGTGTCAGTCAACCTAACGTGAGACTATTGGGAGTCTGACAGAAATGCATAGAAATCAACAGAGGCGATCCTGCGCACGTTTCATCACCATTTTGCATGTTTATTTGTGCTAATTTATCTTAATTTTCATTTGTAATTAGCCACTACACATTCCGATATACTTCTAACAAGTTAATACTGAATTTATACTCATTCACGTTATGTATTATGCACGTTATCGTTCCTGACAGACACCACAGACTTGTCCCTCGCCCGCCATTGCTGCCTTCTTCCACGAAAATGATGTAGGCCACAAGGGAGACACGGGGGGACTCCTGGAAGTGAGGATGTCACGTGGCTGCCTGCTCGTTCCAGGATTTAGAGGCACAAATTCACGTTATTTGACAGACGTGAAGGGCTTCTTATTTCACTTCGGTTTTTAGTAAAATGCATAGCTGATGTGCAGAAATACGGATTCCCTCCCTTTTACAAACTTTATAAACATGCTATGAAGAGCATTTTCAGTTAGATATACCGTATACACAATAGAAAATGCAACGGTCGCCACCCTATTCTTCGACAGACACACTAACGTCACGTGAACAAGCGCATTTTTAAATTGATTTTATTTTACTTTATTGGGTGACAACACATTGGTTACAGGTGTGTAGCATCAACATTGGTATTACTGAAGATGCCCTGGCAATGTTTACTGCAGTTGGAACTAAATTCTTAAAAATATTATGTTTGCTAGGAAAGCTCTACAAAATGTGATGCTTGACAACTCAAAACAAGGGTACCTCAAGATATTTATTGTTTTTATTTCTGGTCAACTTACCGCCTTCAAACTATCTTTGCCATCTCGAGTATGTAAATAAAGAAACACAACAAAAATTACTTGATGTCTTTAAACATGGATTAATTTATTGAATACTTTTTGTATTGGTTCGTTGAATTACGCCTTAGCGGATCGCCTTTCATTTACATTGCATTTCAAGTGTCCATGAATGCTGTAGATAATTTCAGATATAGCTAGCCAGCAATAAATGAACCTGGAGCATTTAATATTAACTAGAGCACTCGGCAACCGAGCACATGTATCCCCCGAAGGCCCCCCAGTTGGGCCCAGCTGGTCCCAGAGTACCCAAAATCAATAGGTGTCGTGAACTTACCATAATACATGTCCCTGCAAAATTTGAAAAGAATCGATGCACTTATGTGGGTTGTAGAGCGTTCACAAGAAAATCTCTGCAAACGCGTGACGAGGCCAAATCCATAGTATCCTCCGACCTTCCTTCGGGGGATACAATAATTCTCCTCATGGGTATGTCATCATTTTGTGACTCGAGGTATTGTGAACCATTAAGCAATATGAAGTTCGGAACAGCTCTAATTATTTTGATTTTGACTGAATACAACATTACACTTGAAGCCCATGAGCTTAAACGCGTAGGCGGGTCAGTGACATTTGGATTTCAAAACAGCAAAAAAATAAAAATGAGGTTGTGTCAGGTTCAGCTTTTCCTGTGTAAATCCAAGTGTATTTTTGATTTTTGAGAGTGCCCCTCGCAAAAGATGAATGACATTAATGCATTTGCCTGTATACACCCCTTAAAAATGCCATGCGGTAAAACTAATTAATTTTCAATATAATATTAAAATGACTGTTAGTGACTCTGTTACAATCAAAATGTAATTATTGATCTACACAGATGCTATACCCAGTTGGAGAATGTCAACACTAGAATTTCAAATATTAGATATTGTCTTTCAAGGCAGCAGCATGTTATCAACATTTGTTATATCTTTTCAATTAGAGAGGCAAAACTGCTTTAAAACCTGGCATACCTTTAGGTTTTATTAGCTCTTCTTGATTGTGTTCATACACAATTTAACTTCATTTTGAAATAAATACAAAACACAAAACCAGTGAAGTTGGCATGTTATGTAAATCGTAGATAAAAACAGTATACAATGATTTGCAAATCCTTTTCAACTTATATTCAATTGAATACACTGCAAAGACAAGATGTTTTATGTTCAAACTGAGAAACTTTTTTTTTTTTTTTTCAAATAATCATTAACTTAGAATTTAAAGGCAGCAACACATTGCAAAAAAGTTGGCACAGGGGCCTTTTTACCAGTATTACATCGCCTTTCCTTTTAAGGACACACAGTAAACGTTTGGGAACTGAGGAGACCAATTTTTGAAGCTTTTTAGGTGGAACTCTTTCCCATTCTTGCTTGATGTACAGCTTAAGTTGTTCAACAGTCCGGGGTCTCCGTTGTAGTATTTTACGTTTCATAATGCGGCACACATTTTCAATGGGAGACAGGTCTGGACTACAGGCAGGCCAGTCTAGTACCCGCACTCTTTTACTACGGAGCCATGCTGTTGTAACACGTGCAGAATGTGGCTTGGCATTGTCTTGCTGAAATAAGCAGGGGCATACATGAAAAAGACGTCGTTTGGATGGCAACATATGTTGCTCCAAAACCTGTATGTACCTTTCAGCATTAATGGTGCCTTCACATGTGTGCAAGTTGCCCATGCCTTGGGCACTTAAACACCCCCATACCATCACAGATGCTGGCTTTTGAACTTTGAGCCTATAACAGTCCGGATGGTTCTTTTCCTCTTTGGTCTGGAGGACACGCCGTCCACAGTTTCCAAAAACAATTTGAAATGTGGACTCGTCAGACCACAGAACACTTTTCCACTTTCCATCTTAGATGAGCTTGGACCCAACGAAGCTGGCGGCGTTTCTGGGTGCTGTTGATAAATGGCTTTCGCTTTGCATTGTAGAGTTTTAACTTGCGCTTGCAGATGTAGCGACAAACTGTAGTTACTGACAGTGGTTTTCTGAAGTGTTCCTGAGCCCATGTGGTGATGTCCTTTACACACTGATGTCGGTTTTTGATGCAGTACCGCCTGAGGGATCGAAGGTCACGGGCATTCAATGTTGGCTTTCGGCCTCGTTGCTTATGTGCAGTGATTTCTCCAGATTCTCTGAACCTTTTGACGATATTACGGACCGTAGATGATGAAATCCCTAAATTTCTTGCAATAGCTCGTTGAGGAATGTTGTTTTTAAACTGTTCGACAATCAGCTCACAAATTTGTTCACCAAGTGGTGACCCTCGCCCCATCCTTGCTTGTGAATGACTGAGCATTTCAGGGAAACTGCTATTATACCCAATCATGGCCCCCACCTGTTCCCCATTAGCCCGTTCACCTGTGGGATGTTCCAAATAAGTGTTTGATGAGCATTCCTCACCTCTCTCAGTCTTTTCTGCCACTTGTGTCAGCTTTTTTGAAACATGTTGCAGGCATCAAATTCCAAACGAGCTAATATTTGCAAATAATTACAAAGTTTACCTGTTCAAACATTAAGTAACTTGTCTTTGCAGTGTATTCAATTGAATATAGGTTGAAAAGGATTTGCAAATCATTGTATTCTGTTTTTATTTACGAATTACACAACGCAGCAACTTCACTGGTTTTGGCTTTTGTATACAAAATACTCAAGTGTTTTACCGCATGACATTTTGTTTTACCGCATCGCATGACATAGCACAACTGCATTAGACCATGACACGCAAGTGTAACAAGTTGAAGATGGCTACTTCTGAAAAATGCCAAAGATACTCAGGGCTTTCAAAGTGAACCTTAGGACATTAAAATGTGTTTTCCAACTGAAAATCAAGAATCATAATAAAACTATTTGGCAATATTCATAGCATTAATCTGATATGAATAAAATATACTCATTAATAGTTCATTTATTCATATCTTTATTTACTGCAGGTCACTGAAGACACTTTATACTAGTGTTGATGATTAAGACTATAATTCAGGCTTAAAGAGAATGCAGCCTGTTCTGACATGTATACAGACATTACTACCATCATATACTTTCACAGTTACACCTTTCCCTTCTCTTTTCTAGTCTCTCCTCTCTCGCAGCACTATCTGCCCTGATCTTTGCACGGAAACGTGCACCCTTCTCTTTACTGGAAAGAGGCATCTGTAAAAATGGACAACCCAATTCCAAAAAAGTTGGGACGAAGGGTAAATTATGAATAAAATCAAAATGCAATGACTTTCAAATCACATCAGCCAGTATTTTATTCCCAATAGAGCAGAGATAACGTAGCAAATGTTGAAACTGAGAAATTCTACAATTTTATCCACAAAATGAGCACATTTCAAACTTGATGGCTGCTACAGATCTCAAAAAAGTTGGGACAGAGGCCTGTTTACCATGGTGTTGCATCCAGTCTTTTTTTAACACAGAGTAGAGGCGTCTGGGCATTGGAGACAAATTTCTTGAGTTTAGCCATTGGAATTTGATACCACGCATGTTTAATACAGGCTTCCGTCTGCTGAAGAGTTTTGGGTCTCCTTTGACTGACTTTTCATTTAATTATGCGCCAGAATGTTCTAAAGAAAGATCAGGACGGCCGGCAGACCAGTTCAGCACATGGACTCTTCTACTACGAAGCCATGCTGTTGTAATAGCTGCAGTATATGTTTTTGAATTGTCCTGCTGAAATACACAAGGCCTTCACTGGAATAGATGTTGTCTGGAGGGGAGCTCTCTCTGCTCCTGCCTGCGTCTTCTTTCTTTGCCTTTTTTCATCCTGTTACCCCCTCTTTTCCCCCTTTTTTTTGGACCCTCCGTCTGCTTTTGAGGCTCTTCAAGTAAAGATGGAATTAATTAGCTGGTTCCTAAATGCGATGAACAATTCTTTCACCAAGAAGCGGAGCACCTAGCGAACCGCACTGCCCGGACGCGACTTTTGCTGCTGGCTACGTTCGGGACGTGTGGTCAAGATGACAAGTTCTTTGTCTGGTGGCACTATCCTTTGAAGACGCGGAGGATCTTTACCTTTTTGGATTTATGGTGACAGGATTTCTCCTAATTGGCATGGGAGTTGCTCTGATCTACCGCAAAGTACACGAGCTGGGAGCGAAGAAAATGGCCAAAGCGCTGCCTGGCACCGAAATTATGGAGCGCCTCAGTGGAGTACCAGAGAATGGTGAGCTGCTCAAAAAGACTCTGGGATCATCTGCAGAAATGCACAGAAAGATGGACGCTGTTTTGAGGCAGTGTGGGGAGTTTGTGTGTTTGACTGTGAACTTGGGCAAGAGACAGGATGAGATTGCTCTGAAGCGTGAAGCAAAAAATGTACAAAATGAATAGCGGATCTCGAAATTGCTTGTTCTAACCAAAATTGAATAGAATTCTACAACCACCCCTCCCACCTCCCCCCCGCCCCCGGCTCCGCTTCTTCTTTCTGTCTGCCTCAGCCTCACACGGACCGGTCCTCATTATCATCATCATACTTATTCCTCTGGCAAGGACAGGACATTCTACCCCTGATAAGGACTTCTGGACTCTGCATTCCACCCTCCTCCCCCCCACCAAGGCTGCCTCCTGCATTTAACCCCTTCTTCCCCCCACCTCTTAAATGTAGGAGCACATTTTTGAACTTGCCTCCAACTCTGATTGTCCTCAGAGGTCCTTTGAGCAAATTTACTTTCTACATACAAAGGCTACATGAGGACATTCTGCTCATGCCTGAATAAATTGTCTAAATACAGCAGGGGGCCGCCAAGTCAATGTTGACATGGAGATTAAAAAAAAATTTTCAAGTATGTATTATGATTGGTCATAAGTGGAAAACTCATTGTAATATATTGCTAAACTGTAAAAATGTAAATAATTATGAATGTATGTATAATATATTGAAATAAATACATTGAAACTAATTAATACTATTGTTGTCATTCTGTGACAATTTGCCTCTTGTAATTCCGTGACATTGACTTTTTGAAATTTCTTGCCCATAAAGCAGGGTTAAAGTCAATATTTGTTTCTATAACTTACAGTATTAACAAAAAACACCATAAATATGAACATATTGAAGTTTCATAACTTAACTATGATAGGAACATCACTTTCTGGATAGTTAAACACAACATTAAAAAAACCGCGTCAATTTTCTGTAATTCCGTGACGGAGTAGTTTTTGCTCGTTTCTTCAATGAAAATTTCTCAAAAAATATATTTTCGCTTAATAATATTAAAGAACAAGTTAATACCTTCAATATAACATATCATACTTGATTTTATCTTATTTAGTTGTAGAGTTACAACCCAAATTCCTTTACAGCTTGGCGGCCCCCAGCAACTAATCGAGAACAGAATCGCGTGGGTTACAGGTAAGGACAAACGGGGAAATAAAAATTCTATCAAGTTTTGAAACAAGCCAACAGTTTACCAAAACGTCACAAAAATGCTAAACATTTTAGATGACTTCATGATAGTCAATGGACAAATCACACCACCACCAAAAACTCCAAAGAATCAGGATTCATCAAGTTATCATACATCCAAGGGAAAACTCCTATAGGGCAATTCCAGCTGAAGAGTAACATAAGGGCTGTTTCGCAATCAGGGACCAAAGTTTCTCACAAACCCCCAAAAATCAAATGTGGAATATAGAATCAACTTCATGCCTATTTGTTTACATATGTTGTTGAGGGTACATGCTGAAAATTTTGGAGCGTTGGGTTCAAAGGTTCTAAAATTCGTACAAATGACAATTTACCTTTCCCCACCTTTTTAACCAGTTCCAGAGAAGACATCGAGGTCTGACTGCAATGAACGGTTATATTCAATAAATAACATCTGGACACAAGTGTTTATTGCAGTCAGCCCTCTTAATTTTTTTTTGACGGACAAAAAACATATATTCATAACATGGTACACAGTGTAATGACCAGTGCAAACTGAAGCAGTATTCCTCATGCGCAACCATATGAATAGGTGGAGTCAAAATCATACAATACATTCAAACTTAAACCTCTCTACTGTTGAAATATTAATAATGTAAAAAAACATTTCCAGAGAAGACCTTTAACGGGCAGAATATCTTTGTGGAAAAAGTCAAGTTTTCATGAATCAATGCGTTTCTGACCCCCAAATATTTGTAGCTTCAAAAAACCTTCCTATTTTTTTAAATAATGATTGAACAAGCTACTAGGTGCAGTGGTATTTAATTGGTGAGGAATACAAATCAAAAAGAAAATGAGACACCAAAATATCAAAAAAAGATATACGGTCAAATTTTCGACATTACTTCATCAAATAACCAGCTTCTGTTGGTAAGGGGATGGCCAAGAACTTACCAAGGGGAAAATTTTAAAATGGAAGCAAGTTTTATGCCATAGTTGCTCGTAATGTTGGTCATCTTGGAGGAAAGTAGTTAGCTAGCCAATTAACGTCGCGTTAGTCTAACGATGTTACCGTTCATGAAAAACACCATCCTTTGGCCAAAACGTATTACTATGTCGACATCCGGCTATGGCCAGCGACAACACATTATTGCAAGCAACTTTTCGGTATAATAAGAGAATTCATAGATCTATGGATTTCGCAAGCCTTTCTTCTGCAGGAGCAGGATGCAAGCGAGCAGGATTTATCTGTCCCTTTCTTAGCTCAGTCTACCTCTGCGATTCATCCACAGACTCGCATAATAGAGAACTGGAGGTCGACGTTTTACACGGCTACCATTGTGTGTAGCCAACTATTAAGGTAATGAGACATGTAGGCACTGGTGTATTAATACGAACTGTCCTTTCATTCCAAATTCGCGAAGAAAGCAATGGAAGTACATGAAGCTGGAGCCCAAGAGAGCAGGAGCGTATGAACTTTGTAACCGACTGAACTACTGAGCAAATGATGCGCAGATAACCCATACGAAGATGGGCAGATCTGAATGTGAAGCACACAATTTCAGAGGAAGCAGCGCTAATCCAAGTGCACACTGGGGTAATTCAGTGCGAGAGCAGTGTCTTTCGGGAGGAAAGTGTAGCTATACTCTCAATCAAACTCCGCAATGTCCAGGGAGCGTCCATGCACAGTTAGTGGCTCCAATTATTTAAGTTGCCATCTGTGCATTGACACAAACGTGCGTGCAGCAGCAGTTTCGCCCTGATTGATGAGGGAGCCCTCGCTGCGGAGTGCAGGACATCAGTCCCCACCCCCCTGATGTCCCGATACTGCACATTCCCTACCATTTGGCGGCGGTAATTCCCCTAAATTTTGTTGTCAAACGGCCCAGGTTTATCCCAATTTTCGACTGAGTGGGGCTGAGGCCGAATAGTCTTTTTTGCCTTGGAAAGTGCCTAACTCCCGATAAATGATCCGGAAAAAATTACAAAGCAGCCATGACGAGGGGATTCGAATTCTATAAATGTCGAGGATAGGGTACACAGAACCATCCTTTTCAAAAAGAAGGGAGATAACGCTATCCCACATTTCTGTGCAGCTGCAATATTTAAAGCGATGACCATTCAGCTGGCCAACTGCGTAAAGAAAGGTACAACCCCAATTCCGAAATAGTTGGGACAAAGTGTAAATTGTGAATAAAATCAAAACGCAATGACTTTCAAATCACAGCAGCCAATATTTTATTCACAATAAAACAGAGATAACATAGCAAGTGTTGAAACAGAGATTTTACAATTTTACCCATAAAATTAGATCATTTCAAATTAGAAAGCTGCTACAGGTCTCAAAAAAGTTGGGACAGGGGCCTTTTTACCATTGTGTAGCATCTCTTTTTTTTAAACACAGAGTGGAGGCATCTGGGCATTTAGGAGACAAGTTTCTTGAGTTTAGCCATTGGAATTTGATCCCACTCTTGTTTATTACAGGCTTCCAGCTGCTGGAGAGTTTTGGGTCGCCTTTGTCGGACTTTTCGTTTAATTAAGCGCCAAATATGCTGAATCGGTGAAAGACCACGACTGCAGGCAGGTCAGTTCAGCACACAGACTCTTCTACTAGAAAGCCATGCTGTTGTAATAGCAGCAGTGTGTGATTTTGCACTGTCCTGCTGAAATACACAAGGCCTTCCCTGGAATAGATGTTGTCTGATGGGGAGCATATGTTGCTCTGAAACCTTTATATTCCTTTCAGCATTCGTGGTGCTTTTTAAAACATGGAAGTGTCCCACACCATATGCATTAATGCATCTCCATACCATGCAGAGATGCTGGCTTTTGAACTGAATGCTGATAACAGGAGGGGTGGTCTTTCTCCTCTTTAGCCCGGAGGACACAACACTCTTGTTGGAAATCATGGATGTCAAATTTGGACTCGTCTGACCACAGGACATTTTGCCACTTTGCTACAGTCCATTTTAAATTAGCCTTGGCCCATAGAACACAGCGGCACTTCTGGATCATGCGCAACAATGGCTTCCTTTTTGCATGATTGAGTTTTAGGTGGCATCTGTGGATGGCACGGCGGACTGTGTTTACAGAAAGTGGTTTCTTGAAATATTCCTGGGCCCACTCAGTAATGTCTATGACAGAATCATGCTAGTGAGTGATGCAGTGGCGTCTGAGAGCCCGAATATCACTGGCATCCAGTAAAGGTCTTCAGCCTTGTCCAGACTCCCATACGCTTCAAGATTTTTCCAGTTTCTCTGAATCTTTTGATGATATTGTGCACTGTCGATGACGAGACCTTCAAAGCCTTTGCAATTTGACGTTGAGGAACATTGTTTTTAAAGTACTGCACAATTTTTTTACGCAAGCCTTAACAGGTGGGAGAGTCTCTTGCCATCTTTACTTCTGAGAGACTTACCCTCTCTAAGACATCCATTTTATAGCTAATCATGTTACACACCTGATGCCAGTTAACAATGACTAGCTAAATGTTCTTTCAGCTGTTTCTCTCATATATTAATTGCTTTTTCAGCCCTTTTTTGCCTGTGTCCCAACTTTTTTGAGACCAATTGCAGCCATAAAATTTGAAATAAGCTCATTTTGTGGATAAAAATGTTAGATGTCTCAGTTTCAACATTTGAAATGTTATCCATGTTCTACTGTAAATAACCTATTGGCTCATGTGATCTGAAAGTCATTGCATTTTGATTTTATTCACAATTAACACTTTGTTCCAACTATTTTGGAATTGGGGTTGGATATGATGGGCAGGGGACTGATGATTACGTTGCTTAGTGTAAGTGCATTCGGATTCTCTAGCGCGGTTGTCTTCCTAAGTTGTTTGAAATTCCGCTTTACACCTGTCCTTTATCTTATGACATTTTCCACAAAGGTTAAAGAGAAGTGGTTAGGTTTTTGTGGATAGGACGTAATTTTTTTTGACTAGCCGGACACAGTCCGGGATTCGTATTTCAGAAATATGACAAATTGGTCACCTGCTGTGGGACTTAGTCAAATTTCTGAAAGCTGGTGGTATCACCGCATTAGTTTTTAAAATCAGATTCCTTGCTCCAGAACATTACGACCACCCAGCTGAAGAGCGTGACACCAGTCCACCCCTTTCCCTGCAGCACCCGAGTCTGGCCCCCGGGGGCCTTTTGGGGGGGGAGTCACCGATAAGAGAAAGGCGCGCCCTTGGGGGGGTTGCTGTGCAAGAGGGCGGGGGAGGGAAACTAAGGGGGGGTGGGAGCTTTTCGGCAAATAACTCTGCGCTGCAGCAAGCTATAAGAACTGGGTTTGGAGGTGGCAAAGGCGGCGGGGAGCCCTTTCGGGGGAGCCCCGGCTTAACCTGGGGTGCGGTGCTGGTCGGCCGCAGAGGGCGCAAACATGTTCCAGCCCCCGGCCTCCCCAGGATGGGAAGGCCCAAGTCGCCACCTGCCGATCACCTCCGAGGGGCCGGGCCGAACGGGCCGAGGCCCCTCGAGGAGGGCTGCGGCCCCGCAGAGACCCGGGGGGGCCCCGAGTAATGCAGCTGCTCCCCGTCGGAGTATTACCCATATCTCCGCCCTGCAGCCAGCTATCGGGATGAGGTTTGTGGCGAGGTGAAGCTGGGATGAAGCCCTTTCACCAGGCCCCCAGCTCGACCCGAGACGCAGCCAGGGCAGGGCCCAAACCCACCCCGTCTTATTACTTTTGGCCGCCACCTTCCCCTTCCGCCCAGTGGGCTCCGGGGGGCCGGGCCTGCTCCCCAGTCATTTCCAGGGGTCCTCCCTGGCGCCCCGGGCTAAGCCCACCCGCACCCAAGCTCTCAGGGCCCCCGGGGTCGAGGCCCTGTCCTTCTGGGGCCATGGCATGTCCTCTTTGCGCTTTCATGCCTTTTTACTGTTTTCCTTTTGTGTCCCGCTCTCTCCTGTGTCTCCCATCAACTCCTGCACTACTTTGGTATCATAGTTGTTGTCATTGTGAAGCACTTTATGTTCCGTTCTCTGCGAGAGGGATAATGTACAGTGAGTTGGTCATTATTGTGGAAAACCCCTTCAGGGCAATTAGATTAAAAAAAAATATATATAAAAAATTTAAATTATTTTATTCTAATGGATAATTAAGGGATAAAATATTCATAAAGTAAAATTTTTATTTTAACATATTTACGCGCACTTTACGATTTCCATAGAGTACAGATGAGTATATGTACTTTTTGCAGTCGTCCAGCAGATGGTGCTGTTCTTGTCATTGCCATAGACCACACCTATTGGATGTCCGTCCCCGCCTCTTTGTCCGACCCCGCCCCATTCCGCAGCCTGCAGTCAGGGATACTTGTGATTGATAACCAAAAAGATTGATTGTATTTGTTAATATCCAATCCGTACCAAATTGCGGAGGAAGTCCCACCTTCTCATCGACAGGCCACACCCAACTAGGGAGGGTATTTTCTTTTTAATTTTGTTCGGAAAAGCGCGTGGGCCCTCGAAAACAAAAATGCAAAGCTAGGCAGGGCAGTCTGTCATGAAAATGAAAAAGAAAATTAAATTGCTAACGCAGTTCGCCACTTATGTGACAGATATAGCGTCTGCTTCTTGAAAAAGAAAAAGAATTTCCGAGATTGTATTTGCTTTATGAGATTAGCGTTTTCGATTTAGTTTTGTTAGAGATGTTGCGGGGCACGTCCTGCAAATGAAAACAGTGCCTACATGGACTTGAAAATGCAAACGCAAAGTGGAGGATTACTTTAGCATTTTCGTGATAATACAAATAATGCGCGTGCTTCTCGAAAATGAAAAAGCATTTTCGAGAATGTATTTGCCTTATACGATTAGCGTTTTCATTTTCGTTTTGTTAGTGATATTGCAGGGCACTTCTCGAAAATGCAAATGTAAATGAGGAATGTATTTTCATTCTCCAATTGTTACAAAAATTGCAAACATGGACTTGAAAATGAAAATGCAAAGTGGAGGATAACATTTGCATTTTCATTATGATACAAATAATGCGCTTGTATCTTGAAAATGAAAATGCACTTCTGACATAACAAAATTAAAATGAAAATGCTAACTATATGCTTCCATATTCCCCCTTTTCTGGCTGTTAGTGACAACACTGACGCATGCGTGAAAAGCACGTGTTTTGGGCAAAGTGTTTTGTTTTGATGAGAAAATTTACCGTTGTATTCATGCGCTAAGATCAAGCAGTCTGTTAAGATGTTTATTTTACTTTAATTATCAATTAAACTGCCTGCACTTCCAACCAATTTATGGAAAACTAGTAATATAATGATAGCATTATAAAATAATGGTTGATGGGCAAAATATCTTCGTCTCCAATTGGCACGATTTTCTTGGCGGTTTTGGATGTCTGTGTTCAGTGAAGAGGTGTCGCCATGCAGCAAGGTGTGTTTCAGAAAAAAAAATTAATTCGCTCGTTTTTCGGTCAAAATCCAAGAACTCTGACACAGATACATGTTTGCAACCGATAATATCTGACCTGGTAATGTCAGAATAGCGGCTGATAGATATTATGTTAGCATAACACCAAAAAATAACGATTATAATTAGGCTATAGTTAGCAATAAGTGAATTATAGATAATGCGCGGCAGTGTGCACCACTCGTACTCGAAGATATACATATTCAGCAGTTGATATTCTTAATTTCAATTTTATACAGATCACACTGCACTCGCGGGTGACATGGATCATTATTATCATAGAAGAACACGAGTTTCTATCTGGAGCACAGCCTTACCTTTGCAGCTCTTGTATCATGGTGACTGATGGAATATATATAGCCTCTTATCAGATGCTTATATTCAACAGTAAGTGACAGATTTCGCATACCGGTATTTATTATAACTATTTTTTTTGTTACAAAACGAAGCAAGGTTATTGAATTTTGTGAGATTTTTATTTTTTGAGTGTTTTTATTTCACATAAAAGTTAAAAACTACAATGATGATGCTATTTGTTAGTAATTGTAACATTACATCAGTAATATTCTCACATAGAATAATTTTTGATTAAAGCGTCAATTTGAGTTATAGTTTTGTTTATAATTATTAGGGCCATTTTGTATGTAATAGCACCTAATAAGTAAAGGGCCAAATTCTCATGCTGCCTTTGCAAGGTCTTTATAGTAAAAATAACATCATGACAGAGACTGTTATCATGATGTTACCTTGCTGTCAGTGGGGTCTCATTTCGTAACGCGTAAGCCTGGCAACCCCGTCAAGGTAGAAACCCAGGGCCAGGTTACTTCTTTGGTTGCCCAAATATCGAGCACTGACACTCCATATTGGAAAGAAGACTGGTCCTATGTAATGTTAGTAAAGCAGGAACAAAGAACAAAATGATATTTGAACGATTGTCAGCTGATGCTTATCTAGCAAACTCATCCAGTCACAACTCGGGTAGTTTCAGTTAAAACAATAAAAATACTGGTGAAATCTTAAAATAACTTTAGACGAACATGCCATACTATCAATATTGTCTGTATTCTTTGCAAACAAGGTATATTTCACTTTTTCCTACAATTTGAGACTTCAGAGTATTTTGGCTAAAAGTGGCTAAAACTTTTTCAATGGTTTTAGCCAAAGTGGCTAAAGAAAAATTTGTTCCAGCGCAAGCCTAGATTTACATCAAATTAACCACACTGAAATCGCTGCCCTTTTTACAGTCGTTCATCTCACATACATCAATACCAACGGTGGAAATGCCATAGCCGGACACTGAAAACTCTCCTGCCAGGTTTTTCTTCCATCCATGAACTAATTTTAATCATTAGTTGCCCCTCCTCAGAGGCAAATTCAAGCATCTGAGGTGGAGGAGTTTCACTCGCTGAATCTGAATTTATGCCACAGAAAATGCCTGGTGCGGTACTTAAAAGATTTCGTTGTAATACAAACCAGTACACAAGTCAGTATTTATTACACGCTTTCACCACTAGATGGCGCCAAAGACAGCGTGACTGCTGTCTGAATACAAATACGTCATAAAACAAAAGAACATTTGGCCGAAATCGGCCAAATCAAACAATTTAGCATTTTACACGCAATACAAGACAAAAATGAAATATTGTAAAACAGCAGGAGATTTCACACTTTTAAAACCATAAAATATGCACGGAACAATGAAAAACATTTCCTCACTCACTCGTACATAGCATTTTCATAGGTTCAGTCAAAGGTGCTGCGGAGAAAAATAAGTCTGGCCATGTTTTTCAGGCCCCATTAACACGTAAAACTTCCATTTTCAGTGTTGAATCACAATATCCAGCGAAAACAACACGACAAACAATGCAGAAACATCATAGGATCAAAAATTAAGAATTTTTGTAATTTCTGCAAGTCATTGGCCACACCAATGAAATGAACACCTTCCAACCATGATCCAAATTCCTACACACAATACTTTCTTACGTCAATCTCATCATGCTCTCGCTGCATTCTACCCCACATTCTCCCCAGGAGGGGATGTGCACCACTGAGAGCTACTACAATACCAGATCGATGAGTGGAGTGGGCTGAGAAAGCCCCCATTCCATCTCCCTGCTCCAAAAATCTATTTAATATATGGTCCCCAGAGAGGGGGACATATCAGATATTAAACTTAGAACACATACTACACTTGATCTTAGCTAAATGGCCGAGAAGCGATGCTAGACGCCGCCTTGAGTCAGATGAGCCGATGTGGGAAACAAAAAAGAACACTGACAAAACTGCACACCTGAGCTCCATTTAATATTGCCACTCAAAAAATCTCTAAACACCACATTAATAACTGTTTGGCATCAAGAGCTCGACAGTATGAACAAGATCAGATTTTATATACACGATCATTTGGGTAAGGTTCAATGACACATCGGAAGGTGCATTCAAATTGAGTTCCTCAAATCAGACCCATTCGAGTTACTGTGGGTTTCCAATATCATAGCTGCAGCAAATCAAGAGCCACGTATGGAACAAATCGCGCTGAGAAGCTTAGGCTTCTTGGCCGCCTGGATTTGCCATAACAGATTTACATAGTCACAAAACAAAAGTCCAACCAACTTCCACAAGGCCCACGATGAAAACAATGTATTATCAGTGGTTAGGACTGGTTACGTCCAATTCGGACCCGAAAGTCGGCACGGGATAAGTCCAGGCCTATTATTTTGGCAAACACAGGTGGATAACCTGAACTGTTTGTATAATAAGAAACCAATGAGGCTAGTAATCCATTTAGTAGGTGCAGAATTTAACAGAACCTCAGTAACAAAAACTTGAACCCACCGTAAACCTTGACCACATCATTGGGTCAGACAAAAATGCAATGACTGACTCTACCAACAACGAGGTAAAAATGTTGAGGCCCTTCTAAAATGGGATGATTTGATGCCCTTTGCAATAGAATATTATAAAGCACTGCGTGACCAGAAAAGGCCAAACGAGGGCACCCATCCACTCCACTTGACAATTTCGGAGCACTTGATAGACGTTTCCCCAGAAAGCTGCACAATTCTGATTTAAGTTTCATTACCCGACAACAGGTGAAAGAGAGGTCCTATCTGACACATGCGGTCATGTGCAGTAAAAATTAACTTCAATGGAACAATGGCGTTCAGCATGTAAGGATGGCCACCAGCAGGGGGCGCCATGAAGTCGAGACGCGAGGGTGGACAGACTCAACACGACGGAGAGAACTACTTGGCTTGAATGAGCAATTCATAAAATGTGCAGACAGAAAATTAAGCAATTCGTCACTACTCCAATAGTACTTCTTGAACCTCAGGATAGGACTGATGTCAATCTCGAACAGCCTGTCCCGCGAGGACTGGCATATTGTCAGAAAAATGATACCAAAAGGTTTCCTTCTCTCCACCCTCCCTCGCCCCCCCACCCACTCACTCACTCACTCAAGTGGTGGTTCTTAATGTGGATCATGACAATTTGGCGGCATGTCAGTTTGACAGCGCACAACGAATAATGTCGATTTCTCTACACCAGAAAGGCATATCCCATGCCTTCCACGAAAAGCTTTTCTGGAATACGGGAAATAGCCATTTTTCAGAGATCGCATTCAAGTTGACATGATTCCTCAATCCCCCAACACAGAGGGTGTAAATGAGGCTTTGGGTAAGTGCATAGCCCAGCAAGCAATAATAGTTGTACATACATAGTTGTTGCATAGTAACTATGTAAAACTATGTAACACTTTATGATGATCACCGCACACTAGTAAGTGAGCTAAGCAAGGATGGTGATTAAGGAAAGCATTACAGCAAATACTTCAACTACCACTCCACAAAAGTATAAATCTAAAAATTCCAGCACGTCTAAATTTAAATAAACTGCCTCTAAGTGAATCTATAATTTGGAAAATGTGCCGCAAAATAATAGCACATGACCATCAAAGCATAATCAGCATTATTTAGGAGCTCGACTTTGCATAGACAAACATTAGACTTCAGCTTCTGAGATACAATAACTTGCGATCGTGAGTTTGGTGAGCAACTAGCAAACAAACCAAACATTTGCGATACACAATACAATGCAAGGTAAATTATAGCGCGGTGACTGACATAACCTTGTATACAGGAATATAAAATATTTTAAAAATTACCAATTTACAGTGGTCTTTGGTAAGGAGATAACGTTAAAGGGGCAAAAAGCGAAATCGTTTCACCGCTAGGTTTGCTGTTTTGCACTGCCTGCAGACCAAAACAAAGTGTGTCATGAGCCACACATCCCTCTACCCGCAACTCGCCTCGTCTGCGAACGACTAAGTGCAAACACACCGAGCAAAACATCACCACCATTTGGTGGAACGTGTCAGAGATATAAAAACACTAGTGTGGACAACGTCACTGGCTGGACCAAAGCACACACGGCAGAGTAGCTCCACCATCTTGTGTAAGTATAAATGTCCAAAGAGGCACATGTAAACAGTAGGCCAAATATGGGTGTAGAAATTGTCATCCTACCTAATCGGGGAGAACAAGCAACACCTGCATGTGGAGTGCTCTCAGAGTGAACCTTTTGTTAATCATGAAAATAACTGAGAACAGGTCAGGACTAATAATTGTTTAAAACGGATGTTTTGTCCACCCAAATTCTCAGTTCTACTGAATTTACCCCATGATTTCATCACTGTTAGATCGCATATGGAGAGAAACTGTCTTCAGCTGCCATTTACAATAATTGGAAAACGCGTCAATACAGAAAAATAATTGAGAACTAGCCAGGACTATCCTAATTGTCATAAAGGGACATGTCTGTGCCCCCCAAATTCCCATTTCTAGCTCCGCCACTGTCAAGGATTGGAAACAATGCATGCGTTTCATGATCGCTTAAATTGTTTTAATGAAATAAGAACATTTGAAACTTTTTTTAAATGCAATTCCATTGCTTTTAATCCTCAGTAAAGCCAGAATAACGAGAAAAACATATGCACACCAGTAAGTAGACAGGTGCGTAGGAGAAAGGCCGACTAAGGACTCAAGTAACGAAAAAAACTCCCGCACAGTCTTCTCACTTGCAAAGGATTTATTAGTTTTTTTATTAGTTTCGGTCAACCAACCTTCCTCAGGACAACAAACAGAAAATGCTGGAGAGCATATCTTAAATGCAGGCTGGTAGGCCTACGTGGCCCAATAAGGTAAAATCACATGACTATTAATCAGATGCATTTCAAAAGTAAACATCAATACAAGGTATTAATAACCCCATTTAAGGAAACAATAATACAATGTTTGCAAATCATAGCAAATATATATATATATATATATATCCAGCCAAAAGAGTAACCACACATTTACAGTACAATCATGAAATCGTCCCAACCTCTGAAAATAGGAGAGGAGACCAGATTAGAAAGGCTTTGTAAATATAAACAATAAAAGACAAGTATTCTATAGTGGAATAATCCCACCAAAATTAGGGAACAACATATTGAGGGGAAGTTCATCATTCAGTCCATCAGGTGTTAAAGTCTGTAAAGTGAATATCCAATACACTTCGCGACGTTTGAGCAGCAAATTAAGATCTCCACCTCTCCGTGGAAGGCTGACTTTTTCCAAGACCACAGAAACGTAAAGTGGAAATGTCATGTTTTTTTATCATTGAAATGAACAGCCACAGGATAACTTGTCATTTCTGCGTATAGAGCTTTTGTGTTCACTAATGCGCTGTTTTAATTGCCTAGATGTCTTACCCACATATGCCAAACCACAGGGACAACGCAGTATGTATATCACATGTGTAGATGCCCAAGTTATTAGCTCTTTTATGGAAAATTTCTTATTAGTATGAGGATAATAAAAAAAAAAGTTAGTTTTTAAGGTATTATTGCACTGTGCACAATTTCTACAACGATAATTTCCCGCAGGCAAAGGGGATAAAAGCCGCTGCGTGGGCGGCTTAGGGTTGAGAGCGGTAAAATCAGCATGAACAAGGACGTCTCTCAGATTTGTCCCTTGCTTGTTCAGAAAAGAGGCTGAAATTTAACATGGGGGGCCAATTCAGGATCTGAAGTCAAAATATGCCAGTGCTTCTTAAAAGTAGATTTGATGGTGAAAGAGAGAGGAGAATAAGAGGTGATACATGTAACAGAGAACTTTTTTTTTTCTCTTGGTTTGTTGTAACAATTCTTAGTGTGGTTTCCTCAGTGCTGCATCATAAGCTTTCTGTAGCCAATCATGAGGGTATTCCCGTTGGATAAATCTAGACCTCATCTCAGATGCCTTCTCTATAAAATCTTCTGTAGTACTACAAATTTGTCTGAGCCTAAAGAATTGACTTTTGGGCAAACCTCTCTTCAGAGGGGTAGGATGAGAACTACTCGCCAGAAGAAGTGTGTTCTTATCGGTTTCTTTGCGGTAAAGAGTGGTGGATAAGGTGCCATTATTTTTAATAAACCACATATCCAAAAAAGGAACTTTTTCACAAGTGAAACTCATAGTAAATTGCAAGTTACAATTAAAGCTGTTGAGTAAAGTGAAAAAATCCCGTAGCTCATTGGCATCAGCTTGGACCAGGCAGAACACATCATCAATAAACCTGTACCGCTTCAAAACTTTAGGCAGGAAAATGTTACACTCTGGATTGAAAACAAAATTCCTTTCAAAGTAACCAACATACAAATTGGCATAATTAGGTGCACAAATTGAACCCATGCTTGTGCCAAACGTTTGTAAATAGAACGCTCCATTAAATGTAAAAAATAATTTTTCTTCATCACAAGATTGGCTAAATCAATAATGAACTCATTGGGAGGCATAGCTGAAACATCTCGGTTCTGAAGATAGAATTGTAAAGCCTCAACGCCCCCATCATGCGGAATATTTGTGTAAAGACTGGCAATGTCAAAGGTCACCAACAGAATATCATCAGGCAAGTCACTAAGACTTGAAATGTTAATGATAAAATCAGTGGAGTCTTTAATATATGCTGGCAGTGTCTGGACATAAGGTTTAATGAAGTAGTTCACATACTGAGACAATGGTGATAATAAAGAATTTGTCTGAGCTACTATGGGACGGCCTGGAGGATTGGATAGAGACTTATGCACCTTAGGCAATGTGTAGAAGACTGGACAAATGGGATGCTGACAGTACAAAAAAAAATCATATTCAGCTTGTGTAATCCAACCTTTTTGTTTGGCATCTTCTAGAAAAAGACATAGCTCTAGTTGGAATGAGCTTGTGGGATCTGTTTGCAAACGTTTGTAAAATCTGGCATTAGACAACTGTGACATAATTTCAGATTCATATTTGTCTGCATCTTGAATACAAATACCTCCAGGTTGGGACGATTAGAAGGCGGCAAAATTATTCTTCATTCATGTTGTCTCATGATTGTACTTGTAAATGTGTGGTTACTCTTTTGACTGGATATATATATATATATATATATATATATATATATATATATATATATATATATATATATATATATATATATATATATATATATATATATATATATTTTTTATATATATATATATATATATATATATATATAAAAAATTTATTTATTTGCTATGATTTGCAAACATTGTATTATTGTTTCCTTAAATGGGGTTATTAATACCTTGTATTGATGTTTACTTTTGAAATGCATCTGATTAATAGTCATGTGATTTTACCTGATTGGGCCACGTAGGCCTACCAGCCTGCATTGAAGATATGCTCTCCAGCATTTTCTGTTTGTTGTCCTGAGGAAGGTCGGTTGACCGAAACGTTGACTAATAAATCCTTTGCAAGTGAGAAGACAGTGTGCGGGAATCCTCAGTAAAGACAAGCCTGAGAATTCCCAAGTCAATCGATTTCCGTGTCATTAGTGGGGAAATCCACCGTAATGCACGTAAAATTGTTCAACTTGATGCACAATGACTTAAATTCAGCGAGCGAATTTCTTCAGTGGGCTTTGATTGAATAACTGCCCACTACGGCACAGCAACGTGAATGCCACTAAGAGGAGAAACTCACGCCCAAGACCTAAGCCTTGGCATCTCTGCATGAATAAGGAATTGAAATTGAACAACAATATTTCTGCTCCATTATTAGCGAAGCTAAAGAATAAGCTCTGCGATTGCCTAACCCATTATATTATCGCTCAGTTAACTACGTTTTCGTTTCGTTCAAACAAAAAGCGTTCGCATTCAGCTGTGCCTGAGAGTCTGACCCAGGTCTATACCTGGAAAAAACTAGTCGTTATATGCACATATGAATTTATATAGGAAAAGTGTCTTGCTCATCTGTTGTTCAATCTCGCCTCTTGAGATGAATTTGATCTTCTCATATTTGTATCATTCTGTGATCATTTGTTTCTGAGTTACTTCTCCTAAGGGTCCCTTAGGAGCAAGAGATGAGCCAAAATGAGACAAGACATCACTGAAACAGAGGAAATTGATTTGAGATAACCATTTGAGCAATACTTGAGAAGTGGGATAAACAGAGGAGATCTCATAATTATATGCCCCTGATCTCAGTTATGTCTTGGTTATTTTGAAGGAGAATTAAAGAGAACAGTTTAAAAAAAAAAAAAAAAGATTTCTACGGTAATCACAGGCAAAACCGAATAAAAGTTTCCCCAAAAAACAATTCTGCATCCCACTGCTTGGAGGATTTTGAAGTTTTTTTTTTTTGTTTTTTTTTCAGTTGTTCTCTTTAATTCTCCTTCAAAATAACAAAGACATAATTGAGGTCAGGGGCATACAATTATGAGATCTTTTTGCCAGTTTGTAATTTTACAATAAGTTTACCACGGAGTTCAGTGCATGTTCAGTGTAAACCACGGCTAAATGCGCGCAGGACTCCTCTAACAGTTAAAATGTCAAGGAACAATGCGTTAGGCTACTTTAATGCTTAAATTCAGTCAGTTTATAACTGTAGGAAAGCTGACCTTCATTTCGTTGCTCTGTTGCCACTGTACATGCATGGTGCAAATCAGCTTGCCCGGTATACACGAGTGCTTTTGAATAGAAATGCATGTAACCGGACAGGACATTTTGTCCGACGTTAGCGAAAATTCGTTATATAAAATCATATATAGCCTTTTCGATGTTTACTTCATGGAAAAACATTACAGAAAAAAATCGGGACATCAGCTGTAGTCCGGAATGAGCGAGTTTGTTTTGCACGACGACGACTTAGGCCAGATCCACAGAATTTTCCTATGAACGTCTGCCCAGATATACATACACAAGATGGCTCCCGAGTGCTGCCACAGAAACGATGACTTGTTCCTCAGAGATATAAAAACACTAGAGTGGACAATGTCGAGAAATAAAGCAACTAATAACGTCACAATGCTGCAAGAGAGAGAACTTGCTTTTGGCTAATTTTCTATGCCGTTTTGTCTGTAAATCAATCATTATGCCAATAATTTAGTGTGTCACCATTAGCATCAAACGAGTCTGTTCGCTACTAATGAAGTAGCAGAGACTTGCGGCCGGAGGTTAGTTTGGTGAGGCAGAATCCTCCCTTTGCTTGATTAGCAATCAGACGATTAACAAATTTAGTAAAACTGGTCGGCAGAATGACGGGCCAGTTTAAGTTTCAGCGGCGTTATTACTCAGTACCTACACACAACTGTAACGCCTGACCCATTGCTGAGACCGAGCCGCTAACAACTCAAGCTCCAGACATTAACCCATGCCACGATTGTAATATTAAATTTAATTGAACCGACATAGCGACATGTGCCTAACGTTACTGTAACACTTACCAAAGCAGACATTTGACTTTGTTGTTACCTGTCCAGGAGAAGAAGCGTTAGCTCCGAGTAAAACTGTAGCCCCTTTTAGCTCTCGCAGTGCACTCCACCTTGGAAATGCAAGGCCAATATTAATCCGGATTCTGTCCCTTTCTTTACCCGATAACTTCGCCAACGACCGTGGTTTCTTGAGAAGTAAATTCGGATCCTGCTCGTCTTCAGGTGAACGTTTCATTCCGCTCTCCGCCATTTCGCGTTTAAGAAAATGTGCACTGCCTCTGCTCACTGGCTGCAGCGAGGGAGGGCCAAGGCGCAGGGTTGCCAACTCTGATAAGACAAACGACGGGGGGTGGGTGGGGAGATTGCACGATACCCCCGATTTAAAAAGGTGCATAGCAGTTTGAGGATTTGTAGTGCTTAGGATTTGTTTTTTAAACCGGGACTTTTACTCTACTACATTTAAAAGATATAGTATACTTTCACTTCGTTACTTTGACACTGGCAGCTTATTTTAAATTGAAACGAGTAACTATTAATTTAATTCATACGCGGGTTATATGGATTTGGCTTGTTCGAAACGGTGTATCTTTGTGCAGATGTGTCCGCCAGGGAACGTGGAGCTGCAAATTTATGAACGCAGTTACAATATTCTATCACAAGATGGCACACCAGGATCAGTTCATGAATTCACAACTGCCAGTGAACTCCTGTGTCCTAAGTGCGAAGTTGCGATGAAGGCTATTTGCAGAATGAATGCTGTCAGGGCTATCCGTCGCATCTTGTCAGAAGTGGTAGCTCAAGTAGGTGGGCACCGGATCGGAGCAGGGTTTGCTTTCAGCCAAAATACACTACATGGAGGGCAGAGAGCCCCCACTCTCCCCGTAACAAGTTACAAGTCAATTCATCTCACCATAACCGTCCAACACTGTTAAGTTGAGGTGAAAAATGACCCATAAAGCGAATATCCTGCGTAGTTCCTCCATTTTGATAAGCTAACCAACATTTTTTACGTAGCCAAATAATGAACATTTTTTAGCTCACTAGTTACATGAAATTCATAAAGAACGACAATTATTCTGTCACTGAAGCAATATTTCGGTTTTCAAAACTTTTAGGACGCCTAAGCTCGGGGCTGCAGAATAACAAGCTCGCTGTCACTAACAAAGTTTATGTAAGCGTAGACGGAGTAAGGCCAAGCAGGCATCAGCACCAGCTGAACAGGAAATTTTAATTTGCGATAGAATTTTAGCCGTGGTAACCAGAACTAAACTTGAGTAATTCATGAACACAAAGTAAAAAAAAAAAATCTGGAACAACTGATGAATACTACCTGGAAAAAAAATCGAATGCTCAGCAGTGGCCGCCGCTCCCGATCCGCTCAACACAATTCGAGCATGTGCATATCGAACTTCCGGCAAATTAAATTATCTTTCCCTAACTTCGGCCTGTTTAGCAGGTGCGCCCAATCTACCTATCAAGGCGGCGTGAGCCAAATTGCATAAATCGAAAGTAGAAAATTTGTGTCCTTGGATACGGATGCCCTAGCCCAGGGGTGGGCAATCACGGTCCTGGAGGGCCGGTGTGTATGCAGGTTTTTATTCCTATCAATTACCCTGACTAATTGGGTTAATTGATTGCATGCACAAATATAGATTTTCGCAATGATACGATCAAAGGAAAATGTTTTTGAAGGGAAACAAGACTAGTTTTTGTAGTTTCATGATAATTTAAAGAAATGCACATGAAACGTCAGATTTCATAGATGGTTTGGCTAATTGAGACAATCAACTAATTAAAGGCCAGACGTTGGTGTGAAAACCAGGGACAGATACGGCCCTCGTTGCCCACCTCTGCCCTAGCCACTGAGAGTTTATGAAGCCTCAAAAATAGAGAAATTATCCAATTTTGTCAAACAGAATATGAGATGAACACCTTCGATCCATCTAGAAAGCATTTACCAAAGCTTGTTGAATTCTGTCCGGTAGGCCTAGTTTTTAAAGGGAAGTGAAAGGACAAGATCCCCTGCACTATACAGTACAGGTGGACTATAGGGTAACTCAAGAAGCTCCTGCCATGTATGCCAGGGGGATTAAAACAGGCGGTTGAGTGCTTAGTAGGATAGTGATCCGGCACGCCCCGGAACTATCTTCGCAATTAATGACAATAATAAAAAATTATTTATACGCTTAGATTAACATGCAGGCCCGCTTAACGACTCCCAGACACTTTACCAAAAATGACAGCTCGCCAACATTTATCGACTTCCATAATTTCAGAGAAATATTACACATGCAGATAAAGGAAGCATTAAGAAAAATGCGACACAGTGCATAAGGGTAGACTGCCGTAGGATCTGAAGCCACGAAGAATGACATGGTTGTACATATATCTGCGGCCTGACAGCATGAAGGTGGCGGGATCAGATCTCGGCCTTGCGGACTTAGCATGTTTTTTTTTTCTTTTCTTCAGTGGATAATCCAGTTTCCTCTCAACGTCCAAAAATGTACGTCATACTAAATAGAGGCTCTAAATTGCCCATTAGCACGGCTGAGTAAATGGTATGTGATTGTTGCCTTGCTTTTGGGCGTGTTAATGCCTCTTGCCTGTTTTATTCTGTGATGGAATCCAGACCCCCTGCAACACTGTTCTTAGATATGATAATGAATGACTGTAATATGATGTGCTACAATTCAGATTAGCAGGTTCCCAAAGTCTCTTTGATGTCCTCATGAATAGGCTGCCTAATCTAGTTCCAGGGCTTCAAGTCATGCAAAATGGTTGCCTTCCACTTCAGCCTGGGAGCCTACCATAGATGGTTTCAAAAGGGGAAATTATTTTGTTTGTTGACAAAGAAGCCAACAAACCCTTTATGTCTACAGCATAAGAATGTCATTAATGCTGATTACTGGAGTAATTTAATTCACTGTATGTTTCTGTGGTTGAGTCCGCAGATCAGGGTCATTCCATGTTAGTTCAGATAGAGGTATTTCTCACTGCCTCAGATTTTGTTCAAACTTTGTGTAGAGGTTATTTGGGACTAAAAAGTGGGCTGGACAAAATATTTTGAATGAATTTGGAAAATTAAATATTTTTTTCACCCCTGGGAAATTTGGAATTTTCCCACTGGAAAAAGCACCTTAATTGAAAAGCAAATTTTAAGGTTCAATAGCTCCAGAAATATAATCCCTGGAGTCTTGAAATTAAAACATGAAGACGACATGGTTGCAACTTGTGACTGGAAATAAAATTACCACGTACAGGCCTCTTTTGGCATAAAATTTCATGGTCCTATGAAGGAGCCCACATCACCAGTTTGGCGTGTCAAAATGGTGAAAATTTTGACGCACCATTTGCCATACTTGCCACATCCCAAATTCTGCTGATGTCAGAGCCCTGAAAAACGGGTATAAAATCAACAAAATATATTTTGTACAGTATAGTTTTTGGTGTCAAATAACATGTTCAAAAAGTTTGAACAAAATTTGAGTCGGTGAGCAGCACATCTCCCGACGTCTGCCTGATTTGACACAGAATGGCCCATCAGTGAAGCACGGGATGGAGTGAAGTAAATCGGTTTCTCTCAAAGTCTCAGTAACAGTCATTTACTTGGATGCAGACTGAAGCAACTGGGTTTAAGGCAGAGATCTGTTATGATCCTGGGGGGAATTCCACAAAGCTGGGTAACTGAATAAGCCTGGCTTTTTCACAAAGTAAAACCCAGAAAGCTGTATTTATTTCAGTCCATGTTCCAGATTTGAATAGTTTCCAGGTTTTACTTTGTGAAAAAGCCAGGCTTACTCTGTTACCTAGCTTTGTGGAATACCCCCCTGACCTGCCTGACCATGTTTTTGCTACGATTCTGCCTGACTGCCATGTTTGATTATGAATTCTGCTTTGTCTGACCATTCTCTGTATTTTGTATTGTGATTTAGATGCCTTGCCATGTTTTGTTTTTGCTTTGTCTGTGTATGTCTTCATTATTCGACTCCTGAAGGCAGCCAACTAAAAAGCTGCCTTCATCAAGTGCAAATGGGATTCAAACCCATGTGTACTCGGCACAATGGGTCAGCAGTCCGTTACCTCAGCCCCCGCATCTGAAACACAGTAGTCCATGTCGATGCAGTAGTCATTCGAGTTCACTGTTACAGCACAGGCCTGTAACTGTCATAACAGCTTCTGTTAGCACAGTGCAGTATTCACAGAGGAGATGTTCTGGCTGTGGAAGTCTGAGTGACGTAAAGGAATAATTGAGTTTCAGTGAAATCTTCCCTCCCTGAAAACATTGACCTTTATGCTGAATCGAAAGCATGTCACCAGGAGGTGGATCAGGTCCAACAGCATTCTTACAATCAGTGAGTCGGTATGAGGTGTGTGTCTTGATGCCATAACACCGGTCTACCCCAGCAAGGAAGATTACAGCTCATTTACCGGTAAGAAAAAACTTGTCAATCGTCGTTGACCTGAAACAGTTTTTTGAGGGTAAATCAATTTACTTAACACCATTCAGACACAAAATGGCTCCTCTTGTGTAAAACCATAAATTTTGAATAGCAAAGCGAAGTAACTGTCGACAGCGGGCCAGCGGCAGTAGAGTTGGCGATAGATTTGATAATGCGCTATGCTGGCAAACTTGGATGATTTTCTCTGCTGGCTAAATCTCATCTGTGGTCCAGTTTCAGATGAAAAACGTGTGGTGTGCTAAACACACAACTCGGAGACAAAATTTACGGAGTAAAATAGTCCAACAGCAAGTTGATCAAATATAAGAAAATGTATGAAACAGACTAAATCGAAGAATGTTATGCTTATGTCAGTTAGGAGATTTAATAAGATAGTAACATGATCCAAGATTGAACTCCTTATGTAAGGTCTTCTTTCGTTTCAGGTAATATTTTGACTGGAGCTTACAGGATTGGTCTCGCACTTTTGTCTCTTCACTATGAACTGGTAGTGGAGGTTGGGTGAGGTTTGGAGTTGTAGTGCAGCGTTCCAAACACGGAATAAAAAACAGACAGCGTAAAATATGAGACGATCGACCTATATATCTCAGCAAGAACACATTAACACATGACTCTCTCTGGCCTTGCATCAGTCTTCAGTCTAGGGCACAGTGTGCCCTTCAGATAATTGATAATTAATCATTGTTTTGTACGTCCTATGAGCTGGTGAAATATGTCACGTTCGATTTTTAGATTTTCAGACAAAAAAGGAAAGACAGATCTCTGTTTCCTGTTTGCAAGCATTATATCTCTGGTAAAGACAGAGTCCCAGCTGTTTAAAAGCTGCATCTCTCCACAGGGTTGATGAGTGGGTAGCCTTGATAATGTTGAAGCATTACCATTCTCAGTATCCAGAAAGCTATGTAATGAAAATTAGCCTATGATAATATCTTTTTTCAACTTATTATTATTATTGTTGTCATCGTTGTTAGTAGTAGTAGTGTTTTGTGTTAATAATAATAATAATAATAATAATAATAATAATATTATTATTATTGTACTGACCCAAAAAAGAAACGCAATTACGTAATCCGGTGCCAAATTTCAACAAACCCATTGAGAAAGGTGCTTTTGCTCGGAGTTATTTTTGGAGGTGAGTACTTTTACCATACAGATTTTTGAAGTCACAGCACGTATTCTGGAGCCGCCATTAATCCAGAACCAAACAATCGGCAGCGCTTGGGTTGAAGTAGGCTACTACCATTGTCCTTACACTCCTATTTTTGTTTTGAGTTCCTCGTAGACACCAGGGCTTATTAAAGTCCGACCGAAAACAGGACACGCACGTGGCACGTATCTGTATGAAGTTCCTTCGGGCCAAAAACGTGCAAATCCTTCCCTCGCCAGCATTTTTTCCAGATCTTTCACCGATAGAACACTTGTGGGACATTCTGGATAGAGCAGTCCGGAGACGTCAACCGCCGCCAGCTACAATACGTCAGCTAAGACAAGCACTGTCCGAAGAGTAGAACAGCATTCCACAAGCAATAATCAGACGTCTGGTGATGTCTATGAGACGCAGGTGTAGCGCTGTGCGCGACGCTAACGGGGGACATACGAAATACAGATAGTGTAATTTGTGTTTTGTAATGTCAGACTTTACCTTGTTAAATAAAAGGCAACATGGCGATATTTCAACCCGATTTTCTGTTATATCTATTGAGAGATTCCCTCTTTCATTTGATACCAATTAAGTGTTGATTAATAATAGTTAGGCTACACTCGATAAAATCAAGAAATAGAAAACTGAATTTCTTTTTTGGTCAGTATATTATTACTGAATGTAAGTTGCAGTTTGAATGCTGTTTTTTGGGAGATTGGTTTCAGTTGTAGTAATGAGTATGAGATGTTCTGAGCGCATCGCTGTGAAATTAGCTCAAGTCTCAATTCGGAAATCAACGCAATTAACACAGAAACAAAACACATGCATTAATTATGTATCCATATCAGAGTGCATGACTAAACCTCACTTCCTTCATTTTAGTTTGCGTTACAGACCAGGCAAAAGGAATCAAACGCAGATTAGCAATAAGCCACTGAGGGAGTGTTTATGAGCTGTTTCTAGGAAACAGGAAAGGACTTGTCAAACTCAGAGTTATGAGACAGTCCAGGGCTGTGTTCCTATCAGAAAAAAAATGCTTGCTTCTTTGCATTCATTTGCCCTCCAACAGGGCCGCCAACTTTCGCACATTCGGCCTGAGTTTAAGTGGCATATTCACGTTCCCGTGCTGTACGTCAGCAACTATTCAATCAGCACATTTGTAAGAGATTCTAAGGCAGAATTTAAGTCCTTGCGCATGGAGGTTTTTCAGTTTCACATGAGTTATGGTGGATTTCACCACAAGTAACATGGAAATCAATTATGACTCCAGACTTCTCACAATTTTCTTTATTCAGGGGTTGAAAGCAATGGAATTGCATAGAATATTTCAAATGCTTATTTCATTTAAACAATTTAAACGACCGTGAAACACATGCATTGCGTTGATTAAATAATTGCTGACTGTAGCACGGGAACGTGAATATGCCACTAAATCTCATGCTGAATGCGTGAGAGTTGGCAGCCCTGCTCCAATGGAGAACCCCCTAAAAATCAGATGATGGCCGCCTCCGGATGGGTAAATCCATCCAGTTTTGTTGAGGGAAGGGTGAATTTTCATTTTCTCAAGCCCTCAGTTTTCCTCCCTCAAACAGAGCTGACAAAATCATTGATCAAAGCTTTGATATTGCCCGGAATGCTTTCCTCATTCCGCCTCGGTAAAATTTTCACCTCCGCCATTTTATCTGTGCTGGCAAAAGGAAGAATTAAGGCAAGGAAAATGTTGTACAGATGTAAGAATTGAGTCCAAGCAGTGTGTCATTGTATAACATATGACAGGTGTATTCGCAAATAGAAATGTTTGAGAGTGAGAGGCATCAATTTAGCATATTTTTAAGTATGTAACTGCACAGTTAATTTTTGTTGAAGCCTATAGTACCCGTGAGGGCTGTTGCATACTTAATTTTACCAGAAGACCTTAACTGGTAGCTGATATAAGTAGCAAACATGATAGAAATTTGGCTGCCGGCTGATCCACTGATGTGACAGTGCTGCAGCGGATAGACAAGCACACCCTCTTCTTCTGGTAAAAAAACATGCAATACAGATTCTGTGTGAACTGAAAAAGGAACAGTGTACAGGCAACTAATTCAGTTGGCTCCATGGTAACAAAAGCTCCCTTTGACTGAGAGGTTCTCAAACTCGACCCTGGCACCGCTCAGTGTATGCTGGTTTTTGTTCCAACCACCACTGCAATCTTAGGATTTTAACAAGCTGTTGATTTGTCGGAATTGGGTGCATTTATGTTTAGAGTGGTTATTTATCCTCTGAAGCCACATTTGACAAATATACACATGCCACGAAGAATAAAAATTTCATATCTACAGTGAGATATATTAGAGACTAGTATAAATAACTGCAGGGAAAAACAATTTGTCCAAACATTTAATCAACGTAAACAATTCACGGTTCCTCATTGGTGAAATTGTTGAGGCATGGCTGCAAAAACTAACATTGTGCTTGGCAAGCAATAGAGTCACACCTGTTTTGTCATGTTTATTTTATCAAGATCAGGCAAATTATTTTGAAAGGATTCAAAACGCCTGTGTTCAGCTACCTAATTTGGAGCTTACTGATTTTCTCTGAGTTTAATTTGATCTTTGTAAAAATGTTTTAACCTGAAAATACTCACAATCTGGAAAAATAAGCACAATATGTACAAGGGTTTTTATTCTTCATGGCACAGAGGATATGTTCATCAATGTGGCCTAACCCTCCTATTATGTAATTTGGCCAGACTCAGTGTTCAATATCTCTAAAAACATGGCTAACATACTTTTTTCAGCGAGATTTTTTTTCCCTAATTTCACAGTAAAAAATGAACTTAACTCAAAAATATATATTATGTATGTTTTATGTTCTCTACACGTGTTGTAAACATTCATGTTGTTTGGGTCATTTTGGATCAGTTGACCCCAGGATCAATTATTATACAAAACCAAAATTTTCATCTCGTTTTTGTAGTGTTGCCTAAGACCTGAGGCATGTTCTCGTTCATGTCACATTTTTTCTCATTCATTTTGCGAAAATCACGTAAAATCAATGCTTGATGTATAGGGGAGGATGGTGGAGTCGTGTTTTATTTACTTGGCTTTTAAAGTGGTCAATAGAAAGGCATAAAGGAGCTGAGAGGAAATTGGATAACACTTTATTATTATTCATTAATTTGAGCATGATAGGAAGGTTAAGATGCTAAATAACCGCTCTAAACATGGAATGCAGCTAATTAAGACAAATCAACAGTTTGTTAAAATCCGAAGGTTGTGGTTGGAACAAAAACCAGCTTACACAGTGAGGCACTGGACCGAGTTTGAAAACCACTGCTTTAACTTACTGACAAGCGCTGAAGAGACGCGAGGGTAATTCCAATTTGATCAGCCACAGCCCCTCCCCTCTATTGATCTCCCTCGCTCGGGAAGGGCTCCCTCGCCTGCTTCGTCACTCAGAGGTTTTTCGATTGGAGGGAAGATGTGATGGGAGCATTTTATTTAGAACTGGAATGCAGCCCAGGTCAGGCGATTTGTTAGCAGCAGTAGTGGGGCGAATCTGAGTCATGGTCAAGACAGTCCTGGGCTCAGAAGCCAGGTGGTCAATCCAAAGTTGCAGTGGCCAAACTGCTTTCCCAGAATAGGATTTAACTGGGATGAGGTTCCTCATCTGGAGACTACTGAGAACAGGAAACTGTTTCTCATGAGAGAGATTAAATGTTTTTCTTTGCTTTCAGTTTAAACAGAATACACTGAAGAAGAGCAAAGCTCACGACTAGATTTCTAGGAATGTAACTTGAAGCAAAGGGCAAGACAATCCAGTGAAGACTGAGACAGGAAAAGAAAATTATACAGACAAGACAATTAGATAGGAGGGGAGTGGCTACAAATGATCACATCATGAAACCGGGGAAATGACAGCACAAAAAAAATCAATTGTGAAACAGACTCCATAACTCATGCAGACAGCTGGAACAGAGGAGGGGCTAATTACTGAGACACAGAGGCTGTGAAGGGTTTCTGCCTAATTTATGGGCCAAAATGTATTTATTTATCGTGAAAATTATCTCCTTGTCTTGTTTAGCTTTCTCACAGTTTGTTTGGCTGTTAGGTTTTTGGTTTTGTTATATTTATCCCTCTTGGAGACTTGGCTGCATTCAGAGCAATTTTCTTTAAAAAAATAAATAAAAAACATAAGATCGAGGTCCAAGACTGCATTCAGTTTGTGCAAATTATGGTTTGAAATTTCGAAAATGGGTTTAAAAAAGGAGCAGATCAACTAAACAAAAATGGGTAAAATGAGCAAGCGTTCATGACAATCCCTATGTCTGTAGGCACACCGTTACCATGCCGACCCGTGTGATAACACAGCAGCATCCGATGATCACTCCCCTGCCGCAAGCCGAGGCCTGGAGCAGCGGCCTCTTCCACTGCTTCCAGGACATGAGGATCTGTGAGTCAGCCAATCACAATGCTCCATAACCCTACTCTAACCAATCACAGTGTGCCATAGCCCAAACCCAACCAATCATGATTCACTGGCACTGGACCCAACCAATCACACACCAATCACTATCTTCACCCCAACCAGAACAATCTCATACAACCTTTGCAGTTGCCACACCAATCACACAGGACCTTATGCCAACCAATCACTCTCAGTCCTAACCTGAAACTGTCATGGTTTTGCCCCCGCCGGCTGAAGACACGAATCTGGCGGGCACTGGGACCATGTACCCAAAAGCAAATGAAGAGACCAACAAGCATAGGCTGAGTAAAAATATAAAAATCTTTACTTTCAAGAAAAAGCAAACAGGAGAGGAGCAGCGGCAAAAACATCAACATCAGGGCTCCGGACACAGAATGCAGCTGCACTGCCAAACTGGCAGTGCAGCTCTTAAATACTGTTCACTGCACCTCCACCTCAACCAGCAGCAGGTGTGACTCGTTGAAGTGGAGGTGCAGACAGCAGGAGGGGAGAGGGACTGCCGGGCAGAACCACCCAGAAACCCAATAATCTCATGCCATCAAACGCAACAAATCTCAAGACACCATAAACAAAGCCCCACAAATTCTCACCGTTTTGGGCCCCTAACCAAGCTATTACATATCTGTCATGGACACTATACCCATATCATCACACACATTAAAGTTTTCCATCAGCCAGCCAACCACATAACAGTAGTGTGCTGGCCTGTGGTGTAATCCTCTGTTGTGTAATAGTCTGTAGATTGATGGTTAGTAATGTTTTGCACTGTAATTTTCTGTAATGTGAGGCTCTGTAGATGTATAATTAGTCATTTACTTTAGTTTTATGGTAATTAATGTGACAATCAACCATATAATGCTTTGCGGTATAATGGTCTGTAATGTCAGCAATTCCCTGCTGAGTAGTAATCAGCAATGCTACCGGCTGTAGTGTAATGGTTAGTAATGCAATAGTCTGTAGTGTAATGTGCTGTAGAATAAAGGCATCCAATGAAAAGGCTTTTAGTGAATGCTCTGTTGTGTAATCCACATGCAGTGTAATTGTCAGTAATGTAAAGACCTGTAGTATAATGGTTAGTTACTTAATGGTTTATAGTTTAATGGTCAGTGATGTAATTGGGCTGCATTGTTGATAAGGCTACTCTACCCTGGTTCTGAGAGCCAGAGAGCTGGAAAGCATTGTCAAAGATCCAGTAGATTCCTACCTGACAGTAGACGTACAGTTGTTGTGATGGTGACCTTGGTAAGTCTTTAGGAAAGCTAGTGATGCAATATTCAGTACAAGATTCTGAAGAGTTATGATTCTCTGCCGCAGGAGACTGATGATTTATCACAGCATTGGTGTGTCATGTCATGGCAGATGGTGATACATGGAGTTATTTTGACTGAGTGGGTTACAGAGGATGGTGATAAATGCTCTGCAGAATAATGTGAATGGTTTGTTGTGTAATGGCTGGTAATGCTATGGACTGTGGTATAATGCTTAATGCTCTGTGATATAATACTTTGATGAGTAATGATTTGTAATGATATGGTTTGTTGTGTAATGTGCAGCAGTGGAATAGGTAGTAGTGTAATGGTTTGTGATATAATTCTCTGGAGTGTAATCGTTTTCAATGTAATGGTCTGTAATCTAATATCTGAAACATTTCGTAGTGTAATGGTGGGGAGTTTAATGGTCTGTATAGTAATTTCCAGTAATTTAATTATCTTGTCAGAAGTTTTATGGTCTGTTGGGTAGTTGTCAGTAACGCAAAGCTTTATACTGGGTGCAGTCACGGTATTTGCGATATGGGTGTCAATTTTTTTTGTCAGATGGTATTAATTTTTTTATGTAGATGGGAAGTAAAATGGTTGAACCTCTTGAATCTGAAAACTGTTTGTTTATATCTTGTTTCGTTCTCAAGATATAAGAGCATTAATTAAGAAATATTGGTTAATAAATTATGTGGACGGGACACATGATTTTATTGTTTTATAGCCAAGGCATAGTAGCTATGGCTTTCAAATTTTGCATATTGATTGGCTATCACATGAGACATTCTCTATACAAAAATTGATGTTTCCAACTCACTGGAGGTACTTTAAACAAAAGACTTAAGCGGTTAAGTCTTAAATCAATGCCAATTTAGATTTTGAGATACAAAAGTTTCTCTCACAGGCACAATTCAGTTTCAAATCAAATAATCGTTTTTTTCTCTTACTTGAGTATATAATTGATTGAATTGACATAGTTGACATTTTCAGAAAAAAATTGTGTTTCAGTAAAACAATATAGAAAATGTGTAGCTGGTAAATGGGACATCTCTGTAGATGGGACAATTTTAAAATGCTCGTTTATAGGAGTGTTAAGATATTCATATCATTATATTTCAGCTTTTAATTGATCTGATGATGTGTACTTCTAAAACAATGTTAATTAGTCTAATTAGTAAATGCCAATTAGGCTACTTAGTAATCACTAATTCGTTTTTCCTCAATTTTCCATTTTTTTCTTTCAGCTTATGGTTGACCTGATCACATGCAATACTACTACATGCTAATTAGCGAATAGTAATTAGGCTAAATACAATCACTAATAATTTTTTCACCGATACTCGTTTTTTTAATTGACGTAGTCAGTTTTTTAAAAAGCTTTGATGTGACTTTGAGTAGATTATCAGATGAAATGTTGGCCACTGATTGATCTATTTATTTGTGTACTGTCAATGCTAACTCAAGATCAGATCAAAAGGGTCATTTTCATCAACTTTCACCTCGATATAAAAGAAACTCAATGAACAGGAAAGTATGTGTACTGGATCATTTCATATCTTATGAATGGAGATCTGGCAAACATTCTTATGTGGTGCAAACAAGTAATTAGTGCCACAGAGTATCATGGTATATATGAACATTTATTACAACCCCAATTCTGAAATAGTAAATAAAATCAAAATGCAATGACTTTCAGATCACATGAGCCAATATGTTATTTACAATAGAACATAGATAACATTTCAAATGTTGAAACTGAGACATTTTACATTTTTATCCACAAAATGAGCTCATTTCAAATTCTCTGGCTGCAACAGGTCTCAAAAAAGTTGGGACTCAGGCAAAAAAAAACGGGCTGAATAATGCAATTAATACACAAACCCAAAACCAGTGAAGTTGGCACATGTAAATCGTAGATAAAAACAGAATACAATGATTTGCAAATCCTTTTCAACTTATATTCAATTGAATACACTGCAAAGACAAGATGTTTAATGTTCAAACTGAGAAACTTTTTTTTTTTTTTTGCAAATAATCATTAACTTAGAATTTAAAGGCAGCAACACATTGCAAAAAAGTTGGCACAGGGGCCTTTTTACCACTGTGTTACATCGCCTTTCCTTTTAACGACACTCAGTAAACGTTTGGGAACTGAGGAGACCAATTTTTGAAGTTTTCAGGTAGAACTCTTTCCCATTCTTGCTTGATGTACAGCTTAAGTTGTTCAACAGTCCGGGGTCTCCATTGTCGTATTTTACGCTTCATAATGCGCCACACATTTTCAATGGGAGACAGATCTGGACTACAGGCAGGCCAGTCTAGTACCCGCACTCTCTTACTACGGCGCCATGCTGTTGTAACACGTGCAGAATGTGGCTTGGCATTGTGTTGCTGAAATAAGCAGGGGAGTCCATGAAAAAGACGTTGCTTGGATGGCAACATATGTTGCTCCAAAACCTGTATGTACCTTTCAGCATTAATGGTGCCTTCACATATGTGTAAGTTGCCCGTGCCTTGGGCACTAATACACCCCTATACCATCACAGATCCTGGCTTTTGAACTTTGCGCCCATAACAGTCTGGATGGTTCTTTTCCTCTTTGGTCCGGAGGACACGACGTCCACAATTTCCAAAAACAATTTGAAATGTGGACTCATCAGACCACAGAACACTTTTCCACTTTGCATCAGTCCATCTTAGATGAGCTTGGGCCCAGCGAAGCTGGCGGCGTTTCTAGGTGCTGTTGATAAAACTCTACAATGCAAAGCGAAAGCCATTTAACTTGCAGATGTAGCGACGAACTTTAGTTACTGACAGTGGTTTTCTGAAGTGTTCCTGAGCCCATGTGGTGATGTCCTTTACACACTGATGTCGGTTTTTGATGCAGTACCGCCTGAGGGATCGAAGGTCACGGGCATTCAATTTTAGTTTTCGGCCTTGTCACTTACATGCAGTGATTTCTCCAGATTCTCTGAACCGATTGACGATATTACCGACCGTAGATGATGAAATCCCTAAATTTCTTGCAATAGCTCGTTGAGGAATGTTGTTTTTAAACTGTTCGACAATCAGCTCACGCATTTGTTCACTAAGTGGTGACCCTCGCCCCATCCTTGTTTGTGAATGACTGAGCATTTCAGGGAAGCTGCTTTTATACCCAATCATGGCACCCACCTGTTCCCAATTAGCCCGTTCACCTGTGGGATGTTCCAAATAAGTGTTTGATGAGCATTCCTCACCTCTCTCAGTCTTTTTTGCCACTTGTGCCAGCTTTTTTGAAACATGTTGCAGGAATCAAATTCCAAATGAGCTAATATTTGCTAATATTTGCCATCCACACATGCCATCTAAACCTCTTATCATGCAAAAAGGAAGCCATTGTTGAACATGATACAGAAGCGCCGCCATGTTCTGTAGGCCAAGGCTCATTTAAAATGGACTGTAGCAAAGTGACAAAGTGTCCTGAGGTCAGACGAGTCCAAATTTGACATTCTTGTTGGAAATCATGGGCATTGTGTCCTCCGGGCTGAAGAGGAGAAAGACCACCCCTCCTGTTATCAGCATTCAGTTCAAAAGCCAGCATCTCTGATAGTATGGGGATTCATTCAATTCAATTCAATTCAATTTTATTTTGTATAGCGCTTTTTACAGATACACTGTCACAACGACGCTTTACAGTCAGAGATGGGTTACTGAAGGGCAGTGCCCAACCTATTCCCAGTACCTATTCCCTATTCACACTACAGCGAGGCAAAAAAAACTCCCAGTAGGGAGAAAAAATCCTCAAACAGTGGTGAGAAAAAACTCCCCAGTGGGAAGAAATCTCAGGAGGAACCCGGCTATAGTGGGGAAGCCCATCCTCCGCGGGCTAGCTAGTTGATAACAAGATAATGACAAGAGTTCCATTGAAATCCATCTAATCAGTGCTAAAATAATTTGTATATTTAAAACTGTCCAACAGATGTCTTGGCTAATGTAAAACAATTAGCAATGGAGGTCATCATGAGGCAGGAAGACCCTCTTGGTCCTGTAGCTGAAACAAGATGGTAACAGCTGGTCTTAGGCTGGAGCTCCGGGCCAGGGGGTGTTGGGTGAAGCTTGATCTGGAGCTCAGGGCAAGTGCCCAGAGCAGGAGGAGGAGAAAAAAAAATATTGTTAGGGAGGTGGAGTTGTATGGCGAGCACACAGAGCAGGAGAGACAGAGGTGCCTGTGTGCGATAAGGAAACCCCAGCAGAATAAGACTATGGCAGCATAGTTATGAGAAACAGAGGCAGGGGCCAACACAGCCACGAGGGCAGGTTGAGACAGTCACCACCAGACCATGACCAGCTCAGCAGAATAGGGCACCACCAGCAATGATCCAGTGACAGCACTGACTGCTCAGTCCACCAAATATTCTATAGCTTATGCCAGCCACCCACTCCTGTCCCTCAACTATAGGACAGACTAAAGAGATATGTTTTGAGCCTAACTTTAAATATACTGATAGTGTCTGCACCCCGAATATGAGCAGGCAATTCGTTCCATAAGAGGGGAGCACGATAGGAAAAAGCTCTACCGCCTATGGTAATTTTAGCTATTTTTGGAACAAGGAGGCCTGCGCTCTGCGAACGGAGTGTTCTGGAGGGAATGTAGGGTAAAAGTAAATCACTTAGGTACAATGGACCAAGCCCATGTAAGGCTTTAAAGGTAAGAAGTAGTATCTTATAGTCTATTCGGAATTTAACTGGTAACCAGTGAAGTGAAGCTAACACTGGGCTGATATGCTCGTGTCTCCGTGTTCTAGTGAGAATACGAGCAGCTGCATTTTGAATTTGCTGGAGCCCCTTTAGAGAGGATTTTGCACAACCAGACAAAAGAGCATTACAGTAATCTAATCTTGAAGTAACAAAGGCATGGACAAGCTTTTCTGCATCATGTAATGACAGCATTTTCCGAATTTTGGAAATATTCCTCAAGTGGTAAAATGCAACTCTTGAGATGTTCTTTATATGTGTATCAAGTGCGAGATCAGGGTCAAGAGTAACACCAAGATCTTTAATAATGGCACTTGAAGCGATTGAAATTCCATCAATGTTAAGCATGTAATCTGAGATTTTGCATCTCTGAGATTTGGGACCCACTACGATTATTTCTGTCTTACTAGGGTTCAACAAGAGAAAATTGTGACTCATCCATTTCTTTATGTCTACAAGACAGGCTTCCATCTTTGACAGCTGGGCAGCTTCATCAGGCTTGACTGACAGATATAGTTGTGTGTCATCTGCATAGCAGTGAAAGTTAATGCCATGTGCGCGAATAACTTGTCCCAGTGGAAGCATATATATTGAGAAAAGCAGAGGTCCAAGCACAGATCCTTGTGGTACTCCATATCTAACCCTTGATTGATACGAGGAGTCATTATTAAAATGCACAAATTGATATCGATCCGATAAGTATGATCTGAACCAGGAAAGAGCCTGTCCACGGAGGCCTACAAGATTTTCAAGTCGATTCAACAGGATATCGTGATCGATAGTGTCAAATGCTGCACTTAAATCAAGAAGCACAAGTACAGAAATGTAACCACTGTCCGAAGCGAGGAGAAGGTCATTGAGTACTTTGACCAGGGCTGTTTCAGTACTGTGACAGGGTCTGAAACCAGATTGAAAAACTTCCAATATACAATTGGAGTGTAAAAATGAACAGAGTTGTTTTGAAACGGCCTTTTCTAGTATTTTAGAGAGGAATGGGAGGTTTGAGATAGGCCTGAAGTTAGACACATTATTCACATCCAAGTTTGGTTTCTTAAGTAGGGGTTTGATGACTGCACGTTTAAGAGTGTGTGGGATGTGTCCAGATGCTAAAGAAGCATTGACAATGTGTAATAATGGGGTTCCAATCACTGGTAGTAGCTCCTTTAAAAGCTTTGTTGGGATGGGGTCCAGAAGACACGTAACAGATTTAATTCATTAGTGCTTATAGTGTGGGACACTTGCATGTTTTAAAAAGCACCACGAAGGATGAAAGGTATATAAAGGTTTTAGAGCAAAATATTCTCCCCTCCAGACAACATCTATTCCAGGGAAGGCCTTGGGCTCTAATTTCTTGGCGCAGCGCAGGTGGCGTAGCATGGCGCAGCCCACGCAGTGGTAATTTCGTCCGGCGCAGCCCGCGCAGTGGTAATTTCGTAAGGTGCAACACCGCGCGCAGCCTTTGGTAGACAAACGTGCGCCGAGACGGGTGTGGCGCATATTCGGAGACGGAGGTGTCACATATTCATCAAGACGCAGTGACAATTTCGTAAAAAAAGTCTCCGCTGGAGTTGCGCAGAAAACTCGCCAGCTCCAACCTGGTTTAATTTCTGTGCAATGGTAATTTGGCTGACCGGCGCACAGTGCGCACACGTCACCGAAATCTCATAGGCAGGTTTCCAGAATGTCAGGCACATTTCAATGCAATAAATAATTACAGGAAGCACTATTTAATATATCTATCTGAATAAGGACATAAATCATAGTATCTACATTGATTGTCCTGATGTCAGATTAAAGGCGGTTTGTACGCGTCATGGAAACTTGACCTGGCTTAATCAACGCAGCTGAATCTGTGATGCAAACTAACGACTTCACATCTTTCTCAGCCAACCACAAACTGGATATATATATATAGCATGCTTGCGTTCTATGCTCAGTAAAGCCGCTTGCACACTGGACACGAAACAAATTTTTTGCACGACTGATTACAGACAAAGTCAATGTAAAGACGCGATTGTCGCACAGGGTCTTAATATAGCTCCGTGTCCGAAAGTCATAAAAGTTCTAATTTTTCCGAGTATTCCAGGAATTATTAGACGTGCAAACTTGGCCATGTTTGTGTTCGACCTTCATAAAATGCAAATTGATAGTTATCAACTTTTTTTGGTCTTTTTAGCCTATTCGTCTGTTTTCTTCCGCTGAAGACAGACAACAGTCTTTAGTCGGTCTTTCTTTAGAAAATTAGTCAGATGGATCGAACAGATTCATGCTTTATTTCCACACCAGAGATAAAATAGTACTTGTAGTCAGTGAACAAATCAATTCCATGACCATTGACAGTGTGAATAAATTATCGCATGCACGATCAAGACTGTCCGACGCGAAATACTCCATGTCCAGCAGCCAGCAAAAAGTAAAAGTATTGACATGAGAACACATTTATAACGAAATAAAGAATAAAATGTATCACCAACAAATGGAACATGCAAAACAGATAACTCGCAAATAAATAAATCGCAGTGTTCATTGGATGTTCTGTCGTTAAAATATTTCTTTTTATTCTTGATTTTGTTTTTATCTGTTCTAATCGTCCTCTTTTTTTTGTTGTCTGACACGGTGGCATTGTACATTGTCCCACGCCAATGTCAACTCACTTTACTGCGCAGAGCTTAAACAGAAACATTAATTGAAATTCTCGGTACTCATCTTGAAGAACTGAGCCCTCTTATCAAAACATTCACGTTTAATATCAAAAGAGTCAGTAGATTTGAAGAAATTAAAAACAAAAATCGACTGTCGGCACAGAGATATATTAAAACCCTGTCAGACTGTCGGACACGAGACATTTCCTTCAATGCAATCTGTCGTGCGAAAAATTTGTTTCGCGTCCAGTGTGCAAGCAGCTCAATATTCTACTATTATTGTTACTTAGGTCGTTTTTAGTGGGGGAAAGGAATACAGCCTGATTGCTATGATGTCGTACTGAGTTAAGATCACATATTGAAAATAAATGTGTAACGTATCTTGCATTGTTGTCCATGCATGTTAATCTCAACATTTTAAGCAGCAACAGGGTATAATAATAGGAACACGCTATCCATCGTTTCTCTTCCCAATGAGCAACCGTCGTTTTTCATTCCAACTTCATAAGTTTGAATGATCTGACGTAGTTTTGTTTTGAAATTCCATTCAAGTTCGCTAATGGTAATAATTCACGAATGCCCTAGCTAGCCAGCTACCTCATATTCGTAATGCTTAATATAGACGTAAGCGGTACAAAAAATATGCCTGAAGCAGCAAAGTAAAATTCAACATTAACGCATCATGCTGATATAGAACAGAGGCTTCAATATTCCTACACATTAAAGGTGAGCAGAGGAGCTGGTTTGATTCGTGAAGATTTGACTCGGCTGTGTTATACTCAAACACGCCTTCTTTGCCACTTGCGCAGGAAGGCGGGACAGAGGAGTACTTGCGCCAGGCTACGCCGGGCACGAAATTGCATCATACACCTGGACACACCCCGCAGGCGCAGCGCACCCCCCATTCGCCGCGCCTGCGCCTGGTCTATGAATTTAGAGCCCCTTGTGTATTTCAGCAGGACAATGCAAAACCACATACTGCAGCTGTTAGAACAGCATGGCTTTGTAGTAGAAGAGTCTGTGTGCTGAACTGGCCTGCCTGAAGTCCTGATCTTTCACCGATTGAGAACATTTGGCGCATAATTAAACGAACAGTCTGTCAAGGGAGACCCAAAACTCTCCAGCTGCTGCAAGCCTGTATTAAACAAGAGTGGGATCAAATTCCAAAGGCTAAACTCAAGAAACTTGTCTCCTCAATATCCAGACGCCTCCACTCTGTGTTAAAAAGAAGAGTGGATGCTACACCATGGTAAACAAACCCCTGTCCCAACTTTTTTGCGACCTGTAGCAGCCATAAAATTTGAAATGGGCTCATTTTGTGGATAAAATAGTGAAATTTCTCAGTTTCAACATTTGATATGTTATCTCTCTTCTATCGTGAATAAAATACTGGCTGGTGTGATTTGAAAGTCATTGCGTTTTGATTTTAATCACAATTTACATTTTGTCCCAAATATTTCGGAATTGGGGTTGGAGTTTGTATTGTATTGTGAGCAAGTTATGTGTCATCAAGAAGAAAATGACATGTATTTTTTATTTTCTAATTAAGCCTAATTAGTTGTAATTAGACGATTGTTCTACAATAAATTGCTTTTTGGACTCTTAAGTTGATGTTGTTGTTGTCATCATCTTGTTTGCACTAACCGGAGTGCTTTATACCCCTATCAACTCCCATGAACTCGTAGAATTGCCTGAGTTCCATATCTGTCCCATCTACAAATCTCATTATTTGGCCTCATTATCTTAATATTGATGATTTAACTAATTTTTTTTTCTCTTTGTTGTAGGGCAGTTACTTTACCTCGTAGATCAATTGAACTAATTCCTTGAAAATATTTAACAAATCAGGGATTTTGATTTCCCATGAAGGGTCTAAAAACAATGTCACAAGATGTTCCATATACAATAAACCTTACTGAAGACAAAAGAGTCATTGACACAAAAGTGACATAATTTTGCTTCAGCACAATTGTAGCTCATAGTAATGTCTCCCAAATAAATGCAAAAACATCTCACAGAACTATAGTAGGGACGTGTGCAGAAGACAATGAGTTTTGTTTTTGTACCATCTACAAGAAAACAAATACTGTGATCTTACCCGACTGTCATTTGTTGTCTAATGGTCTATAATGTATTGGTATGCTCAGTAACTGTCAGCAATTTAATGTTCTGTGCTGTAATGCTGTGAAATGTAACGATTTGTATTGTGATGGTCTGCAATATAAAGCTCTGTCCGCCCATGGCCTGTTGTGTAATGGTCAGCAATTCTCTGCACTTTCAGGTTTTCTAGTGTAATCAGCAGTGTTTCAAAGCTCTGCACTGTAATGGAAAGTTGCATTATGGTCTATAATGCTATGTAATGTTTGTAATGTTTTGCTCTGCTGTTTCTCCAGGTTGTTTGTACTTCTGGTGTTATATTTGCATGACCTGCCACACATCGAAGAAGTTTGGAGAGTGTGTTTGTCTCCCCCTGCTGGACCTTTTGGGCACATTCTTGACGACCGTCATTTACTTCCCCTTATGCGTGCCCCCAATAGCCCTCGCCATGCGCGTCGCTGTACGTCGGAAATATGGAATTCCGGTGGGTCACAGATGCACTCAGGGTTAGAGATAAAACAAATTATAGCTTCACCAACAGTTATTTGAGGCTATTTAATTTTATTTTAATAGTGTGTTTCACAGCAGGACAGTCAACAAGATGCAAACATTATGACAAAGGCAAATGAAGTACAAAAACTCTCCCATGAGGAGGAAACCCAGAGAAAGGAAAATACTGGCAGATGTGTTAACCCACTCTCTCTCCCTCTCTCATTATCCCCTCCCCTCACCGTCGCTCTGTCTCTCTCTTTCTCTCCATTGTTTTTTTTTTTTTTCTCTCCCTCCTTGTTCATCATTTTATTGAGACATGCTTCCAAAGTTGAGAACCTAAATTAGGGATCTCTGGTCTTGTGCACAAAGGGGTGGAGTGCATGTTGGTTTTTATTCTAGGTCTGCACTCAGATATTTGATTCAACTAATTAAGTTATCACCATCTACATTCAAAACACAGACGAGCTGAATCACCTGAATGACATCTGCCACTGGGCTAAAACAAATGCCGGCTCCAACACCGGCCCTTCTTAGTTAAGACTGGTCATCCCTGCCCAAACCCTTTATCGTTCTCACTTAAGACTGGTGTTACCTTTCCAGCTTCTCGGCCCCGAACCGTAGTAAGGAGTCCTCTGGATATAGGTAGCTAACTTAAACTAGCCTGGCTCGTTGTGGTAACAAAACTTCCAACAACTTCGCGGATCAATTCTGTGGTGGCGACCGACACCCTTATTCAGCAACGGAACCCAGTACACAGCGTTTAAAACAAGAAACACGGTCTTTTCGTCTTACTGAACTGTTATTTCCCTGCATTAAGATAGTTAACTTCACCACACATTTCGCTGTGGCGAACTGAACTTACACGTTCTCTTTCTCAGCACTACTCGCAGACAGCCACCACGCCCCCCATACGTAACACAAATATATGTTACCCACTATCAACAACAACAAAAAAATAAAATAAACAGGGCTTGGCTCGTAACACTGGTCATCCCTGCCTTACTCCCATATCTTTCTTGGTCAAGACTGGTCCACCCTATCCTAACTCAATATCCATCTCAGTTAAGGCTAATAATCCCCAGGCTATCTACATGTTTCTCTTAGTTTCAGACTTGTCATCCGTACACTAACCTATATCCTTCTCAGTTAAGATTGATCATCTCTGCCCTGATCCTATATCCCTCTTGGTCCATGTCTCCATGCCCTGACCAGTGGTGCTTAGGCTGTTTTTGCTTATATAGTGAAGGCAAAAATAACCTTTGGCCTGTGGACACATTTTGGGGTGGTTCGGGATGAACTGTGTGGTTTTATTTAAAATCCATAGTTTGCCTTTGTTCAGCATAAAACTATCTCTATGAAGACATATCCTCGTCCGTGTATTCATTTAAACATGTATTGACTTTTAATACATTGATTGACATACATTTCAGCCACTCTCATTAGCCCTCATTTATCATGCGAACACTTAAAAAAAAAAGGGTGTATGCCAAATCTCCTGCAGGGATCGGCATTTATCAATCTGAACATGAGTGTACAGCACGCAAAAATCTCACGCCAGGTCTGACCAGGCGTATGCACATTTGAAACCAGCGAACAACATGCAGGAACGAGTGCAGCTGTCAAAATTATTAATAAACCATATGCAGCGATGCGGACATCATGCTGTTGTTGTTGTTCTTATTAGTAAATGAAAAAAAAATAGGCTAAATGAATAAATAAGACACCTGTGTTGAGAAATTGATTAAACTTATATTTTGAGACAACCTGCTTGTCAGGCCAGACGGCTGACAATTACAATCAATTTGATTAAGCGCAATGCACTTACTAATAAAAGTACAATGAACAGTGATCTCTGCAGACTGTATTTTAACCCTCCTATTATCCTTTAATATTACTAACACATTTTACCCTTGGGGTCAATCTGACCCCAAGGATATTTACCTCAAGAAAATGATTTAAATAAAATTGTTGACTAAGTTTTTGCGTCAGACACTTTGTCCTTGATAATGAAACTTATTAGTGAGTTGACCTGTCCTCTAGCGCCACCATCAGGCCAAACTTTTAAATTAGAATTTATCTTGAAAATTTTTCATACAAATCTTCTCAAATTTACTGACAACCTTATTGACCACAAGAGGATGAAGCCTATTGGTTTTAGAGATGATATGACCTTTCCTGTAGCGCCACCATCTGGTCAAACTTTTAGAGTTAATGTATCTTGAAAATCTTTCATCGAAATCTTTTCTAATTTGGTGTGCAAATTCTTGACTGTCACAGAGTGAACTATATTGATTGATGTTGGTGACTCCCAGCCCTTTCCTCTCATAAAAATATTTATTTACTTTTTTAATCTATATTTTTTATAATATTAGCTGCGCTAATATCCAGCGCAGTGGTTGGCTCTGGCTAGGTCTGTACTAATTGGACGACACAACCTGACGTCAGGTTTTACCCAGATCTCGTGAATATCTCGGGAGGAGCTGTTCAGAGAGGAAATCACACTCACAAAATCACTTTCGTAGGTTACGGCAAAATTCCTGTATCTTATGTTTAGAAACTTTTCAGAGGTTGAGCATGGACAACCAACATTATAACATTACTAATATGTATTAAAAGAAGGATCAGCATGTTAGGTCCCCTTTAATTATCTTGCTTTTCACGGTCTAACATTTGTTACGCTGGTGTTCTCGCTCTCCCTCTCTGTATTATTTTGTGGTTGTGTAAATGCATTTAGCGAGCATGGTTATTCGTGTTAGCTCAGCCCTTTCACGGGCTTCAGGTGTAAGCTTATTGTTTACCTCCCCGAGGAAACACAAGAGATTATTGCATGCATTTTCTTATGAGCAAGGTTAATATAATGTACTTATGCAATAAATTGATAAATAGCATAAGTTTTGAGAAGTATTATTTTGAGCGGTTTTTTGTACAGTTGGGTGGATTTTGAATGCGTTTTGGGCTGGAAACCATACAGCCAATCTGGCAGCACTGGCCCTATCTCTATATTCTTCTTGATTCAAACTAGTCATCCCTGATCTAACCCAGTATCTTTCTTAGTCAAGACTACTCATCCTTGCCCAAACCCCATTTCCTTCCCAGTCAAAACTGGTCATCCCCGCCCTAACCCCATATCTTTCTTGGTTAAGACTGGTCTTAACTATCATAACCCCATATCCTTCTCAGTTCAGGCTGGTCAGCCCTGCCCAAGCCACATAGCTTTCGCTTTATGACCAGTCATTCCTGCCCTGACCCTATATCCTTCTTGGTTAAGACTCATCATCCATGCACTAACCCCATATCCTTTCCTCAGGGCACCATTGGGAATGACTGCCCCAAAGCCACATTCTGTGGACCATGTTCCTGGTGCCAAATCCATCGGGAGATGAAACTCCGCAACAAACCTATCACCATCATCAGCCACCAACCCCAACCCGTTCCCCAGCATGCAGTACCTCCATCTAACACCTACATGCCCCCGCCCTCCTACTCAGCAGCTTCACCCACCTACCCAGCTGGCAACCCCTCCGTTGTAATTGTCAGATAAGTAGGTGCAGCCCCATCACTTCTGTTGGTATAATGCAGTATCATTTGTACTTCAGGGTGTATCATTCCTCACCATACTGTACAATGTATATTTCAGATATTATCATTCCTCATCTCACTGTATAATTCATACTTCAGGAATTATGATTCCTAAAAAACTATGTATAATGCTGTGAAACTTATACTGATGGTGTTATGGCTCCAGACTACTAAATCACTAGAATTGTGCATAAATTATTCTTCAACAATCATGATTTTGCTACACGTATGCCTGTGCTTTCACTAGACTGTCCTATGAGTTAGAGCAGGGTTGGTCAACCCAGTTCCCAGATACTGTCCATTCCTCTCAGCCCCAGTTTATTACACTCGATCCAGTTGATCCAACTAATAACCAGGGTTAAAGTGAAAATCTGTTGGATGTAAATCATCAGAGAATGGGCTGACCAGCTCTGTTTGCTCAATTAGTTTGCTGATCAGGTCTTTAACACTTTGCACTGCTTAACTTAGCAATATAGATGTGATTTTGCCATTCTGCTTTCATTTCCATGCTCAGTAACATTTAATTTGTCACTGTACCATCTGTACTTAATATAAATGATGTACAACCCCATTTCCCCAAAGGCTGGGACACTGTGTAAAATGCAAACTGAAATTGAACGCTGTGATTAGCAAATTATGTAAACTCTATATTTAATCCAAAATAGCACAGAGACAACTTACAAAATGTTTAAAGTGCAAATTTTATAGTTTTTTTTTTTTTTTTTTAGAAAATATATGCTCATTTTCAATTTCTTGCCAGCTGCACATTTCAAAAAATTTGGGACGGCGCAACAATAGACTGCAAAAATTTGTGTGATGCTAAAAAACACATCTGATGGAACATCTCACAGCTAATTAGGGTAATTGGCATGAGTGGGTATAAAAAGGGCATCCCTAGGAGGCCAAGTCATTTTGAAGTAAAGATGGAGGAAGCTTCGCCACTCTGTGGGAGACTGCATGGAAAAGAAGTTCAGCAATTTAAATATAACATTTCGCAATGTAAAATTTCAAAGAATTTGGGGTTTTTGAATGATCTACGGCAGATATCTTAAAAACATCAGAATCTTGAGAAATCTCTGAGCACAAAGGACAATGCCAAACAGCAGTATTGAATGGCTGTGATCTTCAAACCTCCAGGCAGCACTGCATTAAAAGTCAATATGATTCTGAAGTTGAAATTACTGAAAATGGCATCATTGATCACAGTTTGTCATCCACAAATGTAAGTTAAAACTCTCTTAAAATGGTATTTATTCAAGATCTGGAAATGCTGCCATCTACCCTGGACCTGAGTTCATTTAAGATGGACTGAGGCAAAGTGTAAAACTGTTCCATTGTCTGAGAAATCAAACTGCAAAATTCTTTGTGGAAACCATGGATGCAGTGTTCTTTGGTCAAAAGAGGTGAGGGACCATACAGTTCAAAACCTAGCATCCGTGATGGTATGAGGTGCATCGGTGCTCAAGGGGTGGGTAAATTATACATCTGTGAGGAAACAATAATGCTGAATGATATATAAAGGTTTTGGAGAAACATTTGCTGCCATCCAGATAATGTCTTGTTCAGGGAAGGCCTTGCTTTTCTCAACAAAACAATCCCATTCTAGATTTTGCTCCTATTACGAAAACATGGCTCCACAGTCAGTCTTGGTTCTACTGGCTTGCCTCCCATCCAGACCGGACATCCACTGAAAACGAGGCACATTATGAAGTTAAAAATATGACAAAGAGAGCCAGAAAGTGTTGAGCAGCTGAAATCCAATATAAAGCAAGAATTGGACTTTTTGCTTCCATAAGTGTAACAGTTAGTCTCCTCAGTTCCCAAACGCAGTGTTGTTAAAGTAAGAAATGATGCAACACAGTGGTAAAAAATGCCCCATCCCAACTTTTTTGAAAAATGTTACTGGTATTAAACTCAAAATGAGCATTTATCTCCAAAATAAAAAATAAAAAATTCTGAGTTTCAACACCTGATATGTTGTCTTTGTATTATTTTCAATTACATAGACCGCAAGTGATATGAAAATCATTGCATTCTGTTTTTATTTACATTTTACACTGCGTCGCATCTTTCCTGGAAACGAGGTTGGAATAAATTTTGTATCAGATTTTGCACTCCTCTTGTATTTAAATTAAGATGAACAGCATTGCAGCTTGCCGCACTTGACCACTTGTTTTCCGCATATTAGGCAGTACGCATAGAGTGATGATGCTAGCGCTGTAATCCTGCCATCGAGTTCTAGGCCGTGTAATATGAGACTGTTCCCTCATTCATGCGAATGCGTGGAAAATGCTTTGTTAAGTAATAAAATTTATACAATAAACTTTATCAGATCATGTGATAATTTGTTACTGGTACTGAAGAGGCAGATGGAACCTACGGTACACTGGGGACGTCTATCTGGTGACTCTATGGAACAATCCAAAGCGCTGCTTTTCTCCATTTGGGGTGCGATTTTATGACATCAATCTGCGGCTTACGTGCCTGAATCAAAGCACAACACAATTTTATTATTATTCACCAATGGAGTTGAAAAGTTCCTCTCCTTTGAACAATACCCAATCGAAAAGGTTTTTTTTTACGTTGAACAAAACTAAAAATGTCCATGGTCCGTACGCGTGAATTTACACCTAATGTGCCAGAGGGGGGAGCCCCGCGCATGTAGAAACGGCTTGAGGAGCCCTGTGTTGACGTGGGGCAAGATTCACACAAATTTTACAGGTCAATCATTTTTCCTGAATGCAGCACGAATCTGAGGCTGCTATTCAGAACCTTCGTGAATTTTTATTTATTTCTGGTATGTGGTTAATATGTCAATTGAACAGCAATACGTCAGAAACCGTCGCGCTCGTTTCAGTTTACGGGTTTGACAGTCTCCCAGTAGAAAAGACATGGGTAGACAGTTCCCCGCATAATTTACAAGCGGCTGGTTTTCCGTTCGCAACGTTAAGTCCCTGTGGACGACATGCACACAATTAAGCTGCGACAAATATATCGGGAGTTTTTTTGTTTAAATGATCTTGGCAATTAGGGTAATATCTTCCGCACAGCTGGTGACCTACACACACAGGTGAAACGCAGATATAGCCATCTCTGCGGGGCCCTGAACACACACACACGCATGCACACACACACACACACACACACACATGCACGCGTACTCACTTAGAAATATTGCACAGACCTAACAAGGCCTTAAATCATACCGCTACAAGAAACCCTTTTGTAAAATCAAAACCAGAAAGACTAAAATGCACAATAGAATCGGATGGTACCGCCACAGAGAGCACTCACACCTCAAATTGCGCGCGCGCACACGCATTAACATAAATGCAGTGCTCACTCCCAAGGTCACTCATGCCATTGTTCTCTACATGTTCGCAAGGTAACGTTCATAAAATGTTTCCCCGTATTGGAGAAACATAGACTAGCTTGAGGATGAAAATGCAGCGCCAGGAATCAGGACAGCCCAATGGATGGATGGATGGATGGACAGAGTGATGGAGATGGATGGCAGCACCATGCTGGCTAAGGGAGATGGATGGAGAGGAAGTGAGATGGAGAGATGGATGAGGGATAGATTGTGTTGCTAATGTGCAGTGCTAATGACCATGTCCCATAGTCCTCTCCATCGCGTACTGATGATAGGAAACAACGATTAACATGATCAGCTGCCAACCTTTAATTAGACTCCCTGAACAGGAGAGAAAGAGGGAGAGAGAAAGAGAAAGATGAAGAGACAGAGGGAGTGAGGGAGATACTGTGCAAGTGTGAGCGAGACAGAGCAAGAAAGAACAACAGATAGAGGGAGAGAGAGAGACCGGTCTTGGTAATACCAAGGAGGGGTCAAATTTAAACCAAAGATGAGAACTTTCCCGCAGGTCAGAGAATTGTATTAAAAAGCAGCCCACTTAGTGCTAATAGAACGATCCTATTTATGTTAAACGCCAAGAAATTAAAACTAAAAGCAATTACTGCTGTTAAAGTCGGGAGCTGCAGCCAGTCCACCCAGTAAACTGTGCTCATATATGCCAGTTAATTAAATATACACCGATGAGCCAAAACATTGTGAGCACCTGACTAATATGCTATTGGTTCACGCAGCCAAAACAGCTCAGACCCATTGAGGCATTGACTCTACAAGACCTTTGAAGGTGTCCTGTAGTATCAGGCACTAAGATTTTAACAGCAGATCTTGTAAGTCCTCCAAGTTAAGCAGGGCCTCCACGGATTGGACTTGTTTTCCTGCACAACCCCACAGATGCCCAGTCAGATTGTGATGTGGGGACTTTGGAGGCCAGGTCAACTCTTTGAACTCTTTATCATGGTTCTCAACCCATTTCCAAACAATCTGTCAGTTTGGTCATTGGAGCACGTGATGCTACTGGATGAAGGGCTGTAACTGATGAGCAGGAATGTTCTGGAGGTCAAACTGTCATCAACATGACCCAGGGTTTCCCAGTAAAACACTGCCCAGAGGATCACACACACACTGAAGCATCTGCTTGTCTACTTCCCACAATTCCTCCTGCTGCCATCTCTTCCCCTAGGCACATGGTGCACAAATATATGGGTGTCTACTTGTAGTAAAAGGAAGTAGAACTTGTCGGTCCAGTCAACCTTCTTCCATCGCTCCAAGGTCCAGTTTGTTCGCTCTTGTGCATAGTGTAGGCACTGTTGATGGGGTTAACATGGGTACTCTGATTTGTAAAACACACTCACTTATAAGCACACACTGTAATACATGCACACTCAGAGAGAACAAAATAAAAGTATTCAAGGACAAGCTTGAGGCCATCAATATGGAACTGGCCTCATTTGCCATAATAACAAACTTTACTCAACAGTATTCCAGCCAGAAGCCTTGGATTAATACAAACGTCAGGCTAAGACTAAAGGAACGCGCTGCTGCTTTCAAATCTAAGAATGCAATGAGCTGCAAGTTGGCAAGATATTCTTTGGAACGGTCCATAAAGGCTGCAAAGCACATCTATGGAGACCGAATTGAGGGTCATTTCAGGGAAAATGACCCCAGACGTATGTGGCAGGATCTTAGCTCTATTAGCTCTCACAAACCTAGAAGTCAGGCCATAGCAGCGTTTGACCCTGCTATTCCAAATGACCTCAATCACTTCTACTCAAGGTTTGACGCTGCAAACACAGAGTCTCCTGTTTTTACTCCTATTTATAAACTTAGTGACCAGCGCAATCTGTCGATGACGGAAAATGAGGTTCGCACGGCTCTGTCTAAGACGAGGATGAGGAAAGCTGCCGGTCCAGACGGTATTTCCTCCCCGCGTTGCCTCTTTATGTTCTGAACAGCTTTCTTCTGTGCTTACAGACTTGTTTAATTTGTCTCTGGAGCGGCGCACTGTTCCGCGTAGTCTTAAAGAATCTAAATCCAGTTCCTAAGAAGTCACTAGTCACATGCCATAATGATAATAGACCAATTGCTCTCACCTCAGTGTTGTTGAAATGCTCGGACGGGCTTGTTCTTGATTATGTTAAACGTGAGATTCTGGTCTCTTTAGATCTTCTGCAATTTGCGTATAGGAAAAACAGATATGTGGAGGATGCGATCTCCGTCGCTCTGAACTTTGCTTATGAACATTTAGACAAGGGGAACACTAACATTCGAATGCTTTTTATAGATTATAGTTCTGCTTTTAACACTATTCTTCCTAACTGTCTTGTCCAGAAACTACAGTGTCTTTGTCTGTGCGAATGGATTTTTAATTTTCTGGTTCGCAGACTTCAGCGTGTGAGGATCGGTGATTGCTTGTCCGACGAACTTGTTTTGAACACCGGCTCACCTCAAGGCTGAATTCTTAGCCCTCTGTTATTCTCGCTCTGTACTAATGACTGTACTGCCTCTGACAATAACAACCTAATCGTGAAATATGCCGACGACACTACTGTCATTGGGCGGATAAACCGTAACGACGAGTCACACTACAGAGATGAGGTACAGAACTTAGTTGAATGGAATAAGACAAATAACATGATTTTAAATGCCTCCAAAACGAAGGAAATTGTAATTGACTTTCGCAGGAAAAGGGAATCCCATCTCCCTCTCACCACAAATGGCACAGAGATTGAGATTGCGAGCAGTTTTAGATTCCTGGGTGTCACTATCACAGATAAATTCAGCTGGCACTTTAACATCAGAATTATTGTTTAAAAAGAGCTATGCAGCGGCTTTTCTTCCTTTGTAAACTGAAAGATTTTACGGAAAACCGTCAGATTTTAACTAATTTCTGTCGGAGCATTATTGGGAGTATCCTCACCACTTCTCTCATCGTGTGGTTTGGTAACCTAACTGCACTGGACAGCAAATCCCTAACAAGGGCAGTTAATCTGGCACAAAAAAAAAAAAAAAAAATCATTGGTACCGACCTGCCTGGTCTTGATGAGCTCTACAACTCAAGACTTTTGGTCCGAGCTTTAAAGATTGTTGGCGACACTAGTCATCCCGCCTCTAGTGTTTTTGCTCTCCTCACTTCTGGCAGACGGTTCCATTCCTTTAAATGTTCTACCTCTCGGTTTACTAAGAGTTTCTTTCCCTGTGCTGTGCGTTGCTTAAATAATTTTTAATTGCATACCTGAATCCGGCTTGGTGCCTGCACACTCGGGTTTTAAATGTGTGTATTTGTTATTTATTATCTTTTATTATTATACTTTTAAAAGGGTGCCAAACATGAGTACTCTATTATTTTGCACTTATATATTTTTTTTGCATTTTTATTTATGATTTCAGAGGAATGTTTCATTTTTATTCATATATTTCTTAGATGACTGTGGGCCCATCTCTGGTGGCATTGTCCCATCTGTTCTGTTTTTGTACCTTCCTGTTTCTATTATTTATTTTACCTATTCTAAATTGTGTCTTGCGGTCTTTCATGCCATGTAAACTCTCGCAATCGTTTTTCAATGTGGTTTTCTCAACAGCAAAATAAGCTGACAAATAAACTGACTCTGACTCTCTGACTCTCAACTGAGAAGGCTTTCAACCAGAAGTTAGAACATTACTGCTGTGATTTGGTGCCATTCTGGCCTTAAAAGCATGGGTGACGTTAAACAGCACTGTGAAACGATTATGCCTGAGTCAGATTCAGCTTTCCAGGGGAACCCCGACATTGTTTTATTGGGGTTGCAGTCAGGGCTTAGTGCAAGCCAATCGAGTTCCTCTACAGTCTCAACAAGGCATGCGCCGACCTGACTCCATGAATGATCGCACTGTAATGCTGAAACAGGAAGTGGCTTCCTCAAGCTGCTGCAGGCACAGAATCTTCCAGAATGTTACTGTATTCTACAGCATCAAGACTGTCTTTCCATGGAAATAAGTGGCCCAGCCTAAACTATAACCAGAAACGCCCGCGTTTGAACACCCTCGGCCTGACGGTGCACACATGGACAGACAGACAGACGGACAGACAGATGACGAACTGATGACAATACCTTTCAGCCTGAAGAAGGGTCGAGGGTAAAAACCGGCATCAGACCACAACATGCCTGTTCACTTTTGGCCACGCTACATCAGGAATCATCGAATCACGGTCCTCGGAGGGACCTGGGAGTCCGGGGTGATATAATTCACGGGCAATAATTGTTCAGTCAAATACTTTTTACCCGGGAGAAAATGAAAGCAGGGCTGGATTGGGATTCGAGAGCCAGATTTGATGTTCCCTGCTTCACATCGTACGGACACTGGGTGCTTACGTGCTTCGTTCTGCATGTTCGCATTTTAAAGTGTGTCTGATTTACATGATCGTGTAGCACACAGGATTCCGTCTCAGCACTGAGGAGATTTGAAACAGCCCTGAATTGAACTGAAGGAACTGGATGGTCGAGAGAGAAAGAGAAATAAGAGAGGGTGTCGCATTATCTCCTGAAACTCTTCAGAATAAACTGAATGTTGGACATGTGTCAAGCTTAACCCATTTACCTTAGGAGTGTATGATACAGTGTGAGTGGTGGGCAGGTGCTGATCTGGTTGTGTGTGCGTGTTGGACATGTATACGTGCGCGACTGCATATGTGCTGGTGTGTGTGCGCGTTGTTGTAAGTTTGTGTGCACGTTCTTGTACTAAATACAAAGTGAGAGCCAAAAAAAATTTTTCCCGAAAGAGCAGAGACGTTTTTGGGAAGTGAGGATATTTTCATGTGTCCTCTCAACTACAAAGGCAAATTGGGGCTTATTAGTTGAAGTTAGGGGTAAGGTTAGAATTTGGGATAAGCTTAGGTTAGGGGAAGGGTTTTGGCTCGACATGCATTGCTTATTGTTAAGATTGGGGAAAGGCTGTAGAGACACACAAAGAATGAATGGAAGTCAAGGTAATGTCCTCATGAGGATAGAAGTACAACTAATCTATGTGTGTGTGTGTGTGTGTGTCAGTCAGTACGGGGAGGTTTCAGAACGCGATGTGGACTGCAAGAATGCTGTGCAAGCCACATCAGAAAAAACAATTTCTTTACACCTGTCTGTTTGTCTGTCATTTATCTGTCTGTGTCTGTCTGTCTGTGACCCCCAACCCCAGATGCCTAACACCCTCCTGAAATAAATATTCCACTCCTAATTACAGCCTGTTAATTACCATTTTCGACTAATGAGCTTAATTAGCAGAACATCATTTTCTTTTCAATAGATTACGCTCTTACACGGTTATGAGAGTGTTCTGTTTAGTAAACAATTATTAAGATAATATGACTTAATTGCTGGCATTTGCATCTGAAAATATGTTAATTAATTATGAGGAAAAACCTTTCTGATGAGTTTGAGAACAATTAAACAGACTAAACAAATGACGAGAGTCCGGGATATGCTGATAACGAGGATGTCTACTCCAACCACACACACCAGTGTGTGTGTGTGTGTGTGTGTGTGTGTGTGATAGAGAGAGAGAGAGAGAGAGAGAGAGGGAGAGTGCATTTATTTGATTGCGGCCTCCAGTGTGTATGTATGACAGTTGATCTGTTGAAGCGTAGTTGTGAATTTGAGTGTCTGTACATCACCGTGTGTGTAAGAATGTGCTCCTTTACAATAGACAGAGGCTGTGTATGTTTGTGAGTCTATACATGCGCACGTGTAAAAATGAATTTTTATCTGTGTGCGAGTCAGAGAGGGTGCATGTGTATTTCAGACATAGTGTGCACGTGTGAGCAAGTGTTAGAATGAGCGTATATCTGTGGCCGAAATACAGGAAGTGTGTTTTCAGAGGGTTTATAGTGAAATTGCAAGACGTTTCTGCTTTTCCAAATACTCAAATGTTCAAACAATGATGTTTGTTCAACCTCATTTTCTCTCTCTCTCTCTCTCTCTCTCTCTCTCTCCCTCTCACACACACACTCACTTTCTCTCAGAGAGGAGTGTTGTAAAAGGCTCCCTGTGTCGGAATTTAATATGCAACTTCTTATTGGAAAACAATCGCGCGTGTCGGCACAAATCCTGCCTGCAATATATTTGTTAGCGCTGGTAATCCGATAAAGACAGAGAGGGCTATTTATCACCACAAATTCGGGGCATTTCAGCATTCTTTTTATTATTTTAATATATTTCTTTGGTATTAAATCACCAATATGATGAATTAGAGCTGTCCGCCATATTTTCCTCAGCGTGACAGGGAATGATGCACTATCCAATTTGAGTGGTCATTTGGACTTTTAAGAGGCGCAGATTTTTTCTTGGTGAAAAAATGAAGGAAAAAGTATAATATGTTTGGAGTCTTCCTCCTTCCTCCCTCCCCAGCCTCTCCATCTCTCCATCTCTCTCTGTCGCTTTTTTTAATAACCCGCTTTAACTGGGCTTTTATTACTGTTTCTCTCAGGCCAGAAACAACACCTTAATATTCAGCCAATTACCACACACACACACACGCGCGCACATACACACACTCAAACAATGCGCTACAGTGCGCACACTCACACACACTCACATATACACACACAGTGCACTCACACACGCACATTCATAGAGCACTCACACACACACACGTGCACACACACACACACACACACACCCATACAGTGCAAACACTCGCTCACACTCATACAGCACACACACATTCAATACACTCATGCAGCACACAAAAAAACACATACACACGCACACTCTCACGATCACACACACTCAAATACACTCTCATACAGCACACATGCACATACACTCAATGCCATAGTGCTCCAGTCCAGAGAGGGGGGCGTGACAAGGCAGAACAGCTGGTTTTTCAGGCCCCGCCCCCAGGAGTTTTCACACCAATCAGCACTGCTCAGTCAGAGCCAATTATCACCCAGGGGAGGGGGCAAACCCCACAGAGGCCGATTCTGCCTGCACACATGTCCCTGTTTATAAGGACAACCCTCACCTCGACCACACATGTCCCTGTTTATAAGGACGACCCTCACCTCGACCACACATGTCCCTGTTTATAAGGACAACCCTCACCTCGACCACACATGTCCCTGTTAATAAGGACAACCCTCACCTCGACCACACAAGTCCCTGTTTATAAGGACAAACCTCACCTCTACCACACATGTCCCTATATATAAGGACCACCCTCACCTCTACCACACATGCCCCTGTTTATAAGGACAACCCTCACCTCTACCACACATGTCCCTATTTATAAGGACGACCCTCACCTCTACCACACATGTCCCTGTTTATAAGGACAACCCTCACCTCTACCACACATGTCCCTGTTTATAAGGACAACCCTCACCTCTACCACACATGTCCCTATATATAAGGACGACCCTCGCCTCTACCACACATGTCCCTGTTTATAAGGACGACTCTCACCTCTACCACACATGTCCCTGTTTATAAGGACGACCCTCACCTCTACCACACATGTCCCTGTTTATAAGGACAACCCTCACCTCTACCACACATGCCCCTGTTTATAAGGACAACCCTCACCTCTACCACACATGTCCCTATTTATAAGGACGACCCTCGCCTCTACCACACATGTCCCTGTTTATAAGGACAACCCTCACCTCTACCACACATGCCCCTGTTTATAAGGACAACCCTCACCTCTACCACACATGTCCCTGTTTATAAGGACGACCCTCACCTCTACCACACATGTCCCCGTTTAGAAGGACAACCTTCACCTCTACTCCACATATGCCTGTCTATAGGGACAACCCTCACCTCTGCACCACATTTCCCTCTCTATGAGGACAGCCTTCACGTCTACGTCACTTGTCCTTGACTGAAAAGGACATCCCTCACCTCCACTCCACAAGTCCCTATCTATGACAAGATTGAGAGCTCCACCACAACCTCTCATTAACTTTAATCCCTTTTCTCTTCTCAGCTCTCCCACCTAAGTCACATTTAATTGCTGAGGACTTTGCAGATTTCTTTGATCCAACAGTAAGAGATTTCTAGTTCCTTGTCATCTACAACCCCAATTCTGAAATAATTGGGACAAAGTGTAAATTCTGAATAAAATCGAAATGCAATGACTTCCAAATCACACCGGCCAGTATTTTATTCACAATAGAACAGAGATAGCATAGCAAATGTTGAAACTGAGAAATTTTACAATTTTATCCGCAAAATGAGCTCGTTTCAAATTTGGTGGCTGCTACAGGTCTCAAAAAAGATGGGAGAGGGGCCTGTTTACCATGGTGTGGCTTCCCATCTTTTTTCAACACAGTGTAGAGGCGCCTGGGCATTGAGGAGACAAGTTTCTTGAGTTTAACCATTGGAATTTGATCCCATTCTTGTTTAATAAAGGCTTCCAGCTGCTGGTGAGTTTTGGGTCTCCTTTGACAGTCTTTTCATTTAATTATGCACCAAATATTCTCAAAGTCATGCTGTTGTTATAGCTGCAGTATGTGGTTTTGCATTGTCCTGCTGAAATACACAAGCCTTCCCTGGAATAGATGTCATCTGGAGGGGAGCATATGTTGCTCTCAAACCTTTATATACCTTTCCTCATTCATGGTGCTTTTTAAAAAATGCAAGTGTCCCACACCAAATACACCAATGAATCCTAATACCATCAGAGATGCTGGCTTTTGAACTGAATGCTGATAAGAGGAGGGGTGGTCTTTCTCCTCTTTAGCTCGGAGGACACAACACCCATGATTTCCAACAAGAATGTCCAATTTGAACTTGTTTGACCACAGGACCCTTTGCCACTTTGTTACAGTCTATTTTAGATGAGTCTTAGCCCACCGAACATGAAGGCCCTTCTGGATCATGGTCAACAATGGCTTCCTTTTTGCACAATCGAGTTTTAGGTGGCATCTGTGGATGGCACGGTGGGCTGTGTTTACAGACAGTGGTTTCTTGAAGTATTCCTGGGCCCATTTAGTAACGTCAATGACAGAATCATGCCAGTGAGTGATGCAGTGGCGTCTCAGGGCCCAAAGATCACGGGCATCCAGTAAAGGTCTTCAACCTTGTCCCTTGCGCACAGAGATTTTTCCAGTTTCTCTGAATCTTTTGATCATGTTGTGCACTGTAGATGATGAAACCTTCAAACCCTTTGCAATTTGATGTTGAGGAAAATTGTTTTTAAAGTATTCCACTATTTTTTTACGCAATAGGTTGGAGAGCCTCTGGCCATCGTTACTTCTAAGAGACTCAGCCTCTCTAAGACGTCCCCTTTCATAGCCAATCATGTTACATACCTGATGCCAGTTAACTTAATTACTTGCTAAATGTTCTTTCAGCTGACTCTCTTACATATTAATAGCTTTTTCAGCCCTTTTTTTTTGTCTGTTTCTCAACTTTTTTGTGACCTGTTGCAGCCAGAAAATTTGAAATGAGCTCATTTTGTCGATAAAAATGTAAAATATCTCAGTTTCAACATTTGAACTGTTATTTATGTTCTACTGTAAAAAACATATTGGCTCATGTGATCTGAGTGTCATTGCATTTTGATTTTATTCACAATTTACACTACGTCGCGACTATTTCGGTATTGGGGTTGTAACTCCACCCTCCCTACTTCCCCTCCTCCTGCTCTCTCCCTTCATTTTTCCAGCATCTCCCCCTGACTAATTTGGACATTTCCCAGCGTCTCCTTTCCCACCATTCGACTCCCCCTTTACCCCATCCCTTCACCTTTCCTTCAGGCCATCTCACCTGATACCCTTCCTTTTCTCATCTCCCTTTTCAACTCCTCTTTATCCAATAAATGTTTTACTTCTTTTTTCAAATGTGCCCATGTCACACCATTCCTTCACAAGCCCTCTCTGAATCCCTCCTTCTTACAGAACTACCATCCTGTCTCTCTCCTTCCTTTTCGATCTAAAACGCTTGAAAGAGCGGCTCCTCGCCAATTGTCTTCTTTCCTGTCTGAGAATAACGAACTCATCAGTCTGCCTTCAGATCTGGCCATTCCACTGACACAGCACTCCTCTCTGCTAATCAGTCACATTTTGGTGCAAGAGCAGCCTCTCTCCTCCATCTTGATGCTCCTTGGTCTGTCTGCGACTTTTTATACTGTTAACCTACCCATCCGCCTGTCGTCCTTGGCAGTAGTAGACATATTTGGTACAGACCTTGACTGAATCGAGTCCTATCTTTCAGGTCGCTTCTTCTGGGTTAACTGGGATGGGGCAACATCAGCACCTTGTCCCCTCATTACGGGAGTCCCCTAAGGCTCAGTACTGGGTCCCCTTCTCTTCTCCCCCTATGTACATTCTCTAGGTCCTGTGATCTCTGCCAATGGGTTGTCCTATCACTGTTACGCCAATTAAACCCAACTTTTCCTCTTCTTATTTTTATCTGACACCCAAGTCTCTCCATAGATCTCAGCTTGCCTGAGGGATTCACACTTACCACTATCTTACCCTCAACCCAGGTAAAATGAAGGGGATTTTTTTCCCCCGCGCTCCACCCTCCCCAGTCCTGGACTTCACTTTCTCAAGTGTCTATTGTGTGCTCCTCACCTCCTGTGAGCAACCTCAGCACACTGACAGACAGCAAGCTTTCGCTCTCCGAGAACATCCTGGCAATGATCCGGGCATGCATGTACTACCTATATAACATCAGGAAAATCCATTCCTTTCTTAACACCTATTCAACCCTGCTTCTGGTTCAGGTACTGGCACTGTCCTGCCTGGATTATTGCAACTTGCTTTTAGCTGACCTTCCGGCATCCACCGTCAAACCCCCGCAGCTGACGCACAATGCTGCAGCATGTCGGTTCTACAGCCTCGCCAGACACTCCCACGTCTCCCCTCTTCTCACTGCCTTCCGCTGATTGCCTTTCATGGCTCAACTCAAGTTTAAAACACTGATGCTGGTCTTCCAGGTGACTTAATGCACAGCCTCAGCTAAACTCTTGGAGATCATCAGACGCAGGCGGCTCCCTCACTCCATTCCGGTGTTGCCCAGTCATGCCTCTGGTCTGTTCTGGCTTCCAAATCGTGGAGCAAGCTTATCACAAAAGTCAGAACAGGAGAAACGCAGGCTACCTTCAAGCACAGTCAAAAGACTCACTAGTTCTGACTGTATCTCTCTCCCTCCCCCCTAATGCTGTATTTGGTACTTGGCTTAGTTATTGATATAATGCTGTTTTGGCTTAATGGAACTGTTTTACTGATTACTTTCCTCTACAGGTATTTCTCTGAGCAAAGTCCTTTCTACACTGAACAAAAGAATTAACACCCCATGTAAATTTTTTGAGTTTTCATTAACAAAAAACTGGAGCCGGGATTTGTTTGTGAATAGCACTCTCCTCCAGCGTGCTAAGGGCCATTGAGCGTGTGTGTTTGCCCATGCGTGTCGGTTCTGACGCCGGACAGCAGTGAGATCCAGACCACAGTGAGGACACCGAGCGTGCAAGTTCGCTTCTCGCAGGCAGTTACGGACTGTCTGTGATGTGATGCGTCTGTTGTGCAGACTAACAGTCTCATCTGCCGTGCGTGTCGCTGATCTGAGCCCATCCCACAGATGGACGAGCCGAATGTAGCGATCTTGTGCTGGTGTGGTCAGGCGTGGCTGACGTGGATGAGGTCGATTTGCTGTACTGCCTGTCTGTCGGAAACAAACTCTCAAACGGCCTATCGTCTGATATTTAACATTCAGCTGCACAGCGACTGCTCTGGTGGGCATCCCTGCATCCAGCATGGCAATGGCATGTTCCTGCATGACCTGAAACATCTGAGGCATGATGAATTTTGACAAAATTTGACATTTTAGGGTGGCCATTTATTGTCCCCAATACAAAGAGTGTGTGGGTACTGCTCATTCTGTCTGATCACCGTCTGGAAATGCCACACCCATGCACTGAGTGAAATCACTGCATCACTGACAGAGAGATGGATTAAAAATGGTACACAAATCAAGAGAAATATCCCTATTGTACAAGTAAAAGTCAGCATATGCTCTACTAGAGTTGTTAACTCCATGTGGCATCAATATTTGACATGGGGCGTTTATATTTTTGTTCAGTGTATGTATTATCACTCCGAGTATTTTTTAACAGAACTTTCTCACTAACCTTTATACATTCCTTGTCCTTTCAAAACAATTTGTTGAATGTCGTTCTGGATGAGCATCTGCTAAATGTAATGTAATGAGAGGTCAAAACTAACCTCGAGTCCACGTTTCCCTGTCTATAAGGACAACCCTCAACTCCACTCCAAACATCCTTTATGTACAAGGACAACCTTCACCTCTACTCCACATATCCCAGTCTAGAAGGACAACCCTTATAAGAACAAGTTTGTGTGCGTGAGTTTGTGTGTGTGTAACAGGAGGAAAGCTGTGCCTGTGCGTTATAGGAGGGAGTCTGTGTCTATGTAGGTGACTGGAGGAAGGTTATACGTGTGTGTGTGTGTGTGTGTGTGTGTGTAACAGAAGGGAGTTTGCTCTCACTGCCTGACAGGCTGGTGATCTCACAGTGTCTCTCTCTCTGTTGCTCTTTAAAGTTGAGTCTTAATAACTTTAAATAGTCTGACTGAAGGCCAGAGGGCCTAAGATTCAGCTGTTATTGTGCCATCGCTCTGGATCCCGCACCCTGACCAGCCCACGTCACGCAGGCAGAGATGAAATATTCAGCCCAGGGCTGGGAACCCCACACTGCTTACCTCTCTGGTCCCCACATCCAACTTTATTCTCTCTTCTCTCTTTAATCTGCACATCCAACTTTACTCTCTCCTCCCTCTCTAATCCCCAGATCCAACTTTATTCTCTCCTCTCTCTATAAACTGCACATCCAATTTTATTCTCCCCACCCTCTCTAATCCTTACATCTACCTTTACTCTCTCCTCCCTCTCTAATCCCCACCTCCACTTCTCTTCTCCGCTCCGTCTTTAATCCCCACACCCAACTTTATTTCTCCACCCTCTCTAATCCCCACATCCACAGTTACTCTCTCCTCCATCTCTAATTGCCACCTCCACCTCTATTCTCTCCTCCCTCTTTACTCCCCACATCCACCTTTATTTCTCCACCCTCTCTAATCCCCACATCCACAGTTACTCTCTCCTCCATCTCTAATCGCCACCTCCACCTCTATTCTCTCCTCCCTCTTTACTCCCCACCACCACCTCTATTCTCTCCTCCCTCTTTACTCCCCACCTCCACCTCTATTCTTTCCTCCCTCTTTTATCCCCACATCAAACTTTATTCTCTCCTCCCTCTCTAATTCTGCTTTTATTCTCTCTTCCCTCTCTCATCTCTACATCCACCTCTCCCTCCCTGAGTCATCCCTGCTCTTCCTTTTTTCCTCCTTCTTTTACATAAACGCTGCCCCTCGCTCCCTCTCGCAATTCAGGACAAGTAAATGATGCTTTTTTTGGATGACTATGTAATAATTAAGCAATTAGCAACAAAGCAACAAAACAATTAATGAAGACACTGAAGACAAGTGAATAAACCAGTGTCATAACTTTTCAAAATAAAATGGTAATACAGCAATTAATAACCAATGCAAAACTGCTCTCTCTCTGGATTGGATCCAGTGCGAGGGGAGGAGGCGGGATTGGGGGTGGGGTTATGGGGACAGCTGCTCTCTCAGTGGCTGTCTCCTCGCTTCAGCTACCCTCCGCTGGAGCTCCGCCCCCTGAAGAGCCCTCAGAGAGGGGGGGCGGGGACCCGGCCTGGCCTTTCCTGCTGTTTCCCAGCTGTCCTTCCACCCCAACCCCCGAGAAGGAGAGAGAGAGAGAGAGTGGGTAAGAGAGACTCTTTGAATTTTTAAATTTGAATTTCAGAGAGATTCAGAGCTCTTTCCTAGTGTTTTTAATTTACCTCTTGCTTCACATTAGTCTATTCATTTCAGTTAAAATTACTTTATAGACATGACTGAAATGAGATTTTGTATTAGCCAAGTAGACAAAATGAATTGATATACATTTCACCTCGTCTCAGTCACAGCTTTTGCGCTGTCAGTTTTCTGATCACACTCTTCTGGAGCCTAAGCTGTTGTCTAATTCTGACACATTTTTGGTTTCCATGGTGTTTGAGGTTTAATAAGATTGTAGGGAAACAGAAACTGGGCAATAGGCGACCAAAACAGTGAACAGCTCCATCCGCAGAAAGGGATAATTCTGAACTATCCGGAGAATTTAAAAAAAGTGCCTGATGCACAGTATATACCATCATCATGGGATGTGGGAGGGTTTTGTTTGACTCGGATAGTTATATCAAAGAGTGATTTCCTGGTCTCCTCACTTATGTGCTGTGGTAGAGTTTAATGTTTCAAGCATGGATGACACAGTATTTTTTCGAATTGTTGCTTCTTCATCTCTGTGCAGAGCGGACAGCCATTGTCAAAGGTTCTCTGTGGTGTCTAATTTTCCACCGAGCGATGAGCCATCATTCATGGAATCCTTCAGATTATTTCAGGTATAGTTTATGTCAGAGGCAACACCATGTTTGAATTGGGCCCCCTTTGCAACACGCCGAAGACAATGGCCTGTGATTGGGCGATTCACATGCTCATCATCTCAGTGGGCGTGGCACAACCACTTTTTCACGACCTGTTCCAGACTCTGCCATCTCTACAAAATTAGCACACCCTTGCACATGCACACACATACACATGCACACTTGCACACACATGCACACGCACACATACACACACACACGCAAACACACAAAAACACACAGACACACACATTCTTGTACTTCTATCCTCGTGAGGACATTACATTGACTTTCATTCATTTGTTGTGCGTCTCTACAGCCTTTCCCTAATCTTAACAATAAGCAATGTAACCCTTTACCCTAACCTTCACTTATCCCTGAATCTTAATCTTACCCCTCACCTTAACTAATAAGTCACCATTTGCCTTTGTAGTTGTGAGGACAGGAGAAAATGTCTTCACTTCCAAATAATGGAATCTTAATCTTCACTGAGTTGCATGTACACAAACATACATACATACATACATACACATACACACCACACACACACCCATGCACACCGATGACACTCAAAAATTCACAAATACAAACACACTAACACATCCTCAGACACATACACACTCACACACACACACACACACACACACACACACACGCGCGCACACACACACACGCGCGCAAACACACACACACACACACACACACACTCAGACACACATACATAAAAACAAGCACACTAAGACAGACATAAATACCCAAACACACTGAAATATACAACCCCATTTCCAAAAAAGTTGGGAAGCTTTGTAAAATGTTAATCAAAAGAGAATGCAATGATTTTCTAATTATTTAAACTTTATGTTTATTTGAAAATAGTACAAAGACAATCCATCAGATGTTAAAAAATGAGATATCTTACCGTTTTTTGGAAAATAAGCTCTCATTTTGAATTTGATGCCAGCAACACGTTTCAAAAAAAGTCGGGACGGGACAATAAAAGACATGAAAAGTTGTATGATGCTAAAAATAGACGACTGGCAGAACATCTCACCGGTAATCAGATTATTTGGCAACAGTCAGTAGCAGGATTGGGTATTAAAAAAGTCTTTCATTAGTAAATATGGCGAAGGCTCAACCATTCTATGAAAGATGAAAGACTGCATGGGGAAATAGTTCAACAATTTAAGAATAATTTTTCCAGCATATAATTAGAAAGAATTTGGAAATTTTATCCTCTGTGGCACAAAATATCAGCAAAGGATTAAGAGGATCCAGAAAAATCCCTGGACAAGGGGACAAGGCCAAAATATAATTTTCAGTGGCTGTGATTTTAAAGTCCTCAGGCTGCACTCCATTAAAAGCCGACAGGATTAGTCGGTGGAAATCACAACATGGACTCAGGAACACTTCTGTAAACCACTGTCAGTAAACATAGTTTGTCACTGTATACACAAATGCAAGCTAAAACTCTGCCATGTAGAGATTAAACCATATCTAAACAAGATCCAGAAATGCTGCCTTCTTCTCTGGGCTGGAGCTTATTTAAAATATACTGAGGCAAAGTGGAAAACTGCCTTTTTTAGGTTTGACAAATCAAAATGTGAAATACATTTTGGAAATCATGGACGCCACAACCTCTGGACTAGAAACGAGAGTGACCATCCAGCTTGTTATCAGCACACAATTCAAAAGCCAGTATCCATGATAGTATGGGGGTGCACTTGCGCATCTGTGGAGACGCCATTAATTGTGAATGATATATACAGGTTTTGGCGCAACATTTACTGTCGTCCAGATGCTTTTTTTAAAGGAAGGCCTTGCTCATTTCAGCATCACCATGCCAAACACCATAATCTGCACGTTTTAGAGCAACATGGTAGTAAAAGAGTCTGGGTGGTGAAGTGGTCTGCTTGCAGTCCAGACCTGTCACCCACTGATAATATTTGGCTCATTATGAAATGAAAAATCTGTTCAAGGAGGCTGCAAAGAATTGAGCTGCTGAAATCCTATATAAAGCAAGAATAGGAAAATATTTAGCTTTCTAAACTACAGCAGTTGGTCCCTTACAGAGTGTTGAGTTAGGAATACATGATGCAACACAGGGGTAAACATGCCCCTTTGCCAACTTTTCTGCAACATGTTGCTGGCATCAAATTCAAAATGAGCAGCTATTTTCCGTATAACAATGAAATATCTCAGTTTCAACATCTGATGCGTTCTCTTTATTTATATTCATTTTTAATTTATATTCAATTTTTAAATGATTTGAAAAATGATTGCGCTCTGTTTTACTTACATTTACACAGTGTTCCAAGTTTTTTGGGAATGGGGTTGTATATAAAAGGCTCAACCACATGCTAAGACACACATATACACACACACAGACAACACACTAAAAAGGAGACATCTAGTCAAAGACCAACCATCAACATGGTGCAATACAGCAATATCTCAGCAGGGGACAGTGTGGAGTTTGAGCCAATTGATATTTTCCATCATTCTTCAGAGTCATGAACTGCCGGGTGTTTCTACATCACAGCACAAAAGAGGACAGATTGAGAGAGGGAGGGGGAGGTAGAGAGAGAGAGAGAGAGAGAGAGAGAGAGAGAGAGAGAGAGAGAGCAAGAGAGAAAGGCCAGGGGCTTTTCATAACTGTATTGACAGCAGAGTGAATATGATGAATGCTGTTCATCAGTGAGCTGAATATTCACCTCAAACCTGCAGGCATGCCACCCCCATACCGCCAGTATCGCCACCCCCATACCGCCAGTATCTCCACCCCCATACCCCCAACATCAATCCCCCATACGGCCAACATCCACCCGCCTACTGCCATCATCCACCCTCCACACTGCCAAAATCCCCACCCCCATACTGCCAGCATCCATCCTTCTCACACCCGAAATCCCCACCACCATACTGCCAACATCCACCCCCCATACCGCCAACATTCCCACCCCTTATACTGCCAAAACCCTCCATCCATACTGCCAACATCCCCATGCCGCCATCATCCACCCTTCACACTGCCAAAATACCCACCCCATACTGCCAGCATCCATCCCCCTCACGCCCAACATCCCCACCCATATTCTGCCAACATCCATCTCTGTACCACAATCATCCACCCTCCACATTGCCAAAATCCCCACCCCCATACCCCCAACATTCATCCTCATACCACCAACATCTCCATCCCCCACACTGCCAACATCCACATCCCCTACTACCAACATCCCCACCCCCATATCGCCAACATCTTCCCCTGTACCGGAAAAATCCACACCCGATACCACCAATATCCACCCCCCAGACCGCCATCATCCCCACAACCATACTGCCGACATCCACCCCCAATATCGCCAACATTCCCACCCCTCAGAAATCCACCCACCACACCACAAACATCCCCATATCGCCATCATCCACCCCCTTTACCAACAACATCCACCCCCTACAACACCAACATCCATCATCTCTTACTGTCAAAATCCACCCCCCACACCACCAACATCCATGCCTCCTTACTGCCAACATTCACATTCCTTTACCACCAATATGTCATGTTTTGTGTACAAACCCAAAACCAGTGAAGTTGGCACGTTATGTAAATCGTCGATAAATCGTCGACAGAATACAATGATTTGCAAATCCTTTTCAACTTATATTCAATTGAATACACTGCAAAGACAAGATGTTTAATGTTCAAACTGAGAAACTTTATTTTTTTTTGCAAATAATCATTACCTTAGAATTTAAAGGCAGCAACACATTGCAAAAAAGTTGGCACAGGGGCTTTTTTACCACTGTATTACATCGCCTTTCCTTTTAACGATACTCATTAAACGTTTGGGAACTGAGGAGACCAATTTTTGAAGCTTTTCAGGTGGAACTCTTTCCCATTCTTGCTTGATGTACAGCTTACATTGTTCAACAGTCCAGGGTCTCCATTGTCGTATTTTACGCTTGATAATGCGCCACACATTTTCAATGGGAGACAGGTCTGGACTACAGGTAGGCCAGTCTAGTACCCGCACTCTTTTACCACAGAGCCATGCTGTTGTAACACGTGCAGAATGTGGCTTGGCATTGTCTTGCTGAAATAAGCAGGGGCGTTCATGAAAAAGACGTTGCTTGGATGGCAACATATGTTGCTCCAAAACCTGTATGTACCTTTCAGCATTAATGGTGCCTTCACATATGTGTAAGTTGCCCATGCCTTGGGCACTAATACACCCCCATACCATCACAGATTCTGGCTTTTGAACTTTGCGCCTATAACAGTCCGGATGGTTCTTTTCCTCTTTAGTCCGGAGGACACGACGTCCACAGTTTCCAAAAACAATTTGAGATGTGGACTTGTCAGACCAAAGAACACTTTTCCACTTTACATCAGTCCATCTTAGATGAGCTTGGGCCCAGCGAAGCCGGCGGCGTTTCTGGGTGCTGTTGATAAATGGCTTTCACTTTGCATTGTGGAGTTTTAACTTGCACTTGCAGATGTAGCAACGAACTGTAGTTACTGACAGTGGTTTTCTGAAGTGTTCCTGAGCCCATGTGGTGATGTCCTTCACACACTGATGTCGGTTTTTGATGCAGTGCCGCCTGAGGGATCGAAGGTCACGGGCATTCAATGTTGGTTTTCGGCCTTGTCGCTTACGTGCAGTGATTTCTCCAGATTCTCTGAACCTTTTGACGATATTATGGACCGTAGATGATGAAATCCCTAAATTTCTTGCAATAGCTCGTTGAGGAATGTTGTTTTTAAACTGTTCGACAATCAGCTCACGCATTTGTTCACTAAGTGGTGACCCCCGCCCCATCCTTGTTTGTGAATGACTGAGCATTTCAGGGAAGCTGCTTATATACCCAATCATGGCACCCACCTGTTCCCAATTAGCCCGCTCACCTGTGGGATGTTCCAAATAAGTGTTTGATGAGCATTCCTCAACTCTCTCAGTCTTTTTGCCACTTGTGCCAGCTTTTTTGAAACATGTTGCAGGCATCAAATTCCAAATGAGCTAATATTTGCAAAAAATTACAAAGTTTACCTGTTCGAACATTAAGTAACTTGTCTTTGCAGAGTATTCAGTTGAATATAGGTCGAAAAGGATTTGCAAATCATTGTATTCTGTTTTATTTACGATTTACACAACGTGCCAACTTCACTGGTTTTGGGTTTTGTATGTGCCTTCTGCTTTCTTTGTTACTCTTGTCCCTGATGACATCGTATTCTTTCCCCATCAGATTTTTCACCTAGCTGGCTGATTATTCCTGGGCGGTCCTTCCCCGGAGTCTATATAAGCTGGAGGGTTGCCACGCCTCCTTTGCTGGAATATCTGATTTCAAGTTGCTCGCTTCAGCTTGAGAATTCTATAGTCAGTGTTTGTCAGACTATGTATTATATTTATTGCTGGGAAGCTCTGCTTCTTTAGGGATTTTATGGCACAATTGTTTGGTGTCTTTTTATTTTCTTGTTTATTGAGATTTCTTTTCCTTTGTTGTTGCTCACCTTGTTTCTGGCACATAAGTCTTTCATGTATTCAGAAACGCGAGCTCTTTTCCCTTCCATTCTCGCTCCATCACTTTCAGCTGTGCCGGCTCCGTGCTTTGTGCACTTCCGCCTGCCACAGCATCTGAATCTCCTCATTAACCAGCCTTTACAGAACACTCCAGCCAGACATGGAGTCGTCAGCCAGGGCTTCATTTGAGAAAGTGGTAGCTAACCAACAAGCTATTCTCTCTGGCCATGGCAAGGGTCTCTCGGCTCTTAATACTCAACAAACAGAGTTTGCAGAGAAAGTAAGCTAACAAGAAAGTAGTACTCAAAGAATGGAGACTGCTTCACTCTCCCTCAAGGAGAGTGTTAGAGCCCTGGTTGGGTCAGATTACACAAAACTTCGCACAAGCACAATCTTTGAACTCCTACCGAGAACCAAAACCGCAAATGCCTTCAAGATATGGAGGTGAAGCTGGTAAATGTCAGGACTTTATTGCGCAATGTGAAATTTTCTTTAAAGCCTAACCCTCACAGTTTGCTAATGAGTCTCAAGTGTCATTTATTTTATCCCTGTTGACTGATACTGCACTGACTTGGCTGGGTCCACTAATCCGATCTAATTCACCGGTCGTGAATACAGTGGAAGCCCTCATTAGAGCTATGGAATCAGTTTTTGATCAGGATGTTCATGGTCAAGATGCGACTACGCGGCAAGGATCTGAGAGTGTCGCGAACTTTTCTATCACATTTCATTCTTTAGCTACTGAAACTGGCTGGGTGGAAGCGCCCTTAATGACAGTTTTTATTCATGCTCTGGCTGAGGATGTTAAAGACGCTTTGGCAGCATTGGAGCCTTGTGTTTCCCTAGATTCGTAGGTTTGTACGGTTGCGCGAATTGATAATCGCCTCCGTGAATGTAAGATGGACATGAGGACATTACTAAACATCATGCATTGGGTACTGTTGATAACAGGGTTAATATTCCCCATAGTGTTCACACAGTCCTAACTCCGCCCGCAGAGACTTCCACTCCCGATGAATCTATGCAGGTTGATGGCTTATTTAATAGCAGGGCCCATATGCCCGGTCGCAGACATATAATCTGTCATAATTATGGTTAGTCGGGGCATATCCATCCACGCTGTCATGAGATTCAGGGAAACAGGAAGTCCCCCTAGTGGTATGGGGAGCACTAGAGGGTCAGAATCAATTTCCCCATCGTACTTTAATTCCTGTAGAATTGAGTAAAGGGACACAGAGAATTTTTATTAATGCGTTTTTGGACTCTGGGGCTGTAGACTGTTTTATGTATAGGGAATGGGCTAAGAGACACTCCATTCCGGTTCACCCTCTTTTGCAGTCACGCTCTGTAAAAACTTTGGATGGTCACCTGTTGGGTGATGGAGTTATATCCAAAATCTCTGAACCTTTGTCTATGTTCAATTCCCTTGGTGGTCACTCTGAGGAGATCTGTTTTTTTTATCAGTTCCCCCATGTTCCCAGGAGTTTTAGGACATTCTTGGTGATGAAAACATAAGCCTTGTATCCTTTGGGGGAATAAGGACAACCCAGTTGCACAGTGGGGTTCTGATTGTAGATCCCACTGTATGGATAGCTCTATGTGTTGGCCTGGACGTCAATCCATGAGAGAAAGTCACGCCTGGAGCGATTCAGGGGAGATTATCCCACACTGCCCTCAAGACCTAGAGAAGGGGGCCGAGGAGGGGTTGGAGTGGGACCCTCAATTTGACTGGCGACAGCCAGAGGATGATTTTTATTCCAAATGTGGCTCCGATCCAGAGACTGTAATTGATGCGGCTGAGTACGATCAGATTGAGAATTTAGGGGCCGCTTTGAATTTTTGTTTGCCTCATAACGTACCTAATGCTATACTGATCTCGCGGAGGTTTTTAGTACACAACGGGCCTCTACTTTACCTCCTCATTGCACTTACGATTGCGAGATCAATCTCCACCCTGGCACCACTTCCCCTAGGGGATAATTGTACTCACTGTCAGGTCCTGAACGGAAGGCCATGCAGGAATATATTCAGGAAGCCCTGGCTAATGGTTTTATTCGACCATCCACGTCCCCCACCGGGGCGGGTTCTTTTTTGTGGAAAAAAGGATGGTGGCCTGAGACCTTGTAGTGATAACAGGGGCCTGAATAATATTACTATTAAAAACTGATACCCACTTCCTTTGATGAATTCCGCATTCAACGCTTGCAGGAGGCGTTGTTTTTAGTAAGCTGGACCTGCGGAATGCGTATAACTTGGTTCGTATACGAGATGGAGACGAGTAGAAAATGGAGTTTAATACGTATGACAGGTACTACGAATATTTGGTTATGCCGTTTGGATTGGTTAACGCCCCCTCTGTATTCCAGACACTCGTTAATGATGTCCTCCAAGAGATGTTGGAGAAATTAGTTTTTGTTTACCTTGATAACATTTTAATTTTTCTTCAACTCTTTCCAAGCACATACAACACGTCAGAGAGGTGCTGGAGGCCCTTCTCAAAGCCAGGCTTTTTGTCAAGGCCGATATGATCTCATTTCTTGGTTTAATTGTTTCTAAGGGGTCAGTCCGCATGAATCCTGACAAGGTGGCAGCCATCAGGAATTGGCCTGCCCCCCAAAATGTCAAAGAGGTCCAACATTTCCTGGGGTTTGCCAATTTTTACAGAAGGTTTATCCGCAATTTGAGCGGGATAGCTGCTCCCATTATGGCCTTCACTAAAAGAAAGACCTCCCCCTCTTTCGCCTGGTCGCCAGCAGCTGAGGCTGCCTTTCAAGAGCTAAAGAGACTGTTTAGCTCAGAACCTATTCTTGTTTTGCCTGACCCCTCCCAACCATTTGTGGTGGAGGTTGATGCCTCGGTGGTTGGGGTGGGTGCCATCTTGCCCCAGCGCCTCCTTTTGGACAATAAGCAACACCTATGCGCCTACTTCTCCAGGTCATTGTCAGCGGCTGAGCATCGATGACAGGGAGTTGTTAGCTGTTAAACTGGCATTAGAGGAGTGGCGCCATTGGCTGGAAGGGTCTGAACAACCGTTTGTAGTCTGGACTGATCATAAAAATCTCCAGTATATTCAGCAGACCCAGCGACGTAATTCCCGGCAGGCGCGGTGGTTGTTGTTTTTTTAACCATTTTAACTTCACATTAACTTACTGCCCTGGCTCAAAAAAATATTAAGCCAGATGCCTTATCGTGGCTTTATGATCGATCCGCCCGTGATCATATGCCGGAGCCGGTCATTCCGGTAGACCAGATTTTGGCGCCCGTCAAGTGGGACGTGGAACCTGTGGTACAGGAGGCCTTAAGAACCGATCCCGGTCCTGGTGGGGAACTGTTCAGTTGTTTATTTGTCCCCGTTGCGGTTCATCCACAGGTTCTCCAGTGGGGACACTCTTCCCATCTGGCAGGTCACCCCGGGGCCCATTGAACCAAGCAGTTCTTGGCCCAACGATTTTGGTGGCCCAGTATGATGAAAGACATTCATGATTTTGTGGCGGCATGCAGCACTTGTGCTAGGAACAAGGTGTCTCATCTCCACCCCGCTGCCCTGTTGCGCCCGTTGCCTGTACCCAAACACCCTTGGAGCCATATTGCGCTTGATTTTATCACGATCTGCCCATCTCTGATGGCAATACTGTCATCTTGGTCTTAGTCGACCATTATTTCAATGCTGCCCATTTTATCGCGCTGCCTAAACTGCCTTCGGCATGAGAGACAGTCTTCCTAGTTGTTAACCACGTGTTCTGGCTGCATGGTCTTTCCCCAGATGTGGTTTCTGACAGGGGTCCTCAGTTTGCGGCCAAATTCTGGCATGCTTTTTGCAAACAATTGGGGGGCCACGGTGAGCCTGTCATCAGGGTTCCATCCTGAAACTAACGGACAGACTGAGCGTACTAATCAGTCCTTAGAGAATACTTTTCGGTGCTTAACGACCGATAATCCTGCTTACTTGAGTCGCTTTTTGGCATGGGCTGAATATTCCCATAATTCATTGTGTGACTCCTCTATGGGTCTTTCTCCCTTCGAGACCCAGTTGGGTTATCAGCCTCCTCCGTTTCCTGAGTCTGAAAAGGAGTCAGAGGTTCCCTCCATTGAACACTTCATTCAACGCTGCCGGTCTGTTTGGACTAAGGTCTGTTCCTCCTTGTTGCGGGCTGGGCGTAGACAGAAATCTGCGGCTGACAGAAAGCGCCATTTGGCCCCATCCTATCGAGAGGGCCAGAGAGTTTGGCTTTCCACTCGGGATCTCCCCTTGAGAGTGGAATCTCAGAAATTGTCCCTCGCTTCATTGGCCCATTTAAGATATTGCGGAGGATTAACCCTGTCACTGTGCGTCTTAAGCTCCCTAGATCCTTGCGGATCCATCCCGCCTTTCATGTGTCCAAGCTGAAACCGGTTAGCACCAGCGTCCTGGCACCTGCCGACAAATCCCCGCCCCCACTGCGGATGATTGTGGGCGTACACTGTACGTTGTATTGTGGCCGAGAGGCGTGTGGATCGGGGATTCCAGTTTTTGGTGGACTGGGAGGGATACAGTCCCGAGGAGCGTTGTTGGGTCCCTGCTCGGGATATCCTGGACCCTGCTCTTATTTCTGAGTTCCATGCAAGGGGTTCTTTGGGAACGTCTGGAGCTGTCCCTTAAAGGGGGGTCCTGTCATGGTTTGTGCATGTGGTTCTTGCTTTCTTTGTTACTCTCGTCCCAGACGACATCGTATTCTTTCCCCATCGGATTTTTCACCCAGCTGGCTGATTATTCCTGGGCGATCCTTCCCCAGAGTCTATATAAGCCGAAGGTTGCCACGCCTCCTTTGCTGGAGTGGCTGATTTCAAGTTGCTCGCTTCAGCTTGAGAATTCTGTAGTCAGGGTTTGTCAGACCATACATTATCTTTATTTCTGGGAAGCTCTGCTTCTTTAGGGATTTTATGGCACAATTGTTTGGTGCCTTGTTGTTTTCTCATTTATTGAGATTTCTTTTCCTCTGTTGTTGCTCGTCTTGTTTCTGGCACTTAAGTCTTTTGTGTATTCAGAAACGCAAGCTCTTTTCCCTTCCATTCTTGCTCTATCACTTTCAGCTGCGCTGGATCCAAGCTTAGTGCACCTCCGCCTGCCATGGCATCTGAAACTCCTCATTAACCAACCTTTACACAACATCCATGACCCGTTTCCTCGAAAATCCCCTCATACCACCAATATCCACACCCCATGTCATATTTCAAAATACAGACTGCTAAAGCGTAACAATACAAGAATCACTGTAACAATATGGCAAACAGCATTGACAATGAGGTTAAAAAAATAATACAAATAATACACGTGGAAATAAATAAGCAAAATCATAAAAACAAAACACTGAATAGCTTTAAAACAATCAATGATTAAATTGCTGAATGTATTAATATTAGATATTGCTCACTGTCCCGCAGGCCATGACTGGTTAAATGTACTGAGCTGTGAGTGAGACTGTTGGGCCCTTTCCGAGAGGGACTTTCAGCTTTTCTTCATTAGTGAGGTTTCGAAAAATTTATTGGGGATTTTTGATGTTTTATTCAAATGTGTTTTTATGATTGTTGAATATTTTTTTACAATGGAGACGAAAGTGCATCACTGCATCTACCACTCCTGCATTTGGTTAGGATTTGTCTATACTTTGAATCTCTGAAAGAGAGGAGATATTCAGAAAAAAATGAGAATTTTGATACAGGGACAAATAACTGTTTAGTTTATTTTTTGTTTTTCTTCAATCATTCCAATGCTCTAGATCACGTGTGTCAAATTGGTGCCATGGAGGGCCAAGAGGCTGCAGGTTTTCATTCTATCCACAAACTCCAGCATGTGAATTCACTTATTAGTCCCTTCTCTCTTCTTAAAGGTAAGGTCGTCAGTGAAATCACCTGGTGGAGGTTTTGGGTGGAATGAAAACCTGCAGTCTCTTAGCCCTCAATGGCACCAATTTGACACCCCTGCTCTAGATGGTCATTTTTTGTTCGTTAAATAATTTGGTTCATGGTCATTTCTGGTTGCAAAGCAGTGTTGGTCTAAGTTTGACAGTCAGGTATTATTTGGTTTGTGAGCCCAAGGGTCAGATGAATGAAGGGGCTCTTAAGAGTTCAGACTATGGGTACTCTGTGCTTGGAGGAGCACAGAGTCTTTAGGCCTAATTCTGCCCTGGGGGAGGGTTGGAATTTTTCTTTAGAGATTCAGTATCATTTGACAAAATTGCACATGCTCGGCCATGGTGATGCTGGTCCCATCTAATGTAGGAGTGACTCCTGAGTAAACAATTAATCTTTCTCTTGCCCCTTTCTCCCATGCTCCGTCTGTGTCTCTCATTCTCTCTCTCACTCTCAGTCACCCTTATGACTCTAGATTTGGAGAAATTTCTGGTCGAGGCAAAAAAGGTAACTGACAACATGTGTTAAAATGTTTCAATCACAGTCGCTGGCACGGATGAAGGTTTCAATGAAGGCTGAAGTTTTTGGTCAAGATAATCTACAGGGACTGCTGGAGATTTCCAGAGAAGCTCTAATTGTGAAGTGAATGGATGAACTCCCATGAAGAATCCAAAACAGGGTGATAACCAAAATCTGGCACATGGTGCAAAAGGAAGGATTCTGATGGGGAGGGCTGTCCCTTTAACTAGCGCCTGACTTTTGGGTTCCGAGTGTTGGGAAGGGCTGTCCAATTGAGTTGGACCCTAGGGTTGGGTAGGACTGTGCCTGAGACCCAGTGTTGGGGTGGCTGTGCGTTTGACCTGAATACTAGTGTTAGGGAGGCCTTTGCCTCTGAGCCGGGCCCTTGTGTTGGGGAGGGCTGTGTCTTTGTCTTAAAGCCAGGGCCCGTTTTTCTATTTGTTTATTCAGTGCTCCCGCCTGCTGCCATAGTTAAGCCGCTTTCACACTGGATGCGAAACAAATTTTTCGCACTACAGATTACATTCAAAGTCAATGCAAAGACGTTTCGCGTTTATTCGCGTCTTTGCATTGACTTTGAATGTAATCTGTTGTGCGAAAAATTTGTTTCGCATCCAGTGTGAAAACAGCTGAAATCCACTTGGAACAGGAAATTGTTTTCCTTTGTGCTTTTTTTATCTGTGCATACTATGAGGCAAAAAAAAAGGTGAAATTAATTTCGCTAAGTCCTGACAAATTTGATCAGAGGAATTTGTGTTAAAGTGAGGTACTGATGGGTTTGTACAAATGTGGGATATAACAGTGTGTGTGTGTGTGTGTGTGTGTGTGTGAGAGAGAGAAAGTGTATGTGAGCTTATGTGTGTGTGTCTGGGTGTGTTTCTTTGTGTTCAAGAGAGTGTGTGTAAGAGAGAGAGAGAGAGAGAGAGAGAGTGAGTGTGTGTGTGTGTGTGGGTGTGTGTGCACGCACGTGTGCACGCATGTGTAAGAGAGAGGGAGTGTGTGTATGTGCATTTGTAAGAGAGAGTGTTTGTGTGTCTGAGAAAGTGTGTGTGAGCTTTTGTGTGTGTGTGTGCCTATAAAAGAGAGTGTTTGTGTGTAAAAGAGTGAGTGTGTGTGTATGTGTGTGTGCATGTGTGTGTTTTATAGAGAGATAGATGGGCCCTGTCAAGTGCTGCACTCTGAAAGGCAAACAGGATTATTTTATGAGCTGCTGTATGAAGAGAGGAAGGGAGGGAGAGAGAGAGAGAAGGACAGGGGGGAAGAACAGAGGGAGAGGGTGAGGAGGAAAGGGAGATAGAAGGAGAGAGAGAGACACTGAGGGACAGAGAGGGACAGAAGCTGCCCCAGGCTGGAATGAGAGAGGGGCACGAGAGTGTAGTGGAGCAGGGGGGAGGACTCTGGGTTGGTGCCCCAGGGCAGGGCAGGTGGCCAACCGGGGCTGTTAGCGGGGGCAGCCTGGTGGAGGGGGAGTGATGCTGGTGGCAGCTGCCGCTAACTCAGCAGGCGGGGTGAGAAGGTCAAAAGGCAGTCGTTAGGAAGACAATGAGAGTGCTGCGGCCACCAGAGCGCTAATCGGCTAATCGGCTTTTATTAACTACCATCAACTGCGCAGAAACACCCGCGACCTGGGAGCAGTGCAGTCACAATGTGTATTACCACCCTAATGCTATTGCGCTAACACAGTGCGATACTAATGCACTAACACACTGCGATACCAATGCACAGACACACTCTAACAATAATGCGCTACCTCACTGCAACGCTAATGCGCTAACTGCTGTGATACCAATGCCCTGACCCAGTGCAACACTAATAAGCTAACACAGTACAACACTAACACACCAGCACACAACACTAATGTTTTAACACACTATAACACTAATGAGCTAACACAGTACAACACTAACACACCAGCACACAACACTAATGTTTTAACACACTATAACACTAACGTGCTGACACAGTACAACACTAACACACCAGCACACAACACTAATGCTTTAACACACTACAACACTAACACACCACAATACCAATGTATTGACACACTGAAACACTAATGCACTAACACAGTACAACACTTATACACCAACACGCTACAACACTAACATGCCATCACAGGATGACTCTTACTCACCAACACACAACACTAATGCACTAAAACACTAGACCACTAACATGCTAACACAGTACAATGCTAACATATTGCACCGACACAATTGCACCGACACAAAACATCACTAAAGCACCAACGCACAACACTAATGCGCTATCACTGGACAACACTTACTCACCAACACACAACACTAATACGCTAACACACGATAACACTTACTCACCAACACACAACACCAATACATGAACACAGCACTAACACACCACAATACCAATGCACTGACACACTGAAACACTAATGCACTAACACAGTACAACACATACACACCAACACGCTACAACACTAACACGCCATCACAGGATGACTCTTACTCACCAACACACAACACTAATGCACTAAAATACTACAACACTAAAGTGCTAACACAGCACAACGCTAGCATACCAACACACAACACTCACACGCAAACACACAGCGACACAATTGCACCCACACACAACATCGCTATAGCACCGGCACACAACACTAATGCGCTATCACTGGACAACACTTACTCACCAACACACAACACAATGTACTAACACTCTGCAACATGAATGCGCAAACACACTGCGACACTAACACAACAACACAGAGCACTAATGCAACGTGTTCATCTATCCCTCTAATTCACCCTCTCTCTCTCTCGCTCTTTCCCTCTCTGTCTCTCTTTACGTCTTCCTCTTTTTCTGCCTCTCTCTCTCTCTTCTGCAGCTAGAGGTTGCAGTTCTTGTGGTTTTCATGCTCTGATTTGAGATGGTCCATGTACAGGCAGGCTGTTAAGCCTGAGTGGAAGGCCGCAGGAGATAATCACTCCTTCATTCTTGCTGTCTCTTTTTCTCCTCGCTCGACATCACTTCCTTCCTCTCCTCTCATCTTCAGCAGCTTTAGTGGTGCGTGACCTGTGAGTGCCACGCCTCATCTGTAATATTCCTTCGGTCCTCGTCCAGCACACCTGTGGACCGTAACCCCTTACAACCACAGCCCACCAAACTCATGAGGGACTACTTTCCCTCTAAAATCTCCAATACTACAGCTACACTGGTCTATACTGCACTATAACCATCTTTTTTCATAGGCCTACTCCTGTACTAAATCAACACATATTCTATACTACTGCCTTCCAGCTCAAATCTCATATACAACAGCTTCACTCAAATAATACTGCTACCGTCCCCCTTCATACTCCTATACTACCACATACCTGAACAATACTACTTATGCTCAGACTCGCACAAAATGAGCTCATACTCAAACATTTACCACTCATACGTATGGAGTCACACACTCGTAGTATCTCGTCCCCACCCCCACTGGCACTGCCACTTTAACTGTGGGCTACTTTACGGCTCTCCAACCTGCCGCTCCCTGGGCTTTTTCACTCCTCTTAAATGAATAAATAATAGCGGGAGTGCTTCAGCAGCGGGTCCGCGCGGCTCAACGACTGCGGCCTCAGCCTTGGAGTAATGGCACAGGGTGAGAGAGAGAGAGAGAGAGAGAGAGCTCCGAAGGGATCTTCGATGTCATAAAAAAACCAAATAAAAATAAATAACAATAACACTCGGCAAAAGCGCGCGTAGACACGCACAATGATTCAAATGGAAGCAGCGAAATTCCTCTAACCTTGTGACATGGAATTCCCTGCTTGAGCCTGAACCCGACAAAATAAATAACGAACAGAGAGCTTATTTAGCGCGGTGGCAAAAGACCGACGGTGTTAAGCGACCGCAAGAAAGGTGGAGGAAGGGCTTCTGCACGCGCGCTCTTATTTCGGTTCACGAGCTGAATAATCTTCGACCTCTCGGGTCGAATCGCGCGCACGCTCTTCAGGTGGCTCCAGACACCCGACTGTGCAAGGGCTGCCTGCTTTTGCGCCATTGACAGTCCCCAAGTTACAAGCAAAAAGAGTGGCCATCCAGCGTCCGTTTAAGGCAGCGTCTGGTGGAGAATTTGATGATCTTGTCCATTAGGGAATCCCGACGACCAAATACTTCGGTCTACATTCCATTTGTACATGTGTATTTCACTATTTCGGACACTGGAGATGTCATCGAATCAGGGCTGTTCTTTTATTTAAAGTTGCTGTGTACCAGTCTACAAGGAAATGTGGTTGCTGGTGATCTGACAAATCTTTTGTTCAAAATATTAACAAAAAACCGACCATAATTGTCGAGTTTAAAAAAGAAAATATTCAGTGTCGGGAACTCTAAGCAAGCCACCAGCACTTATTTACCCCATAATACCAACAGACCCATATATGGGCCAGTCAAATGCGGCATCTTTACTCAAATCATATGGAACTTCCGACCAATTTTGAATTCTAGAGATCACAAGGTGTCCAATCATCCGAAATAGGCCCTTAATAACAGGGAAATGTGAATAAAACGGCGTACAAGATCTCTATATTTACCAATTGATGGAATGTGGTGGCCATAAAAACATGGTGTCCTGGGTTTGAATAGTTCTCTCAATATAAGTGTAATGTATCTTCAGTGAAGCGCTGCAACCAGCACATTCAGAATGTGTGACATTGTCCTAAAATTTGCAGAAAGGAAAAAAAAAAAAGATTTTTCTTATATTGATCCTGCCTAAGGGGAGATTTAAGTGAAAACCAGAACTTACAATCAGAAGTAAAATGACAACCTAACTGCCTCTGCCAGAGAGCCTAAACTCGGACATGGGCGGGTCGTCCAAAAGGGCAATGATGCAAAGCATGCATTCAAATCAACACAAAAAAAACATGGTTAACCGACCACAGAATTAAGGTTTTGCCAAGGCCCCGCATTCTCCTGACAAATCCCAACAGAAAATCTGTGGCACAAGCTGCGGAGGGGAGTCCGTAATCACAAACCTATGCATTTGAAGGATCTGGAGAGATTCTGTTGGGGAGGAATGGTCTCAGATCCCATCATGTCTTCTGCAACCTAATTACTCACAAGCAGATAAGACCCAGAGTTATTATTTTAGCAAGGGGAGTCGGCAAAAAAATAACCATTGAAGAGGATCCAATGGATGTAGCAAACATTTCAGAGAAAGTATTTGTTTTATGGTGACAATTGTTTTCTCTCAATCGCTGTATTTCTATCAAATGTCATATTGTTGTTTATATTTTGAAACATAGGCAATATCAGGAAGACAATAATAAAGAAATTAATTATAAATTGTGATTGGGAAAGGCTGTGGAATGAAATGTGTGTCCATCATCAGACAATACAGGGTTGCGACTATCAGACATGATGACATCATAAGGTGAGGTAAATTGGTCATATTAACTTGATTGGTAATCCTTTGCGTATGGTCTTTGTATTGTGACTGTGACCTGCAGACATCAACAGACGCTCTGCAGCTCAGAACATTTTCAGCTACCGTGTGTTTCTGAAGTTTTCTCTCATCTTCAGCTACTGAAAAAAACATGCTTGGTGAGATTCGGGATTGTTGACAGAATTGGCTAGTCGTTAACATAATATTCGGTCCAAGGAAAAACTCTGTCATCGCTCTAGCACTGTGTTGGCGGTTATGGTCCTGCTGACAGGGCGTTCTCAGTCAATCGCTTGCGCACAGCAGATAAGCCGCTTCTGTGCCCTTAAAATTACACCTGAAGCTGCCATCAGCCGTCGCATCATCAAGTTATCTATGAAGATAAGTTTTTAAATGATAAGTTTTTATAGCAAACTCTAAGCTGGCCATTCTGTTCAACTTAAACGATGTCGATTCATTTTTGATTTAGTTTTCCCAACAATAGGATCAAAGTTAGAGGAGTGTTTTATCTGTACTTTATCGGACAATATCACATACATATTCTGTATCCGCTGGTCGCAGCGCTTCACTGAAGCTACATCACACTTATAGCCTATTGAGCGAAGTACTCAAACTCAGGATGCCATTTTATATGGCCACAGCATTACATCAAACGGGAAATATCCCAATTGGGTACATCATTTTACACACATTTACCTGTAATTTAGTAGGATATCGATGGGATAGTTGGAAGCCTTGAGAACTCCACTTGAATTTAAAATGGGAGTTACCACAGTTTGAATGCAGTAGTTGACCCATGTGTAAATGGCTCCGTAAATTTTGCGAATACTTGGGGTAAGGTTAAAGCCTTTCTTCCACCCCCCCCCCCCCCCTAAGATTTGTTTTATTCTTCGACAAATTCGTCGATTTTCGAATCCAGGGTTCAGAAGTAGGCTATATCGCCGACCCAGCACGGATTCTGTTCTTACCCAAACACGGTCAGTAGGCCTATGCATCGACCTGCAAACACAATGCAACAAAATGGAAAAAGGGTGACTAGCCGTCATTTGAATTCCAGCCTAGTCGCTCGCTTAAATGAATAAATGTAATTGTAGCACTAGCTCTGCAGCGCGTGCACCATTTTAATTATCGCATTCTTCAACTTGCCATTATCACTAACGGCACTTTGCATTGCAATCTCTAATCATAATTTGTGTAGCCAATAATTCGCCAGATTAAAGCCATGGAGTTGCCGCGCAAGAAAGCCAGAAAGAAAACTATTATGTTCAGAAAAGTAACGTTGCGTTTGGTTTTTAGTTGAATGCGTCTCTGCATACACTTGACTGAGTGTCAGCCTGTCTGGCTAAAACACAATGCAAACTAAATTAAAAGGACTTCTATTAAAACCCCGAGAATAATAACGGGGAAAACGACAAGAAAAAGAAAGGAACAGATAAAAGACCTGCATTTCAGCGCTTTATATAAAAATATAGTTAATATTTCATAAACGGAGACGCGCGCGGCGTTTGGAGAGAATCGGTAAACTTTCATTAAGGAGGCTATTTCGCTGCGAGGGAATTTCCGCAGCTTTCACTCGTTTCATCGCTTTTATTGCAATAATACAGATATCTCTCTCTCTCTCTCTCTCTCTCTCTCTCTCTCTCTCCCTCTCTCTCTTACTCTTACTCGCTCCTACCCCTCCCAATCCCCCCTCTCTCCGTCTTCCTCGTTCCGTTTTTTTAATAAAGTAATAAAAACATACTAGATCCTTTTTAAATACACTATTACTTATCCCTGCCTTTTCATATTGTACCATCACGGGCACTTTAGAGCCCTTATAAAAGGGGATCATTTATTATTCAAAAGAAACGTCTTTTGCATATTGCTAGAGCGCTGAGCGCAGCCTGCCAGACTCCCTTTCAAAAGCGCGGCGAAATTGATAACAGCAGACACACGCAATAAAAACAGCGCCCGGGGGTAGGACACCGACCCCAATATGCAGATCGGGCCATTTCTCCAACAATTCGTTTGCACACATTCTTTTATTCTCTTTGAAGAAAGGGTCGATTTCACGCTTTTAATGTATTTGTACAAGAATGGGCCTCATCCTAGAACCGGGCACGCGGCCGCCGGGTGCACAGGTCGCGCAGCGTGAATGAAAGCCGGGCTCGAACACGCCAGCAATGGGTTAAACTGTTTGACTCGGCTGGAGAATGATATGGTGATATGAACCAATGGGCGGAATTTGCTGCCACAAATGAGAACAAGTAAGACACATCACGGTAACAACCCCACCTCGGCTAACAATTAATAATGACCATCCGCACAATGGTAATGAAATAAGTCTAGACTTAGCCGGCAAAGGCGAAATGGCGTGCGTGTTCCTCCAGGTTTGGAAGGTGGCAATGCAGACAGGTTATCCTTCATAGAAAAACAGCATCTCTACGGCGCTATTCCTTGTGAACTAAAAAAGACGTGGGGAGAAAATTTAAATTAATTACATTTTCTAGGTATTTGGTAAATAATAATTGGGAGCATTTCCGGACTACATTATTATTATTATTATTATTATTATTATTATTATTATTATTATTACTACTACTACTACTACGACTGATTTTAGACGTTGAAATCTGTCTCTCTCTCTCTCTCTCTCTCTCACACACACACACACACACAGGCCAGCTTGATGAACTTGAATCGTAGTAGGGAACGAATTGAGGTGAATAAAGGAACGCGCATCAAAAGCGCAAAAACGGTATAAAACTTATTAGCCGACCTTTCATTTCTCAGAAATGAGAGAGAAAAATTTCCATCGAAGATTCTTAATGAACAGCATTGAATACGATGGACCCACAGAAGAAGCACTTAAAAGAAATTTAAATGAACGAGGAACCAAAAACCTCCAGTGGGCCTCAACATTACTCACGGTGTGACAGAAAGTTAGAACTTCATTCATTCATTCATTTATTCAAATAACTAATAAACAGACAGTCAAAACAGTTAAACACACCACAAAAGCGATGAAATTTGAAATCGGAATATCTATATAACGTCCATGGTCATCTGGCGCGGTAAAACAGAACAAAAACTGTATTTCTATCGAAGAGAGTGTTACGGAGCGGATTGTAATTATTCGGTCATTTGCTGGAAGTCTCTTCAGTGTGGAGGCGACTGTACGATTTCCCCATGTTTTGATGGCCAGCTGCATGCGACAAGCTGGTTCTTGTTGGATTTTTTCCCCGTGGGGACTTTCACGAGGAAAAAAAAAGATGCAGATCCAAAACTGTGCGCTCTGCGGAGACTGAATGGGGGCGACGCGCCTGACTGCCATTTAAATACAATTACGAGCACTGCACGAGAGCAGTGACACACTCACACACAAACACACACACACACACACACACACACACAAACACACACACACACACACACACACACACACACACACACGACTGCCATTTAAATACAATTACGAGCACTGCACGAGTGCAGTGACACACTCACACACAAACACACACACTCACGACTGCCATTTAAATACAATTACGAGCACTGCACGAGAGCAGTAACACACACACACACACACACATACATATACAGACACGCGCGCACTGTCATAAACTGACCGAATTTGACAATTAAATTAACGCATTGTTTCCTGGTTATTTTAACTGTAGGTGGAGTCCTGCGCGCATTTACCTGTAGTTTACAGGTAACGTACACGGAACCTCTGTTATAAACTGTAAAATTGCAGTCAAAATAATTGGCAAAAAAGGTGCCAATTAAATTAACTGGCAAAAGAGGTGCAAGTTTATAATGGTGCGAGCGCACACACACACACACACACACACACACACACATGGTGGGCTTGAGGGGCTGCCACTTTTCACATGTCATTCAGACATAACAGGTACAAACCCAGGGGAGGCTATAAGCTCCGGCTAAAAAATACACCTTACCTACCTGTCCATCAGCTGCATCTGTCAGTCAATCAGTCTATCAACTGCACCCAGGCCATCTGCCCACATCTCAGCACAAGGCTGTCTGAGTCCCTGAGTCTGTTCGTCAGTGTGTCTGACTGGTTCTGCCACCGTTTGTGCGGCTGTGTATTCATCGTTGTTGGTGTGTCAACATAGTTTGTATAATAAACAGTTATGAGTCAACACTTTTATCTCAACTTATATGGAACACTGTCCTGCCTCTTTCAAGCTGATCTGCTATATGCAGAGAGAGAGGCGCAGTGGTTAATTTGGACAGAAAAAAAGCTAGCACCACAACACAAAACTAATCCACTATGCCACACCTGATGCTGATCTGGTATAGTATTCTGCTTAGCTTAGCCCTCAGCTTGGATTTGAACCTGCGGATCAAGGATCAGAGCTGCCAAGATCACGCCCCTGGTTCTGTCATGCTTGTTTCCAAGATAGTCTCATTTCTTTATTGAGTGGGAACAGCAATGGCTATACATTCTGAAAGAGAATTTAAGGTTATTTTTTCCTCTCAAATTTAGGCCCACCCAACAGACATGTGTAAAACTTACACCCTAAATCATATTAAATTAATAATTTCACTGAGAGAGAGAGAGAGAAAAAACTTTATCTAACCACCCTCACACCCACACACGTTTGATCTGCATATTTGTAGGTGACAGAAGGACCCAGTCCCCACAGCAGCTGCAGTTGGATTGAGAAGACATTTTGTTGACGATCAGGAGACTAAATTGGTGGAGGTGCGCGTCTGCTATCACTCTGATGCTTGTACTCACCTGGCGTAGCTACAATGTATCTTTCATACGGACATCAGGCATTTATAGTCACAAGACCTGATGCATTGTTTGTGAGCGATTTGCTCGGTTCCTGGTAAAACACTGGGCCGAAAACGTAGGTTAAAGATGTCAAAAGACATACAATTCTGAGAGGTTTTTAAGAGAGCCCATTAGATTTGTTGAACTGGCAGAGGTATTAGGTGACCACGCAAAAGGACTAGGATCCGGCTGACATCCGGTTCAGTGACGAGCCCTAAAGGATGACGTAAGCGTCCCCAGCCACTGGACACGTGCCTCACCCCTAGAGGAATGGGGCTTTTTAGCATCAGCGCTAATGGTCTATTAAAATATCAACTACTTCAAAGTAAACGGATTTTCTCCCCGCCAACACCAATTCCCTGAAGCTTATCAAACGTGGCGTCCTAGCCATGGGATATAATCGCTTTTACGCGCGGATTACAAGGAACCACTTAGGTCCGCTGTCCATAGATCGGGTTTCCCGGAGCTATGATTGAATTAGCCCGTGGAGAGTAAAGCGCGTTCTCGGCGCAAACAAACAGGGTGTCCCTGTCACTCCGAGTTGCCGCAAGTAGACAACATAGTAGATTCAGATACTAAACAATAACAAGAGGTTTAACGTGTAAATTAGGCACCGAACAACAACAACAACAACAACAACAAGAACAGCAACAACAACATATATTTGACATTGCCTAGATAACTGCATATTTATGCACACACCAGATAAAAACATTAACAATGAAAACAGGCAGCCAAACGACACCCGCAGGACAGCGCAGTCTCGCAAAACTCATATTGCGTGGCAAATAGATACATCTATATTAATGGTAACTTGTTTTATTTATTTATTTTTAAATTATAGCCTACTCAAATACGCCGGTTTGCCGAAAATGAGATATATTTTATCAAATTCAGGTTATTTTAGGCGATGAGCGACAATCACTTCACTGAAGCAAAAAAAAATTTAGGAGGAAAATCAAACTATTCTCACTTTTCGTTTGTTACGCTTTTAATGAGTTTTTTCACTGATCAATTACGCGTTCGGCGCTATTGTTTGTAAGTTCTGTTTTGAGACGCTTTTCTTTTGTGAATGACCCATCCACCCGTTTGGATGGTTGTCACGCAGTGCGATTGACCCCGAGGCCACTAATCACAAAAGCTTCATTCAGTCGCCGTTTTGTTCACTTTTTAGACATAAATGTGTAAGACGGTGGCGTAGCATTTGCGGTCTTTTCTGATGAGTTACACGCAAATCCATGGAGTTTCAGTTTTGAAAAGATATAAAAATACCTCTTATATCGTTGATCTTTATGTCAAGAATAAGATTCATTTTCATCCGAACGCTACACGAAGATTTTACTTATATAGCTTCTACATTAAATTAATGCCAATCAATATAACCAAACTTACAGGTCGTACTATTTTCCTAGTTGTAAAGCCATTATATTTCAACTGTTAAGGAAAAAAATGCAGAACACAAGCTGCCCATTAAAAATTAATTAGCACCTGCCAAAAGACGATGCAACCCGTAATAATAAATAGATAGATTTTATTGTCCAAACATTACACTACTCCAAACATTACACAAACATTCTTACGAAAAAAAATAAAAAAATAAAACTGTAGAATAAGCGTAATGTATTTATCGAAAAATATATTTGGCTTATATATTACCCACTGTCACTGATCTTCTGATCTTACTGCATAAAAACGAGTTGGATTTTTAGCTATTAACAGATAATTAAAATCCTGATGCAGCAAAATGTTTCGATACGTTATGTTTTGATAGCAGTGCTGAGCCTTTTGGTGAATATTGCCAAAAAGACAATTACACTGAGAGTAGATCGACTGTGTGCAAAGAAAAAAAATCACTGATATCAAATGTCCGCTTGACCTTGAGCGAACCAAGCGGCGTAGCGCGTGCCAGGTATTCTAACTGCACAAATTGGGGCGTGCGGCGGATCCCAGGAAAAGCACCTTTGGATCCCTTACAGCTGATAGCCTTCGAAAAGTTTGATCGAGTATTCTTTGAAGTTTTTTCAATAGCTCCTATTTTTATGGCTACCTGCTTAAAACAAACAGCTGATAAATCTAATCTAGTCATCTGAACTTCAAGACGGCGGAGTTAATACTACCCATTCCACAGACAATCAACCCATTTAAAGTTGATCAAATTAACCAGATAAAGGTGAGTTTTAAACATGAGCCCGCGAGGACACGGGTGGGGGGGGGTGATAGTTATACTCCCTCTTCTCTCACTAATAAGAGCTCTGGGCAAATCGATGGTTCACAATCTGCAGGGTTACATTTAGGGATGATAAACGCCGGGCCTCGCTTTTAATACAGACGGTCTCCTGTTTCACTCTGGGATCAATAACGAAAATATAAGATCCGTCAAATTAATCCGCGAGGGTCCACTCTCAAAGGAAAATCTATTGCTTTATCAGACTGGGTCGAACGGACGCAAATACAAAATTGTCACGAAAAAAGCCCTGATAGCAGGAGTACAAATTAATGGTCGCCTTAAACTATAACGGGAAAATGGGGGGACAAATCGTCAGAAAGGGTGTTGCCTCTAACCATCAGTAAGTAGTCGTAGGGTTCCGCGTTGATATGCAATATTTATTTCAAAGAGAGTTCATCTCAAAATGATGATTAAATTTAATCGAAAAAAAGAAAATAAAGTCTGCTTCGACCACACAGTCTCAGAATACTTTGGAATAATTATGGTTAATGCTGAAATAGCGGCACTACTAGATTGTTTAACGAGCATAAAGTGCGTCATATTGGATAATTGATGTTTTAATAATACAGAGATCAAAAGATATTGCCGCTCGATTAGATAGCCTATCTCGAGCCTAATGAATTCGCCCTGGTGCGCGTTTTTTAAAAAATGATGTCACTTTGGAATGTTCCCTCAGCTCGATTTCAACCTCGCCAGTTATTGTTGAAATGCTAGCCAATGGAGTAAAAGCGGCCGTCTCGCTAAGCCAATCAAATCAGCAGTCAAGGAAAATGATTGCGGGGCAGGGGATGTGAGAGCGAGCTGTCCCGTGCCGCGAATATCCTGCACAAGCCAAACTTGCCGGCGTCTTCGAATTGCGAATGGATGGATGCGTCGCAAAGGCGGCTTCTGTGGACTGAGAGGAGGGCGGAATCTACAGTTTGATCTTTACGTACAGAAAGGTAAAGTCATCACAAACCAGACTAGAGAAGAGTGAGTTCCGGTATTTTTATATTTTCTGACGTCTTTCCCATTGCTTCCTCGTCCCCTTTTCTACATTTTCCTATCTCATCTGATCGCTGTCCGTGGGCCCGGCTGCAAAGGCGTTGGAGCGGACGGGGAGTGAGGATGGAGCGGCCGTCCAGTAGTAGCCCCACTGGTCCAAACCAGCCTCCTCAACCCGCCCAACATGAGCCCATCAGCTTTGGCATCGACCAAATCTTGAGCGGCTCAGAACCGGAGAGCACCCAGCAGAACAGCGCGCGCAGCGGTTCGGATGTTAGTGTCGGCAGTAGTGGCGGGAGTTACCACCTGGGCAGCCCTACGGGTGCGAGTGCGGCGCCTTACACCGCCATCCCGGGCTCTTTCCACGGTATTACCACATCCTTTGAGGACACTGGCTCCTACGGCGTAAACTTGACCCTTGCCCCCGGTGGGGTGATTCGGGTGCCCGCACACAGACCCCTGGCTGCCGCAGTCCCGCCACCCGTGGCCAGCGCGGTACCCAGCTTCGGTAGCCTGAGTTTTCCATGGATGGAGGGCAGTCATCGCTTTGCCAAGGAGAGGTTCGCAGGTAAAAAAACAAACAAGTGCCCAGCTGACCGGTATGAGGCTTTAGACGCAGGAGGCGGAAGTGAGATATTATGTTTCTCTCGGTCTTTCATTCTTTCTTCCTTTAATTAAGTTTGATGAAAAATTTGGGTTTTTGCAAACACAGATATGTTATGTCAGAGGAGAGGGCATTCATGCATGTTGATACAATAAACCTGCCGCTTAATTTAAAGCAAACGCATGGAATTGGGAACCACATGAATGTGATACTCGTCTGCTTTCATAAACATCCGTGTAGATAGAAACACACAGACAGAAAGCTGCTTTACGGTAGGGCGTACAATATCGGCTCCCGTAGCTCGAGGCCCCTGCTCCCATCCCATGAGAAATTAAAACGTTGGATCAACTTTAAAAATGAATTAGGCCAATCGATGTTGCGAAATATTTGACGTTGACGCACTGTAAATAATTAACTCCGTTTAACTTCATTTTTTTTTTACTCCATGCAAAATCTTTTCCATCGGTAGAGCAGAACAATTATTTCGTGAAGTGCTGAAGTTGTACATTCAGTTTACATTGCAGCATATTCAAATCAAAATAAAATATGTTCAACCACACATTAAATTAGAAATTCTAGTTTAAATGAATAAACTCATAATTTCCACTTGTCAAAGTGAAGAAGGCTCGTAAGCAAACAATAGATTTGTTTTACTCTTTCAAACGGCCGAGCGCTTTTGTTTTGGGCCTGTAACTGTAGTCGCCGATAGCAGCGCGCAAATAAGCACAAGCAAGCTCGGAATTAAATTGTATTTTACAATAACCACCCCTCTGACGTACGAAACCTGCAAGTGTAAAAACCTCAAATTTGTCATGAAAGCAATTACCGTTCGCTTCGACCAGTTTACCTGTCTTCTAAACGGTTTGTGATCATTATGCTCCCCTCATGACAGACCGTAGCCTGCTGGTCCGATTCTATTTTTTAGGGAATGCGCTCCCGCGTTTACGTACCGCAATCGCGGACTTTGGGCCAGAAATCGTACCTCTCTCGTGTTGCGCTTTGCGCTAAAAAAAAAATCCTACACTTAACTATTTTTATTTTTTGTGAATAATTATCTTTTTTATCGATACGATCAATTCAAGTTACAATCATAAACATGAATACGACTGCAGAACACATTAAACAGTCAAAGCAGTTTGAGCAAATTGCCCACAAAACTCAAAATATTTTTCAATACCAGGCTAATAATTTTAGCATTTCAGCTATACATTTCATTTTTTAATGATAAAAAATAATGAAAAAAATCGTGCAAGTGACAAACTGCATATAACACCATTCGGTTTGTTAAACTAATAAATTTGATTAGAACCTTTTAAATTATTACTCACATTTGTTCCGCGTTAAGAGGCGGCAAACGTACCTACGGTGACAAAGAATATCATTAAAAGTATTACAAAATGAGACACCCTTGTGGGGTTGACCAGGAGGAAACTTTAGACTGCGTGCACCCATCGCGCGATTAAACCGTTCGTAAAAAAATCTAAAATCAAAATATAAAAACAATTGGCTGCATACTAGCCTCAAAACATATCCTACCACGTACATTCGCCAAGTACAATTTTGGCTATCAAAACCTGCTACATAATGACGGGTGCAAACATTTGGAAAAACCACTAATTCTTTGAAACAATAACTTTAGATGATGAAGCGTTTATGTTTGCTAGCAAAATACTTAAAGCCTTTAAACAGCTAAAATACTGAGGGAGAAAAACGGCCATTTACCCATGTCCAACAGCATAATAATAAAATAGTAAATGTTCCAAAATGAATTAACTAATTTTACAAGAAACGTATTCTGAGCATTGCATGCACCAATTTCGTTAAACCCAAGGATAAGGAATAACTACGATTAACGCATCAACGATGACCGTAGGTATGATAACTGTATGACCTTGCTTTATTGAGTACCTTCCACACTGTTTTATCCAAATGTTGACGTAGAATAACGGAAAGCTGCGCCTCGTCTATTTTTTTTTTTTTTTGGGGGGGGGGGGGTTAATGTTCAGTTTAGTGCGAATTACAAATGGGAAATGCTCACTACATCGCTGATTTCATTGTGTACCGAAGAAACGGCTTTTTGCTATTACTTGATAGTATTAATGCGATTGCAATTCACCAGACAAGCTCGTTTTAAAAATTTGATTTGAACCTCTTGTCGGCCGCTAAAAAACTGAACATGACAGGCCAGTCGTCAATTCATAATTTCCAGGATGACATTATGCGACGGTGCAACACACTAACTACAATATCTTATTGTTAAATGAAGACTCACCACATTTTATGATGCACAATAGGTGCAGTTTCTCAAAAAAAGGTAAATGGACAAAGTAATTCACAAAGTACACAAAGTGACAACAGGAAAATAACATTAACCACTTGAAGTATTTTAGTTTTTTGCTAAAACAAGGTCTGTATGTGATTTCAGCAGTAACATATTATTCACAATACATTATTGATGTTTAATTGATACTTTATGACCTCATACTGGATAAATTAATGATTAAAGGTAAACATATTGAACATGGCTATTGTGCGCAACAAGGACCTATAATGCGCTATTAGACATATTATTGTTTTATGTTGCAATCAACCAAGAATTTAAATTATCCCAACTCATTCCTATAAAATAAGTCAATGATTGAAAACAAGTGAAAATCACCGCTTTTCAGTAAATTTCTGAAGTACAGCACAACACAACCCGGGCAATAAGGAGCACTGTACATTCCCCTCTATTAACAACCGCTCGGTATTGATCATGGTGGACGCCGTCTCTGCCCTAACTCATAGAGTAGAGTCCTGCTCGATTTCAATGCCAGAACAATTTACCTGCTCCATTGAAGTCGCAATGTCTGACTAGAACACGTTTATCTGATTTAATTAGATCGGATTTAATTTGACAGTGTGTATTTAATTTACCTGGACCAATTGCTGCCCGACAGAGAATGCGCGAACGCGCGAGTAGCTGCTGAAACTGGACACACTGTTGTCGAAGGTGTAGTGATAAATTTGTCGGGTCTTTCCCTCTCTCACTCTTCAACACACACACACACACACACACACGCACACGCGGGCGCGCGCACTCTCACACTCACTCACACACACACTCCCTCTCTCCCTCTCTCTCTCTCTCTGTCTCTCTCACACACACACACACACACACACACACACACACACACCGCCGGCTGTCTCAAGCAACATGATCCAAAGCGATTACCTAGCTTGACGGCTAGCCATATGCGCGAGCGAGTGCGTGTCTACTGACCCGAGAGGTCCATATGGGCATGAACGGGTGCGGCGAAAGTTTCATAATGGTCAAAATTCCTTTTTGACGGATGTCTGATTTTTTTCAGCTTGTTTTTTTTTTACGGCATGTGTTCTTGGTTAATTCTGGTTTCCAAGTGGCTGATGATGCCCACGCGTGAAATTGACCCCGACTTTTCTTTTTTTTTTTTTTCTTTGAACAGACTCAAAGACAGGAAAAGCATTTCTTTTTTTCCCATTTCATCAGACAATGTCACATACATGCTCTATATTTACTCGTTGCAGCGCTTCACTGCAGCTGAACTACACTTAAATTAAAGAGCCTAGTGCTAAAAGTATTTAAGTCATATTTTCACAACTTGTGAGGTAAGGATGGGAAAAATATTTTGTTGTCTCGTATACGTTGATTTTCTCAATTTTCTCAAAATTGACATTTTGTGACGTAAGCACTTTTTGTCATAGGCTCTTCAGCTGAGAAAAATATTCAAAATAAGGACCTCATAGACACAGCATTAGCCTACATCAAATTCAATATATCTATATCGTGCACATCATTTTATTTACCTTTGATTCAGCGGGACATATTTGGAATCGATGGAAACCTCGGGATCTCCCTTAGAATTTATAATTGGCCTAAATTTTTACAGGGTTCAATACAGCAGATACATATGACGTACCCATTTATGGGTCCGTAGGTTTTGTGGGGTTACTCACTGACTACAAGGGTTAGATTAGCATATTATATCCTTCCCTTCGCGCATTGGTGCCATCCTCTCATGCGCACTTTCCAACGGTTTAGGGCAGCTGCCTGAAACAAAGCCGTATAACCATTACCACAGATTACACAAATGCCTGACTGCATTATTTATGTGACCCAAGACACCCCCTTTCCCATGAGACTCGGCTATTACAGTAAACCCACCATTCTAATGCCTGTTTTCAGGTGAATTTTACCCAATAGAAACGAATTAATCTTAAAGGAACGACAAGAGTATTATGACGGCTGGACGCACAGTATTGCGGTGATTTCATGCACTTCCGGGAGCTCGGGTGCGTCAGCAGGGTTCTCCTCGGTACAAACCGCGCCCGGATCTTGCACGTTTGGGAACAGTGTCGGTGAGCCTCGTGCTTCAAACTGAGGAGCGGAAGAGGCGAGGCACGAACTGGAAAAACAGCTCGTAACTGCTCGCGAACGGTCAGCAGCATTTATCACAATCTCAGTTTTTCCTCTAGCTAAGACAAAATGCAATGAAGTTGTAAAGCGTCATAAATATTTCATGATGGGGATTTATGGGCCCCTGCGGGCAGGTTAAATGTTTCCGGCTGAGTTTTGTAACATTAGTAGTCTCTTCTTCCACTCCGTGAAAGCAAATAAATAAATAAAAGGCAGAAACGAGAAGAGCGAATGCTGCGCATTTGATAAAGAGAAGCTATAGGCCCCACAACCCCACGACTTCATCATCAACAAAGAACCAATGCGGGAGCAACCCGGCGGCTTCACCATTATCACTGAGCCAATGCAGGTGCAACAAAATTTTGCTACACACTTTCATTCAAGATCAGCCCCTTCGGTGGCTGTGACAAAGAGAAAGTATCAAGACCAAAAGCAACGTGCATTTTAATTAGCCTTTTACAAGAGTAACTGCGGCTTAATGGAATGTGGGTAATGGCTTGTTATTTCCAGGAAAGAACAGCAAAAGATTAAATGGCCACTTTTATATGACTGGCGAATAAAAGTGCAGCCCACTTCAATCCTATGTCAAATTTTCAATTCATCTAAATGTACCGTCACTGATTGATTTTTCCTACTTGTCTAAACACAATACCAATCATCTCTCTGGGTTGGGGTGGTCACACTGTAGAGTTCTAGTTTTATTGAATATGAAACTGAAGTGTGTGTACAAGGAGAGAAAGGACCAGACAGTATGGCTGAAAGCGTAACAACTCTTCTCTTCCTTCTCTCTCTAACTTTGTTTGTTTCTCACTCAAATGCACAAACATGCGCACTCGCAAACACATGCATTCACATGCACACACACATATGCATACACTGCACACACACGCAACCTTGTACTTCTATCTTTGCGAGGATATCACAATGACTTTATGTGTCTCTACAGATGTGCACACGCATGCATACATACGCACACATACACAGACGTTTGCACCTACAAACTGTCCGTGTACACAGGTACACACGCGCACACACATGCACTCATTCGTGTGTGCACACCCCTACACATACACACACAAATATGCACACACAATCAACCAAGCATTATGTGAGAAGTGTGATTAAACAGGGCAGCTGCTCTAGGTGTGAGGATGTACAGACAGACTCTGCCCCACAGGTGTACAGACAGGCCCTGCCCTACATGTGTACAGACGCTCTGCCATGTATGTGTACAGACAGACTCTGCCTCGCATGTGAACAGACAGGCTCTGTTATGCATGTGTACAGACAGGCCCTGTCCTATCATGCATGTGTACAGACAGACTCTGCCCTGTATGTGTACAGACAGGCTCTGCCATGCATGTGTAAGGCCCTGCCATACATGTCTACAGGCACTCCATCATGCATGTGTACTCTGCCCGTACAGACACTCTGTCATGCAGGTGTACAGACAGGCTCTACTCTGCATGTGAACAGACAGGCTCTATTCTGCATGTGTACAGACAGGCCCTGCCCTGCACGTGTACAGACACTCTGTCATATCTGTTAGAAAATATTTAGACTCATCCTACAATTAGAAAACAACCGTCATCCTCCATTTAGAGAATATCCAAACTCACCGCACAGCCAGAGGATATCCAGACTCATCCGATTGCGAGAACCCAATCGTGCCCACCTTTTTTTTTTAATAAATCCAGTCTCATAGAGCAGGCACACACACACACACACACACACACACACACACTTGATATCTCATACAGAGTTGCTGTCTAGCACTATCACATTCATGAAACAATCTGTTTGGGGCATTTTAGGGTAATCAATCCGCTTTCTTGCCCCTCTGCCCAGCAGCACTGACCCCCTTCACCGTGTCCCGACGGATTGGACACCCCTACCAGAACCGGACGCCACCGAAGCGGAAGAAGCCGCGGACTTCGTTCTCCCGCGTGCAGATCTGTGAGCTGGAGAAGCGTTTCCACCGGCAGAAATACCTGGCCTCAGCTGAGAGGGCCGCCCTCGCAAAAAGCCTGAAAATGACTGACGCCCAGGTGAAAACCTGGTTCCAGAACCGCAGGACGAAGTGGAGGTGAGAGCGAGAGAGAGGGGGGGGGATGCTTCTGCAAACTCTAAACACTTGTAGATGATGAGTTTCTGGACAGACTGTCACATTGAAGCAGGGATTTCAGAGCAACCCAAAAGTCTTCGATTAACACACACGCTTCCGGATACAAAAGGCAGTGAATTTAGCACAAGCACCGATATACCTTCTATACGCAGGCTGACCGGTACCAACAGTGAGGAGACCAGGGAAGATTCGGCGAAGAATTCTGAGTAATGGCTTTACTGCGCATTCCCCGATTGCCTCCAGCACGCGCTCTGACGTATGGCCACTCTCATGTCTACTGAAGCGCATATTCCATTAAAAAAATGTCCGGGCGTGGAGGTTATCTGGGAGATATGCGTTACCTGTCGGCCCGCCAATGAATCAGTCGCGTCGCTGCAGGAGAATGTGCACGGGCGAGCGAGAGCGCAGGGAGAAGGCCGCGGACTGTAGTGTCTCGCTGCACTAACAGAGGAAGTAGTCCCGCGCGCCTTCAGCACCGCGACAGTAATGCGTTTATAATGTGGCTGAAATATTGACCGGAGCCGACGCAGCATACATCATGCGGAGCTCTCACGGCTGCTTTATTTGTAAGACTGGGGGGGTGGCTGGGGGGTAGGTCCCGCTAGGACCCCCGCCGTGGTAAGCACCGCGCACCCGTCGTAACTCCCAATAACTGCAACATTAACTCAGTGCTTTGTCACTGACTGCACTACGGAACTCTTCAGAGAACAGTGCGCGTGAAGAGATTCCTGTAAGAGAGAATAATTAAATAAATGTCAGCAATGGAGGTTTAGTTTTTTTATTAGACCACATTTTCTAAAAATAATCTCACACACGTGTCCAGTTGAGCAATATATTCCGTTTTGATTGAGATCAGCATTTTTTGTATATCAGTTTTTTCATTAATCAAAAAGTGATTGAAAATATCCTTGTTAAATTGTTTATTGGATTTTTTCTATAATAAATCAGAATGCTTAAAACTGAAAGTCGTCACTTAACATCATCACTTAAGAGTAGTAGTAGTAGTTTTGTAGTTGTCGCCTTAGTAGCCCAGTAGTAGTAGTAGTAGTAGTAGTAATAATAATAATAACAACAACAACAACAATAGTACTTAAATGTTTGTACTGGCTTACGAGAGAACAAAATTTGGAACATTAGCGATTCAGTGTGCTCAACACTGCCGTTTTTACTGTTTGTGTTTGCAGACGATTCAATAGGCTACTTAAGACATGTCGTGTTTGCTATACGATTCTACATTAAGCCTATTAGCAAAATTGAAAATAATGTTGGCACACATCTCATTGAAAATTTCACTAGCCTCTAGCCTTCCTGTCCGCGATCGCAACTTTAGAAGAACAAAATCATTTTGAAAAACTGAAATGCCCCTAAATGAAATCTAGTAAGTGTTGGTCAATGTCCCTTGTTCAGACTAAATCTGAAAAGAAAATAACCAGGTTTTACAAAACACAATAATGTACTTCTTTTTTGTACGGACAAAAGCCTGCATAAATTTATTATTTAATCCCTATAGAGTGTTTTAGGGTTTCTCTGACTTATCATTTCCCGATTTTCCCATTTACCGTTTTTCAAAATTGTATTTACAGCATTTTCTCTATAAATGCGTAGCAATAGGATTGAATTAAATGGGAATGGGAATTTTCCTAGGTTTACGCAAAAATCACATATCGCACACACAACTAATTCACACCAGTTTTGTCGTGTTGCGCATGAACATAGGCTACTCTGCCGGTTTATTGAAAAGTGGATCAAATGCATTAGTCCATGGGGCGGATCGTAGCGTATGACAGTCTGTGTATCACTGAGACTACTACCAAAAGTTTAACATGGAATCATTTGGTGCCTTTGGGAGAACGCAAGACGTGGTTTGCTGCTCTCACGTTCGCTACGGGTGCCAGCTGTTAACTTCTTCTTACTCCGGAGTCGGACAACTTGGAATCAAAGAACAAGAACAAGCATCTTGTCCAGGTATCTTGCATGGAGAGTAACTGAATAGCAAAATAATAATTTACGTTTGGGTCCATACAGTAGGACTACTACAGCTGTAAAGATTAAAAAACAATAATCGCAATAATCCATTCCAATATAGCCTTCCCTTAAAACGCTTTTACGTTTACTTGTCATGTATTTGTACGCAAAAGACGAGCTATTCAGTCTTCTTTCGCCATTACGATTAGGACTTATTACAAATGGGTGTCATTGGCTAATAGAATCGCCTTTAGTGTGCTGGCAATTCAGGTATTGGGATATGAATAAGCTCCACGTTGAAAACCCACATTTGTTCCATATGTCCGTATAATTCAGGACTATTCGTGTAGCATTGAGTTTTAATCAAAACTAGGAGCAGCAATGAAATAAAACTGTTCAAAGTCGGCAGACCTAGTTGATAAAATATTAAGAGCACAGCTCGTTCAGAGTGTTGAATCGAATGCAATATAAGCAAACACTCCCTAATGAACGAGAGAGAAAGTTCTGAATAAATAAAGCAAAAGCTGAATAAAATGAATTGAATTTTATTGAGGCTCCGCTCAAGATCTTGTGGCGCGCGAATACATTGGCGTCAGCAGGCATTTGTTTGGCTGTCAAATTATTGCGAGTTTGCGCGTGCGGAGGCTGAATAAACTGCACGCGACTGACAATCTGAGCAGACGTACCATGAGGCAGTGACACTTACCACGCTATTGAGGATTAAATCGCACTTGACAGCGCTTGTTTGAAAAGTACATGTATCACAATAAAACAAAACTAAAGATTTACACTCAGGGCAGTTAAATCTCAAATGATAGCCACCAATCACGATATTGCTCATAACCTAGATATTCAAAATCGCAGACATGCATTATAATACACAATTGAAAATAATTTTACCGCCAAGTGGGATAGGCCTAAGGAACTAATAGTGGCTGTGTGTTCAGTAGTACGCTTGGCCTTTCCACAAAGGTAGACTGGGCCTATCTATGAAAAGGCTGAATACTACCTTTCCATAATTATGATCTTTACCATTTCGACACACCAGATTTATGATTGTTCTGTAGCAATATAGATACGTTAAAATAAGATATACAGCACATCTATTTACGCAAATAGACTAAAACATGAAAAAAATGCAATAAAATAGGCAAGTAACTCCACGCTCCAGCGGCGATTTCCACTTATTACCTCAGAAGTCATTTTAAGAACTGTAATAATAATAATAATAATAATAATAATAATAATAATAATTAAAATCAGTTTTCCCGAGCGTGACATTAAAGCACATGGAGCAATATTTCACGGTTCTTAAACACGCTCCTTCTGACATTTTCTTTACTTTCGAATCATTTACCGTTCCAGAGAGGAGTAAATTTCATTCATGCGTAAAGACCGGTTTTTAATGGACGGTCGGAATGCAAAGGCGTTTTATCTGTTAGACTCGTTTTAACGAAACAACCGACTTAAGTCAGAACGGGAAGTCGATCTTCACTATCAGTAGGTATAATCACCATCCATTTGAATCAGCAGTGTTTGAGAAACACCTGTTTTATCAGCACCGGTTGCTGATTAGCCTACCCTTTAGATATTTAAAAAAGTGTAAAGACGAGAGTAGGCTTCCATTTTAAAATAATTTCTCATTTTGTTGTAAAACACTGCTGTTTATTCTTTACTTACAGCCGAAAACAGCTTTACTGTGCAAATGTCCGACGCTCAGCTCTCCATCTTAAAATCCGCCCGCCCAAAGCAAAACTATCACAATTGACGTTTGTTTGGTTGCGTTAATGTTTGTTCTGAAATACCATTTTTTTTCGAGAGAAAAGTGAGCGTGCCTATCAGCAGATTCACGCGCAACAAGTGGGGATTGGGGTCACGAAATGTTCTGAAGTGTGTGCGTTGTTCGCTTTCATTCATCTCACTCTCTCTCCGGGTACCTTCTCGTTGTCCTGCCTCGTTTGGACAGACGGAAACGGGAACGCGAATGAAGCTGCGCCACTCAAGTGTACTTAACTCATGAATTAATTGGAGGAAGTGGTTGAAACAGGGACCAGGAGTTGCCCTGATATTAAGTTGTGCTTTCTGCATCTTCTACTCTTGCGTCGATCTATCCATCCATTATCGAACTCGCTTACCACTGTTCTGTGGCCAGCACAGTGAGAAAGCGGAACATAACATTATTGTGTATGCGGAGTCAGCATGTGCTAAAAGGGTTTAAATGATTTACAGTCTCCCTGTTATAGTGCAATACTCTGGAAAGTACGCGAGCAGGTCCAGGGCTGGGGGTTTGACTCGCGCGCTGCTGGTGCACAATTGAGCTGGGCGCGCACAGCACTAACCTGTGGGGGATGGGGATGGGGATGAGAGGGTCGGTGGGGGACTTGAATGACGATGTAAAGTGCTCGATGTAAAGAGTCAAAGTGCTTGTGTTCAGAGTATGGTAGTACTTAAGTATTTGGACAGCGAGAGTATAAAAACGGATATAGTGCCCATGTAGCTGGTATGATGTAGAGTCTAATACCCAAAAGGAAGTGGCTACACAGCAAAAATACCAGTGTTAATTCAACTCCAATAGAGTTCATTTGAGTCCAAGATGGATGGGTTGGTCTCAAATAAACTCTACTATCCAGCCCCACACACAAGCCTGAGGCCTGTGATGTCATTATTTAAAAAACAAAAAAACGTTTAGGTTGCCCACACAAAAATGCTGCAATGGCGTTTTCAGATTTTCTCACTCTGGAACTCATTTTCAAAAATGGCATCAAAACTGACACAAAAAGTCTGCTTTTCTGTATCTGTACTGATGCCCAGGGCTTCTGCCCAATGCCATTTTGTCACACCTATAGGGCCTAAGATGAAAATGCCATCCCTGTATCTTTAGGACACTGGCTATTTATAAGGCTCCGTTCCTTTAGCCTCGAGTACACATTGATTCGGATATCTATACCCGTAGCCACGGCCTACCTAAAAATCACATTTTATGTCCTCACCTCACCAACCCTTACGCTCACCTGAATCATGACTCTAAACTCTAACCCCTAACCCAATTCCTAACACGGACACTGACCCTAATCTCATGGTCTTCAAATACAATGTGTCAGGGTACAGGGTGCATAATTAACAAATAGTGATCAGACACACTCGGCTCACGCAGCTTGTGCCTCTCCTGCCCCCAGGCGTCAGACGGCAGAGGAGAGGGAGGCGGAGCGTCAGCAGGCCAATCGGTTGATGATCCAGCTGCAGCATGACGCCTTCCAGAAGTCACTGAGCGAATCGCTGCCTGCGGCAGACCCGCTCTGCATCCACAACTCCTCCCTGTTTGCCCTGCAGAACCTGCAACCCTGGGCCTCCGAGGAGCCTGGCAAGCTGGGGGCGGTCACCGCGCTGGTGTGAAAGCAGGGCCTGGCCAGAACCCCACCCCAAACCACACCTTAACCCTGCCCCTGTAAGGGAAGTGTCGCATCATAACCCCACCCCTAAACCACCTCTGTAATGCACCAATGGACCAACAGACCATCTGACTGACGATGTAGGAACCCACTGAGCGACTCATGACTGACTGACCGATTGACTGTCGGTCTGACCAACCGAACAAACACTTGTCACTGGCTCATCTCTGGATTCTCCTCCCTCCGGGCCACTCGTTCAGTCCCATGCCTGGTGAGGAATCTGATCCTGGATCAGCTGAATGTCACAGCTCACAGCAAGATAAGCAGATGATATAGAAGGCTGAGCCTGGATTAGCCTTGCTTTTGTGGCTCAGCGAATGAGCAGCTTGGTACTTATAGACTGTTCTGGCTACTCAAGAGGTTTTTAGCGGAAGTCAAATCCAGCTTCAGAAAGTGAAAGGTCCTCCCCAGTATTTCATTGCAACCAAGGACTGTTTTTGAGAAAATTATTTTGTCCACTCCATTTTACCTGGCCGATAGCAGGAAATGAGTGAGTGCGTGCGTGCGTGTGCGCGTCTGTGTGTCTGTATGAGTGTCGGGTGGCGGGGAAGTGTTTTGTTATGTGTATGTGCACTGTACTTCTGACAGGATCCTGAGACTTTTAAACATCTTGGATTTGAACACAGCTGCGAGAGGGAAGGACCCATGTATGCTACTTTATACCTGACCACTCTGTAAATAATAAAATGTCTTTTTCTGTAAAAATGAACAGCCTTCAGTCAATAACCAGCCACTGTACATACAATCACCCAACATTCACGGACCGGTCGTACATTCTAATATTATACTTCAGAAGAGCACATTTCTCATAAGATCTGACGTTTCCACAAAGACACCCTGCCTAAGTCAGTGCACACATCATATTACAAGGAAAACAGCAACATTTAAGAGCCTTACTCCTTCATGGTATTACCTTCATGAACTAAAGAGGTGTTCATTCTCTTTCACCAAGAATGTTAGCATGGTGTTATGTTAGCACGGTGGGCATTTTATATCAGAAACAACCAAAAATAATCCTTTGCTCTGTCTTCCCTCTCCTGTTTAAAATTGTAATTACACGCATTCGTCACTGGCTGTCACTCAAAACGTTTCACATCCACCGATACCAGATCAATCAGCGATACTGATGTCCATCACAGAGAAACGGTCAGAGCCGATCTAAAAATCAAAGGCCAGTATGTTCAGCGTGATTACGGAGTTGGTCAGATAACTGCCGTGAGTTGAATCCCAAAGTCCTCACAGATCTGGAGGAGGGATCACAATAAAAAAGCTGCTCTGGAATTCTTGTGTGCAGTCATCTAGCTAACTTACAAATCCTGGATTTATTCAATGAAAATATCCGTTAACTCAGGAATCCTGAATTTACACAACTCTGTAATCTAGCCGACTCAATAATTTTGCTTTATTCAGTGAGGTTATCCTGCTAACTATCATTCTGGATGTCGGGCAAATTCGGAAGATGCTGGTGTTACGCCACAGTTATATTGCTCACTGGTTCCCAAACTTGGTCTAGTGGACCCACTGTGTATGCTGGTTTTTTCCAACCAAAGCTCCCATCTCAGAATGTTAATGAGTTGCTAATGTTCTTAATTGAACAACTCTTTTTCATACTGATTACTGTATCAGACCACATGCCAAAAATGGCCATGAAAAAAAAAAATAAAATAAAATTCACAGGGCGCTGTCGTGGATATTACTTTTCGAGCATAATAAAGTGGAAATTGGCAATTGATGACACGAAACCATGAATAATTGATAAAATTATTCAAATTGCTATTATTGAAGGACACAAGATCAATAGAACCATTATTAGGCTGTTAACAATTCAAAGACGAAGTATATTATACTCAGTAAAACCGGTTAAATGCTGCTTGTTTGGTTTCAGGACAAGAACGTCAACACCTGCGTTCAGAACCCTTGCTTTTCATGGCATAAAACATATTGCTTGGTGTGCAAACTTGGAACACAGAAAAATAAACAAAACGAATGTTGGGCTTTCACTTCCCTCATCATGTGATTTAAGGGAGTAAAACATCCTGAAATCTCAGAAGCAACGAATTAAAAAGACAACAGCTGGTTGAGATTCTGGGATTGCACTTGTGGTTGCAACAAAAACCAGAATTCACAGAGGGTCCCCAGGACTGACTTTGGGAACCACCGATCCAGTCAGATCAATAATCCTGGTTTTGATCAGCGCAGTTATTCAGTTAACTGTTGGGGTTTTAATCCTCAGCTATCCAGCCAACTTTCTCATGCTGGTTTTACTCTGTGAAGTTATCCAGCCAACTTAATCCTGGTCTTACTCAGTGTGGATATCCAGCTGATACAGGGGTGTTCACACTTATCCAGAAAGTACCAGCGTGGGTGCAGGCTTTCATTCCAGCCATGCAGTGACATACCTGATTATACTGACCAAGGTCTTCAGCAAAAGTTCTAGGAATTGAATAAAATCAGGAGCGGTTTGAATGAAAGTCTGCACCTGAATCAGCCTTTTCTGGATAAGATCGGCCACCTCTGAGCCAACTCAATTATCCTGATTTTACTCAGTGCGGTTATACAGCTGACGCAGTCATGCCGATTTTACTCAGTGCAGTTATACAGCTGACGCAGTCATGCCAATTTTACTCAGTGCAGTTATACAACTGATACAGTCATAGTGATTTCACTCAGTGCAGTTATACAGCTGACACAGTCATGCTGATTTTACTCATTGCAGTTACGCAGCTGACGCAGTCATGCTGATTTTATTCAGTGCGGTTATACAGCTGACGCAGCCATGCTGATTTTACTCAGTGCAGTTATACAGCTGACGCAGTCATGCTGATTTTACTCAGTGCAGTTATACAGCTGACGCAGTCCTGCCGATTTTACTCAGTGCAGTTCTACAGCTGACGCAGTCATGCCGATTTTACTCAGCGCAGTTATACAGCTGACGCAGCCATGCTGATTTTACTCAGTGCAGTTATACAGCTGACGCAGTCATGCTGATTTTACTCAGTGCGGTTATACAGCTGACGCAGTCATGCTGATTTTACTCAGTGCAGTTATACAGCTGGCGCAGTCATGCTGATTTTACTCAGTGCGGTTATACAGCTGACGCAGCCATGCTGATTTTACTCAGTGCAGTTATACAGCTGATGCAGTCATGCTGATTTTACTCAGTTCAGTTATACAGCTGATGCAGTCATGCTGATTTTACTCAGTGCGGTTATACAGCTGATGCAGTCATGCTGATTTTACTCAGTGCATTTATACAGCTGACGCAGTCATGCTGATCTTACTCAGTGGGGTTATACAGCTGACGCAGTCATGCTGATTTTAATCAGTGTGGTCATACAGCTGATGCAGTCATGCTGATCTTACTCAGTGGGGTTATACAGCTGATGCAGTCATGCTGATTTTAATCAGTGTGGTCATACAGCTGATGCAGTCATGCTGATTTTACTCAGTGCAGTTATACAGCTGATGCAGTCATGCTGGTTTTACTTAGTGTGGTTATACGGCTGACGCAGTCATGCTGATTTTATTCAGTGCAGTTATACAGCTGATGCAATCATGCTGATTTTACTCAGTGCAGTTATACAGCTGATGTAGTCATGCTGATTTTACTCAGTGCAGTTATACAGCTGGCGCAGTCATGCTGATTTTACTCAGTTCAGTTATACAGCTGATGCAGTCATGCTGATTTTACTCAGTGCGGTTATACAGCTGATGCAGTCATGCTGATTTTACTCAGTGCATTTATACAGCTGACGCAGTCATGCTGATCTTACTCAGTGGGGTTATACAGCTGACGCAGTCATGCTGATTTTAATCAGTGTGGTCATACAGCTGATGCAGTCATGCTGATCTTACTCAGTGGGGTTATACAGCTGATGCAGTCATGCTGATTTTAATCAGTGTGGTCATACAGCTGATGCAGTCATGCTGATTTTACTCAGTGCAGTTATACAGCTGATGCAGTCATGCTGGTTTTACTCAGTGTGGTTATACGGCTGACGCAGTCATGCTGATTTTATTCAGTGCAGTTATACAGCTGATGCAATCATGCTGATTTTACTCAGTGCAGTTATACAGCTGATGTAGTCATGCTGATTTTACTCAGTGCAGTTATACAGCTGATGCAATCATGCTGATTTTACTCAGTGCAGTTACCAACCCTGCTCCTACAAACCAAAAGAAGGACGAGCGCAGCTCGAATACCTCCGGAGCGGCTGAATGGGGTGAGCATTGCTCGAGTTTGGAGGACAGAATCCATGAGGAAGAGTGGGTTAGCTCAGACATTATAGCACAGCACTTGATTGTAATGGAAAAACCTAGCAAGTCACAAAAAGCAGATTCCAAGAGAAAGAGAGAAAACTGCACCCCTCTGGGGTTAAGCTCTTGTCCAACAATAAAAGTTATTTGTTCATTACATAATAAACTATATTTATGGAGGATTTTTTTTCTTTATCGGTATCCATTGCAACATGACTTAGAAAATTTTCCATCTGAAAATGTAAAATGTCATGTCTCAAAATTGTGGACAAAAACCTAACGATTATGCAGTTGCAGTGGCATTTGACACTTGAGTGTTAACAGCACCATCTTTTTCCCTCTTGAAGCTATTTTTCAGTTGTTATGATTGCATGAATTATGAATTCTAACCATTAATCTCCTGCGCATCCAATGCTCTGCATGGAGACCAACTTGACAGATCATGTTATAGGCATGCTGCTTCAAAATTGGCTAATTCAACTTGCCAGGTTTTGTCATAACAAAAAATAGAAAATTTTATGTGGAAGAACCAAGGAAGGTGAACTCACTGCTGATCAAATACTGATGAGTTGCTGGGTTTTGCAATTGCAAAACATGGGATATCAATGATTATTTTTCATCCATCTTATTGTACATGATGAGGCAAAGCCTAGAAAGTACAAAAATGGTCCTCAGTTTCTGCCAAAATTAGACTTACTAGGTTTATTGCCATAACACTCAAGAGCAGCATCTGCATGTTTTAGTCCAAAGTCCAATTATGTAATCCACCTCTTAATTTCACAAACATGCTAGATTTTAATCAAGCAGCCAGGATAATCAGGAAAATTAGGCGGTGATGTGCTTGCCTGGAGCTGAGAGCTGTGGATGCTTCAACACCGGATACCGAATACGGATCCGAGCAAACTGTAACGCTGCTGCTCTCTACTGGTCATGCACTGTAAGTGCATTCAGGCCAACTGAGGCTCCGAGTCCAACAGGGCCACAGAGAGGCTTCAGTTCAGGTAATAGCCTCTTCGAACTGCACAGAAACTCTAAAACTCAGCAATGCAGCTGGAGCTCAACCACAACTCCACTCCAGTTAACTACACAATCAGGACTCAACCCACTGCAAATACTACAGAAGCTTGGAGTTGACAAGACTGCATTAGAGAGACAGCACAACAGTAAAACAGCACTGCCAAGAGAATGCAATTCAAGAGATATCTCAGCACTACAGTTAGACAGCACTGCCAAGAGAATGCAATTCAAGAGATATTGCTACCCTGCTGCGTCAGCAGAAATGACCTTAACCCACTGTACCAGAAAAAATATAGCCAGTGCACATGCATTACCAAGCAACGCCTACGCCGATTCATTATCCAGCAGAACCTTTGCCGATTCATTACCCAGCAAAACCTGTACAACTGCATTACCCAGAACCGGTGCAGACTCATTAACCAAGCAGAACCTGTGCTGTTACACTACCCAGCAGAACCTGTGCTTATTCATAAACCCAGCAGAACCTTTCCTGTTACATTACCCAGCACCTATGCTGAAACAATTCCCAGAAAAACCTGTATGATTACATTTCTCAGAACCTGTGCAGAGTCATTAACCAAGCAGAACCTGTGCTGATATACTACCCAGCAGAACCTGTGCCGATTAATAAACCCAGTAGAATCTGTCCTGTTACATTACCCAGCAGAACCTACAGGTGCTGGTCAATGAATTAGAATAATTTGAAATAGTGCAATCGTAAAATTTTTAAATGCAGTTTTTGTGCAGAAAGCAAATCAGGTGTTCACCGCGCCTGTCCAACTTGTTAGAGTAATCACAGAACTCGCTACCTGTAAAAAATTTGCTCAGCTGAGCTTTCCAAAGGCCCATTTAGGCCATTTAACTGTGACACTGTTGTTTCATTGAATTAGAATAATTCATAAGTCATTTCATTGAATTAGAATAAGTGCTTGAATTTTTGTTTTCTGTGAAGAGTGTTCACTGAGCAGCATAAAGTCGGGGTTGAATAGAATTTCTAAGTTGTAAAATCAATCATGGGTCAGCAGCGCGACCTCTCAACCGGAATAGTGGCTCAAATTCAACCCTTTGCCAACAAGGCTTGACCCAAACTAAAATTGCTGAGCAGCTCGGCATCAGCCAGTCTTCCGTCTGCAAAGCTCTCAAGAAAGACTGGAGCAAGCACACCAATTGTTCCGGCGTCCAAAGAACTTCTGCTTGCGACAACAAGCAGCTGAGAAAGATCGCAGTCAGCAACTGGTTCAAGTCCACTTCTGAGCTCAGCGACTTGTGGAACGAGTAGACCAGCGCTAATGTCTCGAGATCAACCACTTACCGTCGTCTGCGCGAACTCGGCTTCAATTTTCGCAAATGGACTGCTGAAGACTGACAGAAAGTGGTCTTCAGTGACGAATTACACTTTTGCATCTCCTTCGGTGACCAAGGTCCTCGTGTCTGGCGTCGTGGCGGCGAAACCTACAACCACGAGGCCGTGAAAAGATCCGTCAAGTTTCCCCAGAGCGTTATGGTCTGGGTATGCATGTCCGCGCGAGGTGTAGGGAAACTCTGCTTCCTCAAGAAGACTGTCAATGCTGCCGTATACCAACATGTTCTGGAAACGTTCCTGATTCCGATTGTTGAGGAACAGTTCGGCGAAGAAGACCTCATATTTCAACAGGATCATGCTTCATGCGCCAAAGTCGACCAAAGATTGGTTTGCCGAAAAACAGCTTGAAGTTTTGGCATGGCCGGCCAACTAGCCTGACCTCAATGTCATTGAAAACCTTTGGGCCATCGTCAAGCGGAAAATTCGGGACAGAAGGCCTACTACGCTGGACCAACTGAAGCAGAACATCGCCACAGCCTGGGAAGCAGTGAGTGCAGAAACTTGCGACAAGCTGGTCAAATCGATGCCGCGGAGACTTCAGGCAGTCATACAAGCCAAGGGGGCAGCCACAAAATACTGAGAAAGTGATGATTCTAATTATAATAAAAATTATTCTAATTCAGTGAAACAGTTTCTCCATTATTCTAATTCAATAAAACAACAGTGTCACAGTTAAATGGCCTAAATAGGCCTTTTGGAAAGCTCAGCTGAGCAAATTTTTTACAGGTAGCGAGTTCTGTGATTACTCGAACAAGTAGGACTGGCGCGGTGAACACCTGATTTGCTTTCTGCACAAAAAATGCATTTAAAAATTTTACGATTGCACTATTTCAAATTATTCTAATTCGTTGACCAGCACCTGTATGGTGAAACATTACCCAGCAGAACCTGTGCTGATACGTTACCCAGCAGAAACTGTACTGATTCATTACCCAGCAGAACCTGTGCAGATACGTTACCCAGCAGAACTTGTGCCTATTCATTACCGAACAGGAAGTGTGTGGATACATTACCCAGCAGAACCTGTGCCGATTCATAAACCAAGCAGAACCTGTGCTGATACCGGAGTTTCCGTTATCCGGCAATTACCGGACTTTGACTGGTAAAATCTGCTAAGTCCGTTCATTTTTAACACCTCCGGTCAAAATGTCCGGTGAAAATATTCCCTCAAAGCATAATTTGAATTTTATTAAATCTATCAATTTCCACATGACGTCTTTTTTATGAATGTGAAGGCCAGGCCTGTATTTGTGGAACGAAACTTTTTTTCACGCGGAACTAAACTTGTCGCATTTGTTTCATTTACTCAGACAAAGCATGCACCGCGCTTTACAACAACAATAACGGAAGAGGTCGGACATGTCGAAAGAAGCAAATATAAAAACTATTGTCTGAAATCAAACAGGTCTAAGGAGAAGGATTATGTATAGACTGAGATGCAGTCTGAAGTGGGCTACCTTGAGTGGGCTAAACTGGCCAAAATAGCCTGCGTGATTCCCGTCTCCAGTGTGCCAAAACAGCGCAGCGAAGGAGAGAGCCCTCGCTGCGGAGTGCAGCACATCAGTCCTCACCCCCCTGATGTCCCGACACTGCACATTCCCTACCGTTTGGCGGCGGTAATTCCCCTAAATTTTGTTGTCAAACGGTCCAGGTTTATGCCAAATTTCGAAGGAGCGGGGCTGAGGCCGAATAGTCTTTTTTGCCTTGGAAAGTGCCTAACTCCCGATAAATGATCCGGAAAAAATTACGTGGCAGCCATGACAAGGGGAGTCGAATTCTATAAATGTCAAGGAAAGGTGGCCCATAGGGTACACAGAACCATCCTTTTCAAAAAGAAGGGAGCTAACGCTATCCCACAATTCTGCGCAGCTGCAATATTTAAAGCGACGACCATTCAGCTGGCCAACTGCGTATAGAAAGGTACAACCCCAATTCCGACATAGTTGGGACAAAGTGTAAATTGTGAATAAAATCAAAGCGCAATGACTTTCAAATCACAGCAGCCAATATTTTATTCACAATAAAACAGAGATAGCATAGCAAGTGGTGAAACAGAAAAATTTTACAATTTTATCCATAAAATGAGATCATCTCAAATTTGAAAGCTGCTACAGGTCTCAAAAAAGTTGGGACAGGGGCCTGTTTACCATGGTGTAGCATCTCCTCTTCTTTTTAACACAGAGTGGAGGCCTCTGGGAATTGAGGAGACAAGTTTCTTGAGTTTAGCCATTGGAATTTGATCCCACTCTTGTTTATTACAGGCTTCCAGCTGCTTGGGTCGCCTTTGTCGGACTTTTTGTTTAATTATGCGCCAAATGTGCTGAATCGGTGAAAGATCACGACTGCAGGCAGGGCAGTTCAGCACACAGACTCTTCTTCTACAAAGCCATGCTGTTGTAATAGCTGCAGTATGTGGTTTTGCACTGTCCTGCTGAAATACACAAGGCCATCCCTGGAATAGATGTTGTCTGATGGGGAGCATATGTTGCTCTGAAACCTTTATATTTCTTTCAGCATTCGTGGTGCTTTTTAAAACATGTAAGTGTCCCACACCATATGCACTAATGCATCCCCAAACCATCAGAGATGTTGGCTTTTGAACTGAATGCTGATAACAGGAGGGGTGGTCTTTCTCCTCTTTAGCCCGGAGGACACAACACTCTTGTTGGAAATCATGGATGTCAAATTTGGACTCGTCTGACCACAGGACATTTTGCCACTTTGCTACAATCCATTTTAAATGAGCCTTGGCCCATAGAACACAGCGGCACTTCTGGATCATACTCAACAATGGCTTCCTTTTTGCATGATCGAGGTTTAGGTGGCATCTGTGGATGGCACGGCGGACTGTGTTTACAGACAGTTGTTTCTTGAAATATTCCTGGGCCCATTTAGTAATGTCAATGACAGAATCATGCCGGTGAGTGATGCAGTGGCGTCTGAGGGCCCGAAGATCACGGGCATCCAGTAAAGGGCTTCAGCCTTGTCCCTTACACACACAGATCTTTCCAGTTTCTCTGAATCTTTTGATGATGTTATGCACTGTCGATGACGAGACCTTCAAAGCCTTTGCAATTTGACGTTGAGGAACATTGTTTTTACAGTATTGCACAATTTTTTTACGCAAGCCTTCACAGGTGGGAGAGTCTCTTGCCATCTTTACTTCTGAGAGACTCAGCCTCTCTAAGACATCCCTTTTATAGCCAATCATGATGCCAGTTAACTTAATTACTCGCTAAATGTTCTTTCAGCTGTTTCTCTTATATATTAATAGCTTTTTTAGCCCTTTTTCGCCTGTGTCCCAACTTTTTTGAGACCAATTGCAGCCATAAAATTTGAAATAAGCTCATTTTGTGGATAAAAATGTTAGATGTCTCAGTTTCAACATTTGAAATGTTATCTATGTTCTATTGTAAATAACCTATTGGCTCATGTGATCTGAAAGTCATTGCATTTTGATTTTAATCACAATTAACACTTTGTTCCAACTATTTTGGAATTGGGGTTGGATATGATGGGCAGGGGACTGATGATTACGTTGCTTAGTGTAAGTGCAATTCGGATTCTCTAGCGTGGTTGTCTTCCTAAGTCGTTTGGAATTCCCCTTTACACGTGTCCTTTATCTTATGACATTTTCCACAAAGGTTAAAGAGAAGTGGTTAGGTTTTTGTGGATAGGACGTAATTTTTTTTGACACAGTCCGGGATTCATATTTCAGAAATATGACAAATTGGACACCCGCTGTGGGACTTAGTCAAATTTCTGAAAGCTGGTGGTATCACCGCATTAGTTTTTAAAATCAGATTCCTTGCTTCAGAATATTACGACCACCCAGCTGAAGACCATGACACCAGTTCACCCCTTTCCCAGCAGCACCTGAGCCCGGCCCCCGGGGGCCTTTTGGGGGGAGTCACCTGGAAGAGAAAGGCGCGCCTTGGGGGGGGGGGGGTTGCAGGGCCACGGGGCGGGGCAGGGAAACTAGGGGGGGCGAGGGCTTTTCGGCAAATAACTCTGCGCTGCAGCAAGCTATAAGGACTGGGTTTGGAGGTGGCAAAGGCGGGGGGGGGGGGGGCCTTTCAGGGGAGCCCCGGCTTAACCTGGGGTGCGGTGCTGGTCGGCCGCAGAGGGCGCAAACATGTTCCAGCCCCCGGCTTCCCCAGAATGGGAAGGCCCAAGTCGCCACCTGCCGGTCACCTCCGAGGGGCCGGGCCGGATGGGCCGAGGCCCCTCGAGGAGGGCTGTGGCCCCGCAGAGACCCGAGGGGGCCCGTGGAATGCAGCTGCGCCCCGTCGGAGTATTACCCATATCTCCGCCCTGCAGCCGGCTATCGGGATGAGGTTTGTGGCGAGGTGAAGCTGAGATGAAGCCCTTTCACCAGGCCCCCAGCTCAACCCGGGATGCAGCCAGGGCAGGGCCCAAAGCCACCCCGTCTGATTACTTTTGGCCGCCACCTTCCCCTTCCACCCAGTGGGCTCCAGGGGGCCGGGCCTGCTCCCCAGTCATTTCTAGGGGTCCTCCCTGGCGCCCCGGGCTAAGCCCACCCGCACCCAAGCTCTCAGGGCCCCCGGGGTCGAGGCCCTGTCCTTCTGGGGCCATGGCATGTCCTCTGCGCTTTCATGCCTTTTCACTGTTTTCCTTTTGTGTCCCGCTCTCTCCTCTGTCTCCTATCAACTCCTGCGCTTAAGGGATAAAATATTCATAAAGTAAAATTTCAATTTTATTTTACTGCGCTTAAGGGATAAAATATTCATAAAGTAAAATTTTAATTTTATTTTAACATATTTACGCGCACATTTACGATTTCCATAGAGTACAGATGAGTATATGTAATTTTTGCAGTCGTCCAGCAGATGGTGCTGTTCTTGTCATTGCCATAGACCACACCTATTGGATGTCCGTCCCCGCCTCTTTGTCCGACCCCGCCCCATTCCGCGGCCTGCAGTCAGGGGTACTTGCAGCGAAGTGATCCTGAGATAACCCAAGAGAGATATCCTGAGATATCAGTCGCAAGACGCATGCACATTGCAAGTCGCGGAGACACACATGAGACCTTTGATTTTAATTCAGCTGTTTCCCAGTTTACTGCAGCGTAATTGCGTAAAAAGTAGGCTAAATGTCCCAAGCCAGAATCATGTTAAGGGGTTCATTAGCTTGTTTGTTTTTTTTTATTTTATTTTTTGCATCCCTTTGATTTCCAGTTGGCAGCATGCCGCGTTGGTAAAATGGCATGAGCCAGTCCCGGGGCCTGTACCATAAAGTTGGATTAACATACCCGGGGTTTCTCTTAGTTATCGGGTTTAACCAGACTTCCCCATTCCTGATAAGCGGAATCACGAAGCCAGTTTTCAAATCGGTCATTGAACCCATGGTTTTCCAATCCACGTATGTGCGCGTTCACAGAAAGGGGGCGGTGTTTGAAGCAAATTACCAATTGCAAACATGGACAAACCGACGGGAAGCAAAGCTGCGTACATTTCAAATGCGGAGCAAGAACTCTTGATAAAACTGTGTAGAGAATAAAAATATCGACCTGGCAAAAATTAACACCTTTGCAGCTGCCAAATACAGAAAGGTCAGCTGACAAAACTCACCGACCGTGTAAATGCTTAAGTTAATTGTAATGATAATATCATTGCAAATAACTCCCGCATTCATGACTGTAGCCTGCTGACATTGTGATTCCATTTTACCACTTCTGCAGTAAATCATGAACACAGGCGCTATGTAGTCTAGTGAGCGCATCTCTCTCCTTTTCTGCTTTACAGGATATGTTTGATCCAGCACGAAGCCTATTGGGTATAGGGATGCGGGTGTCTTATCGTTTAGAATGTCGCTGCCCCATCAGTAAATAAAATTACAGTTGCGTATTTCATTAAATTGGCGTGATGCGAGGATGTATTCTTATGGCGGGTATGGATTTTTTTCCCAGCTGCAACCCCAGCGGTGTCAAAAAAGCAGGAGAACAAATAATGAATTACTACAAAAACATAATTCAAAGCGGTCAGTAGGCTTACATTCATCAGTGCAAAAAGTACAAGGATTTAGTGCTTTTGGCCTTAGAAAAATACAGCAGTGGGATACACTCAAGATGCGAAACTATATGCGCACGACTCCGCTGCGTTCGGCACATGTCAAACCCTCAAAAGAAAACCTGTACCGTATATATTGGTATTCATCCGCGCACCGAGCTCCGCTGAAAGCTTTACGGAAGGTGATGCAATTTTCTCAGAGAACTGACTGGTCAGTTGGCGGTTGCACGCTGTGCTCTGAAGTCTGGAACTAAATCTGCTTCGGAGCAGGTTAGCCATTCAGCTTATGTTGCCGCGGTGATATACCTCGGTAAGAAGTGAGTCGCCTTCGTGGTACAGAAAACCCTGGGCAAAACCTGAAGTTACCGCAATAAGCCCAAATCCAGTTTTATAGTACAGGCCCCTGGTGTGCTTTGTTCGCAAATTGAAGCTGCAATTGTTATATGTTCATGTTAAAAGAGCGCGAGCTTGTACAAGATTTATTTTAGAAGTTATGCACTTGAGTCAAGTGACGGAACTCATTTGCTATAACGTTCTTTTCAATAAAAAGATTACGCTCTGAATTGACATGCCTTGATATCATTCTTATATAGCCTGTGTATCATTTTAAGCTCAATAAATTCAAATATTTGACGGGAATTTCAAAAATTTGTCCGATAAATTAAAAACCTGCCGGTCACGTTGTCCGGTGCCATTTTTTTTTTGCGGAAACCCTCGCTGATAAGTTACCCAGCAGAACCCTTGCTGATTCGTTGACCCAGCAGAACCCTTGCTGATTCGTTGACCCAGCAGAACCTGTCCTGTTACATTACCCGGCAGAACCTGCTGATGCATTACTCATTACCCAGCAGAACCTATGCGGATACTTTACCCAGCAGAACCCAAGCTGATTCATTAACCCAACAGAACCTGTCCTGTTACATTACCCAGTAGGAGCTGTACCGATTCATTGACCCAGCAGAACCTCTGCCGATTCATTGATCCAGCAAAAACCGTGCAGATGCATAACCCAGCAGGACCTGTGCCGATACATTACCCAACCGAATCTGTGCAGATGCATGATCCGATAGAGCCCCTGCAGATGCATTACCCAACAGAACCTGCGCAATACCAAGTAGAACATGGGGTTCAGCAGGTGAAGGCATCGAAAAGAACAGAAAGAGGCAGGGAATTTTTCCTAAATGTCTTTTATTTCATAAACCATTTTTTTCTGCAACTTTCTCCAACAACAAACATGACAAGGTGCATGAGGAAAACAGCATCCACACAAGGAAATAACCAACAAACAAGAGGTGCATCGCAGGAAGCCCCTGCCATCTTAACACCCCGCAGCAAAACAATGCAGAACAGGACTCCCCTGAAACTGAGGGCCATTGCGGGATGAACCACAGTACGCTATTGGCTCATTACAGTATTAACCTCAGAATGCGATTGGTCCATCACAGGATCAACCACAGTACGTGATTGGCTCATTACGGGATTAGCTTCAGTACGCAATTGGTTCATTAAGAGATTAGCCTGCAAGAGGAGGGGAGGGCATAGGGCAAATTCTGATTTGGGGTTAAGAATAAAAAAATAAATTTAAAAAACATTGGAGAGGAAAAAAAAAATAAAATCATTTCCTGTCCTGCACAGTCTGTCTCCATTTCCACAGTTCCTGGATCATCTGTAGGGTGAGAGAGTAACAAGATAATCAAAAATAAGCAAAATCAAATAAAATCATAAACACATTAAAGGGACAGTTAACTTTTTTTTTGAAGTGGGGTTGTCTGAGCTCCGAATTGCCACTACTTACATTAGATGCAGTAGAAAGCTCTCTGATCTCCTCCAGGCAGCCGCACCGGGGCATAGTGCTGGGTGGAAATTTAGGTGATACACTGTTGTGAACGGAAACACAGAAACGGCGTATTTTCGTGGCTTTAATGAGGTCCTCCCTGAAAATAATACACCATTTCAATTGTACGCCAGGTTTAAAAAAATACAGCACTTTAGCTGCTCGGAAAAAAAACACCGTTGCTCTTGAAGTAACCAACTGACGTTTTCCTCCGCGAGGCGCATCATAGTTCGCTGCGCGCTGTAGTGATCAGCTGTTTGGGTCACAGTAAGGCTGCTTGCACAAACGCGTGTATTCACGTCTTCGCATTGACTTTGAATGTAATCTATATGCTAAAAATTTGTTTCGCATCCAGTGTGCAAGCGGCTTAACTGCAGTTGCGAGGTTGGACGGCTGTTTAACTGTTCAGTGTACAGAGTACAAATGAAAACGCACCACTTGAAAAAAGTCAATATTTAAGTTCAAATGAACTTCAATATAATTTTTACACAACAACACTACAGTGACGTCACCCGACATGCCAGGTGCAAGAAATGCGAGAATTTCAAGTTAACTGTAACGCTAGGCAATTTTTTGCAAAAACGCAACATCTTGCACGCACACCACGGGAAAAATGAATTTCACTCTGAATTTGTGCTCACATTGCCTTTAAAAGCATGTGAATCAGAATAAAATTTCACTTCTTCACTGACACTTGTGAAACGTCGACACTATGCCGCGACTTACAGCCCCTGAACGGGAACATGCCATAGGCATGCTTCAAATTGGCGCCAGCACCAGGGAAATTGCCAGACGACTACACTGCGCACACACAACGACTCCATCAAAGGTTTCTGCAAACGGGGAACACTCGGGACCGTCCTCGACCGGGTCAACAACGTGCGACAACGGCACGTCAGGACCGTCAGATCATACGGGATCATGTCCGAGACCGAACACGACCAGCGACAAGAACGGCTGCTCAAGTCCAAGGACGATGTGGATTCATTCACCCCAACACCGTACGGAACCGTCTGCGAGCTGCAGGCCTGCGTGCACGACGTCCTTATTTCGGCCCCATATTGACAGATCGTCACCGAAACCGGCGTCTACAGTGGGCAAACAGGCACCAGAATTGGCGACTACGACAATGGCACGGTGTCATCTTTTCTGACGAGTCACGATTTCACTTAAGGAACGCAGATGGCCGTATACGTGTTTGGCGGAGACGTGGTGAACGTTATAACGCAGATTGTGTCGTTCAAACGGACCGTTGGGGTGGTGGCAGCGTTATGGTGTGGGGTGGAATAAGCTACCGTCATAGAACCCCTCTCCATATCTGCAGAGGAAGGGTGAACTACCGGGACCAGGTGCTGCAGAACCAACACTTAAACGAACACCACGATGTCCACACGTTCCAACAGGACAACGCTAGGGCACACACTGCAAGGGTGTCCATGCAGTACCTTGCACAGCAGAACATCCCCGTGCTTCAGTGGCCAGCCCTGTCACCAGACCTCTCTCCTATCGAGGACTTATGGGATGAAATTGGACGACATCTTTCACGTCGACGCCAGATGGACAACAGCCGAGAACTTGAGGTTGCCCTTGTTCAGGAGTGGAATGCTATCCCTCAGAACTCTATCCAGAGACTGATCAACTCCATGCGACGACGATGCACCGCATGTGTCAATGCAAATGGCGGTCACACCCGTTATTGACTTTCCTGTTTGACCCCTACACCAGTTAAACCTCTCTCGCGCATTAACATTATCGTGAATGAAACTGAATGATGTTTACATGTCTTCTTAAATCATTCATCATCTCAAATGCATCATACGTATATACTTCACATATCAATCCGTGGAGCTATTCCAGATTTCGTGAGTGGTGCTGAGTGAGTGGACTGAGTATATTTCAAAAATGGTCCGTGTGTGTCGCTTTATTGCACGTGAAAGCAAAGCTGTATCCTGGTGCACTTGCAGCTTCCATCGCATTCCTCTGCGGAATATTGGACTTGTAGCTGTGGCTAGTTGCCTCAACACCGATATTGATACGCCACCCGTATCCCTAAAAGAACTCCGTGTTTGCAGTATTCATTTATCCAAAGAGAATTTCGTTAGGCTACATTCAGGGAAATGTCAACGGTGCACACTGAAGAGCACTGCTGTACCCAAGCATCAGGTAAAAAGTGAAACACCAGTGAAAAATTCTAATGTAACATGGCAGCACAAATTGATATCGCATAGAGTCTACACAGCCATACTACGCATCTACTGTGCTGGTTATTATAGGGAATTTTTTTTTTTCTTTTTTAAATTTGAGAAGTGATTCTATGCCATTGAAATGCTGTCTCTGCCACAAACCGCTCAGAGTCTGACCCAAACAGCTGATCGCAACTACGCGCAGTGAACTACGATGCGCATTCTCAGAGGAATACGCCAGTTGGTTAGTTCAAGAGCAACTGTGCTTTTTTTCCGAGCAGTTTAAGTGCTGTATTTTTTTTTTTTAATATAGCATTCAGTTGAAATGGTGTATTACTTTCAGGTAGGACCTCTTTAAAGCCGCGAAAATACGCCGTTTCTGTGTTTCCGTTCAAAACAGTGTATCACCTAAATTTCCGCCCAGCACTATGCCCTGGTGCGGCTACCTGGAGGAGATCAGAGAGCTTTCTACTGGACCTAATGTAAGTTGTGGCAATTTGTAGCTCATACAACACCACTTGAAAAAAAAGTGAACCATCCCTTTAACGAAAAAAAAAAAATAAAAAGCACAATCTTATAATAAAAACAATGATGAACACACCAATAATGTACAAATATGAACAGAATCACAATCACAACCACAAATAAGAAAGTTTCCTGAAATTAAATTTAAAATGACAGCAGCAATTTGTAAATTCTCTGACCTCTATTACGCTGTAATTAATACAACAGCACATTATTTGATGCTTTAACGACAATATTTAACTGATTTTTCGAAACGTGTTGCAATTTTTGTTCCTGTTACATATTAGGCAAGAGTGCTCCGACGGCACAACATCCCCCACCTGAGCTGCAACTGCAATATGCGCATCATCAGTCTATCTGCAGCATATGTGCAGTTTCAGGGGTGTCCCATGAAAACTGCAGTTGTTGGGCTTCACCAGCCAAGTACCTTCCGATATGGACAGACGAACAGATGGACGTACTGACCCAAAGGCCCCTTTTGGGCTTTTGCCCGGTGGGGCATTAAAAAAAAAAAAAAAGACTGGGACAGTTCACTATTGACATTTTAATGTTTCCACTTCTTTACACAACACAACCTTCAACGGACCGTAGACACCAAGAGATTAAGCATTTCACCTGTCATCTCATCCCATTCTTTATGCAACAGACCTTTAGGTGTGAGACCGTACAGAGTGTTTGCAGTTATATTCTGCATTTCAAAAGGTGCCACACATTCTCCATTGGGAACAAGTCAGAACAGTAGGCAGGCCGGTCCAGCAGCCACACCCCTTCCTCATGCAGCCGTGCCTTTGCAATGTGCACAGACTGGGTTTTGCAACACCTTTTCTGACCCTGAAAGCAGCATATGCTGCTCCAAAATCTCTGCCAAGTCTTCAATATTAATGGTGCCGTCAGAAGGGCAAGGTGCCCTCGCCTAGCTCGTGGACACAGTCCAACAGCACGACATGGCACAACTTATGTTACAGGCAACAGTCTGAATCAACCTTTTATTTTTCAGTCCAGAGCACACAGCATCAGCTCCTCCCACAGAAGACCTGAAAGATGAATCTATCTGATCTCAATGCACACTTTCACTGTGACAGTCCACCACAGATGTCTCAAAGCCCAAAGAAGTCGACTGTGCCTCCGGTCAATTTGAACATAACTGTGCAAAACGGAAGCGTTAAGTGTTCAAAAAGGTTTGCCATAGTAATCCTGAGCCCACATGGTTACGGATAAATGACAGTTCTTGTTGCAGTGCCATCACAGGTACACACCTGAGGCTCGTTCCCCTGCCCTTTTACGCACAGAATTTCCTCCAGATTCCTTGAATATCATAATTATCATGTAATATAGAAGGTGAAATAGCCAAATCCCGATCAATCATTCTCTGGGACACCTTTCAAGCCTTCTAAAGATTTTCTTGTGCATTTGTGGGTAAAGTGACAATTCTCGACCCATCTTTGCTCCTGAAGGACCAGATGTTTTCTAGATGTTGCTTTAGTTGCATGTCATGATTACAATCACCTGCTGGTGACTGTGTTTCCAAATTACGCCATTATTACGATTTTTTACCTCTTGCCCAATACTAATTTGTCCCAGTGCCAACTTTTTCCAAATATGTTGCAGGCCTGAATGGCAGGAGTGGATGTTTACAAGTAAAATTAAGTTGACCTGACTAAAGTTTAAATATCTTATCATAGTCTGCAAAGAAATACAAGTTGAAGAACATTTAGAAATCTGCTTTCTTATGTGCACATCCTATACTGTACCAACTCTGTCAGTTGGTCTTGTATTAAGAGAAAAAAAAAAAAAAAACAAAAAAAAACCCCAAAATATGAACTTTCATCTCCAGCAAAAAGGCAGAAGGTGCAGACTGGTTGCCGGTGGTTATGGTTACCTTGGCGTCTGCCAGCCGGAAACAGTTCTTGATGTAATTCTGAAACTTCCCCTCGATCTTCGGCAGCATTATACCCTACAGAAACACCAGAGCTGATCACACACGCAACAAGATCATCCGTTTATTACCCTGTGCATATGCAAACTAGAAGATCATGCACACTCAAACACAGACAAAAACAAGCACCAAGATGACACACACACACACGCATGAGGATCATGCGCACGCACACACACACACACATCCAAGCCAAGATAATCCATATACACACCGACACACACACACATATGCACCAAGATCATCCACACACGCATACACTGACACACACACACACACACAATTATCAATCTCCCAGTGCGCACACGCACGCGCGCACACACACGCGCACACACAAATACACACACACAAACTGGCACACACACAAACACACACCTTCTCGATGTTGGCCTTTATTTTGTCCTTGATCTCGTCTGCGGTGGGAGGGGTGCGGGGCCCACGTGGGGTTTTAGGAGACCCCTTCTCCTTCGGTGTCTGGGGTTTCGATGTTTTACCCTTAGTGTCTGGGGTCTTTGCCTGGAAACCACAAAAACACTATCTCACCAACATACACTCACACAGCAGTTTATCACATCGCTTGACACACACACTCCAACATTCTTGCCAAAACTGATCTCACTCTTCACACACCAACCCAATCAATGAAGGCAATGACAAACTAACCGAACAGAGGCAGAGACAGGCAAGTAATGCCTTCACAATCTTACGATGAGATTATAAAAAAAAAAAAAAAAATCAAAAGTTGAGTCACTTATGAAGCCTACATAATGACCAAACAAACTGATGCCATCATGTACCCAACATCATTAATATTTAAATAAGAGTAAACTGTATTTAAGGAAGTAATTTGTAAACTAGGCTTATACCGCCAGAGGCGACGGCTTGGGGTATATCCCCGAACGCCCCCAATCCTCCAATTCCCCAATCCTTGAGTAGTCCTTGAATAGACTTTCATTTTGAACTTAATTTCAGGTCAATCGGACAAATGGTTCTGAAGATATGGCCAAAAAAATTTTCCATCACAAAGCACCACCTGGTGGCAAAATATTGAACCATACAGGTATGATGTCATCATGTGACATGTTGTGAGGTCATGACCTTGCAGTTGCACACAGTTTCATGTCAAGTGGAGAAATAGTTCCAAAGATATAGCAAAAATTGTGAATTTTATGTGAAAAAGCTCCACCTTGTGTCAATTTTGAACCAAACAGGTATAATGTCACCGTGGGACACATCCTCAGGTCATGACCTTTCATTTGCACTTGATTTGAGGTCAATCGGACAAATATTTCCAGAGATATGATTAAAAATAGTGATTTTTTTCCGTTTTTGGCCCCTGGTGGCCAATCTAGAGATCGTAAATTGTCCAAAATCGAATTAATTCTTCCTCTTTATGATACTTACTAATGTGCAAAATTTGGAATTTTTAATTGAAATAATACTGAAGTTATCGCGTTAACACGTAGTGCGGCGTTCGGATATATAAATACACATAACGCAATCATAGGGCCTGCACTCCCTTGGCCAATGCCCCACTGGGCTCCGACGGGGGGGGGCCCCCCCGGACGACGACGACGACTGACTCCTACATCACCTAATCAACTGTAAATTACTTTGGATAAAAGCATCAGACTGTAAAATGCAGGTAATGTAATGCGCTGCACTGTAATGTAAGGAAACTATAATGGACCTCGTGAGCAGGACGATATGACGAGCTGAGCTATGCATTGTGGGATATTGTGCACACCTTGGCATTCGCCTTTGCAGTGGGTGTGGCTGCAGCTTCACTGGACGTTTTTCCGTTTTGGGCGGGGCTCTTGGACGGGGTCTTCTTGGACTGCAGTGGAAGAGACCAGTCAACCACCTTCCATCAGTACTCACTCACGGTGCGTTTCCCAAAATCACAGATGCTAACTTACATAGTTGGCCCCATTGACTGAGTGGACAAACTGTATGAGTTACTAACGGAGTTAGCAACTATGCTTTTGGGAAACGCTGCCCAGATATCTACCTTCACAGGTGACTCCTCCTCCTCCTCCTCCTCCTCACTATCGTCTTCCTCTTCGTCGTCATCATCATCATCCTCGTCGTCCTCATCTTCATCACTACGGAGGGGAAATGCTTTAAGTTCAGAGCAGGGAGAGCAGCGATGGCGCCAAATCTCTCAGAACAGGGCAGAGGCCCAACAACTTACTCTTCATCATCGTCCTCTTCTTCTTCCGCCTCATCATCCATCAGCTTCATCTTTTTCTGAGACAGAAACACGGTCAGACATGGAGGAGTATGTCCGGGATCGAGAGTGCGTGTGAGTGAGTGCGTGCCTGTGTGAGTCCACAAAGCACGCCAGTTTGCGAGAGCGGGTAAGCGTGTGTGAATGAGTCAGTGTGTGCGCACGCGGCAGTGTGAGTGAGAGTTTGAGTGTGCATGTGACCACACCTGTTTGAGAGACTGTGTGTGAGAGTCTGTGTGTGAGTGTGTGAGAGAGAGAGCGAGTGTGAGAGAAGTGAGTGTGGATTTATACCAATGCTCACCTGGGGTTTGCCTGCAGGTGGTAAGGCTGGCCTCTTATTCGACATTTTGACCTCCTCCTCTTCTTCATCATCATCGTCTTCAAAAGACTGATCTGCATCTGCCACTGAGGACAGAGACGTGAGGTCAGAACGCATGCATACAAACACATACACACACCAGCACAAACACTAAAAAAGCAAAACACATTAATCCCTTTCTAGCTCAATCGCATGGGATCCTCCTCCATTTTGGCTCAATCATATGGCCTTCATTCGAACCTAATCACATGGCAGAAGCCTCCATTCTGGCTCAAATGCATGGCAAACATCCCTATTGCAACTCAATCACATGCACCTCCATTCAGGCTCAATCATATGGCATACGCTTCCATTCTGGCTCAAAAGCATTATAAACCTCCACTCATGCTCAGCGCAGAGCACTGGTGCAGTCACTTACTGATGAGATGTTGGCCGCTGATATGAACAGGACCGGAGCCCGATTTCAGTCTGAACACGGCAGGAGGCGTGATCTCAAATCCTCCCAAACACACCTGCCATAAACACACACACACAGGATTACACACCAGCAGTAAACACCAGACACACAAACAGGGTTACACAAGCTCAAAGACGAGTAATCAGAAGATGACATATCCCACCGGTTCCACATAATTCATGATTTACTCATTGCCAGAGAATTGTATCCTTTTTCATCAGTTTAGTTATTTTACATTCATAAAACAGATGGATTGATTAGTTTGAAATCAAGGCACGCATTTAATGATGTATGTATTGATTCAGAACTAGCAACATGATCAAAGAATCGTGGGTCAAAAAAAATATTTTCTACTTTTGATGCCATAATATTCGACATATTTTTCTGCAGAAGTAGAAATTATTTGTAGTAAGTATTTGTAGTAGTTGTTTTGAAGGTTGAAATGTGCAGAACTGACATAAGGGCGCTCACCCTGAAAAAAAATTTTCCGTTTTATTTCAGGTTTTGGTCCTGAATTGTTCTTTTAATCATAGATGAAGAAAAAAATAAAAATACTGACAAATTTTTTGAAAAGATATGAATAACTAAAAACTTATTTTAAATGTATAATTTGGTGGGGGGTATGGTTACTTAGTAACCAGTTAAGTACATATGGCATTGACTAAAAAATCTGGAAAAAATCCACAACACTCACAAAAGAGTGCTCCTTCAGAGGGCATAAAGTTTAGAAGAGACAAATTTTGAGCCCAAATCGGATTATGTACCTTTAACAATGACATCACAATATTATGAATATGACATTATGATGACATTATGAATGAATGAGTGAAAATGACATGACATCATATTTTAAGGGGCTCAGAGGAAGTTTTGGGCTGATGGATTAGCATTTACCAATAGAAAATGGATATTGGTAAATGCTGTGTAGTGATATCAAATGATAAATAGAATCTCACCCTCCTACTGTTGGATATCAAATATATTAACATATTATAAACATATTTACAAACATATTATATCAATTAATATCATATTATATATTTGTTGATAAAGTAAAAATATCCTCAGCAAGCCAAGGATACTTCCATTCTTTATCAACTCGTGTTGATACATTTGATGTCAAAAGACGATTGATTGAGATTTTCTAAATCTCACTTGTTTTTGATTTTGAAAATTGAACAACACATGAATTTTAAATACAGATTAATGCTTAGAATGAATATTTACCTTCTCAGACAAAACATCACTTATTTTTGCATTAGAATAGGCGGATGTATTGTAATGGAGTGTAGAATATATGTGAGTATTGGGTGGATGCAACTGGAATTTTATTTGAATGTAGTGAAGTGGGATAGTGGGATAAAACCCATGTAAACGTAAGATGAATTTGCCCTTTGCCCCTGGGGGATAAATTTACCCCCGGGGGTTAAATACCCCCATGGGTAAACAGGTGCCATGTAAACGGGGCTTAAGCAGTATAGTTTTTTTAGTTGCTCCAGAAAAGAAACAAAGTCCAATATTGGGGTTCATTTTGGTGAAAAATTCTACATTTTTAGGCACCATGGAATTGAAACCCCCAAAAGGCACAATCCCACCCTAGGGGTAGGTTGCATTCCAAATTTGAAGTTTGTAAGTGATATAGTTTTAGAGTTATGGTCCGGAAACGAGACAAAGTCCAATTTTTGGGCTGTTTTTGGTGAAAATTGAAAAAATTATGGGCAGCATGGAACTGAAACCTGCAAAAGGCACAACCAGACCATAAGGGTAAGTTCCATATCAAATTTGATGTTTCTAAGTGTTATAGTTTTTGAGCTCTGCTCCGGAAACGAAAATGATTACGGACGGACGGACGGACAGAGGGACAGGGCGATGACTATCCCACGGTATTACATACCGGTGGGATAAAAACAGACGCAAAGGGCAAAACTCAGTTATGCACCTACAATAAACACGAACACAAGGTAACACAGACAAAGTTACAAACCTGCAATAAACACACACAGTGCAACACAAACAGGGTTCCATGTGTGCAGAGGTGTAGAGTACAGAAACGGACATGCAAGGATGTGTAGAGGGCGGGAACGGACGTGTGCTGAAGTGTAGCCAAAACGGCCGCGCACGGAAGTACAGAGCACCGAAAAGGACGCATGCGGAAGTGAAGAGCGCAGAAATGGACATGTGTGGCAGTGTAGCCATGGCAGGCCTGAATGACTCACGCTGGGCAGAGATGATGGTTTCAGAGTGGCCATGATGGCCTTCACTTCCTGTCCCTCCGAATTATGACCTTCAACCTCTACCACGTGCAGCTCATCCTTTGTGCTGGAGTCCACACACACCTGGGGAGAGAAGCGACACCAGAGGCACCTGCTGCCGTGACATATATACATATACATATGTAACAAGTGTAATGTTTTACTTATATAATTACACCACATCTTCATTCATCTTTCATTCACGCACATACATTCACACCACTCGCACAAGTTCAGGATACTCCTCCGTCGGACATGGGGACGAGTGTATATTATGAAGGGGACGGAACATTTGTTACTAACGAATTATTACATGTCATTACCTAATACTTTCTCCTTCTGATGTTAACTGCATTACGGTTTATATTCATGCAGTGTTTTATCGTATCTTTTTATTATTTTTCTAATTGTTTTTCTAGTATGTAAATAGTGGTATCTTCCATGTCACCCAAAGTTGTTGCCCTAGCAACGTTTCGTCCTCTCTTACCATGCCCGTATGGCAGATAGGTGCGCATTCACGAGCTTGTGCCTTTTGTGTAGATTTATAATTCTAATCAGCTCCCTTGTCAATGAAAATGTGATTTCTTGTTGATATTTAATGTCTTTGTCTTAATGGATTTTTTCATACTGATTCTAATGTTGTTAAATACGGTCTTCTTGCTAGTCCCTCATGTTAGCTAGCCCAGTAGAGTAACAAGAGTGCACTTTACGTTAACAGGCTGTTAACTTCTCCCGAGCCAGAGAACACTCAGTAGCGAGAGACCGGTTTCTTGTCTAACACAGGTATGTTGGTTCGCTAGAGTTTTATCGTTTAAAATAGGAGTTTAGGAGGTTTAAATGTATATTTGCAATGCATTTGTACATTTGTGTGGGTACATACTCATTGCGTGGGGATGTACTGTTCTTTTTTCGTTTTGTTACATTTCGCGCCGTCGGCGCTCACTCTCTTACCATGCCCGTATGGCAGATAGGCTGTTAACTTCTCCTGAGCCAGAGAACACTCAGTAGCGAGAGACCTGTTTCTTGTCTAACACAGGTGACGAACAAAATAAACCAGTGTTCAACAAACGGTTGGAGTCCTGGCTGTCCTTCAGTGACAACACAACGCAGAGATAGTAATCCACCGGTCACACATACATATATAATTCCAATCAATTCCAAAGTCAACCAACTTATCGTGACTTTCAAGATGGAGGCGACTGGAAACTACCTCAAGGTACTGTTTTCATAAACAGACTTTTTTCATTAACTACCTGTGCATTTTCAAAGTTCTCAGCACTTCATTTTAAATGCCAGGGGCCTTGAAATTCTGCCAATGAAGTGTGGAGCTACTTTGAGCCTTGTTAATGATGAAAAAAAGTGATTTCTTTGCATGGCAACGCTATGCCCAATTCACAACCATTGTAAGCCTATTGGGAGCTTTGGCTAAAAAGTCATGCATTTCGAAATGTTGCGTGGGTATGGAGGTGGGGTATTTGACAAAAGCTATTACTCGTTATCATGTTTCAATACCCCCCACGTCAATTTCACACCGGAATTCTTCCTTAAGTTCCAAGTTGATTACCAATAACCACTATGCAAAATTTCACTCATTTAATGCTGTAGTACCATTGGTGGGGCACTTGTGGGGGGTGGGGTATGAAAACCACTTCAGGACAAAATGACCCTTTCAGACCCTGAACTTAAGACCCCCAGATGACGTTGTGAGCACTGGATGATGGTAATGGAATTTAAGACTAATATACATATTTAAACATTCATTTAGAGAAATAAAAACGTTGATTATCAACCTCCTTCTACATGAATATGCCAAATTGGAAAAAAGGCATTCTGAGCACCAGAAACTAGGTCAAACAGGATTACATAGAAAGAGTTGACAAAAAACGGTCTACATTCAGTTATTACATTCATACAGGTGTTCATCAATGAAAACATTGGTGATCATGCCAAAAAAAAAGAAAAAAAAAAGACTTTAACCCCTTGTACACCATAACACAACTATGACCTAATATAGTGGGAAACCAAGTCACAACATAACGTCAACAACTGGTCAAGACATAGTTTCAGCACATACACAACATAATTTATTGGGACATGGGGTAGTATTCCATCATTACAAGGACAAATGAATAACATTTATCCTGAATCATTCAGGTCTTTTGTCCGACAAATTGAGGAAGAAGCAACATGATTTTTTGATGGTCATATTCCGCAAGTTTGTACTGACGCGCACTGCATCCATGAATTTTATGTGCTTCTATACGGCAGATAATGTGCTGGAATGGCACCCAGCACAGAACCTGTTACTGGTCAGATGACCAGGAGGGGATATTGTTGGCACATTTCATGAATTTCGCAGACAGCACCATGTTGCCTCTTCCTCAGCTGTATAGCATCACTTGGAATCTGTGCATTTGCAAACTTATTCTGATTGGGTTCCAGTGAATTGACATCATCCTTGCTTAATACAGTACTTGGGGCCCTTATTTTAACCATTAGCTATATCTTATTTGGTAGGAATCATCACATAATTTATGGGGACATATGGCAGTATTGCATGGGATGCCTGATCTTGCATGGAGTGATCAACCTTGACCACGGCGACAGTATGTTGTCACCTGGTTTCCCACTACATTAAGTCATGGTCGTGTTACAGTGTGCAAGGAGTTAAAGTCCCTTTTTACATAATTTTGGATGGTTACATGTATTAATGTAATTAACTGATTTTAGACAGTTTTTTGTCAACCCTTTCTGTGTAATCCTGTTTGACCTAGTTTCCGTACTTAGAGATTTCTGCTGAAAAAGGGTCTCAGAATGTCTTTTTCCAAAAAGCATGCTCATATAGAGGGATGTTGATAATCAAAGTTTGTATTTAATTAAATGAATGTCTAAATATGTATATTTGTCTGGTATAAATGGCATTACCATCATCCATTGCCCATGGGGTCATGAGGTCGTCTGAAGTCCAGGGTCTAAAAGGGTCACAATGGCTTTCCAACCCCCACAAGTCCCCCACCAATGGTACCACCATGATCCTAAAACTTCGCCAGGTGGTGGGAAAGTTCCCAAATATGAGGGAGAACCATGTTTCCAACAGTATCATTCTCTTCACCGAGTCCCAGTAGGGACCCCCAAAACTGAGAAGAAGAAGAAGGAAAAAAAAAAAAAAATCACAAAACTTGTGATTCATCGGTCTGGTACCACTAAGCATTGTTGAGCAAAATCTGAGAGGAGTCATGCTCAAGGCACACAATACTGGCTGTTTTGACATGGACTGACCCATCGACAATCCTACCCAAATATGGTGTGTCAGGAAATCTGGAAAATCCAAACCTAACTGCTCAGAATGAAATGGACCCAAACCGACAGTATCGTTTCCATTACTCTGAGCAGCACAAAGCCAATTACATGTGCTCACACAAGACTGCTGGCCAGTCAGCACTGGCACAAGCCAAGTTTAGATCTGTAGCCGGGGCGGTCACTCCGCACCGTAAAACAAACCTGTACTGACAGAGCGAACTCAGTCTCCCCCTGCAGTGTAGAACATTAAAAGAATTTAAATCTCAAACAAGCAATCGTAGAGTCCAGATAGGGACAGCACATGAAAACGCCTGTGAAAGCTCAGTGATATCATAAAAGTCTTGCTCAGAAAGCCAATCACGACTCACCATCCTGAGGGACAGCTGATGCTCAAATTCGTCATCCTCCGGGTTAAAGGTCACCTCTTTGCCAGCTTTCAGCTCACAGCCTGAAACAAGACAAAGGAAGGTGAGTCACATGGGAAGGATAAGAGCCTTCAGGAGATGGCATATCCCCCCCGAGTAATTCCATATGGGTTTAACAATTTTAAGAAAATTGAGCCCCTGAGGCCCTCAGATTTGCCTGAGAAAAATCAAAATCAAAGCTTTATTAGTATATGGGTCATTCCATGGAGGTGATGAAATTTTACAAGCAATTAAAAATGGCAAAATATATTGAAAGGCATCCATGATAAACACATGCCAATTTCGTCAGTAATAAAGTATCAAGTAGATATAAAATACTGTTTGAAGAATTTTCCACCCACAATTATTTTGCAATAAACCATGTCAAACGCATTTTTGTGGTTTTTGACCGGTGCTGAAGTGTGACATTTTTGCACTCATCAACGGAAATAGGCCAGTGTTTCCCCTACCATTCTGCTGAGCCCCCGCCCCGCCAATGCGCCCAAAATCTCTCCCTGTATGTCTGCGTGTGTGTGCGCTTTTGACATTGATATGCGCTGCAGATGCGCACTCATTTCTCTGCACACTGTCTGATGCTATTTAGATTTTACAATTTTAATTCAATTAAGCTAACGTAGCTGCCACATATGTTTATTCTCATCTATGAGACCTACATTTATCTTTCAAAATTAATCGGCTCGCGTTCTTCTACCGGGAATACAGTGAAGTTTTGAACGCAGATCACCTCAGCAGACCTGGGCTGGGCTGTTCCCCCGCTCCGCTACTTGCAGCTGGTCTGAGCTTCTCCCTCATCGTTAAAGCAAATGTAACGTTACACACAAGCGTTAAGCTGGCGGCACAACGGGGAACTAAATGGCTTCTTTCTCACACTAAAAAGCTTTAAAACTTGATATTAACCGCCGCTATAGCGGAATTTAAAACCGCTTTTACGGTAGTTTAAAGCTAGTTATCCACCTTATTCCTGTTCTAACGATGCGCGCCGCCGTGAGAACCCTGCCGGTCTCCTGCTTCCGGTCATTGCGCGCTGTACTGAAGAGAGATCGGCTGACAGAATGCGTTCAAGCTGCACTTGTTCCGTTGTTGGTTGTACCAATAACTCTAAAAAACATAAAAGCTTTTTTTGGAAACCGAGTGCTTTATTTACAAGGTGATTAGGAGAGACTGCCCTTGCCCAGCACCTTACGGTATGCCAGCAAGTAGGCGCTTGGAGTGGCTAGCCGCGCTAAGACTGAAGTATCCACCCAAGAGGATATACGTCTGCTCACACCATTTCATGAACGAAGAGTAGATTTTTCCGTGAACCGTTTTTAGATTTCAGTGGCTATTCCGCCGTGCCCTCCGGTACACCTGCGCAGTTGTATTATTTTTGGACTTGCTCATAGAAGTCAATGGATAATAGTGAATAGTTAGCAGCCCCGCCCAGCCCAGCCTTGCTCAGCCTAAGCCTGCCCTGCCCTGACCTTCAGTGAAGTGTTTTAATGTTGTTCTGTTTTGCTGAAATTTTGTAAATAAAATTGTTCGGTTCATTACCTTAAGGTTTACATTAGCTTAATTAATTAATTTTCGACTGGACCGGGCCGGATTCCCCTGGATAGACACCACCCCCCCTGGAAAAAAACCGAGGGGAGACACTGTAGGCAGTGTGAAAAAAATATGACCAAAATCATGCAAATACTTCGGCAATATCTACAAAAAGGGTGCACCCACCACTCAACAGAAGCTCATGCGATTCTACGGTGAGTCTTTTTAGAGGCACTAATTAAAAATAGCCCTAGTGCTCCTAACTTTGTCGGTTAAAACGTGTTATGAGCGAACGGCTACTCAAGCGCAGGACTGTAAACAAACAACGACCATTTTACGACTGCTGTCTGAAATTGTTGCAATAACTCCCCAAAAATAATTACAGAGGGTTCAATCCATTGCTTCAGAAGAAGTAGGAGGCAATATTGACTAATATTTGTAAGCGTCGGTCAAATTATCGTTCGAGCGTCATGGAAAATATAAGAAAAAAGTTTGACTATTTGTGACATCGATCACCCAAAACCTTCTCGGCTTCCGAACAACCAGCATACGGAAGCATTTGACCTTGAAGAGAACATTACGGGGGCGGGAGAGCCATGTAAGTGTATTCTAGAAAAGGATGTGAAAATATTACGAACTTCAACCCTCAAACTGTCAAGTTACTAGCGATGATGAAAAGCGAATTGTATAGAATTGAATGGCATCTTATTTGATTAATTGAAGGATAATTGACTGTTGAATTTCGACCGTTTTTTATCGCTAGTGCACAGGCCGTGTTTGTGTCTCCTGACTGCACTGATCAATAGCTCGTAATTTTGACGAGTCGCCGCAGTGTCGGGGATGTCGTCATGGTTACGCACATATTTTAGTCCTTATCATTAAACTTGATTCAGTTCCGATTACAAAGGTCCGCCTCTCGGACATTTTCAAATGTCTATTCAATATCATATCAGTCACTTTTAGAATTTTAGATTTGTAATGATGCAGAATGTTGAAGTTTATCTTGTAAGTACTTCATTGTGTCAAAGTTATAAGCGTTAAACCTGAATTACAATTTAAGTATGAACAACGTTAATGTTGCCTAGGCTCTGAAACGTTGACTTTACATTGTACTTGACAAACAAACAACTAGATAAACATAGTTGACCAAATAATTGAAATAAATGCCAAAATGGCTGAGTGATGGAACATGTCAACGTTCAAGCTTCAGGTTGATGGTCTAACTGTGAAGGGTATCATACCAAGTAACGATACAAATATTGAAAAATGTTCTAGTCCTATTAAGTTCTGATATCCACTGAATTCATTCGTTTATACCTGTAAATATTTAGGTCCTTCACTTTCTTTGATGTCCTTTCAGTCAAAGTAAATGTTTCACTTGATACCCTGCCATGCATTAATACGTTGGACATAAATTGGTTTGTGAACCCACTCTAACCCTAGCATTTGTGTGAAAAAAATCCCAACGTTTTCAAGCAATAAACAGCTTTCCAAGTACACATCTAGAGTCAATGTTACAAGCGACCAATGGTCAAATAAAGCAAACTATGTATGTTTTTATCCCATGAACCACTAAATGTGACTGGTATACTTCAAAAAAATTGAACTACCATATTTTCAACAATGATTCAGGTTCTAAATTTTTTTTCTTGCATGTCACAAATTGTGCATCACCTCAGTGGAATGACCCATGTAGGAACTGTGCAAAATTTCAGATCTGTCTCTGTAGTATTTTGTAGTTTTTGCAATAAAAATCATAAAAGGAAGCAATATTTAGCCATTTTTGGAGCTCATTTTACAGTCACAGATGAAATCCAGTTTTTTTTTTTTTTTTTGGCATCTCCAATCCCACCCGAATCCGTTATGCCCAATTGGGGAACTATGGACAAGGCTTGCTTATATGCAACTTGCAGCCAACTTAGGAGAGTGAAGACAGTTCGCGGCTCTCCTCCGAAGCACGCGCCTGTCAGCCACGGCTTCTTATACACTCATTGGTTGAATCCTCGGAAGTTTAGAACGAGGGTGGATGATACCCGAACATGAACAAGCTTAGAATCTCCCTGACGAGCACCCGTCTGGCTCACAGGAGGTGCGCAAGCAATGAACAAAGCTATCACTTGTAAATTATCCTTCACTGGCAGACCCCTCCCAATTTGCATCCCTGTAGCGCAATGGCCAGTTGTGCGCTACTCTGAACAAGTTGCCAACTACTGCCGTTTGGCACGACCGGGGCTCGAACCTGCGCCGTGATGGTCGCTTCTGCTTCCCTGTGCGATGCTTTAACTGAGTGAGCAAATAAAATCCAGTTTTTAAATGCTCATATCTCATCAACTATGACAAGTATGACCTTGAAATTTGGCATGCTACATATTTTGCGCTAGTACAGTTGACTTTTGCAGTATGAAATGTATTGATGCAATTTCTACAATGTTATGTCTGTTTGAAAAAGCTTTTCCATTTTTTGCTATTGTATGAAATACCATTTTTAATGGGCTGTAACTTCAACAATAATCAATGCAGAGGTTTGCAATTTTTTTTTTGGAAGTTCTACTGTATGAGCTTGATGACTACCATGAAAAACATCTGTAAGACATACATAGAGAAATGTGGGTGCCAAAACAGACAAACTCAGTTTAGAACAAGTTTAGAGTCAAATTAAATAAATAACCATATACAGCACAGACTGCGGCAGGAAATAACCATAAGCAGTGCTGACTGGCGATAAATTACCAGACGCAGACTGTGGCACATGCACAGACTGTGGCAGTAAATAACCATGCACAGCGCAGACTGTGGCAGTAAATAACCATGCAAAGTGCAGACTGTGGCGGTAAATAACCATGCACAGCGCAGACTGTGGCAGTAAATAACCGTTTAAGTGCAGACTGTGGCGATATATAATCATGCAAAGTGCAGACTGTGGTGGTAAATAACCATGCACAGTACAGACTGCGGCAGTAAAAAACCAAGCACAGTGAAGACTGCTGCAGTAAATAACCATGCAAAGTGCAGACTGTGGCGGTAAATAACCATGCACAGCGCAGACTGTGGCAGTAAATAACCATTTAAGTGCAGACTGTGGCGGTATATAATCATGCAAAGTGCAGACTGTGGTGGTAAATAACCCAGATCAGCACAGACTGCAGTGCTAAATAACCATATGCAGCACAGATTGTGGCAGTAAACAACCAGATGCAGACTGTGGCGTGTGCGCAGCGCAGACTGGTGGTAAATAATAAATAACCATACACAGCCCCAACTGCTGCGGTAAATAACCATGCACAGCGCAGACTGTAGCAGTAAAAAACCATGCACAGCACAGCCTGTAGCAGTAAAAAAAAAAAACCATGCAAAGCGCAGACTGTGGCGGTAAATAACCATGCACAGTTCAGACTGCGGCAGTAAATAACCAAGCACAGTGAAGACTGCGGCAGTAAATAACCATGCACAGCGCACACTGTGGCAGTAAATAACCATGCACAGTGAAGACTGTGGCGGTAAATAACCCAGATTAGCGCAGCCTGTGGTAGTAAATAACCATATGCAGCTCAGATTGTGGCAGTATATAACCCTGAACAGCGCAGACTGTGGTGGTGAACAACCCTGTGCAGCGCAAACTGTGGTGGTAAATAACCCTGCACAGCGCAGACTGTGGTGGTGAGTAACCATGCACAGTACAGACTGCGGCAGTAAATAACCATGCACAGTGAAGACTGTGGCGGGAAATAACCCAGATCAGCGCAGACTGTGGTAGTAAATAACCATATGCAGCTCAGATTGTGGCAGTATTTAACCTTGAACAGCGCAGACTGTGGTGGTGAACAACCCTGTGCAGCGCAGACTGTGGTGGTAAATAACCTTGCACAGCGCAGACTGTGGTGGTGAGTAACCATGCACAGTGCAGACTGTGGCTGTAAATAAGCCACAGCAGCACAGACTGCGGTGGTAAATAACCATATGCAGCGCAGACTGGGGCAAATAACCATGCGCACCACAGACTGGCCGTAAATGACCCAGAGCAGCACAGACTGTGGGGGTAAACAACCAGGTGCAGACTCTGGCACGTGCGCAGCGCAGACTGTGGTGGTAAATATTAAATAACCACGCACAGCGCAGACTGTGGCGGTAAATAACCACGCACAGCGCAGACTGTGGCGGTAAATAACCACGCACAGCGCAGACTGTGGCGGTAAATAACCACGCACAGCGCAGACTGTGGCGGTAAATAACCACGCACAGCGCAGACTGTGGCGGTAAATAACCATGCACAGCGCAGACTGTGGCGGTAAATAACCATGCACAGCGCAGACTGTGGCGGTAAATAACCATGTGCAGCGCAGACTGTGGCGGGAAATAACCCAGATCAGCTCAGACTGTGGTGGTAAATAACTATATGCAGCTCAGACTGTGGCAGTATATAACCCTGCACAGCGCAGACTGTGGTGGTGAACAACCCTGTGCAGCGCAGACTGCGGCAGTAATTAAACCCCTAAACAGCGCAGACTGTGGTGGTACATAACCCTGCGCAGATTAGTTGGCAGTCAAGATCACCGAGGTCTCGAAGGGACCTTATCATTAACTGTGTCAATTACAGGGATACAGTACATCAGAGACATCTACGGCTTTGGACTGTAAAATCTGTCCAGAGCAGCAAATGATCCAAGTATCTTTGGAATTATGGTAAAGTTCTCGCTCGCTCATGGTGTCCAACTTTCTATATATTGGCAGTATCGCCAACAAAGTACTAGTACAGTAGGACACAGCCTGAGACCCCACCACGTGCTGCCTGCGGGATCACATGGCTCAGCCTTCTGCGCCACCACACATCGCATCTCTCCTCATCATTACAATTCGGTAGTCAAACGCAAAACGAATATCACCACAAATACTGCGGAGTTATTTCGGATTCAAAAGCAGCCAGTAACACACAGAGAAGGTCATAGGATACACGCACTGAGTCACCAACTCAGTCCCTGACGAAGTGCGCAATGTCTGCCAACGAATAAAACCACCCCGAAATTGTGCCATTAAAAACTCACTTTTACATTCTTTAAAACTTCCAAACTAAGGGATGTTTTGTATTTCGCATAGTTACGGATTCAGAGTCTAGTCTAAAATCTCACATCGATACGTGTGCCTCCAGTAGCCTCCACAGCCCGGTAGCAGCGAGGCCCGGCCTAAATTCCCAGTGCGACTGAATGCACGTGTGCAGCCCAGTTCAGCCGCGAATAGTGCCGCATGCACTCACCACATGTCGCCGGCAAATCAGTGTCTTCATTACGGACGATAAAATCGCTTTGTAAAGCAATGTTCATACACAGCAGGCCCACGACTAATTACACGCGGGGCTTTATTCAAAGACTGTAAAGCCGATGAATTATCGGAACTCAAATTTGAGCCTGATTCTCCATCTTAGCCAACAACGGAGAGCAAGTAGTCTTCCCATGATGAAAAAGCCTCGCTTATTCATCGCTAAATTAACGCAAAAGTTGGCTATCACTTCATTACATGATCCAAAATAACTGTGACATTACCTGAAGCGCTGGCTTTGTCTGCAAGCTCATAAGCATTGAATAATTGAGCAAAGTAACGTTAGCTAAGCTAGCTACCAGAGTACTAAGCCAACTACATAAAGGATGCGATTAGCTCCACGACGACCATCCGCAAGCATAATACAGTATTGAAGGAAGAAAGTGCACAGCTGAACCAACACGTGGCTCTCACCATAAAGAAAGTTCTGTGGTCCCAACTGCTCCATGTCCATTCCGTTCATACTCCGGTACCTACTTCACCTAACCCTGGGACGGTGAACTGAAATGCTCTCTCACAAACGGAGACACACTAACCCTTCTTCAGAGCCAACACGCCCCGGCCAAGATAGAGGGATGGGCTTACACCGCAGTACACCAATGAATGGAGTGGGAAGCTTCGAGAGTCCAATTAACATAAGGCGGTGTTCAGAGTGGAGGCGGGACTGTGTAGTGTGCGCTTCCGCTCACTGCTGGGAAACGTAGTACTAATCTCGGTTTACTTCTCAAGGTAGTGGAGTGGGGCCTCGTCTTTACTTGCTCTGCCAGTATATCGCAAAACCTCCCATTTCTGGCAAAAATACTTGAAAAATCAGTTGCCTCTCAGCTCCATAACCATCTATCCTGCAATAATCTTTCTGAACAATTCCAGTCTGGTTTCCGCCCTTTTCATAGCACCAAAACTGCTTTAATCAAAATCACTAACGATCTACTCCTTGCCGCTGATTCCGGTCTCTTATCCATTCTCATCCTACTCGATCTGAGTGCAGCATTTGACACCATCTCACACACCGTTCTCCTGGACAGGTTGCTCTCCATTGACATCACACACACACCCCTTAACTGGTTTAAATCTTACCTCTCCGGCCGCACTCAATTCAACCAAATCAAATCATTCACTTCGCATCCCCGCCCAGTTACCACAGGTGTGCCTCAGGGCTCTGTCCTGGGGCCCCTCCTGTTCATTATTTACTTACTTCCCCTTGGTCAAATATTTCATAAACACAATATCTACTTCCATTGATTCGCGGATGACACCCAGCTTTACATTTCCACCAAACCCAACTCCTCCCTCCCACCTTCCTCCCTCACAGACTGTTTGCTTGACATTAAGTCCTGGTTCACGTCAAACTTCCTGAAATTAAACAGTGATAAAACAGAGATTCTACTCATTGGCTCCAAATCCACCCTAATCAAATCCCCCACTTTCTCAGTATCAATTGATAACTCCTTCATCCTGCCCTCCCCCCAGGTTAAGAGCCTGGGTGTCATCCTTGCCAGCACACTCTCCTTCACATCTCACATCAATAACATAACCCTCTCTGCTTACTTTCACCGCCGTAACATCAACCGCCTTCGTCCCTCTCTCTCTCGCCTCACACTGCTGCTATCCTGGTACACAGTCTCGTCACTTCACGACTTGACTACTGCAATTCCCTGTTATTTGGCCTTCCCCACAAATCTCTCCGTAAACTACAGCTAGTTCAAAACACTGCAGCACGCATCATCACAAGGACACCATTCACTCACCACATCACACCGGTATTGCAGCAGCTCCACTGGCTTCCCATCACACACCGCATACACTTCAAAATACTGCTCCTGACATTCAAAGTCATTCACAACCTTGCCCCTCCTTATTTGTCCAACTTGTAACACCTTGTAACACCAGCCCACTCACTCCGATCCTCCTCCTCCATCCATCTCGCTGTTCCTTCCATCCGCCTTGTCACTATGGGGAGCAGAGCATTCAGCTGCTCTGCTTCCCAGCTCTTGAATTCACTCCCTCCTGACCTCCGCAACACCAAGTCACTCCCCTTGTTTAAATCTGGTCTTAAAACTCATCTCTTTGGTAGTGCATACTCCCTCTGATTACATAGTCCCATGCTTGTTGTATATTATTGTATTATTATTTATTTATTTATTTTTTAGTGATTTTATTGCTGCTCATTTAATGTATCTTTTAATTATGTGTTGTAAGGTGACCTTGAGTTTCTTGAAAGGCGCCCTTAAATAAAATGTATTATTATTATTAAAATTGGGTTACATTGTGCTTAATCATCGCAGATCTGGAATTGAATTCGGTCTGAGGAAAAAGAGAGCTTTTCTGAGTTTAGTGAGCTCAGTTATCCAACAAACCAGCTTTATGAAACAGGGCTGTTGTGTTTACCCTGGGTACCATTTATGTGTGCATAAAATCTGCACAGATGCAGTGCTTTTAACCTGTATTTAACCAGTTCCACTGAGAATATGTTTCTGTTTACTGAGAATGCCCAGCGAGAAATGTCAGATAGAACAGTTGCAAGTGATGAGGGAAAGAGGGACAAAGGGGTAAAGCCCGTGGAGCAGCTTTGGGGTCAAGGGCCTAACAGCAGAGTTCTTCCCAACTTCATCTCTCCAGATCAAATCAGAATCCCAATCCCCCCCGGAGTTGCTTGAATCAGCAATTCTTCAGTTACCATTCAAGCAACTTACCACGAGGCTATATTAATGCATCATTACACCACTTCCTCTTTCAGTTGGGCGCAAAAATTTGATAACAAGTATTCACAATCCCTTTGTCATCCAGCACCAGAAAAAAAACATCAACAAAAAACTGGCAGTTCAAAAGAGACAGGTGTTCGGTGACCTTCATAGGTTTGGTTATAGCTTCAACGCCATAAGAAAAAAAAATTCAAAATATACCACTGTACACGGTCAGCTATTCCTCAAAAAATTTAAGAAGTGTGGAACACTAGAAAAGCTGGCAGGCAGAGGGCATAAATTCATGTTAGCCTCAAAAACAGACAGAAAAAAACCGATTAAATGTGAGCCTTAACCTCACCAAATAGTGCGGGATAAGACTCTATGCTGTCATCCTTGACAGAGGTGGCTCCTCCTGGTACTGAGGCAGGGGCGCTAATAATTATGCAAAAGTCATTTTGATGAATTTGTGTTCTTCTGAAATAAATGCATGTGTTTGGTTGGCTTTTGGTTTTTTACCTTGGAATATTGAGTTTATCTTCATAAAGTTATTTCTATTATTCACCTCCACGTAGGAGGTGTATGTTTTGACGGCGTTGTATCACTTTGTTCCGTTAGTCGTCTATATGTCTGCCTGTTTGTTAGCAGGATATCTCAGAAAAGGTTACATAGATTTCAACCAAATTTAGCAGGATGTTACGGTAGCACAAGAGGAACAAGTAATTAAATTTAGGCATATCTAGGCCAAAGTACAGCTGAGATATAGGCCACAGTACAAATCCAGCTATGCTGGCAGAGATTTGAAGTCTTTCCAATGGGCCAGATTTCCAATCGGCGTGCTTTTGGGTTTTGCTGTCACCAAGCGGTGAAATCTAACAGTACCGTAAATCAGTCAACGAAAATAACTAAGGCACATTGATGACTTATCGTAGCGGAGGTGCCGCGCTCTGTGTGCTCTAGTTATTTATTTATTTAATACTGTGTAACCAAACAGAGGCATCAACAGTTCAGGAGTACACTATGTTTTTAAGGCTCAAGAAGATGTGCTGAAGATTGGCACCATCCTTCCTCTTTTATTATTAAGACAATGTTCGTCTCCTACCTGCTGCACTGGATGACCAGACATGTTTGGGAACATGGCTGTTTTCAGCCCCTGTTTTGGGGGGGGGGGGGACATGACCTCCCTACCTGTGTCTAAGGGAGTACCCTCTTCTGCACACAATCTGAGTACTTCATCTGGCCTCTAGTGAAACATGTTTTCAGAAAGACAAATGACAAAAGAAAGAAAGACAAAAACGATGAAATGCAAAACAGGTTTTTCACATTTAATGGAACTGAAGAGTGTGATGTGTAATACTTATACACTGTAGCAAAGACACACCAAAAGCTTCTTTCAAAAGTTTATTGTTAAATATCTTTTATACAGCATTGCGGCAGGAAAAAAAAATGCACAGCACACCTGTCTGCCAGTTTGTGTCTGCCAGTCCGTCTGCCTATCTGTCTGTCAGTCAAATGAGCTAAGAGCAGGAGTGAAGCACGCCGAACAGATCAGGCGGTTTCTCCATTTTGCTCTATCTGAAGGACAATTTAGCACTTTACTCCCATGATTAAGAAGCAGCTTCCACGAAACAATGAACACGCAACAATCCTCATTAAAAACAAAAATGGATTCACCACACATTAGAACAGTGTTACTTATAGAACATTTGGCTGTTGATTTCCTCATCTGAAGACTTGTGACCAGGGCACTGATGGAATATAGTTTTTTTCAGAGACATTGAGCACAGAAAGGATAATCAGAGAAAGCAGATACTATTTCTGTCCATCAAAACAGATGTAAAACACTTGCTTTTCACCTTCAATCTCACTCTGAGTCCCCTGGTTATCCGGTATACAAAGTACAGCCAGGAATGTACAGGAAGATGGGTCACACAATCTAGTCCTGACAGGCCACAGTGTTTGCAGGTGTAACTCCAGTCCGAGGGGGCTGTAGTGTCTGCAGGTTTAAAGTGATAGCTCAGCCAAAAATGAATTGGATTTGGATTTGGATTTGTCTTCAATGCAGTTTTCCTTTTAAACTCTAAAAGTGTTTTGAGGATATTAAAAAAATCACCAATCCTTCAATTAGACTTAGGGTGAGAAGATAATGAGTGAATTTTCATTTTTGGGTGAGCTATACCTTTAATTCCAGTCCTGGAGGGTCACAGTGTCTGCAGGTTTGACTCCAGTCCTTGAGGGCCACAGGGTCTGCAGGTTTGACTCCGGTCCTGGCGGGCCACAGTGTCTGCAAGTTTTTGGGATTTCCATTCATTCAGCAGCTCATATAAACCTTGAAACAAGGTGCACAGGCTCTTTTGCCATTGGGTGACTGAAATTAAGTACATCACTGCAGGAACACATCCGTAACCAGCTGAATCAGCTGCCCTCCAGTATTTGCTTCTGGAACCATGGCTTTAAAGCTGTTCTTTACTGAGGGAATACAAAGGCAGGGTACAATTTTGCTCACAGGCAAGTGTTGACATGATCATGTCCTCTAGCGGAGAGGAGGAGGTACTGCAGTTACAGTACTCCATGGCAGTGGTACGGACATTTGTCCCCATCAGCCAGTGAAAATACCATTGATCATACCTCGCTCCTAATAAACACTGATGTACTTTGAGACCAAAAAAGTAACATCATTGGCCATTCAATGGCATTAATCAATCAGACAAGAATCAGGTGTAAATAATACTCATAATTAGCTAATGCCGCAAGCACCTAATCTGACCACATGCACCATAGCTCCCTCCCAGATAGCAAGCACCCCCGCTCCGGATCTGCCCCGGCTCTGAGCCGGATCAGCTGGAGTCAGCACAGAGCCGGGGCAGATCTGGAGCGGAGGTGCTTGCCATATGGGCAGTTTTCTCCTCCCCTTCTCAGTCAAGTCATCTGTTTCTCCCTCTCTTTCTACAACTCTTCATCTTCCTTTCCCTCAAATTCCATCTCTCTCTCTCACTCTCTCTCTCTCTCTCAACCACACTCTCTCAGCTGAGTACATTATAATTTCCTTTCCTTCTTCTTGGCAGTGCTGTCCATTCTTAAGTGCAAGACTCAAGTCAGACACTCAGAATCAGGGCAAAGCCACAAAAATTGAGTTTTAAGCCATGTGTGATATGTGTGTTTGTGCGCAAGCACGCGCGCGTGCGTGTGTATATTGCAGACCAGAGGAAGTTTGTAAAGCGCAGCCACAAGCCAAACCGCATGAACACTGATCGGCGCAGAGTTATACATCCTGATTCCACTGGGTGGCGACAGAGACATTGACTGCACAGAAGCTTCAAGAACAATCACAAGATCATCACAACACAGGAAACATCAACTGGACATTATAAAATTTGACAATATGAGTCCATTATATTCAAGGTTCACAAAGATGAACAAATAAATTAACATATAGACATTAGTATTGAAATAGTATTTGCCTTTGTAAAGCAAATCTCCCATTGGTAGAAGAACCTTCCACTCAATGCAAATTGTATACATCCAGCCCTCCCTCTTGGTCAAACATGCACCTGGTTGGCTAAGGGAATCAAAAAGGCTGAACTGAAGAAAAACTTGAAAAAGTACATCCAGGTTTTCACAGCTGGAGGGTGTCTGTCTATGAGGACTTTTCCTGTCGGGATGAGACTTTATAGTTGATAGGCTGATTTTCAACACATCCTGAAGGAGCGCTCTTCACTGATTAAAACACCAGCAGAGCAGGGGGAGAGAGAGAGAGAGAGAGACGCTCACACACACAAACACACACGCGCGCGCACACACACACAGTCTTACACAGACGCACGCATGTGCGCACGTGCAGACACACATACGCTCACACATACGCACACAAACTCACGCAACTGCACACAAACACTGTAACACATACAGATACACATGCTGACACAGATACACATTTTTAGTAAGACAGAGGCAAACATTCCAGGGTTTCCAAATGCAAACCAATTTCTCTCTCTCTCTCTCTCTCTCTCTCCCCACTCTCTCTTCTCCTGTCCCTCTTCACATCACATTCTCAAAGAGCTGCAGGGATCTCATCATCGTGTCGTCCTGCAGAGACAGGAAGAAAAATCATCTTAATCCAGAAGCCGCTGTATATTGCTATTCCCACTATCACCAGCAGAGGTCATAAAAAACACACCTCAGTGAGCACTAAAATACAATCACTGCCTCGATGAAACTACTCAAGCAGCAGCGCGCATTAACAGTGTGCATTGAGGTTTTTGACCAACTGCAGCCAGCGATGTTTGACATGATTCTTCGCGGCTATGAAGCTCACGCTGGAGCCAAAGTGGTCCGTGTGTGTGTGTGTGTGGGAGGGGATTGCCAACCCACTCCCATGAATACCGGCTCAAACTGCTTCCTAAAGATAAGAAACAAATGGGCAGCCCATGCGTATTTTCTTCAGTAATTCTCATACGCCCTGGTTAGAGCCAGATAATGCCGGCCATCCCAGTAATCAGGGTCTCTGTATTTAAAAGCTTAAGTGACACTGAGCCTATTTAAATATTCAGACTCCAGACAATGGTGTGTTTGAAATGACTTCCATGACTCAGGTGGAAAGGAAACTGTTTTCATTACTGATCAGATATTTTGAGGACCGCAGTAACAATATTTTAGTAAGATATTTCCAAGAAACTGGGGGAAGGCAATTACTGCACGTTTAAGACGCTTGATTGGAGATATTTTCAGCAGCGCTTGGGCATTTTTTTCCAAGTGAAATGACAGCATTTGCTGCCTTGAATAGTGGGAGGGAATGAGGGGTATATCAGACAAAGAGATAAAAAACACAAACCTCTTGGCATGCTAGAACAAACTCTTCCAATGTGACGACTCCATCTCTGTTTTTGTCCATTTTCTGCAGGAATGACAGAGGGAGAAATGAAACTGCTGCTGAATGCTGTGGCAGCCGTGAGGAGCAGATTGTTACGGGTGATGGACCTGCTGTTACAATGGTAACAGTGATGTAGTAGCAGTATCCATGGAGATGACGAGATACCTGGAAGAAAGCATCCACATGTTGCAGCGGATCATCTCCCTTCAGCGCGGGATACGTGTACTTCCCCATCATGTCATAGATCGCAGAGACGATCAGAGTCATCTCCTGTGGGACACAACACACATAAGCTAATATAAACATGCATATGAATGTATCACATACACGAATACACAAACACACAGGCACTAACACACACACACGCACACACACTCACCTCTTCACTGGTGTATCCGTCTCTATTGATGTTGTACAGGTTAAAGTTCGCCCTCACATATACACATATACACACACACTCACGCAGGCATACACACACACACACACACACACACACACATACAAGCCCCTTTTTACTGCTGTATCTTTTTCTATTGATGTCGTACAGGTTGAAGATCTCACACACACACACACACACAAACACACACACACACACACACAGACACACACACACACACACACACACACCTCCTTGCTGATGTATCCGTCTCTGTTGATGTCATACAGATTAAAGGTCCACTGCAGTTTCTCTGTGACTGTGCCTCTCAGTAGTGTGGATAAACCCATCACAAAGTCCTGCGACAGAAACCGTTCAGCTTTTACTATAGTAAAAAATTCTTGTGAAAAGCTACTCACTGTGTTTAATTTATTGAGCAGTAGAATTAATGAATGAAGAAAAATTTCTATTTTCACATAAATTTACAGGTCTCTTGTTTATTTCATGTTACACTGTAAACAGACACTATAATGTTATTGTCACACTTTGGCAATGCATGAATAAATTCATGCGTGAAATTCATAATGCCAATAAAGCCATTTTTAATTTGAGAAAGAGGGAGAGGGAAGGTGTGTGTGTGTGTGTGTGTGTGTTAGAGAGAGAGAGAGAGAGAGAGAGCGTGCAAGCTTTGGATAGAAAGTCTGTCATTAGGACAAATATTGAACATGGATCTTTCATGGGTGGATCTTTCATGGGTTTAAATTCCTATCATGATTTTGGGGAAGGCAGACTGACTGTACGCTCATAATTGTAATTATGAGGGTTGCTTTTTAGATTGCGGGTTGATTAGGAAACAATGATTAGTTGATTGGGACACACTGATTGGTTGATTGGGAAGCACGGATTGGCTGATTGGTAAATTGTCAGGGAGAGGACAAAAGGAGAGGCGTTACCTCAAATTTGATGGTGCCGTTGTGGGTGGTGTCAAAGGCATTGAATAAGTAATGGGCATATGTGCTGGCATCTGCAAAGCATATCAAACACAGAGTCATAAACACATTAAGAGCTCATATATCAAAACTCAACACAGGGCGCTGTGATGTGGTGCTTGAACATTAGTTTTAATGTCAATGCGATAAACGTCGGCCTGCTGTGTCATACTGTGAGATAGGTCGGCCATAATATGATTTTAAAAGGCAGTAACTCCAACAGGCTCAATGCATTCTAATATCTTTACACTGAAGTAGAAAAGACCAGCTTTCCGTTCAAGGGTATCTATATCCATCTGGTATGAATTGCTTGTGACTTACTGCCCATTATAACAGTCAGTATTTGGGCAATGATATATACTAAAAGTAAATTTAAAAAATTGAAATGTCAGAATTACAGAACAAAATGGCTCTAACACAATTGCGAAAGTATACAAGCAACAGCTCTTAAACAAGGACATACAGTGTATTACTGATGTAATCAGACCTTTTGAACATACCATAATATCAGTCGTCATTTTACAATTGGAAATTTTGAAGGGCTAAAGGTGGTGGCAGGTCACTGCAAAACATGCAGTCGGCCAATCACAATTTCAGATTTTATTCAACCGCACAGCTTTGGACTTCAATTTTTCGGACAGACTGTGCAGAGCGGGAGCTCAACAACAATGCAACGAGCCTCTGATTGCAGAACCATGGCTAAATGCCAAGACTAGAGAGGAATTTACACACTGAAGTAAAAACATTTTAATACCGTTGTCCTTTTTTAACGCTAGTGACATTTGATCCGCAATTGATTCCACTGTACAGTTGATCACGGACGAATAAATTAAAAAATGCTCCCTGATTCATGCTTGTATCCATGTTTATTCATCATCAGACTAAGGAAGTTAAGAATAATGTTGGTCCACACTCACTGCCACTGATGTATGTGTGATTGGGACGGTTAAAAAGCATGAAACAGCACTTGGGTTTCCTGTCAGATACATTAGTCACATGAAGACTGAGGATGCTGGGATGCGTGACATTTATTCATGCTCATTGCTAGGCGTTGCTGTCACCCCAGCCAATCATTACCTCCACCAAGGAGGCCATGTTTTACTGTCTGTTTGTGGGTTAGTATTTTGTTTGTTTGTCAGCAACATTACAGAAAAAAAGCTATTGACAGATATTTCAGAACTTTTTACCAGAGGTTTGTCTTGGCCCAACTTTGAAGTGATTTTATTTTGGGGGTAATCTGGATCAAATTCTGGATCCAGGAATGTTTTACTTGCGTATGTGGCGGTACATAATAATGCTACTTGTATGTGTGCCAGACTCGGGGACTGCTGGGCCCTGGCAGAGGTATGCTTTCTCTGGGTGCTCTGATGCTCGGTGCGCCTTAGCACTGAGCTGCGTGATTTAACATCGCTACATAAACTTTCTGCCAAAGAACAATTTTTTGTCGCATGACACTCTTTTAAAGCAAAATAAAAACTGTGAAAACACCAGCAAATATATTGATAGCTTGTCATATGCTGTACTATTGGTCTTCGATTTTGATCATTACTATAGCCTACAATCTGAGGCATAAAATCCTCTTATTTCTGGAGGCTGCTCTTGCTTTACCCACTATGTTTAAGCAAATATGAGGCTGACATTACATTTTACAGTAACTATGGCCACGATTGACTCAAAATGAAATGTTATGAGTTTCCCATTACTGCATTTCCAAAATGCAGGCTAAAGTCATGATAAAAACGATAAAACCTGTTTGAATTCTCTAAATGCAAAGGAAAGGTACTTCAGTGCTTCCTAACTTATCTCCATTTGCAAAAGATACACTGGAACATCCTTTATGAAAAGGAATGCAATGACGGCATCCCACAATTCCTTGCAGCAGCATTATTAAAAGCGACACCACATCTATCCGGTCATTTGCAAAAAATAAACAAACATGGTGGACACAAGTAGCATGATGATGTTTGCCTGGTGTAAGTGTAGTCGAATTCTCTTAGCACCCGCAGCAATCTATCCTTTCATTCTAATGAATTCTCCTTCTTATGGTTCCTTAACCTCATGACATTGCCCTCTGAGGTAAAAAAAAAAAAAACTGCTTAGGAATTTGATGATGGGACATATTTTTTTGATTATTCATGCAAAGCCCCGGTTTCTGTTTCTATCAAAGACAGACGCACAGTGACAGCGCCTATAATTTCAACATAGAAAAAAATGGCTCATAAATGGGCATCTGGTGTAATTAAACCAGGTAGCTGTAATGCAGTGTGAAAACAAAATTCATCTTGGAGAGCGCAGACCTCTGCCAAAGCCAATTGTCCACTCGTCAAACTGACAACGAGGTGTCATTAATTGAATTTGACTGGAATCTGTATTTTAAAATTGCATTGCATTTAGAAATGTCACATGTGGAAATGTCACCAAAAGCGAAAATTAATTTGAACATCTTCCCGCGATTAGGATCGGCTTAAAAATTTAATGGGTTCTTTCAGCCTTCCACCAACTTTCATTAAAATCAGGCCAGTTTTTTTTCCAGAACCTTCATGACAAAAAGACAAACAAAAAAATAAATGAAACCAACGAAATAACCTGCTTGGGAGAGAAAATTAGTCAATGTGTACAAGGCCAATACTGAGCGCAGGCAGAAACTGCAGGGCGTGCTATAAACAGCAGACTCACCTCCATGTGGGAAGAACTGTGAGTAGATCTGTTTAAATGTGTCCTCATTCACCACGCCGCTCGGACACTCCTAAAAAGTGCGCGCACACACACACACACACACACACACGCACACACACACACACACACATACACATTTCAGATCAGCAGTAACCTGTCCTGTTTGCACTGCCGGTGGTCTCAGCTGGGCTGATATGATTGATGACTGTTCTGTGATGAGTTCAGCTATAGTGACAAATATAATAAACAGCATCTACATGTATATGGCTACTACATCCTCAATTCCACAAGAATTTGGACAGTGTGTATAAAGCCAGTAAAAACAGAATTAAGTGATTTGTTGTGATGTCAGGATGTGCACGGGGAGTGTGCACAATGAAAATGGAGGATTCAGGAGTGAGGGTAAGTCGAAGGATTTTTTGAGGATTGTTACTTTGCCAAAGTTTTTAGCAAATAGTCAAATGATTAAAGATCAATGTTCCTGAATGATTTCACAGAAATTAGGGATTTCAGCATCAATAGTCAGTAATAAAGAGAACAGACTCAGAGAATCAGGAGAAACCGGAGCAATTTCTTTGCGTAAAAGACAAGTTGAGAGAGAAAAGTTTTTGCAATAATTTGAGAGGGAATATTTGCTTTTCCATTGACAGAGGTTACCCTGATCAGTGTTCCTTTGACACTTTTTTCAAGGCAAAGCCAGATGCCTCTGTAATTTTCATAGAAAGATGCCATATTTATAAACTTGTTTTGTAAACAAATACGTTTGATTTGATTTTTGTTCACAATTGTCATTTACATTATGAACATTGATTATGAAACCTAACGATATCGAGCAATCAATAAACGCTTTTCTCAATATATAAGTAAATTAATTACATGATTGTATGTTTTATAATTAGCGAATGTTGCCATCTATACAATATTTTATTGTTAGATAGCTTGCTAGCAAGCAAGTCATCTACCTACGGTCTCATGCCAGCCACACAATAAACGCCTGTACTTATCAGAAATGGAAATGGCAAGCTTGGTGTCTGTGTAGCCCAACGTCCCACATAGTTCCAATATAAGTGCAACCAACAGTTTGAACATGAAGACTTTTTAAAAATAAGAACCTATATTTGGCAATTCAGACCCGTTCCAGTTTAAAATCAAGTCAAAACTTGAATTTTTCATTAACACATTCTTGATAAGCCCTTTGCACAGAAAGTAAATATGGATATTTATGTGTTACCCAATGAAAGGCTTTATAAATCAAGATTTGAGATTTTTCGGGAGGGGGACAATGTCTTAAATGAAACAAGACACGTAAAATTTAGAATGACACCATATTTCATTTCCTTTTCATAATTTTCATTCATAGTAAGGGCCACAAACACAAAAAATCTTCATAAAATTTCAGCGATGAAATAATAAAACAATACTGAGAATTGAAAAATGGCTGGGAGTTAAACAATACATTTCTTAGATCATTAACCCCTTGGCCACAAGGCTACTTCAACTGACAGTGTTTTTTTTTTTTTTAAATTACCTACCATTTATTAGCCAAATAAGTTAGCTCTTCAAGTGCCTCCTCAAGCTGTCACAGCCCTGAAAATTACGCACTACAAATCATGAAAGAATCAAATCTTTAACACAAATCAACTTTTGACTCATGAAGCTCAATATGAATTGATGATTTTCTTGCAGAATTTAGCATGAGTATATCAATATAGGCGCAGATGGACATCAATAGTCACCAGTAACCTCTCCAGCCAAAAACATGCTTTTGTCCATGAGGAAATTCAGAGATTTGTCCATTTTTCTGCGATGCCGCATCACCAAGGATATGCAGTCGTTAAAGGAACTGCTTGTTTAACAGTCAGAACGTTCACCCTGTGAGGGAAAGCTTGCTATTTACGATTCCAATCATACACTGAAATGCAAGATTGTATAAAGGCTTTTCACACCCTAAAAGGAGTAAGTATGACTCACTAACACATTAATATCTGAAATATACCTCATTTTAACAAAACAGACATTCCATTATCAGAAATCTATCTACTCTAGATTGAAAAGAATCGATGCAACAACCATAGCAGGGGTTTTACTGAAGTCCTGGAGCTGTTCTCATTTTAAATAAACCAAAACATCAGCATTTGATAAAGTTGAATGCGGTATGAATTCCAAAACAGTGAGCAAAATGCTGCCATTAACACCATTACTTGCAAAGGCTAACAGTGACTCTAATAAACCAATGTGGTAAACAAGCTCTGTGATCATCATTGCTGTGGTAAACCGAAAAAAAAAGAAAAAAAAACAGCTGGCCTGTTAGCTTGCGGGAAGCACTCCTCGTTACCCCATTGCACTCACTCAAAATGAACCAAAACTCTCCATCATTGAAGTTCTCCTCCGGATAAACAGAGCAACAAAGCGTTCTGGTACGAGGAACCCTCCAATATCGTTCCATTCAGAATAACTCCCATTATCCATGTTGGTATCAAATTGCCATCACAAAAATGTACCCTCGGCACTTCTAGGTTGGTTTTGAAAGTCCTTTTTTCTTTGCACTCACGTCAGGCAGCTGTGCACAGTTGAGAGAAAACAACCTAACTTGCTGTTACACAAGGGTTTAATTCAGGCTGGGACTTTCATGCATTAATTTCATTAATTAATTACAGAAAAAATAACGCGTTAAAAAATAAGGCATTTAATCACACTTTTCTCAGTTCCCTAATTTCTGGCACACCGTAACACTGATGCACACACTTCAGTCCGGTGGGTGGCGGTAATGCACTTTAAGTCATAAAAAAAAAAATGTTGAATATAATGGCTATAATTGCACTTTGAGTTTGCACTAATCTGCGAATGTAATAGAGAGATGAAAAATGCACAGATAAATATAGATGAAAAATAAACATTTTTGTTGTTTAAGTTCACGTATATGTCTTTTAATTGATTCAGTCTTCAACCAAAATTTATTTGAATTGAAAAATTTGCTATTTGATAAAAATATGATTAATCAAGATTAATTAATTACAAAGCCTCAATTAATTAGATTAATTATTTTAATCGCGTCCCATCACTAGTTTAAATACTTTTCTGCAGGCCCAATCAAAGTTTTTCAATTACTGTGGAAAGTTTATACTGTCTGGAATTGGATAAAAATGTGTCAATCAACAGATAATTACCTGGTTATACTTCAGATCCGCATGAACTATATTTGCGCTTTACACAGATAAGCCTGAGCAAGCAAGAGAGTAGTGTAACTCTGTGCATAAATAGAGCAGCTCCATGTCCACTGGAGTCCACATCTGCACAGAGGGGTTAATGTAAAATCTCCAATTCAGTGTCCACTTATCTTTGAACAAGAACTTGGTGCTAGCTCGGTACTCACTGCCACTTGCCCACTATCTTGCTTATGCTAAATGGTTGAGCTGGAAGCGATATATCAGCATCAGTTAAAAAAAAAAAGTCCGGAGCCAGAAAGGAGTCTCAGTAGCTGCACATCACATAAGGGGCCAACACTAGGGAGCTACTTTACCCTTGCCTCATCGTTCTGTCTACCTTTTTTAACTAATCAAATTAGCCTTCTTGAATATTTGATTCATTCGTTTACATTTCTGCATTTTTTCACTTTTCCCATTGATACAGAATTGGTTGGGATATTTTTGCCTTGTCTGAAAGTTGGTCAGGAGTCGAACACTACACTTTTGGATGCGCATGACTTTCTAACCCTCAGATGGTACAGTATCCAAGCTACACTGAGCAATATTGAGTGCATTTTTTTCAGTAAAATGACCCCTTGCGATCAATTATTATTTCATTATTTGTAGGTCTCCATCTACCGTATATTTTACAGCAAGCCTGCTGTTTGTGCCTGGTTTGAGTTCTCTAAAGCCCATTAAACGAGACGCCAAGGACATCTATACTCAAGCTATCCTTGACCTGGGTGGAAAAGGCAAGTAACTTTTGTGCGTAACTTCGTTTTCATGGTGTGATACCCAAATCCTTCAGTGTAATTTTCAATTCTCGACATAGACAATAAACAGTGGAAACGGTAAATCTAGACTTGAGCTACCTTATGAATAGCCTGAGTAATTAGGCAAATTAGACAATAAAACACACATACAATATGATATCAGTTTATTTCATACATTTCAGATATAAAGGCATACGGAATGAGCCACTCTTGTTTTCCTCTAATTTGCATATTTGGTCTCTCACCTGCTGTATGTAATGTTTATAGTACATGGAAGTTGATGGTCCGCTTTGTAAGTCCATTTGGGCTGGGCATTTATTTATATTACATTGATATCTGAATACAGACCCCTTATCTGAGTAGATTTTTGTTGAACACAATTCAGTCCATCAAATTTCAGTATATTGTATTTTGAACTATTTAGATGTTCATATTTTCCAGTATGAAGCTGTGATGGTAAATTAGAATTAATCAACAGTCAGGTAAGTTGCTGCCCCAGCAGCAACAAGGAGCAAAAATCTATGAGTAACTTCCTCAATTAATGATCCCAAAAAATAAAAGAATAATCATTGTTCTAAGTTGACCGCTATTCATTGTGACATCATCTAATGCAAGTCAAGACTCTGCTTGGCACAGAAGAAGCCATATATCAACACCCGCTAAAAGCAACACTGACTTCTCTGGACTTAAGCTCATCTTAAATTGACTGCCAAGCAAGTGGAAAGGACAGCTATGGTCTGATGATCTTTTAATTTTTCAATGGAAATAATGGATGTTGTGTTCTCAGGACCACTGGGGAGAAGGACTTCTCCACTATTTATTGGTGACAAGTCCAAAAGCCAGTGTGTGTCAAGATCTGGGGCTGTATTAGTGCACTGGGCATGGGCAACTTGCACAGTTGCGAAAGCAAATTTTAAGCAGAGAGGAACAAGCATATTTGGGAAAATTGTGTTTTCTTGACCTTGTCTTTTTCCAGGACACCCCTTCTTGTTCCAGCAGTAAAATGCCAAGCAACACTTTGCATGTATTATGACAACATAGGTTTCCCACCACAAAGTTAGGGTATTGCCATCAACCCAGAACTGTCTCTCATTGAAAACCTGGAGACCACTCACTGTTGGTGACTAACTGAAGTCCTATATCAGGCAAGAATGGGTACAACTTCTACTTTTGAAGCTTCATCAATTAGAGTTCTTTGTTTTAAAATGACTACCGAGTGTTAATAAAAGTAGAGGTGATGCTACACAATGGTGAACATGCACCTGTCCTTCACTGCAATGTGTTACAGACATCCCATTTCAAAATGGCTATTATTTTCAACAATAAAATCGCTGGGTTAAGACAGAACTTATTTTATCCTTGTACTTTTTCCAACTGAATAGAAGGTAAAAGGGATTAGCAATTTTTTTTTTTTTTTACATTTTTAACAGTGTCTGTTATTAGAACCAATCCTTATCCCGATGTTACGGATCTGACTTGCCAATTCTTCTGGAATTGAGGTTTTAGTTAAACACCGGAGAGAAATGATAACAATGCAGGGCAACATACTTTTCAGCATTGATAAAGCATTTCTAGATGTGACAGCTCGCCACGCCATCGGCACTTATGCCACCAAATACTGTCTGAGATGTAGGCTTTTGAACTGTCCGCTGATAACAAGCTGGATGGTCCCTTTCCTGTTTAGACCGCACAGTACAGCGTTCTTGTTTTCCAGAAAGAATTTGAAATTTTGATTCATCTGACAGTTTTCTATTCTGCCTGAGTCCATTTTAAATGAACTTAGGCCCAGAGAAGATGGCGGCGTTTCTGGATCCTATTCACATATGGCTTCTTCTTTGCGTGATACAGCTTACTAGTACATTTGGTATGTCAATGTATTAAATATGGTAAATGTAACTGTAGTATATCATGGGGAAAGAAAGGCATACTCACATTCTTGAAGCCACGGTAGAGCACCTGCAGCTCTCTCTTATTGAAGTTCGTCTGCGCTTCCAACTGATCCAGGCCCTCTGGTCTGTGACAGACCATCGTCATCTCCAGCTCATCATCCACCTTATCTATTGAAACAGGGACAGACCATCATCATCTCCAGCTCATCGTTCACTGTATATAGAGAGTTGGCAGGAGAGAGATGGATGTTTTTGTCATTTCAAACTCACCACTTACATTATATGCAGCTTGGAATCTGCTGCAGGGGGAGTTGGATCTGAAGGAGCTGGTCTCCTTAAATATTTTTAAATGTCGATTAAAGGCCTTGGAAAAAGATGCATCAGGCTGTAGATGCTTTAACTGATGGCTTTTTGCTCTGTGACCCTGTGACCTTGTGTTTGTAAACTGCTTTGTGTTTTTTATGTTTGCAACTTTGTTAATTATGTGGCTGCCTGTCTTGGCCACGACCCTCTTGCAAATGAGATTGCTCGTCTCAATGAGGTCTTCATGGTTAAATGAAGTTTAAATAAAAATATATTTTAAAAAATTTACTGAGCAAGATGGAGAAGGAGGAAAATGAGAGGGAGGAGAAGAAGAAAGACAAAGAGAGTGAGGAAGTTTCTAGTGTCACCTCTAGGAACATTGGTACTTCAAGTGTAATGGGACATAGACTCACGTAACACAGAACAGATGTTCTGTCTTTATTTAAACACTTTTTATGGGTCTAATCACGTCCTGCACAACAGAGGGCTCATTTCCAGTAATGAGTTGAGGGAAATAATGTCCGACATCACACACACAGTATCGATTTTTAATCTCGCGGACCAGCCTGCTGAAATCAGCCACATCCAAAATTAATGTGGGACTCTTTGGAACTGAAACTAAGCCATAAAAAGTGAGCAGTAATGAGATATAACCACGCGTATATGTGCTAAAATCAAAAATGTTTCTGCAACAATGTTTAATCATAGTAGTGGTAGAAAATTAAATAAACTCACAATAAAAATCATAGGATGCAAGAAAGGACAGAAGGTATGTCGTTAACAGGGCACAAAGGAAAGTCACTGTCCAGCACCAGTCCTAACCTTTATGGTGCCCTCCCCTAGTATACATTTCCACTGAACTCAGCCTGATTTCTACTCTGATTTAGGGTCACATGACTGCTCGAGGACCCCTGTGTCAGGTCGGTTCTAAGCCTGCTTTTCATTTTCCCTGAATGATAACAGTCTGCAGAAAGTGTCAACACTGTACATACAAACACACACAATCACACAATCACACAAACACAGACACATGCACACACACAGACACACCCACACAAAAAAAAACAGCCATACGTCAACACGTGTATATTAATTTGCCACTCTGAGGGCCCGTCCACGGGACACGTCCCTTTATGACAATTAGTCTTGGATAGTTCTCAATCATTTTCCTTTACTGAAGCATTTTCCAATTATCGTAATTGGCAACTGAGGACACCGTTTCTCTCCAAATGCGATCGAACAGTGATGAAATCATGGGTGAAATTTAGTACAGAAAAATAATTTACTTATTAATCGGCCCAGGCTTCCCCTTGATTGATCAGGTCCGCGTTCCAATGAAATACCGCCTTTCACTCTCGGTATTGCGTGATTGCGTGAGTTCATTAAAAAAAAAAGTGGCACTCAGCAGTTAAATAGGCAGCGTGCTGCTCAAGCTATTTGCTTGAGAGTCGACAGGTATGCAAATTTGAATAAAGTTGATTTAAATACAGCAAATATGCATCCAGATGAATGATTGTCTGCTTACATAATCGGGGAGAACAAGCTGCACCTGTTAACTGTGGAGCGCTCTCGGAGTGAAACTTATGTTAATCATGAAAATGAGTGAGAACAGGTCAGGACTAATAACGGTTTTAAACAGACGTTTTGACATATTTCTCAGTTCTGGTTCTGCCACTGTTCTGAATTTCGCCCATGATTTCATCGCTGTTAGATCGCATATGGACAGAAACTGTGTCTTCAGTTGCCAATTACGATAAATGGAAAACGAGTCAGTGAAGGAGAATGATTCGGAACTAGCCAAGACTAACTGTTATAAATGGACGTGTTTGCGCCCCCTCAATTCCCGGTTCTAGAACTGCCACTGTGCATGCCTTGGATAGACATTTTTTTTGGCAAATGTTACTGGAGTGGTAAGGGGTTAAAACCATACTCATGCAGACATATACTCCGAAACATTCACATAATAATGGCCCATTCGGACACAGCTTAATCTTTGTGGACCTCGACATCCATGAAATATATGCAAGTTTTTGCTAATCACATTTAAAAACTCCATCTTTCAGCCTCCCCTGTCTCAGTATAATTCAATATGACAGCATTGTCCTCCCTGTGATGAACACATATCCACACAGAAACACAGATGCACTGATGGACACAGACATACAGGTTGATACACAGATGTACAGACGCACACACAGATGTACAGAGGGCAACACATACATGCAGACAAAAAGCATGCAGATAGACACACAGATGCACAAGAGAATAAGTTTTAGATGTACTTCATTGAACCCCGTGGGGTAACCTGTCCTCTGTATTTCACCCATTCTCTCGTTAGGAGCAGTGGGCTGCCACACTGAGCAGCACCCGGGGACCATCTGCAGTTCTAAAGCCAGTTACTTGGTCAGGGGTGCCGGTAGGAGTGTTCCTATAATGCATGTTTTTCTGGGTGGGACAAACCGGAGTACCATGCAGGAGGAAACCCACAGAGCACGGGGAGAACATGCAAACTCAGAGAGGCCGTGGCCAGCTGAGATGGACACACAGACGGACACACAGACAGAAACACAGACAAGCGGACACAAAGAGATGCAGACAGAGAAACAGACAAACATATTAAGATACAGACAAACACACAGGCACGCAGGTAAATAGACACAGACTAAGGTGAACCCCTCGTCTGTGGAGGGGGGGGCGCTGATTTCTGGATGATGAAACCCCACCTCCCAGACCCACCATCACCAGGTTACCATGACAACAATGATCTGCACGTAACAGACAGCAAGGGACATGGTGTGTGATCAGAGTAATAACAGAGTGCTGTACAAACACACGCGCGCACACACACACGCACGCACACACACACACACACACACACACACACACACAAACAAGTATGCACGCACACACACATCCTTGTATTTATATCTTTGTGAGGATGTCACATTGACTTCCACACACACTCACACACACACACACACACATACACGCACACACACAGCTCAGAATAATACAGACACAGTCGTCGCTCAAAATTATAGACACACACTTAACTCTTCATCACATTCTCACACAAAAGTATTCTGAGCTTGAAATTATACAAACACACCCTCAGCTCTGAATCGCACAAAAATGTCCTCTCTCTCTTTCTCTCTCTCTCTCTCTCACACACACACACACACACACACACACACACACTCACACTTATCTCTGTATCAAAAAATCACACAACCTCAGCTCTGAATCACACATACACGCATATACGCACACTTAACTCTGAATCAAAGGACATGGTGTGTGAACAAACTAATAACTGAGTGCTGGACACACACACACACACACACACACACACACTGACTGTAAAGTCTCTCTGTCCTCCTTGTCTGACACCTGTCACTTCACAGTCCTTACACAGAGGTCCTGCTTCTCCACAGAGAGACAGTAAAGCTGCTTTCATGCCGGACACAAAACAAATTTTTCGCACGACAGATTACATTCAAAGTCAATGCAAAGACGTAAATACACCCGAAATGTCGTGCGAAAAATGTGTTTCTCGTCCAGTGTGAAAGCGGCTTTAGTCAGTTTCTGTACTCAAGCTAACAGAACAGAAATGCTCTTGCAACATCATCAGATAGTATTAAGCTCATTAGAGTATTATCGCAGCATGACAGGAACATTGTAAGAGTATTCTGGTTTGAGTGCATGTGCTGGACTGAATGCACTGGGCTAGCCCGTGGTGTGTGTGTGTGTGTGTGCGCGCGCGTGTGTGTGTGTGTGTGTGTGTGATGCATGGAAGTGTGTTTGAAGTGGCTGCAAAAAGTGAAAGATAGAAATAATAGGTGAGATGAATTTACTAATTTTAAGACTTAATACACTTATTTCAATCACAATTTTTCTTTATAAGACAAAAAATTTGTCCTGATTTGAAGTAATTTTGAATAGCTTGCCAATGGAATTTCCTTGTCAAGCAAATAGGAACTTAAAATAAAACTTGCTTAAAACTTAAAACTTGCTTGACAAGTGAAAATTTTAAGTTACTATTTGCTTGACAAGTGAATTTTTCTTATTCCATTGGCAAGCTATTCAAAATTACTTCACAAATCAGGACAAATTTTTTGTCTTACTATGAAAAACTGATAGAAATAATTTTTTTAAGTCTTAAAATAAGTAAATTCACCTCACGTAGTAGTTTTATCTTTCACTTTTTGCCGTGTTGTGAATAACACGTGAGGAGTGTGTTAGTGTGGTAAATGTAAGCATGCAGTGTGTGAAAGGGAGTGCTGTGTGTAAGTATATTAGAGGTGAATAAGGGTGTGTGGTATGTGCAAGCGTGAGGTGTATGTTAGGAGTATTTGTGTAAAAATAATGTGGCATTTTGGGACAGAGTAAGCGTGTGCGGTGTGTGTAGTCATGGAAGGAGTCTGTAAACATGGTCATACCGTATTAGCATCAGCGGTTTGTGGAGGTATTTTAGAACTGTGTGAATGTGTGTGGTGCATGTAAGCACGTTAATGCTATATGAGCATGTGTGGTTTGTAGAAGCATTTTAGGACCGTGTCAGTGTGTGCGGTGCCTGTACGCAAGCTAATACTGAATTAGCGTGTTCATTTTGCGGAAGTATTTTTAGAATGGAAGCATGTACGGTGCCTGTAAACATGTAAATACCGTATAAACGTGTGCAGTATGTTGAAGCATTCTAGGACTGTGAAAGTGTGTGTGGTGCATGTAGTCACGTTAGGAGTGTGTAAGCTTGCTAATACCATATAAGCTTATGTGTGTTGTCAGTATTTTAGGACTATGTGAATGTGTGCGGTGCATATAATCATGTTAGGAGTGTGTTAGCATGCTAATAGTGTATTAACATGTGCGGTTTGTGGACGTACTTTAGGACTGTGTAAACATGTGCGGTGAGTGTAATGATATTAGGAGTGTGTAAGCATGCTAATACTGTATAAGCTTATGCTGTTTGTGGAGGTGTTTTGGGACTGTGTAAGTTAATGTGGTGCATTCAGCATTTTAATACCGTATAAGCATGTGTGGTTTGTGGAAGCATTTTAGGGCTGGACGTGTGTACGGTACCTGTAATCATGCAAGGAGTGTGTAAGCATGCTAATACCGTATGAGCATGCGTGGTTTATGGACGTACTGTATTTCAGGACTGTGTAAACATGTACAGTGTGTGTAATCATATTAGGAGTGTGCAAAAATGCTAAAACCATATAAGAATGTACGGATTGTGGAAGTATTTTAGGACTGTGTAAACATGTGTGGTGCGTGTGCGAGTGTAAGCATGTTAATACCGTATGAGTGTGCGCGGTTTTTGTAAGTATTTTAGGGCTCTGTAAGTGTGTGCAGTGCATGTAAGCACGCTAATATTGTACAAACCTGTGCAGTTTGTGTAAGAATTTTAGGCCTGTGTAAGTGTGGGCAGTGCGTGGAATCATGTTAGGAGTGTGTAAGCATGCTAATACCGTATTAGCCTGTGCGGTTTGTGGAAGCATTTCAGGACTGTGTAAGTGTGTGCGGTGCTTGTAACCATGTCAGGAGTGTGTAAGGTTATGTCGAGCCTGTAAGTGTGTTGGGTGCCTGTAGGCAATGTAACATGTTAAAGTGTAAGATTGTGAGGCACATGTAAGCTTTTAGGTGTGTTACAGTGACTGAGAGTAAGTGGTGTGTGTAGGCATGCCAGGAGTGCGTAAGTATGAGCTATAAATTTAAGCTTGTAAGCAGCATTTTAGAGTGTGTAGTATGTGTAATCATGTTTGAAGCAGATAAGCGTGTGGGGTTTGTTTATGCATGTTGATACTGTATAAGTGTGTACAGTGTGTGTACGCATTTTGGGACTGTGTAAGGGTGTGTGGTGCATATAATCATATCAAGGGCATGTGAGCATGTGCAGTGCATGGAGCATCTTAGAAGTGCGTGAGCCTGCATGTACTGTGCATATGAGCATGTCAGAAACATGTAAATGTGTGTTGTGCATATAACTGTGTGTGGTGTGTATGACGTAGGTGTGTGTGATGCATGTAAGCATGTGTCGTGTATGTAAGCATGTCAGAAGCATGTAAGCATGTATGTTGTTTGTCAGGCATGTGCGGAATGCATGTGTGTGGAGGAGGTAAGCGTGTGCGGTTAATTTAAGCATGTATGGAGCGTGTAAGCGTGTGTGGCGCATGTATACGTGTGCGGTATTTGTAAGTGCGTTGTGTGTAAGGCATACGTGGAGTGTGAAAGCGTGGGTGATTTATTTAAGCTTGCGCAGAGTGTGTAAGCGTGCACGTAGTGTGTAAGCGTGTGCGGTGTGTGTATGTGTGTGCGGTATTTATAAGTTGTATGTGTCTGGAAGGCATGTACGTAGAATGTAAGCATGTGCAGAGCATGCAAGTGTGTATGGAAAGTGTCAGCCTATGCAAAGCTTGTAAGCGTGTGTGGAGTGTGTAAGCGTGTTCCTGTCGTACCTCGGGACGGTTGTCTCTGCTTGGTTTGCATGGTCAGGGTCCCCACCACTGCACCCATCTTGTCTCCGTGGAAACAAGCGTGTCTGCTCCCAGGCGTTTGTCACTCTGTCTCAATGTGGCAAAAAGGGGACAAACGCTCTTCCTCTCTCCCCCCCTCTCTCTCTGTCTCCCTTCTTCTGTCTTCTCTTCTCCTTTTCTCGGTGCCAAGCTTCCCCCTGTTCTCTCGTTTCTCAGTATTATACATGCATACAGGCAGCGTCTCTCTCTCTCTCTCTCTCTCTCTCTCTCTCTCTAGCACTCATTCCCTCTCTCCCTCCCCCTTTCTGCCCCTCTCCGTGTTGATATTCAGTGGCAGTACTCCTGTCGGTAACAGCCCCTCCCAGCGCACACACTTAGAGGAAAAGGAAGGCAGGCGGTGAGAAAAAGAGAGAGGAGATAAAGTGAAAGAGGAGGTAGAGTGATGGAGGGAGATGAGGCAGAGAGATGGAGGGAGAGGAGGCAGAGAGATGGAGGGAAGAGATAGAGTGATGAGGGAGGAGATAGAGTAAAGAGGGAGAGCAATTAGAGTGATGGGGAGAAAAGAGATAGAGTGATAGAGAAAGAGAAGAGCTAGAGTGATGAAGAGAGAAGCAATAGAGTGCTGGAGAGAGAGGCTATAGAATGATGGAGAGAGAGAGGAGATTGAGTAAAGAAAGGATAGAAAAAGGGAAGGAGGGAGCACTGAGGATGGTTTCTTTCCCAGCTTTTCCATATAAAGTCCTTCACACACCATCAGTCACACGCTTCTCCAGGCTGTGTGTGAATCTCTCTCTTACTCACCGCATTTCTGAGAGCGTATGATAAACATAGGAGCGTATTCACCAGGCACACGCAGATGTGCAAAAATTCTCAACTCAGTGTCTTTCATAATGACTAGGTAACCAACTAACCACCCAACTAAACCATACCAACAACCCAACTGTCCCAACGAACTAATTAGTCTAACCCACCAATTACCACCCCAAAGATCAAATCTAATAAACCTACAAACCTGATTGTCTACCAGGTTAGCCAAGATGATCAACCAACTAACCACAACACTAATCAAAATAACCAGCCAACTAACCTTACTAACAACTCTGGTATCACAATACGCTCACAACCAACTAAACTAACCAACCACCTTCCCAACCCAGTAGCCTAACTGCCCAACAACCACATCAAACAAAATCACCCACACTAACCAACAAACCTAACTACCTACTCAGCTACCCGAGATAACTAACCACGAACCTCACTACCCATCCAACTTAGCAGAATAACTTCTCAACGAATCTCATTAACGCTTAACCTGCCTAGTTATCCAACAAACCAACCAAATAATTAGCTAAACTACCCAGTTGGCAAACCTAGCTAAAATCAAAATAACTTATCACCTAATTAATCTAGGCAACCACTCAACTCAATAAACCAAGACCTAACTTAAATTTGAATTTTAATTCTGATGAAGCGAGCAAATTGAACAAATATGGATGGATGGATTCATTTTAGATCAGAATGCCAATTCCTGAGCATTCACACTCCTCTGCCATAATTACCTCGTCCAATGAAGTTGGAAGGAGACAATGACTGCGTCCGAATTATCAAAAAAAGTAAGTCCTATCGAACCTATCTGATTTCGAACCGCTTTTCCTTAACCTCAAAGGAAAATTTCATGGGGTTAAAAAAAGATTTAAGGGAGAATTTGTAAGGACTCAGGAAAAGATACCCCTTCTGCTTGGGAATCAAAATGCATTTACACTTGGTGACATGATCATGCATCACTTGTCCATCATGTTTCTTTTGTTCTCGTGATTGGGCGGATGGATGAGCATCACTTTATATTGCTGCTGCATGGAATGTGGGACAGCATTATCTCCTTTCATTTCGCAAAGGATGGTCCAGAGTACCCTGTGCTAAAGAAGAGAAGTTAGAAAGCACTGAAGCACCTCTCCTAATCTTTAAAAGAATTCGAATAGCACTTATCATGGGTAGCAGGTAAACACTTCCAGGTCATTTTCATGAAGTTGGGAACTTTTCTAAGCAAGAAGACTATTGGAACTTTGTCTATGTTTTCACACGCGTCTGTTTGTCCAGACAATACCTCTCAAATTTCCAATCAATTTCAATAATATTTTGTGGAAGTGAGGGCCATGGGCCAAGAAACAATTGATTAAATTCTGGAATGGATTTGAATTCAAATATGGCTGTCGCAGCTCGAATTTGTTAAGTCTTAAGTGACCAATATGTTGGTGGAGAGGGATGCACACTCTGAGTGCTTTACTGTGTTAAGGCTGGGAGATTGACATGTCATTAGCATGTTATCTGTTTATTTTTCAGTGTAACAGCACAATTCATGCACTTGTATGGGTTATTATTTTTAATTATATGATAATGCAAATATAACTGGCATTGCACAATGGCCTGCTCTCCGATCTCTGGTGTCAGATCAATTCAGAGGGCTCCTGCAGGAGCAACTGTAACATATTTTAAACTGAATTCCAACTGAGGCTGTAGTTCACTGTCCTTATTCTCATTCTCTGTCACTTATTCTCCAACTCTCAGTTGTGTAATTTGATAGTAACTCAGTGTTATTGCTTCTAGTGGTGCAGCACATGTGAATCAATACCCATCGTACTAGTGTAAGCCCTTCAATCTAGACCTGGGTTGACAGGACAGGGCAGCATTAGTATCGGAAACAGAGCAGGTTGAGCTAAACGGAGCAGGGTTGGGTTATACCATGCTGGGTTGAGTAAAACAAAGCAATATAGGATTAAATAGATTAGGGTTTGGCTAATACAGCAGGGTTGGGCTAAACTGTTCTCCAGGATTTAGTTAAATACAACACGGCTGGTTCAAACAGAGTGCAATTGGGTTAGACAGAGCAGGATTAAGCTAGGTATAACAGGGTTAAAACAGCATGATTGGGCTTGACAGAGAAGGATTGGGTTTGCCCCTTTGCACAGAACCCAAATATGGCTATTTATGTGTTACCTTATTTAATAACTCAAGACTGCAGCCTCACAGAGAGGAGGGGAATGGCTCAACTGAGTCAAGACACTTGTAGCATTTAGAATTACATTGCATTTCAGTAGGGCTGCATACTTAAAAAAATCCTCATGAAAATTCAGCATTGAAAAAAAAAATACTGAGAATTGAAAAATGGCCGGGGGTTAAAACTATATATTTCCGTGATCATAAACTCCTTGACCACAATTATCTACTCTTTTGAAGCCAAATAAGACAGCTTTCCAGGTGGCTCCCCTAACTCTCAGATCCCTCAAAATGGTGCACTATCAAATCATAAAATAATCATATATTTAACACAAATCAACTTTTGGCGCATTTTGAAATTATGAATATGAATTAATTATTTTCTGGCTGAATTTAGCAATCTATCAATATGGGAGCAGTTTGACATCAGTGGTCACCAATAACCTCTCCAAACCCAAATATTGCCTTTTCTGCATGATAATATTTAGAGTTTTGTCCATTTTTCTTCAGAGTCTAACAAGCCAGCACACATACTCATGAAAGAAACTGCTTATTTAATGGTTAGAACATTCACCCTGCAATGAAAAGCTAGCACTCCCCACTTTAGAGTCAAAAGAATACAACCTTCCTTGCTGTCGTGCAAAGGTTTAAATACTTCTGATTTATACTTTTCTGATGATCAGTTTCTCTCAGTTTCTGTATAAAGTTCATACTCTCTGGAATTGGATAAGAAATGTGTCAATCAGTAGGTCATTACTGGGAAATTTTCACATGGGCGTGAACTATAGCTGTGCATTACACAGATGAGCCGAAGTAAATGATTGAGTGAGTGGCGAATCAATGAAAGTACGTAGTAGGATATAAGGGAGCACAGAATTCGTCGATGGAGGAATCTACACGTAAATCCACGGAAGTGAATTTTTCGTTTATGATATGTGATGACTATAATTGATAGTAAAATGACACAGTATCAATACCATGTCAAATGGTTGCTTCAGAAAACTGATTTTTCTTTTGTACTTAATTAGGATACCATTGGTTCACTTAAGCTGGAGTTGTTGCTACGAAGAACAACATTTTTTTCTGCCACAAGAGATAATTTTTTTAAATGCTTAATGGATACTATGGGCAAGTATATTGAGCAGTTTGCACATCAGGTTTAGCAAAGAAGTTAAATTCACGCAGCACCTGGGAAACAGGGATGAGAGTGAACTCGTCCATATTCTAAACCGTGTTCGAGCTTTGCTTCCTAGTGAGTATTCAATTACTGATCCAGGTGCACCATGTAGTGATTCAATAGTGTAACTGCGTGCCTAAACAGAGCAGCTGCATGTCTGCTGGCATCTACATCTGCGCAGAGGGGTTAAACAGCATGGTTGTATTGAACAGAGCAGGACTGGGTTAAAAATAGCAGGGCTGGGTAAAACAGAGCATGATTGGATTAAACAATACAAGGTTTGGTAAACATAGCAGGGTTGATTCAAAAAGAGCATGCTTGGGTTAAGCAGTGCAGGTTTGATTTGTTTACAGTGTTGGTTCTGTAAGCCGCGCTGGGAAGGCAGGGAAACTCTTTACACTTTGTCACAGAACATGGCTCTGGTAGCCTTATCTTAATGGCACATGCTTCCTGACAGAGACACTTTTGGGCCAGTCTCACAGACTCAGGACTGGTAAATTTACTCCGATTGTTTTAAGGGCATCTGCATCCTGCGAACATATTTCAGGGCCGTGGGAGCAAATCGATCAGGGTGTCCCCCAAATTCACCCTAAAATGACCTTCCTGAACTTACCCTGTGCCAGACAATGCCACAGAGTCATCAACCAGACATTTACAGAACTGCACCCAAGGAATGGGAGATTCGAAGGATCAAAGTGCGAAAATTCAAATTTCACCCATAAAGTTACAAATGTAATGTGTGTTTCTGTTATATTGTAGGTTAAGAGCTGATTAATAACATTAATGCAGATTATCATTGGAATTCCATATTGTACCAGACGTTTCATGGCAAGCTGTAGTGCAAGCATATGCGTATGATTTTACTTTTTACCAGTTATGGGACCGATGCACAACATGGCTCTAAATTCATAAATTGGAGTCAGATCAATATTTATGCAAACGCATAATTTAATCGTAACCGCTAATGGTTACAGCTAAAGTTTATATCCTAAATTTGATATGTAGTCCGATATATTGTAACCACTAAGATATTGGGGCTGCAGCAGCTCTGAGACAAAATTCAGGCTCACTTGAAAGCGGAACGTGAGTCAACATCATCACTTTGGCCTGAGGCAGTGGCCAAGTGCTGACTATGGAAGCCCAAAGTGGACAATATTCAAATAAAAATGTAATCCCACTATTGCAATATAATTTTCCACTTATGAATGAGTTATTTGAGACAATATTAAACTGAAAATGCATTAATCCAATAATCACTTTCATTTTCACATACACATATGGGAAATCTATGACTATATTCAAATGATAATGAAAAGCTATTTGACATTTCATTTTCAAAGTCATGCTCCACAATACAGTGGACAATATTCAAATGCAATGAGCAAAACAGCACCCCCAGCCTATTGCATCAACATTTACATGTCATCACATTCTTTTAGGGTCAACGTGATAATGAAAATGCTGTTTTCTAATCACTTGGAAATAATGACATAATAATGACTAGGACATTTGAGATTTCATTTTCAAAGACTTATCCTGCAATACACAGGACAATATTCGAACGCAGTAAGGGAAACGGCGCCTCCCAGTCCATTGCATTTTCAAATACACGTCACCACGCTCTTTTTGGGACACAATGAAAATTAAAATGCAATCTGTTAGCGTCTCATCAAGGCGGGTCTTCCGCTAGGACATCACTCATTAGGGGCGCAAACGGAAACCATGTTCCTCATTTGCATACCAACCAATCAGCTTCTGGGTAGCGCTTGTACGCAGGGAGGCTTGCTGATAATGTCATGATGGCTAGGCTGATGTGTATTGTGTGCCTTCGTGCAGTAGGCTACGTTGCGCTTTGGATGAAGCCACCTCAGCAGCTAGTATGCGAGCTAACGTTAACTAAGGAAAATATTTGTAAATCACATAAAAGCAATATGATTTGATTTTTTCCCTAACTCTATTAACTGAGCTTGCTGTAATATGCATGAACATATCTGAGCCTTCGCGGTAGTGTTGTGCTACTGCAACCCAAGTATGCTAGCAGATTTCAGAGACGTAGCTTGCTAGTGAGTCTAAAATCAATCGCTTAGGTACAGCTAGCTAGCTATGATGCCTACTGGAGAAGCTCTTACAGCCGATTTGTCACTTTCAACGCCATCACGCACACACTTTCACCATTGATCAGCAGCTTCTTTTACCTACAGAACAAACTGACAGTTCAGCGTGAGACATGTTATTTCATTGCTAGTTAAAGCAGCATTACCTTCCATGCGTGCTATAGTGTATTACATTACTCCAGATAAAATGCTATCCATCTCCCCACCCTGCTGATGCTAATTAGGGGAAATGTTTGTCATTTCAACAAGATAACATGGTCTATGGCCATTATGATATCCTAGTTTCGGGTAAATTGCCCCCATTTTTTCCTCTAGTGGCAAAGGAGAGAGTGAAGAGGGGGGGGGCAGGTTTTGGCAGGACAGTTGGGCTCTGCTTCCCACTGCCTGTGGTACAGTAGCAGTGAAAAACAGCGAAACCAAAACAATCAAATAGATTTGTGTTTTTCTCTGCTGCACAGCAAAAGTGTTCTTCTGTTTCAGGGCAATAGTCGCTTCTCTTATTTGTGCGATTTCAGAATCTGCCTTCAAGCATAAAGGCCTGACAGACAAAACTGCGTAACCGATGTCAACCCAACCAATGAGGAGTCTCTGAATCAAAAATCAGACGTCGCACGGGAAAAGAGATCAAAAACAAATACTTGTTGACAATATAACCCTCATGAGTGTCCTCTGTTTGTGTGTGTGTGTGTGTGTGTGTGTGTGTGAGTGAGAATGTGTGTGTGAGTGAGTGATAATAAATACGCACACTCATTCAACACATAAGCCCACACACACACACACCTGTATTTGTATTATCTTGTTTTCTGTTTTAATAGATCTGCATGTTCTTTAGTGTTCTGTTTAAAAATGATTTAGCAACATGGAATGTAATATTTTGTCATGCCAATAAGGCCAATTTTGAATTTGAATTTGAGTGATGTGAGTCAATGCATGCGCGCGCACATGTGTGTGTGTGTGTGTGTGTGTGTGTGTGTGTGTGTGTGTGTGTGTTTATATATATATATATATATATATATATATATATATATATATATATATGTGTGTGTGTCTGAAAATGCCATACATGTATGGTCCATGGTCAATTTAATATGTTTATCCAGTAAGAGAAGAATTGTATGTCTTTTTTATCGTACATGTTGAATCATCACGTTAAAGCTAATTTTTTTTGTGCTTGCTATGAAAGTATATGCTTTGGTTCTGCTAGTTTTCCTCTGCGTGTCGATAAAGCTTGACTGAATTTGAATTGGAGACAGATGAATGGGTGTGATGTAGACACTGGAAGGGGTAAGTAAGGGGAGGGGGGCATTGCCATGGTAACACGGCGTGGATGTGAGACGAAATGATATTGCAGATGATATGCAGGAATACTCTCTCACAGTGCTTTCCAGTGTGATTCGTAGCTCCTAGGCTTGTGTCAGGATTATCACAGCTCACGCTGAACTGGGTAAGTAGGCGGATCTTGGTGTCTTGCAGAAGCTCTGGGGTCTATGTGCACAACAGCATACGTTCAGGAGGGCTAATGAGTGCTGGAGAACAGAGGATTTTAATTCCAAACAAAATAAATTATAATAATAATAATAATAATAATTAGATAATAATAATTAGAAATATTGCCATTGAGTGCTCTCTCTACCGCTTTCACTGGCAAATTCCTCTTTTCCATCCAATCCTCTGCCTTTCCTTCTCCTAATCTCTCTTTCCTCACCCCCCCCCCAGAGAGAACAGAACCTCTCTCAGACAGAACATTACTTCTGTCAGGCATAACAGAACCCCCAGCACAAAAAGAACAAAACCTCTTTCAGTTAAAGCATTATGTACATCAGACACAGAGAACCTCCAGCACAGAGGAACAAAACTTCTTTCAGACACAACATTACTTCTATCAGACATCACAGAACCCCCGGCACAGAGAGAACAGAACCTGTTTCACAGAGAGAGCAGAACATCCATCTGACAGAGCAGAACAGTATCACGGAGAGAACAGAACCACTTTCAGACAAAATAATATTTCTATCACACATTCCAGAACCTCTTTCACAGAGAGAATAGAACATCTATCAGACAGAACAGAACCGGTATCAAGGACAACCCAGATCCTCTGTCCGACAAAACATTACTTCTATCACACATAACAGAACCTCTGGCAAAGAGAGAACAGAATCTCCTTCAGACACAGCATTACTTCTATCAGACATAACTGAATCTGCAACACGGAGAGAATAGCACCTCTTTCCCGGGGTATACAGAACATCCATCAGACAGAGCTAAACCGGTATCACAGAGAGAGCAGAACCTCTATCAGGCAGAACAGAATCGAGATCACGGAAAGAACAGAACATCTATCCGGCAGAACAGAGTCGAGACTACAGGCTGAACTGTACTTCTATTGGACAGTACAGGACCACAATCACAGAGAGAAAATAATTTCTATCAGATGGAACTGCACCCCTTACACAGAGAAAACATAACCACTGCCAACCAGAGTTTGAGTTTTATACTGTCACTGAAAGACAATCCATTTGCTCCTCCCAGGTTAATTTAATGTAATCTTGGATTTAAATCAATTAGAGTAGCTGGTACTAATGAGCATTCAGACAGACACCCCCACTGAAAACTGTCAAGCTGGGTTTGCTGTCTGAGGAGGGATTCTGCAATTAAACACATACTGAGACCCTGGGAGACACCTATCAGCTGAGACCACTGGTAATTACACAGAGCCTATTTCATCAAACATGTTCAAAGAGAAAAGAAACACACACACACACACACACACACGCACGCACAGAAAAATACTCATGAACTGTCATTTTATGCACACGTGCACAGACATTTGTTTGGTATACACATATGTGCCCATGCGTATACACACACACACACACACACACACACTCATTTGCTCACATAAACATTGTAGAGAGTAGAGAGAAGGGTGGCCATGCTATATCTGAAACATTGATAGTCCAGTGCTTCTCTGAGTAGGTCTGGCAAGTCACAGGTATAATTACGCAGTGAATCAGAGCTGTGCCTCTGTGAATAAGGAGGTGATTACCCAGCTGAATCTGCTGTCAGTGTTTCACGGCAAAATGTCAGAGATGCTCCTCTAAGCCCATATTATAGTGGCAGCACAGGGAGGTCATCAGTTATTAAGGTCTATGCTGAGTGAATGTAAACTAGGCCTTGTTTACGGTGTAGTGCACAAATGCAGAAAAGTGCACTCATGCCAGACCAACCCCAATTTACTGCAAAGGAGTGATTGGAATGTAGATCTACAGTCTTTCTACTTTGATATGGAGGATTAGCCATATCAGTACTGCAGATATTTTGTTGGATACGTGAAAGGAAAGTTTTTTGCGAGGAAAAAGCTGAAAGAGAACGGGGCTTTGTCAGGTCACTGCTTACTGAGAACAGCAGTTTCACGAGTTATTGCTCAGGAAGATCAGTGTTTTATAGGGTCATTGTTTTGGAAGATCAGTGGTTTGTATTGTCACTTCTCAGAGATCAGTGGTTTGCTGGGTTATTGCTCAGGAAGATCAGTGTTTTGTAGGGTCATTTTTTTGTAAGATCAGTGTTTTGTAGGGTCATTGTTTTGGAAGATCAGTGTTTTGTAGGGTCATTGTTTTGGAAGATCAGTGTTTTGTCTTGTCACTTCTCAGGAAGATCAGTGGTTTGCTGGATCATTGCTCAGAAAGATCAGTGGTCCTCATTGTCACAACTCAGAGAGCTCAGTGGCTTGTTGAGTTATTGCTCAAGAAAATCAATTATTCATTAGGTCATTTCTCAAGATCAGTAGTTTGTATTGTCAATACTGAGAAAGTTCAGTGGTTTCTTGACTAATTGCTTGGGAAGTTCAGTGATTATCAGGGTCACTGCTCAGGAAGACCAGTGGTTGTATTGAACTAGACAGAAATATGAGTGGTTTGTTGGGTTACTGCTCCGGAAAATCAGTGGTTTGCATTGGCACTACGCTGAACAATCAATGGCCTGCTGGGTTTTTGCTCAGAAAGATAAGAGGTTTGCATTTTCCCAATAAGAATAATCAGTGGTTTACTTGGTCACTGCTGAGGAAGAACAGCGGTTTGTTACGTTATTGCTCAGGAAGATCAGTGGTTTGTAGGGTCACTGCTCAGAAAGATCAGTGATTTTGTGCCTCGCTCTGCAAAAAGATTTGTTAAGTTATTACTCAAAAATATTGGTAGTTTGTTGGGTCATTGCTCAGGAAGATCAGTGGTCCTCATTGTCACAACTTAGAAAGCTCAGTGGCTTGTTGGGTTATCATTCATGAAAATGAATGATCCATAAGGTCACTGCTCAGGAAGATCAGTAGTTTGTATTGTCACTACTGAGAAAGATCAGTGGTCTATTGAGTAATTGCTTGGTAAGATCAATGGTTATCAGGGTGACTGCTCAGGAAGACCAGTGGTTATATCGAACTAGACAGAAATATGAGTGGTTTGTAGGGTCTTCTGATCAGATGTTTTACCACTCAGTCACCAAAGACTCAATGAAAACTGAATAAATACCATAAATATATCATACCATACAGTAATCACACATACACACACACACACACACGCGCGCACACAGCCACACAAGACAGTGCAATACCACAGACTGTATAAAAAGATGGACGACACAACCGTGACGTCACTCATTGGTTTCAGCATACCATTAAGGAAGCCTCAATTTTGACAATTTGAACAACGCCATTTTGTCATTTTGGAACCGGATGTGATTCCTATTGGATGAGAGATATGATCGTATCTGACGAGGACCAGAGGACAACCACGACCCTAAAGCATATTCTGGCTTTATACTTTATTGCAGACTATTTGGGACCATAGTTTACAAAAATAAAAGACATGATACATCGAAGGAGACTTGAAACTTGCAATAGATACCATAAAATAATGTGGAAAATCATTATTGAAATAATAAATCAGATGCAAAAGTGGGGTCATTTTCTCATAGACTTCTATGGTATTGAACTTCTTTCTGCAACCACCAGTATCGCTATCTGCTGGCCATGAACTAGAATGCAATTTTTAGAGATTTCTGCATTGGCCTCACTTTTCAGGTCCGGGTGCTGCCACCTTTTTTTATTCAGTCGATGTGCAATATACATATATACACACCCATACACAGACACTTGAGTGCTTACTCACACACACACACACACACACACACATACAGATTCATCATTACAAATACATCAAATTAAATTACGCAATCACATGAGTATAAAAATAGGACCAAGGGTCCTGTTGTCCAATGGCCAACAACCGAAAAACTTTTCGCAACAAATTGGAACTTTCTTGGTCAAAGGTCATGTTACCAACTATAGTGTCAATACTTTTAACGCTAATGGGTGATAATAGCAAAATGTATAAACGCATCCATGTGATAAATTGCAGAGACTTTAAAAGCCCATGCCAGCATTTTATAATTGAGTGACATGTAAGAAAATGTAATTATGAAGATAAGGATGACAACAACATAAATAATGAAAAATTCATAAAAACTTTAAAAAGCAACATATTCAAATGTGTTGAACAATCTTAGCAAACCTAATCTCTAGGATGCTCGATAACAAATAAAATCGATTTTGGCAGATATTTTCAGTGAAGAAAATTTTGAAAATTTTCAGGAAGTGGCCTTAGATTTGATGTTCAAGGTCACTCAAGGTAAAAGGTCTTGATGCCACATGAAAGCCCGTATATGACCTCCAATCTGTTCTCAACACTATTTCTAGCAATATCACAAATCATGTCCATATTATGGGCCTTTGAGATATGGTCAATTGTTACAACTTCAGCTCTAAGGTAGCAACATTAAGGACACCACCAATACTATATATATATACATATATATATAATATACTCAGCAACAAAAGTTTCTGTGACACCATTTATGTGTATGTAATAAATGACACGCAAAGATCTCAATGCAATCAATATGTTTATTTAACAGGAGAAACACTGACTTTTCAGTGCCAACGTCACTCAAAACGAAAAATGTCATTTTCATGCGTCATGAAGCACTTGTCTGACGTCTAACCAATTGTGACCTTCACACTTCAATACCGGGTGTGACTTCCCCGTGCCATGATGCAAGCAACGCATCTCCGGCGCATGGACCGAATCAGATGTGCCAGAAATTGCTGTGGGATGTCATTCCAAATCTGACGTAGACGTTGTCGCAATTCCTGGAGTGTAGCTGGCGGGTTATCCAACCGCCGCAAACGTCGATCCATCTCGTCCCAAAGATGCACGATTGGGGACATGTCTGGGGATCTGGCTGGCCATGGCAGGACATTGACATGTTGTTGCATCAGATACTGCTGTACAATCCTTGCAACGTGTGGTCTGGCGTTATCATGTTGCAGCGTTATTCCGGGACCATGTTGCATCAAAAACGGTACCACCAATGGCCGTAGCACTTCATCGCGATATCTTTGACCTGTCAGATTTCCATCAATAACAAGCAAATCTGTTCTGTTTCTAGCCGTGATCCCTTCCCAAATCATGACACTACCACCTCCAAAACGATCAAATTCCTGAACACAGTTGTTGGCATAACGTTCTCCACGTCGACGGTATACACGTAAACGACCATCACATCGGTTAAGCATGAATCTTGATTCATCAGTGAAGAGTACAAGATCCCACTGACGTTGGATCCACCGTCAATGTTGTTGTGCCCACTGTAGACGCAGTCGTCGGTGTTGTACTGTGAGTATTGGACGTCTTGCTGGCCGACGTGGGACAATGCCAAAATGACGGAGACGGCGACGGATTGTCTGTGCAGACAGTCGCCTCAAACCAGGTATCGTTCTTGCAGTTATGGTTGCAGGTTGAAATCGATTTCGGAGATGGGTTGTTCGAATCCAGTTGTCCTGTCTGGGAGTGGTTACTCATGGACGGCCGCTGCGAGGACGGTCTCTGACATGTCTTGTCTGCTGATGACGCTGCCATAAGTTCCAAATGGTGTTTCGGTGGACATTCAGGCGATGAGCAACTTCCCTCTGCGAGGTTCCGGATTCAATCATCCCAATGGCCCTCCACCGATCATTTTCAGACAGTCTTGGCATTTAGAGGGTAGAGTTCCTGATCCGAAATGGCTGTGTTTTCGATAAGTGATGCTTCCGTCGTTCATCAGGCACAATTTGAACATTCCAAAAATTCTCCTCTTTTATTGCCATCCACAAGCATGATTTACTCACATTTTCACGTGCAAAGTCATTTTCTCGCATTTTCATGATTTCCATTTCAATGTTGTGTTTACGTGTACTGTTTCAGTCTGATATCACCATGTATGACAATTTCATAATTGCGTTATGAAAAATAATTAACAATACTGGTGTCACAGAAACTTTTGTTGCTGAGTATATATAAATGAGAAAAACATGACATGTGTGCTATAGCTGCTGAGTGTGTGGAGAGAGAGTGGGAGTGGGTGTGGCCTAGACTTTTGTGCAGTTTCCGCAGGTTTTGGCACTTAGGGCGCTTTCACACTAGGTCTAGTTGTTCTGTATCGCGCCACAGTATGATTGTCCCCCCTCCCCTCTCCCCCGCTGGTCAGCTTTCACACTAGTATTATCTTACAGTACCCGAGTGCACATATAAAAATTGCAATTTTAAATGGAGAAATATACAGAAAGAAGAAGAAGCAAACACTTGGGTGGAAAGAATTCTGTATCCAACCTCCACTTTTTTTGGCTTTTTAGTAGCCAGTACGATTTTGAAGCCGCACTATGTAGTTTTTGCCGGATTCACTCGCAGTGTCCCCCTGCAGTTGATAAACGGAATTGTCTGTAATAAACTGCCATAAATTCTGTCTACACATGCATTTGTTGACAAGCCAACTACACCAGCGGACTTTCTTTCGGGAAACAACATCGTTGCGGTAACTTTCACAGCGACTTCATGCACATTAGAAAAACTGACCACCAATCGAAATCAATCAGAATTTACCGGACTTCACATTCATTCAACATGTCGATGACATTGCAGAGAAAAAAAGGCTCTGACACAGCTGGAACACACAACATCAACGTTTACACAATGATATCGTTCATCAGTGTCGATGCTCAAATCGTTATGGTTAAGGTTATCATTATAGTTATCTTTCTCAGTGTGGACGGCTCTTTATAGCATTTTATGTATGAACTTTGAATGTCAGGAACGGATCCTAACACAGAAGTTGGCTTCGCTTACATTCACCGCTGCAACTAATCCTAGCACTAACTGGAATCAATTCATTTTTGCACTGCTTACAAATGAGTGGACGTTGCTTACGTGCTGAGTTGCTGTTCAAATAGGCAGTGCCTTTGTAGAATCCGACCACAAAGTTGACATGCACAGAACTGATTAGCTTGTGCAATAAAACAAAAGGGCGCCAGGGAGTTGACAGAAAATCCCTGAAACGACAAGAGTACATGCTAACTCAGATCATTACCTCATCCTTCCGAAATAAAACACGACAAATTTTCTACCTTTAATACTCTATACGGGACTGAAGTACACGTTGTGACAAATACATCTGTGGCTGAGGGGGGTGCGTCCCGATGACCGATGCTCCTGCTCCAGTGAGAGGAGAAGAATGCAGGGTAGGCAACCCGATCCATATACATCAAGGACACGGACTCGAACTTAGGGGCGGCTAGACAGTAACTTTATTAAGACAGTCGATAGCCATGCGTAACGCCCAAGGAGTGGTCCACTATTTTCCAACTCTCATTTTCACTCTCACGCTCACAAGTAATCTGCACAACACCAGATCCTTAAATATCATCACGTTGCATGCAAATACACGTCATCACATTAGTTCCAGGGAACTTGTATCATTCAGTCACACGCGCATACCGGTTTATCATTCCTCTTACAACGTTTATGATCACACATTTCGACTGACGACTAGTTTAGAAATGTTCGCCAGCTAACAAGAGCATGACAACTAGCTAGCATGTCAGATACCAGCTCGTAAGATAAATCGCTGGAGATGATTATTTGAAAGAGCAAAGATTTCAATGACACAGCCTGACACAAAGCAAGTTCAAATGCACTAGGACCAGAACTAGAATGAAGGATTAAGCAAACAATTTGTACTTATTTGTCCAAAAACAACAAGGCCAGGTCGGCATCGGTCGGACATACCTCATCCTCTGGTCTTTCAGCTCTCACTAGAGAGTGAAAGCCGGTCCAATGTTGACCCTAGTCCTGGATCTTATTTTATTGCTTTGTCTTTTTCTTTTAAATGTCTCCTAGTACAACACCTTTGTCATCTTCGGTTTCCTCGCCGCTTCAGACAGCCATTACAACCACTTCCGACTCTTCGACTCGACACTTCATTCTACATTCACTCACTGGCCTTGAGAGACATGAAGGAGGGGGATTGTGTGACACATGCCGTAAAGCAGTTTGTAGTTTGTAGTTCTTTTTGGGCCTGGGTTCCTACCTGAAATTCGAAGTTACATAGTGCCAGTGAAGGCGATCCAGGCGCGATCGAGCCATGACAAAAGTGTCATTCAACCGATTGTGAGTTGATGTATTGCCGGAATGATCTTGGAAATATATATTTGAGAGTCAAAAAACTACATTGTGCTGCTTTAAAAGGAGGTGCCAATATATTGCGAGTTATTTTTATTCTTGAGAAGGGGCTTTAGAGTGGTTACAGGTTTTTTGTCCCCGGACTTTTCTTCCCCATGGACTTTTCGTCACCGGATTCTTCTTTTCTGAGGACTTTTTATCCCCAAGGACTATAATAAGGGTTAAGGTTAGGGTTAGGAATAGTGTGATAATGCAGGAAGAGGGCAAAGCATTATTGGGGATGAGCCATCCAGGGACGATGAGTCTGGGGAAGAAAAGTTCATGGGGAGGAAATGTCCAGGGTCGAAAATTCCTAAGGGGTTGAAAAGTCTGGGGAAGAAAAGCCTGGGGACAAAAAGTCCGGGAACAAAGAGTCCAAGAGCCATTTAGAATATAAATGTCGAATATTAATATCGTGACTGCATATGCTGCGTGTACCCAAGCAATCTGGTGTGCCATCAGTAACATGGATAACTACATATAGCAGCACGAGAAATTAAACTCTAAATCTTCTGGACTGGATATTTTTACTTACCCGAATCTTTCTCTGGGTTCCCAAATATCAAGGTAAGCCGATAAAGTTGCTTACTGATTTTATTCGATATTGGTGGAGGCTAAATACGGAATTCTTTCCCTGTGGCGTTTTTGGCCGATTATGCTGCCCACAGCCTCATACCATGAAAATTCATCTTTCTCATAACTTGAGCAGCCAGACTTCCACACTGCTTCCTGCATTTTGAAATATCACAGCCGCATTTTCTTGAGTTTGTCATGGTTTAACTGATTTATTGTTCTGTGATGACCATGCGAATGTAACTACTCGCACATTATTTCATAAATCTCTGAGTTTTTGCTTGTGGTATCCAGTTGTGATTGTATTTTCTTGTCCACCCAAATTTCGGGCAAGCATTGAATTTCCTTGTTTGAATGGAGAGATCCGGTTGCCACTGTATTTGTTAGAACAAGAGAGCCGTAACACAAAACAATAATATTCCATGCTCAACTATGGTTGCTTTCACATTCGGTACACGCGCGGATGAACCGAGCCTGAGTACAGATGAACTGTGCCCAGGTCCACCTCTTCCAACTGTATTCACGCACCGTGCCCGAGCAATATACGTTTGTGTTCACATTTACCAAATGAACTGGACTTTGGGGTCAAGTGTACTGGGATCCGTGCCCGAGTTCCTCATGTGAAAGCACCCTTAGAAGTAATCGCAGGTGACCTGAGTCAACCGCAGACAGAGAGAAGCACAAGCAGGACAGGCCAGAGGCAATGCAATACATTGCAAACACCCCACCCTTAAAAAGGTTGCTCAAATGCAACCCCAGAATCTCAATGATACGACATCATAAGATACACAATAAAGAACACAAAATTATAGATACAGCACCCTCTGTAATTATTGGCAGCCCTGGTTAAGATGTGTTCTTTAGCTTCTCATTAATTCAGTTTTTTTCTAAATAATATTGGACTACAATGAAAAAAATAGGAAAATCCAAACTTTAATTCAAGTGCATTTATTCAGTGGGAAAAAAAAATCCCACATTAAGAAATAATTATTTTACCGCAAATCATGTGTGCCACAATTATTAGCACCGCTGATGTTAATACTTTGTACAACCCCCTTTTGCCTAGAAAACAAATATTCTCCTATATTGTCCTTCTGCAATTAAAATTAAATTCATTTTATGGCTTTTAACACATCTTTACCAGGGGTGCCATTAATTATGGAATAATTATATATATAATTATATATACATATATATATATATATAAAGAAATAAAGAAATATATATTATAAAGAAATCGAGTCTATCTTTCATCCTTGAAAAGGCATCTGCCAACAAGTTGTCTTTTCCATGAATCTGATAAATCTGGGGGTCATATTCCCGAATAAACTCCAGTGCATCATTCTCTGATGAGAGTTTCTCGCGGAGTGGGGAGAGACCAATGGATTGTGATCCGTGTAAAGAATTAATGAAGAATCTGAAGAAATATAAACATCAAAATGCTTCACGGTGAGAAAAAGAGCCAAAGCCTCTTTCTATATTGTAGAGAGCTACTTCTGATGAACATCAAATTTCATGGAAAGATAGCACACAGGGTGCCCCTCACCCAGTGAATCATCCTGAAGCAGAACAGCCCCAATACAAAAACTAGAGCACTCGGCAACCGAGCACATGTATCCCCCGAAGGCCCCCCAGTTGGGCCTAGATGGTCGCAGAGTACCCAAAATCAATAGGTGTCGTGAACTTACCATAATATATGTCCCTGCAAAATTTGAAAAGAATCGGTGCACTTATGTAGGCTGTAGAGTGTTCACAAGAAAATCTCTGCGGACGCGGCGGACACAGACGCGTGACGAGGCGAAATTCATAGTTCGGGGGATACAATCAGTAGCATCGACAGCTAGCTTAAAACACCTACTGAAATCAGGGGCAGCAAGCATGGGAGTGCAATTCAGCAACGCTTTCAAATTCTCGAAAGCAATCTGACTGTCCAAACGTATGAGGCATTAGGGCTAAGCAGATCAGTCAGTGGGGCAGCTATGGTTGAGAAATTTCTTCAAAAATGTCTATCGTAGCAGGCCACGCCAAGAAATTGTTTCAGTTGTCCTCGGGACATTGGCACAGGGAAATTTACAATGGCCTCTAATTTGGCACCAATGGCAGACTTGACCATGACCAACAATTTTATTTAAATAGCTGACTGTAGCTTGTCCAAACTCACATTTGGAGAGCTTCAGGGTCAGATGTGCTGCAACTAACTGTTTGAACACATCATGAAGTTGGGCTTTCTGTTGAAACCAAGAAGAACTATAAATGACCAAATCAAACTCTTTGTTGGCCAGATACTGGAAGGTATTCCAGAAGTTATAACGTTGTATTGACAAAACAAATTGGGCGTAAAGAAGCCTGGAACATCGTGTTCGCTGGGTATATTATTTCATATATTAAGTATATAGGGGAATGCAAATTTTCAAAACCTCATAAAAAAATCAAAAATCAATATTTGTAAATTCTTGGTCAACAAACTTGGTAGACATTGTCATTAGGATGGTCAATAACAAATATCAAGTCATTCTGGCCGATAGTTAAGGAGAAGTAGTTTTTTTTACAAATTTCCGCTCTGTGACCTTGACCTTGGTTTAACATTTCAACGTCATTAAAGGTCTAAGGCCATGATGTTAAATGAAAGCCCTAGAATGACTGCCTGTCTGTTGTCAATACTATTTCTATTAATATCGCCATTCATTTCTATGTTATAGCCCATTGAAATATAGTCTACATTGAGTATATGGGAGAATGCACAAATTAAGCATTTTAATCAAATTTTTTTTTTTTCTTTGAAAAAAACTTGGTAGACCATGTCACAAGGATGAATGGTCCATAGAGGGCTGGTTTCGGTGAGGAAAATGCTTGATAATTGTGAACAACATCAACGATGGACGGACAACAGATGCCTCATGATGCCAATAGTCCATCAGCCTTTCAGGTGTTGTAAGACTAAAGACATAAAAATTCAAAGGGGTAGGATTTGCATGGGAAATGTTTCCATTGCCAAAGGAAGTGTGAAAAAAAACTGCCTCAGTGACACGCATGCGCATGGGTGATATTAATGAGTAATATTATTGAATAAACGGTTTGCATCAGAGGCAGGACACTGTCATTACACTCTTGAGCAAGATCTTAAAGCTGCACTATAATGTACATGCAAATTGTTGCTGTAGAAATGTTGCTTGATTAGCAGGACTTGATATGTATCAGCTATGGTTTTGAATCACACAAAGGAGTGAAATTTCTCTTCCTATCTAGCGGCAATTGGGCTGAATTCCATATAAAAAAATTTGATGGAAGAAATAAAAAAAAGTGTGAATCGGAGAAGAGAGTCATTTAGCATGCCTTTAAAATGTACGCAAGCCTGTTCACTCACATAAACATGAATATAAATGCACACATTCCCAAACACGCACAAACACACACGCACGCGCGCGCATAAATGTAAACATACATGTACAAATGAATGGAGACACACACATATATGAACAGTCACATACACTACGAGCGTAACCTCAAACACATGTGTACATCCAGATAAACACACGAGCCAGACTGCAAACAGCCCACAGCGACACACACTTAGACACTGTGAACACAGACTGCAAAAGTATGTGCACATATAAAAAATTACAGCGATATACTGCCAACTTATTAGCAAACACACACGCACACACAAAAAATTGCAGAAAGACGCATGGACACACGCACTCAGAACACATACGGCCGAACATATGCGTACGCATACACATGACCAAGCACATGTTTACAGGAGTAGAATCACACGCACTTACACACGCACTCACAGACGGAGAGACAAATGTTTGCGGGAGCAGAGTCACACGTACGCACACGGACACACATCACACGGATATACACGTTTATAGGAGCAGAACCTCTCACACAAACACACACATGGATGCACACACGCACACACAAACACATTTACAGGAGCGGAATCGCAGCTCCTACCTTTACGATAGCCCACTTGTTTTGTTTGCAAGGAGAATGTGCCCATAACGATGCCCATCTCGACAGGGTCCGTCTCCTCCTCCGTCTCTTTGTCTGTGTTCCTCAATCCCTCGCTCTCTCAGTCTGTTCCCTCTGTCTCCCTTTCACTCCTTCTCTCTCTAATTCTGCCTTCCCTCTATCTCTGCTCTCTCTGGTATTTTGTTCCCTCTGTTTCCACCAGCTGTTTCTCTGCACTGGTGTGTGTGCATGTGCACGCGCATATCTCTGTACCTTTGGGTGTGTGCGTGCAGGCGCATATCTCTCTACCTCTGGGTGTGTGTGTGTGTGTGTGTGTGTGTGTGCACGCGCATATCTCTCTACCTCTGGGTGTGTGTGTGTGTGCACGCGCATATCTCTTAACCGCTGTGAGTGAGTGTGTATGATTGTGTATGTGTTAGTGTGTGTGATTGCATGAGTGTGTGTCTGTGCGTTTGAAAGTGTGTGAGTGTGCATATGATTGTCTCTGTATAATTGTGTTTGTGTGTGAGGGTGTATTATTGTGTGTATGTGTGAATGACTATGATTTTGTATGTGTGTGATTGTTTTTGTGCGAGTGTGCATGATCTTGTGTGTATTAGTGTGCGTGTGTATCATTGTGTGTGTGTGTGTGTCGAGAGTGAGTCTGAGTATGTGTGGGTGTGTATGATATTGTATGCTGAACTTCACAGGAATAAGGGCATCTTTGTTTCAAAGAGCATGGTGTTACAGTGTACACTCTCTCTCTCTCCATCCCTCTCTCTCCTCTCTTTCCACCTCTCCCTCTCTCCATCTCTTTTCTCCTCATCTCTATTACAAATCAAGAAATTATATTCCAACCAGCTGTAAATGAGATACACATATCACAGAACATACAAAGCAATAGAATGAGGGTGAGATATTGGAGGACAAAGGGACAGACAGAATGATGAAAAGAGAGAGGGAGAGAAAGTGGGAAAGATATAGTGAGAAAGAAGAGTCAGAGTAACACACTCTTTCAGTAATGCTTTGTCTTCATTAATTCACTGCAGACAGATTATATGTCAATATTAGAGACTGACGCCTTCATGTTTACACGTTTTTCTCCAATCTCCTTGTTTTGATGAGATCATCTCTCTACGTCTTTCTCTCCATCACTGAACCTCTCTCTTCCCCTCTCTATCCATCCACGTCCTTTTGTCTTCACAGCTTCTCTCATGCTTAATTTCACGATGCTATATTCCCTCAAAATATACTGTTCACAAGTACACACTTCAAACTCAGCTATTGCCATAAAGATAAACGAAGTACAAAATGCCAACACATATACAGTAAACACAAGCGGGTCGCGGGAAAATGAAACAACATACACATAACTCCACAGTATATCTCTGTGATGTGTTCTTTCTCTCACACAGATTGGAGTGTATATCCCAGATAATGTCACTCATCATGGCCTCAAATATGGCAAACAGACTGTCCACATTACTGAGGAGATCTGTGGGCCAGGGTTCATTAAACTATACACACGACCCTGACCTCTGGACCAGATAATCGATGTGTTATGAGAGAAATTTGTGGAAAAAACAGAGCAGAAAGTGAAAATCTCATGGACAGTTACTATCGCTTGTTTTCTGTAATTGAAGAATTATTCAGTGTGAAAAGCACTTCATTAGAACATTGTATGCTTCAGCAAAAAAACAAATGGAAAATTTGTTTCACTCGGATGAGAAATTCACAGAGACAGATAGGGAGAGAACGGGAGAAGGGGGATCACAATGAATACTTCCCAAAACTTCAGATTTCCGTTTGTTTCCTCTCTTTTTGTTTTCCACTTACCACCACGACTCTTCCACTTTCTCAGTCCTGTATTTTAAAGGAATATCATTCCACAGCCACAATAACATCATCATCACCACCAGCACACTATCAACATCATCACCACCGCCAACAACACACTACCAACATCATGACCACTGCTAACAACAAACTACCAACATCATCAACCCCACCACCAACTACACACTACCAACATCATCATCCCCACCACCAACTACATACTACCAACATCATCTTCACCACCACAAGCAGCACACTACCAACATCATCACCACCACAAACTACACACTACCAACATCATCGTCCCCACCACCAACAACACACTACCAACATCATCATCCCCACCACCATTAGATCACTACCAACATCATCACCACCACAAACAACACACTATATACGTCATCACCACCACAAAAAACACACTACCAACATCATCATACCCACCACCAACTACACACTACCAACATCATCATCACCACCACCAGCAACACACTACCAACATCATCGTCCCCATCACCAACTACACACTAACAACATCATCATCCCCACCACTAACAAGACACAACCAACATCATCGTCCCCACCACCACCAACACACTACCAACATCATCATCCTCACCATCAACAACAGACTACCGACATCAACATCATTGCCAACAACAACACACTATCAACATCATTATTCCCAACACCAATACAGTACCAACATCATCATCCCCACAACCAACAACACTCTACCGACACCATCATCCCTACTACCAACAACACACCACCAACATCATTTTCACCACCAACAACACACTACCAACATCATCATCCCCACGACCATCAACATACTGCCAATATCATCATACCCACAAACAACAGCGCACTATCAACATCATCATCACCACCAACAAAACACTTCAATCATCATCATCCCCACCACCAAAAACACACTACCAATATCATCATCCCAACCACTAATGACACACGACCAACATCATCATCCCCACCACCAACAACTCACTATCAACATCATCATCCCCACCACCAGCACACCATCAACATCATCATCCCCACCTACAACAACACACTACCAACCACATCAGCACTACCACTACCACACTACCATCATCATCATCCCCAACACCAACAACACACTACCAACATCATCAGACCTACCATCAACGACACACTACCAACATCATCAACGACAAAAAAACACACTACCAACATCATCATCCCCACCACCAAGAACCCACTACCAACATCATCATCACCGCTAATAACAACACAGAACAGACATCATCATCCCTACCACCAAAAACACACTACCAGCATCATCATCACCGCCAACAACAACACACTACCAACATCATCATCCCAACCACCAACAACCCACTACAACATCATCATCACCGCTAACAACAACAAACTACCAACATCATCATAACCGCCAACAACAACACACTACCAATATCATCATCCGCACCAACAACAACACACTACCAACATCATCATAACCGCCAACAACAACAACACACTACCGACATCATCATCTCCAACACCAACAACACACTACCAACATCATCATCACCGCTAACAACAACACACCACGAACATCATCATCCCTACCAACAACAACACTATACCAATATCATAATCCCCACCACCAACAACACACTACCAATATCATCCCCACCACCAAGAACACACGACCAACATCATCATCACCGCCCCCAACAACACACTAGCAACATCATCATCACCACCACCAGCAACACACTACCAACATCATCATCACCCCCACCAACAACACACTACTGACATCATCATCCCCACCACCAACACACTACCAACATCATCAGCCCTGCCACCAACAACACATGACCAATATCACCATCACCAGCACCAACAACACACTACCAACATCATCATCCCCAGCACCAGCAAAATACGACTAACATAACCATCCCTACCTCTAACAACACACGACCAATGTAATCATGACCACCACCAACAAACTATCAATATCACCATCCCCACCATCAACTACGAACATCATCATCACCGCCACCAACAACACACTAGCAACATCATCATCACCACTACCAAAAACACAATAATAGCATCATCATCAAAGGCAACAACAACACACTACCAACATCATCATCATCACCACCAACAACACACTACCAACATCATCATCCCCACCACCAACAATGCACGACCAACATGATCATTGCCACCACCAACAACACACAACCAACATCATCATCAGTGCCAAAAAACACACTACCAACATCATCATCCCAACCACCAACAACACATTACCAACATCATCATCACTGCTAACAACACACTACCAACATCATCATCCTTACCACTAACAACACAAAACTAACATCATCATCCCCACCACCAACACACTACCAACATCATCATCCCTGCCACAAACAACACACGACCAATCATCATCCCCACCACCAATGACACATGACCAACATCATCATCACCGCCCTAACAGCACGCTAGCAACATCATCATCACCACCACCAACAACGCACTACTGACATCATCATCCCCACCACCAACACACTACCAACATCATCATCCCTGCCACCAAAAACACACGACCAACATCATCATCACCGCCACCAACAACACACTACCAACATCATCATCACCACCACCAGCAACATACCACCAACATCACCATCCCCACCATCAACAACACACTATCCACATCATCATCACCACCACCAACAACACACTACCAACATCATCATCCCCGCCACCAACAACGCACTACCAACATCCTCATCACCACCAACAACAACACACTACCAACATCATCATAACCACCAACAACACACAACCAACATCATCATCCCCACCATCAACAACACACTACCAACATCATCATCAGCACCAACAACAACACACTACTGACGTCATCATCACCGCCAACAACTCACTACCAACATCATTACCACTGCCAACAACACGTTACCAACATCATCACCACTACCCCCAGCACAATGCCAACATCATTTCCACCACCAATGTACTCAAAACATCATCACTACCACTACCACTTAGACATTACCAACATCATCCTCACTGCCACCATGTACAGGCTAGGTTTGGCTTGCAAACTACATGCAGTCAGTGTAATAACCTTAGGTGTAACTTAAATAATCGCTGGACAAGGCTGACATTACTTTTACCTTCTTACATAACTGTTGACTAAAACTAAACTACTTCTTTAGCCTGTTAACATGAAAGTCTTGTTCACGCAGGAGGTAATTTTACAAAGCTTGCCCTCTTAACAATTGCAAGATGAAGCAGAGTGCTTAGAATTATGGTACTGAGAAGCCCATTCAGATTTAGTTTATTCCAAGACTCAGTAGGTTAGTTCTTCATCAGTTGTTCCGTAGAACATAACTTTAAAGCGATTCTTACCTTTCTGGCAGGCGGCACAGCACTTAGTAAAAATTTGAACATGAACAACTCCGCCTGCCTCCAAAGTCCCACCCTATTCCTCCTGACTGACCTCTGAGATTCCCCTCCTCCCCTGACGCATGCGGTGAGAAAGTGAGCTGCGCGAATGAAGCGGCTTTCCCACCAGACGCGAAACAAATTTTTCGCACGATAGATTACATTCAAAGTCAATGCAAAGATGCGAATCTCGCGTGCATTTGCATCTTTGCATTGACTTTGAATGTAATCTGTCGTATGAAAAATTTGTTTCGCGTCTGTGCGAAAGCATCTTGAAATGGGGCAATGGAGTCAGGTTCAGAGGCACTGGTCAGGGAAAACCTACCAACAGTAATTACATAATATTCAATTCTACATGTGGTATAAAATAAGATGCGCTCATAATGTCTGACGAACTACCCGTGAACGTTATTATAGTAATTATAGCATTTCAGTGCCTGTTTGTTTTGTTAGATACATCGTTTTTCTGCAGAATTAATGCATATTTTCTTGCAAAACTGCTGTCATTACGTCTTACCTCACCAGAATGGTTCCAGTAACGTTAATCTTTAAATTAGGAGCAGTTGCAGCTGTTTTAGGCTATTTGCAAGTTATCTTTGAGTACCTGTTTTGTCTCTACCTCTCTACTGCTCTGCCAGAGAGGTGCGCGACTTTGTAGGCAACTGGAAGGGACGCGGCTATGGATGACAGACAGGAAGCTCAGCAAATCATTATATTTGGACCGAACAAAGATTGGTCAGACTTTTATCAGAAATATATAAGAATTGAATATTGATGAGTTTCAACACCTGGTGGATTTCTTTCACATTTTATTGTGCCATACGATTATTAGGAGCATTTTAAGATTACAAAAGAAAAGTGTAAAAATGCCTGAAAGCATTTTTAAAAATTTCTAAAATTGCTTTAAATGTTTACAAAAGTAATATGAAATGGAAGCTTTATGCTCTGCTACTCCAGAATCAGCTGTGGTCACTTCATCTGAACCTGACTTAGCTATAGACCCTCGCCACCAGCAGTCTGAAGAAATTTTTGATGGTGAGTGAGTGGATGTGAATAAGACAGCTAATAATTCATAATTTACATAATGATACTCTGACTCTTTGAGTGGTTAATCATAAAAAAGGAAAAATTGGGTGTATTACATTAGCCACTGCCAAGAACACCGAGAAACAGATAAAGAATAACATCATGATGCATAGTTGTAAAAAAATGGCAATGAAAAGTCGGGAGCGGGGGCCCACACTGATAATCTGTCAGGGGGCCCAGAATTCCTAACAAGTGGCATATGCCCCTGCCTGTATGTTGATCTGTGGCGGCGATATTATATATCGCACGACGCTGGTTTTCGAAAGGAACCTTCCTCTAGCCACTCCCAATTCTATAGGGCAGTGATTCCCAAAGTGTGGGCCGCGGCCCCCTGGTGGGTTGTGGTGGTACTGCAGGTGGGCCATGAGAAGTCATTAAAAATATTATTCATTTTTGCAAATATGATTTTTTATTATTTTTATTGTAAAATATTTATTGCTCGATTTTAAAAAATATTTAGAAGTAATAACCTATTGAGTGTTATTGACCTCACAATATTTTAGGAACCTTATATAGTTTATGATCGGAACGTAGCTTTCTGATCATCATGACCGGGGGTCATAATCGGAGGAGCACGCACTGTGTTCTATAATTAATTCTGTCTTGTGTGTACACCACAGATTGAAAGTTTGGGCTTCCTTTATACCCCTGCTTTCATTTCAATCCTGAATCTTTATAATAATAATAATAATAATGATAATAATGATAATAATAGTAATAATAATAATAATAATAATAATAATAATAATAAATAAAAAACAACGATTATTGTTGTTGTTTTTTTTTATTTATTTTCTTTATTTTATTTTCTTAACAACAATTATTGTTGCAGTTAAGTGTTCTGAGAATGCATAATTTTGTCTATGTGCTGTTTATAGGACAAAGGTGGGCCGCGGAATTTTTTTAGATTTTCAAGTGGGCCCTGATTTGGAAAAGTTTGGGAACCCCTGCTATAGGGATTCTATAGTTATCCCGCGGAAACGAAAAGTTGATGGGCATGGTGTCGACATAACGCCCCCTTTCCTCTTTGGAGGGCGGGGGAATAACAACTGCCCTGTGCCTATATCGTGTTGTTTATTTGCTCTCAACCGCTTGAGGGAAACATATGGAAACGCACTTAATTCGCGTTTCGTTTTGGCAAATTTTCACAAGATTCGCTTCAAAGTTAAATGGAAACATAGCTATTGTCAGCTGAGTTGTGCACACAGCAAATTTGAAAATGCTCGTCCAACGATAACGATGTAAGTGCTCCATAATACGCAAAATTACAAATACACTGGCTGGTCCTTTGCAAAAGTCCAATAGTCTACTTTTTAGGCCTTGGCTTCGGTGACTAATACTGCAGATCGAAGAGCAAATTTTGTGATTTCAGACCGTGTTTTCATTACCAGTTTTTTATTTCTCTATGCAGATTTTGTGCATTTCTAAGAGTAATGGAAACGCACCCAAAGAGTGAGGACGATGTCCGGACGTTTTTAGCTCAAAAAACACAGTCTGCTTCGTGACCGTAGACTGCACGTGACACAGACTCCTATTTTGTGTCTTGTTGATACCAGTTGTGGATGCAAGTGTCCGGTGACTAATGGTTTTATTTAGCTGGCTCGTTTCAACATCAGTCACTAACCTTTTATCGTGATGGATTAGATTGGACACACACTTCCACTCTGATCTGAAGTTCCGCCTGCACATGTTTTATCACGCAGTCTGTATGAATTTGGTAACTGGTTGGTGCGAGTGCAAGATTATTTATTTTCATTGGAGTTCGATAAAGATGAGAAAAGCTGCGGTTCTTATAGACATATAGTCAGTTTTCTTTGGTGTTCCAATAATTCGCCATGTTTAAAAAAGGCCGAAAATCGACAAAAACGTATTTTTCCAAGATAAAGCTGCCGCAGGAAATCTTCCCTCAACCCCCGATACACAAGATACAGTCGACTTGGAAGAAGAAGAAAAAATGATCCATAACCTACAATAGTCCTCAAATAAAGGGCTTTGAGGGTAAGATTACTGTAAACTGAATATTTTTGCAAACTTGCTAGGCTACCTTAATGTACAGTTATTGAAATGAATTGAAAAACTGGCACGCTAAGACAGGTTTGTGGGTTAGTTTTATTTAAAATGCAAAGTTGATCTTTCCTTGCAGGTTATCCATGCCCAGCTCATTCCAATCAAATAGTTAGCCTGTATCACAGCTATGTGTAGCCAAAGTAGCCTATAGTCTACTGTTAACACCTATGACAGATTCTGAATGTATGATTATTAAGGGTGCCTTAGAGTCAGGGCCAAAATTAATGTCAGCAGAAGCAGGGCCTATTGTTTGTGTAACCACACACAAAATATTATACACACACACACACGCGCGCGCACACACACGCGGGCGCGCACGCACACACACACACACACACACACACACACACACGCACACACGCACAAACTCAGAGGCTTTAAAAACACACAATAAAGTATATAGTTTTAAGAAGTGGTAAAGGGTTTCTTTCGTGTTGCAAAACACCAGTCTCGAAAAACTGTGCTTTTGGTTGTGAGACTTGCCCTCACTGTTATTGTTACATTGGCAGTCAATTCAGCAGTGTTTATGCATTATCTGACATGGCAGAAGACGTTTTATGAAATGTGTTTTTGTGGTGTCACAGATGACGCACTTTGTCGGGGATGACAGCTGACACATCTGGTCATTCTGTGTCATCCCTGCAGTCTGGATACAGTCATTTAATGGACATTAATGCGTCCAGAATCTTTTCTTTGAGACTGGCCATCATTCAACATTCAAAATGTTTCATTCTTCCGAGATTCATTTGTTTGTGGCATTTGAGGTGGGAATGATGTGACTTTGTTTATGTGTTTTTTTTATTAGCCCTGATCTTCAGCTTTTCATGTGCAAAATGATTTCTCCCAATGGGATTCACAACCATGATCCAGGGAACTGTGCTACATTCAGATAATCGTAATGATTAATGATTAAACCAAGAAAGGATTTGAACCCAGACACTTGACATTTTGCAATGCTTACCAGACCTGATGGTCATCGTGTCCAGGGGCGTGCTGGGGATCCAATTCAGGCCGGGAGACTACCAAGCAAGCAGGCCACTGAAGTGTTGCGGTGGACGCAAAGCGCGAGCGGGGGGTTTTTGTGGGGGTTTTTCTTCAAAAAAAGACAACTTTAGGCAGCATTTAGAGTTGTCATAGCAACTACAACAACACTATTAGACTGACAGCCACACAACAACACTCCATTAAACACAACCGTGACGACAGCTCCACACAGTCCTCCTTACCAGTACTTTTGTCTTCTCTAATCTCTTCTCTACATCGTACTGTGTCCTTTTGTTCTATATAATTTATATAATGTGCAGAATTACACAAAAACATGTTTGTATTATTTTGTCAGCAAATCGTTTAGATGTCATGCCAGCTTACAGTAGCTATCAAGAATACCAATATTGAATGTAAAACTGAAAGATGTAGGTCGACAGCAACTTCAACTTATTTCAGTAACATTAGATATTGGAAAACCTAACTCAATTTAGACAGATTACAAGAAGATTATAGAAGATACCTGAAGAGGGGTCTCAGTCTCGGGCTTTTTCAGGCTCCCTGCAACCCACCTGGCAACTATGGATTTTTTGGGCATGCCCACCAAATATTTTGTGCATTAAAATTGGCATTACATTTTCATTACCCAGAATGTACAGTTTTGACTGAGCCATGTTAAGCTAGAGGTTTAGCTTGTGTCACGGAGAAATGCAAACACACACGGAACTGTCTGGATGATGCGAGTATCTTTATTAATACAGTTATTTATCTAGACAAAAAAAATTTCATTTATCCCGCCGTGACTTTAAACCAACGCTGAGAAAAAGCGGCGGGTTCGCATGTGCGATTCGTTTGCAATTTGGACATGGAGGGGTGAACATCTCCTGCTCTGACTCCAGCTAAGAGGGGCGGCTGCGAGAGGACTGGGCCGCCTGTGAATGCTCTGTGACATGTGACAGGCCGACAGAAGCACCCGCTGCATGTCGAGAGTAGTAACGATTAAAGTCGCTAAGTTGGCAACACTGGACGCGTCTCTCTCACTCACCCCCCCTCCTCTCGCATACTGCTCCATGTGCTTCTCTACACTTCCAGTGTTTTGGCTGTGTAGAGGCGGGCCATAAAGCAACTAACCAGTCACAACACGAGTCCTCTAAAAGAAAAACAGTGATCGCTGCAATTTCGACCAATCCTACCCTCTGATCACAGAGTTCATGTTGGCTACGTGTGCACTATGCAGTGAGGAGGCGTGTTCTGTCAATATAGTGCTGCCAGCGCTGCTGCTGTTGCAACAAGCGTGTTTTGTTTGCCTGGAAACAGCGGGCCAGTGGCTGCATTTTATTTATTGGCAGCCAGGCAGGCCAATAAGGACACAGGCCACCGGGAAAAGTCCAGAGCGTCCAGATGGGCCGCTCTGCAAATCAGCAAAAGGAAAAACTATCAGTTTTCAAATTAGACGATAAAAACTACTTTGCATTTATATATGTGTGTGGGTGTGTGTGTGTGTGTGTGTGTGTCCCCGTGCGCGCTATATATGAAACAAACAACATCATCACCACTACCACTTAGACAGTACCAATATCATAATCACTACCACCACAGCACAACCAACATCACTCTCACTACCATCAACACACTGCTAATATCAATACCAACACACTACCAACATCATCATCACCATCAACACTCTACCAACACCATCACCACCACTAACAACACACAACCAACATGATAATCACTTCCACCATGGCACTACCTTCATCATCATCACCACCAACAACACCCTACCAACATCATCACCACCCCCACCATCACACTACCGTCATCATCGCAACCACTGCCACATGACCAACACCATCAACAGCACAATATCAACATCATCACCATCACCGACACACTACCAACATTGTCACGACCACCACCACCACCAACACACTACCAACATCATCACCAATAGCTTACTCATTGACACACCTACTGTGCTGTCCAACCCCATGAGATGCAAACGCTTTTATTTCAGAGCGGGACACTACCAAATCCGGTAAAGGCAAAAAATTTGCTGTTTTTGACAGAGGAAATTGTGCATAACATAACTGCTGCATGCATTCTTATTTGTGAAGGCATGGATAGAGAACCCTGATTCTGTCTACAGATCAGTGGCAGATTGTCTTCTGCTTGTCTGTTGACTAATACCAGCTTGAGGTTTCTTCATGTACAAATGTACTCCTGGTTCCTCACTCCTGTGTCCAGTCCTTTGACTACGTATATTTTGCTGTGGTAGTTTTTCCCCCAATTTCCAATATTCCCTTCTGCGCACCCCTGCCTCCCCGTCGGACTGAGTTCCCAGCTGGAACCCCAACACTAATCATCAACCATGGTCTGATTGTCCCTCATAATACTGGTTACCAAAGCTTAACTCTTGCTTGTTTTCCAACTGTAAACTGTGTTTTTTGCAATGCCCTGGCTAATGAGAACCACACTTAGACATTTAACTTCTGTATTAAAGACACAAGTTTCTCTAATCCTGGTCTCGCTATTGACTGCTTCAGCTGCTGTGTTCCTGACAGAAAAAACACTGAGGACCTACCCCTACTCCAAGCAGAGCTATAACTGGCAATACCAGACCCTATCCCCACAGTATGGCTATACCAGACCCAACCCACACCCCCAAAAAAGCTAGAGCCAGCCATACCAGACCTCACTCCTTCCGAACCCAGAGCTACAGCCGGCTACACTAGACCTCACCCTTAGTGTACTCAGAGCTACAGCTGGTGATATTAGTACTTACCCCTCTTACAACCAGAGCAACAGCTGGCTATACCAGGCCCTACCCCAACTCATCCCAGAGCTATAGCTGGCAATTACAGACCCTACTACCACTCCAAAAAAGCTACAACCAGCTATTCCAAAACTCATCCCAACTGTACCTAGAGCTCCAGCCAGCTACAATAGACCTCGCCCCTCTGCATTCAGAGCAACAGCCAGCTATAACAGACCCTACCCCAATGTACCCAGAGCCACAGACAGCCATACCAGACCCCACCCCAACTGCACCCATAGCTACACCCAGCTGAAGAAGACCCAACCCCACTGTACCCAGAGCTACAGCTGGCCGTACCAAATCCTACCCCCACCTTACCCAGAGCCACAGCCAGTTACACCAAACCCTACCCCCACTGTATCCAGAGCTACAGCTGGCTGTACCCTACCCCCACTGTACCCAGAGCTACAGCCAGCTGTACTAAACCCTATTCCCACTGTACCCAGAGCTACAGCTGGCTGTACTAGACTCTACCTCCACTGTACCCAGAGTTATAGCTGACTGTACTAGACCCTATCTCCCCTGCACCCAGAGCTGCAGGCAGTTACACAAGATTCAAACCCACCGAACCCAGAGTTACAGCTGGCTATACCAAACCCTAAGCCCACTTTACCCAGAGCCACAGCCAGTTTTACCAGACCCTACCTTCACTGTACCCAGAGATACAGCTGGCTGTACTAGACCCTACCCTTACAGTACCCAGAGCTGCAGCCAGTTATACAAGATCCAAACCCACCAAACCCAGAGTTACAGCCGGCTATACCAAACCCTAAGCCCACTGTACCCAGAGCCACAGGCAGTTTTACCAGACCCTACCTCCACTGTACCCAGAGATATAGCTGGCTGTACTAGACCCTACCCTTATAGTACCCAGAGCTGCAGCCAGTTATACAAGATCCAAACCCACTGAACCCAGAGATACAGCCGGCAATACCAAACCCTACCCCTACTGTACCCAAAGCTATGGCTGTGCCTGGTTGAAACACAATCCCATTATGCACCAGGACCCAGTCTGAACCCTAATTTACTGACCAGGTGTTAGAGATCGGCTATCTCTAAGGCTCTTCTTGTGAGTGTGTCTGATCCACAATCCCTGCATACAGTACTGATCTACTACTGATGTCATGGGACCCACCAGTGTGAGGATTGATGAAATGGTCCACACGCGAGAACCAGCCAAATGCAAAAAGGAGGCTTTATTTCTGAAGGGGTAAACCCCCCAACAGAGCAGGCAACAGTACAGAGTCCACAATCCAAAATCAGAATCCAATGGGCGAAATCCAGACTTGTAACCAGGGCACCAATCACAAAAATCAAGGTCAGACAAAAAAGGTTCAAAACACAAGAAGGCGGCGAAGTACAGGGAGTAGGCAAAAATCCAAAGTCAAGGACGGTCCAGTCAGAAAGATAATCACGATGGGTACAAGGCAAAATGAACGTGGCACAAGTAAGCATGAGAGAACGATCTGACAAAGCAGTGCAGAGAAGAGACATCTAATATACACTTCAGGGAGGTCACATGATAACAGAACTCAGGTGGAAGCAGTGAAACTGATTACAAGGGAGCGACACATTAGGGAGAACCTAATCACATGAAATTGGCAGAAGCCAAAACGCGGACAGGGATCACGGGACAAACCTATAGACAATTACACAGCTCCGGTCAAGGAGTTCTACCGTGCACAGATACTAAGAGAAAAGAAAGCAAAAGAAGGTGTGGAGACTCCACTGAAACGCAGCAGCAAAGATTAGGGAGAGACAAGGGGCGGAGATTAGAATAGGGCGAGTGCTGAGAGCTTGTTAATCAATTAGGAAGTGCAGCTATACAATACCAAGTGCTCGTTAGTAAGTTAGTCTTATATACAATGTTAGTCTTTGTTAGTAGATTAGAAAAAATCACAAACTGTTAGCATGTGTTAGTAATATAGAAAAAGCAAGGGGAAGGACGAAAACGAGAAGGGAAGGAAGATTGAAACCCAGAAACCATTAAATCACCCAAAGGAGTGGCACGCATTACTGGGGCTGTGAGCAAAGACAAGACCAAGGACCAGACAGGGGGAGACAAAGTGCAGTGCATGGAAAAATCAAAGCATGGACTGGAAAAAAACTATGGCTATAAGTAAAACATGGAAAATCAAAACTAAGACAATACATGAATGAAAAGCAACCAAAGCACAATACATATTTCTAAAAGAATGGCCAGACATGGCAAGGAATCAAAATACACATATGGCAGTCAAAACACATAGCAAGGGAAGGCAACCAGAACCAGAATCACAACAACCAGAGAAAACAACAGAGGTTGAATAATCATACATTATTACCTATGCTTTAATTCTACTCTTACACAGCTTATTTTTGTAAAAAAATAATTGTTTATTTTTGTTTACTTTTAGTAATATTAAGCAAACAATTCCGGCGGGAGGGAGAGAGACAGAAACAGAGACAGAGAGAGAGAGAGAGAGAGGGTGGGATAGGGTGAGAGAGAAAATGAGAGGGAGAGGGAAAGAGAGAGAGAGTTGCAGCCTCCAAGCAGCATCCATCTGACACACACAAATGACACATGAGTCAACTAAGCTACAGCCTGACCAATCAGAACCAGACAGAGCAGGCACTGACCAATCGCATAACAGCAGCACAGCACAGAAACAAACAGAGCCATGGAACCCAAGGCGGGGGTAGTTGGTAAAAAGAAAAGAAATGAAGGAGGGAAATAACAGAAAGAGAGAACAAAGAGAGAGAGTGAAAGGTGAATAATGTAACAATATGAAGGTTTAATGCGTCATGAGCACAGAGGGACTCAGGGCTGGAGTTTGATGTGAAATACGCACATGCACACCCCACTCTTCCCCAGCGAGCTGCAGAGGAGTTTCATTTCCCAGGAATATGCCACATCTCAGCAGAGACGATTTGCTGCTGCAGTCTCTCGATGAAAAATGCTCCTCTGCAAAGCATGGTTATCCCAGTCTGCACTACCACATAGAACTGTACTCCAAATGTCACTCAGCACAAAGGACTTTACACCAAACTGCATCAATCACATCGAACTTCAAACCAAATCCCACTAAACACAAGAAACCTTTCACCAAACCCCACTAAACATGATAGATCCTTACACCAAACCTGACAAATCACATAGAACCTTACATCAACTCCCACTAAGCATAAAACCTTCCACCAAACCGCACCAAACACATGGAACCATAAACTAAACCCCTCTAACCACATAGAACCTTTCACCAGCCCCACTAAACATAGATACACAAAACTACACTAATGGCTTAGAACCTTACACCAATCCTCACCAATCACCTTGAACCTAAAACTAAACCTCATTCATCACATAAACGTGAAATTAAACCCCAAAACTACATAAAACCTTTCACCCAGCTCCTCTAGCAAGAACCTTACACCAAACTTCAATAATCACAAAGAACCACACACCAAACCTCTCCAATCATATAGACCCTTAAACTATTCCCTACTAATCACACAGACCATTTTACACACACACAGACCAAACCCCACTAAACATAGAACCTTCCAAAAACCTCACTAAACACAGAACCTGAAACTAAACCCCTCTATCCTAACCGAACCTTTTAGCAAACCCAACTAAACATAAAACCTTACACTTCACCTCAGCATTCATGCAGAACCTTAAACTTAACTGCACTAATCACATAGAACTTCTCACCAGCCCCACTCAACATTCACATAGAACCTTAAACTAAACCTCACTAATATCATAGAACCTTTCACCAAACCCAACTAAGCATAGAACTTTACATCCAACCATAGAAATCACTGAACATTAAATTAAACTCCACTAATCACATAGGCCCTTAAACCTTGTGCCATGCCTCACAAATCACATAGAACCTTCCACTATACCCCAGTATACATAGAACCTTACAGCAAATTTCACCAGAAATTTTCAGAACCTTAAATTAAACCTCACAAATCACACAGAACCTCTCACTAAACGCCACTAAACAAAGAACCTCACTTAAAACCTGACCACTCACATAGAACCTTAAACTGGACATGACTGATAACGTAGAGCCTTTCACCAGAGCCCACTAAACATGGAGCCTGACAACAAACCTCACTAACGACATGGAACTTTACACAAAAGTCCATTAATGTGTGAAACTTCATCACAAGTCCCGCTTACTACAGCCACATTTTGAAAAAACTTTGGATGAGAAAAATGCAAATAAAAAGAAGGCAGCGATTTTTAAATCAACCTTGACCTGTAATAAGTTCAAAACACTGCAAACACAAGACATTTAATGTTAAATATTTAATGAATATTAAATGAATATTTAATGATGCTTCTGTTAAATATATGAATGGATATTTAATGAATAAATATTTAATGAATTAAGCACTCAGTCCAAATTTTACACCAGCATCACGTTCAAGAAAGGCTGGGACAAAAGTGTGTTTACTGCTGTTACATCACCTGCTCTCCCAGTTATCGTGAGGGAAACTGAGGCAGGGGCTCAGGAGATATTTTCAGGGTTGGAGGGGGGACCAAACTGTGAGCTAAAGTCTAGTTACCAAAATCAGATTTCCAGATATTGGACCATCATTTCTTGCCCACTGTCAGACCACCATGCACCATATTTTAACATTGCCTGAATATTTAGAGAATAACATTCATTGTTATTAAAATTAATTAAGTGCAAATGATTTAAAAGGTGTTTTGATCAAATTGGCAAATTCGTAGGCCTTTCCCCTTTGTTAGTAACCAGCACTTGAACCATCCTTGAATCGATGAGCAAAATGCCTGCAAAACGCCAAATCTGGGCCCAGTGGGCTGACAATGGTCCACTGGCTGCTTCCTATTTGGGAGGTCTAAACTTTCAAGCTTATACTATTCTATTTTTTTTCTATTTTGACTGAGTTGTGTCACAGTTTGGGCTAATTTATGAACACTAAAAATAATGTGGGATGCTGACAGTTTATGAAGCCCTGGATGAACATGAGTTAACACTGTCAACAAACACTTGCCAAAATGCAGTACTGTGCAAAAGTCTTTGGCACCCTGCACTTTTTAAAATTTAATGCTGTTTAAAGACGTTTACATTTTGATTCCATATTAGAGTTCCTGAAGATAAGTAAATTTGAAATTCTAAATGCAAATTTAAAGAAAAGTTTCATTAATAAATGTTTGAATTCCAATAAAATAGCCAATACAGATATTAGTCTTGACAGAACCTTGATGTCAGCATCATCATGGCGGTTTGTAATTTGTTAGAGGGACAGACACAAGTGAGACTGTCAGTCTGGAGAAGAACGGTGGCAAGTTTTCCATTCTGTTTGGAACAAGTAAAATGCCAATCATCTTATGAAACTATATTACAACAGGACAGTGTCCCATTTTTTTTTGGCAAAGGTAGTCACACCAAATATTGATTCAATTTAGTTTTTAACAGTTTACAGCTATGTTTATTACATTTTTTCAGTGATCAGAAACTTTTAATTTCATCATTTTTGCAAGCATATTTGCCCTAAGAAATTGCTTTAAATGTGCTGAGGACTATTGCACAGTACTGTACATGATCTAATGGTAAGGTCTGCTTCATTGTCTGGTATGAAATGGCCAAACAAGCCATCAATACAACATGCATTCCCCACAATATGTTTCATGATGATGTTTATTGGTTATACTTTAGTTACAAATTATGCGAGAAGACACTGGTTATTACTTCATACCAGGGGTTCCCTAATTCGGTCGCAGGGACTCACTGTGCATACTGGCTTTCATCACAACGACACCTACAATCCCAGAATTAACAAGCTGTCAATATTTAAATTAATTGCTCAGGTCAGAGAGATGTCTCACCCTCCTTTGCTGCTTTGTCAAAAATGGCTATGCATTCCATGATGCTGAAAAACCCAGAGTTTATATGGTGCTTATTTTGCGACATTACCAAGAAGGAAGCCAAGCCAAGGAAGCAATACATTTTAAATGAAAGCACTGAAGGTGCTGATGCCTTGGTGCTTACAACAGGGACAAGTATATCCCTTAGTGAAACTATAAAATTAGGTGCGGATATGTCAGAGTGCTCTAGTTGTGCATCTATGCTGTTTAACATACTCAAGTATTCACCCACCAGTGGCAGTCTGATGAACAATAATGTACACTTATGGAGAGAAATACCTTTCACACTATTCAGGATCTATTTAACACTGACTAATTAGTGCAATTCAGATCCTGTGGGAACAACAATAGGTTTTTGGAGGGAAGCACCCTCATACTATGCAGGTCCACTCTAGCACTGACCAACCAGAGAGACTCTGGGCCACCAGACCCCTTTAGAACATCAATGTTCACTGACCAATGAAATAGCTGGGTTAACTGATCAATTTTACAGCCTGTCTCTAGCTCTACAGTTACCACTTTCTTGTTCAGTTTCACAAGCTCTTTTTCTATACTTTCTCTCGTTATCACATGCCCAACGTAAATCACTCTCTCTCTCTCTCTGTTTCATTAGCCCTACTTTGTCTTACAATGCACTTCTTGCTTACTGCACTACAGAACACACCTCTGACAGACTGACTTTCTGCAGTGCTCTACCAAACCACAAGCATAATCATCAAAATCAAGACTGAAGTGAATCAATAAGTTGCCAAATCGGCTTCTGAACACAGGTATTCAGGTTCTTTCCAAATGGTTTCGGAACTGGTCCCCCTCATGTCGTTAAAACCGCTCCATCAAGCTGGCATGCACTTGCATTCCCTGACCCGGGTTTCCCGGCAAAAGATTTTGCAGCGCATCGCATGCCCTCCACCTGATTGTCTTCTTCCTACAGTGCATCCTGCTCTCATCTCTTCCCCAGCTGGAAGGTGGACACGCACCAGGTAAACAGATATAATGTAAAAGAAAACGGGAATCACTGGACTAGGTGACCTTCTTCAATTGCTCCAAGATCCAGGTTTGGCACTCACATGCACATTGTAGGAGCTTTCAGCAGTGGACTAGGGTTAGAATGGGCACTTGACTGTTCTGCAGCTAAAAAGTATTATACGCAGCAGGTCGTGATGTGCTGTGCTTTGCGACACATTCATCACATATCATCTAAAGTCTCTGCAACTTGTGCTACAGCAGCCCTTCTGTTGGTTTGGATCAGGTGGGACAGCCTTCATTACACTTATGGATAACAAGTGTTATGACTTGAAAATCACAACATAGAAAACAAGCAATGACAACTTAAACAAATTTATTCTTCACCGATAAAAAAACTTCTAAAAATAATCCACTGTTTAATCTTATAATAACACTCTCATGCCACTATGTAACTCTGTTGCCAAAACAAAAACTCTGCCTCTACTGACCAAAATCACAGCATTTATATAGACTAGCAACATTCTGGAAAGATCTACAGGATTCCTGGGTAATACCGCCCCCTCCAGGCAGGAAGATGCCAGAAGATTCTAGAAAGCACTAGTCTATTTCTTCACAAAAAAGTGATATTGCATCAGATCATATTTTTCTACAGTCATACCACCAGAGGGTGCCAAATGATAAACAAAATAAACAAATCGCTGACCAGTCATAATAGGCATTTAAATACTGTCTAACAAATCTCCATTTACAAAAGATTTACAGTGCTGTACACTAAATACTCATACATAACACAAGCCTCGGACTCCAAACCTAGGCAAAGTCTAGTAGTACGTTTCACAGGTTTATTGAGAGGCATGCTCATATTCTCACAATCCAGATCCAATCCACACAAGAGTATTACAGGACAAACGGGGAAATCCACACAAGAGTATTACAGGACAAACGGGGAAATCCTCACAAGAGTATTACAGGACAAACGGGGAAATCCACAGTTCAAAAGACAGACAGGGCCAAAGCCAGAGGAGAGCAGAGTCATAAATCCAATTAATGAACCAAAATTGTAACCAGACATCTATGATACAATAAGGGAGAGGACAGGAATCAAACCTAAAAAAAGCATTGAAGATGCCAAAAAGCACATAGTGCTAAAGATCAAATCAGCAATAAACTCACAAAGATCTAACCCAAGTGCAGATAGGCCTATATCCTTGCTGAAAATTCTAACTTTGACCAGCCTAGGATGATACCAGCTTCTAGCTGCTAGAATTTCAAGCTGATTTAAGAGGTCTGAGCTGCTTTCTTAGCTGGTCGTAGCTGGTGTAGCTGGTCTCTATAGCTTGATGAAGGAGGTCAAAGCTGGTGAAGCAGGTATTTTCAGCTGGAGTCAGCTGGTGAAGGGCTAATTGACCAGCTAAAACTGTCCAAAACACATCCTAGGCTGGTCAAAGCTGGAATTTTCAGCAGGGATATAGGGGAAAGCTTATGGGAATTCAGGAGTGCAGGCAACAGGGAACGTAGCAAGGGCGTGGTGACAAACAAGGGAATGAGTGAACCAACAAGTCGACATGGTCTACAACATCCCCCGCCAATCGTGTGCTTCTTATTTTCGAACTCAATCAAGGCCTTTATGGTCTGAAGCTACACACCAAATTCGGTTTTCCTATCTGTAATAGTTTCTGAGAAAAGTTGTCCCCTTTCTCTTGGACGGACGGACGGACGGAGGTCAAACCTATATCCCCCTCACACTTCGTGTTGGCGGGGTATAATAAACCGAACAATTCACTGAAGAATAGCGTGAGGAGTGAGGGAAAACAGAAGCACGAGAGAGTCAAACAGGGCATGGGAAAATCAAAAAGGAAAACCAGTTAACAACACAAAACCACAAGATAGACATAAATACATGAAATGCAACAAAAAACCATGAAAAGCAATAAACACATAACTCGAAAGCTGACATGATTTATCTCTCATTTGATGGCTGTCATTGGGTATTCACCACTGCTGACTGGGAGCACTTCAGAAGCCTTGCCACTTCAGAGATGTTCATACCCAGTCCTTCAGCTATAACTAGTGAAAATGTACAGTATGTCGTATTATGAAGTGTCGTATTATAAAATATGAAAAGTAGGCCCCATATAATTGCACAGCGGAAGGTCTGCATTACGATGGAAAAGGGGAAAATTCCATTTGCTAGACTTGACCAACTAGTGTCTTTAGTGTCTAAATGCTTAATGAGTGAGATTAAAGGAACAGTCCACCGTACTTTCATAATGAAATATGTTTTCCTATGAAATGAGACGAGATGATACGTACCTCTTCGAGCTTTGAGCGACCACCCAGTCAGCCAGACGCGCTGCCACTCCTATTAGCATTTGTAGCTAGACTCATTGTGGTCAACGGTATTTTTCGGGGCTGTAGTTAGATGCGACCAACGTCTTCCACGTTTTTCCTGTTTACATAGGTTTATATGACCAGTGACATGAGTTCGGGTTCGGGTACGCAAATCAAACGTGGCTTTTTCTATGCTGTGGGAAGTGCATACTATAATGACAGGCGTAGTAACACCTTCTGCGCGCTTCGACAGCGCATTGATACCTTCACTTCACTTCTTCACATACGATTCATCTTCGTCCATTTCTTCTTCCCTCTCACGGTCCATTTCGGCTAGCTCCTCCTCGATATATTCCGGTTCAAATAGATATTGCTCCGGCTTTGCTACAAGCCAGTTGTCGGCATCTATGTCCTCCATTTGAAAATGTTCCATAGTAGCATACTTGATTATTTTCTTTTATAATTTTCTGCAAGCTCTGGCTTCCTGACTGTGTACCAAGTAGTGCAGTGCAGTCACGTTGCTTGTATTTACAGAAGTAGGGGGGGTCTTGGGAGAGAAAAGAAATCAGAAGTCAGAGGGGACTGTGCTGCAGGAAAGATATGAAGGCTCTGGAAAATGTTCAAAGGAGCCACCAGACTAATTTTTTGTACAAAAGAGGACAGAATAAAGAATAGTAATCTCAACAGACTTAGAAAATTGAGACATCTAGCTTATGATCTTATTGAGGCCTTTAAATTCATGAATGGGGTAAACATATTAATTATGCTGGGTCAATAAGTTTGAGTTCTGTTTGTGAAGACAGGGATCAAAAATTGAAGGCAGCCAGGGGTATGTTTAGGACTGATATGTATAGGGAAGTTTTCTTTTATTATACACAGTTTTTACAGTATGGGATAGCTTGCCATGTAATGAGTTTTCACACTTAGGATTGACGCAGTATTAGATACCATTTAACCCCTGAGTAACCTCAGTGTTTGCGTCTTGTAGTGGAAGAAAAACAGTGAACCTTTGTGGGGCTGAATGTCCTGTTATCACCACTCATGCCACAGGTGGGCTGTTATTCCCTGTTTATGATGTGTTGAAAGGATTGCACAGACAGATCAGAATATCCTGATGCTCAAGTCAAGAGCCTTCACCGCTCACAACAATTCAGGAAACTCCACCTCTCTCTCTCTCACACACACACACACATACCGAAAAACAAACTAACATATGCTCAACTTGGACACAAAAGCAAACACATACATTTATTTGCATAAATTCAGCTCACAGCACGTCCAAGTCTGCCCTCTAGTGTGAGCCTTGGGCTCCTGCACCCATGATCTCATTTCTTGGTCTGTGAGTGTGCAACTTTACTCAGAAATTTATGAACGGATTTTGATTAAATGTTTTGGAGGTACAGGGTATGGCCCATGGACAATTCATCAGTGCTTCAGTCAGTGTTCATCCCGAGAGGAACAAGAAGAACGACAACAACAAGACGAAGAAACCGAGAGAGTTTTTGGTCCCTCGTCCCGAGGACAGAAAGTAAGAGGGAATGTTTAGACCAGGGAGCAACTGTTCAGGAATGAAAGGAAATGGCAGTGCCACACTATATCCAAAAGGGGGCAGCAGTTCCCTTTATTGCTCTCAAAAGCACCACAAAGTTTAAATGGCAAATAGATATACTCAACATCCTGATCTGATTCAATAAACACATGCATAAAAAAAAAAACTGCAGCCACAGGAACACACGTGCGCACACGCACACACACACAAACACACACACACACACACACACACACACACAGCAGAATCCAGATCTGAACCTGGATTGGTCTGGAAATTGTATCACCTCTTCCCATTCAAACAGTCCTACTGCCCATAAAATTTTGTGATAATCCATTGAATCTTTTTTGAGTAATCCTCCTGACAAACACATGCACCTAAACGTGCACACACACAAGTGATCATAATACCTCTAAGAAGAGATAGGAATGAATCCTAACTCAGTTACAAACAGATGTTAGTTTTAGTTTTGGCTAATGTTAAATAACCAAGTTTAGGACAAGGGCCCTGCTGCACTGAGCTCCTTAAATTAAGAGCCATTCCATGATAAAATGGCACTTTTTGAAGAAGTTGAGGAGTTGACCTCCCTGGAAGTGAATTGGCACTTTGGCACTTTGGTAGATACGGGTGTCTCACAGAAAAAGCCAAATTCTTAGGTCTGTATCTCACTTTGCCTGCTGGTGGCACCACCTGGAGGCCACTGAAGTGGTTTAGTTTTGCTGTTGACACCACATTTTATATCAACTATCATGACTTAAACGTACTCAGTACCAAATATGTTATACTTTTATCATGACCTTTGACACTTCAAGTCCAGGTACTCAGCAGTACCACATCTGCGCCAAGCTTGGTAACTACGTTATTGAGTCAGAATTATTTGAGAAATAACAATAAAAATTGAAAATGGAAATGGGAATAAAATAATATCCCAGATATTATTACAAGACTATCATTTTCAGTTTATAGTACCTTGGTATGTTGCTGGGTTAGTGCAGTGGATGGCCGGAAAGATGGTCGAAATTGATTTTTGGTGGATGTGTGCGGTATATTTTCTCAGTAACCCAGATATGTACTGTGGTGGTAAATGCTGTTTGTTGTGCGTTTGGAACTCTATTTTCAGGAATACCCAGCATTTCTTTGGTAGTATCTACACTTTCAAGCTTCACGGAGCCAAACTTGGAGGAAAACTCAAAACGGATCATTTCATGGGAGATTGTGCCTGTGTTTAGGTGCCATTATTTTGTTTACCCAGCAAGATAGAAATCTGAAATTATCTGGGTACATAGTCCCTTTGGGGTAGATTACAGCATTTGTAAAATCTCAAAGGTAGTATTTTCATTGTAGATGATATTCAACATCAAAAGTAAAAAAAAGGTTAGGTTAGAAGCAAATAATGTCTAACCCCAGCAATGTACCAAATAAATTGTTTTTGAATTGCAATACACATAGCTTGTTTTCTCTGAAAATGAAGAGTTTAGCTTGGCACTATGCTGGGTGGATAGCCATCTGACAAAAAGGTGACGCTCTAAAAAGTTACATTTCTGCTGACCTAATATTCCATATTCCAAGACAACAAAAAAAATTCTGTCTGTTGACATATATAAAGTACATGCACAGTTATACATAAAATTTGTAATCTCTTTAATATTAAGCTGTGTTGGTTGTAAATTGGAAAAGAATGCTGGTGGTGATTGTAGCATTGTGTCAACATACAAGATTCCAGCAGTCAGTACAATGTACAGTTATGTAGTGTTGGTGCATTTGCAGAAAATAACAAATGCTCAGAATTTTTCCTTTGCTATTAGAATTAGTGAGCAGGCTTCAGTGTTAATTCAAGGATTTCCCAAGGGCAGGGTACTTGGGTAAGAAAAAGAGCACAGCAGTCGCGTCAAGCGAATGTTTGTCCTGAAAAAGAGCACATAGATCGTAGTAAGGGCAGATAAGGGCAGTTCATTTGTACTGGTAACTTGCCTGCCCTTGTTTCTAACACCAACCCATGTTGCCTAGCCTACGGGATGCCCACTGGGTGGGATGTTGGGCTTTCTTTTTCAGACTTCCCATTTAAGTGCGTACCAAGCCGTGGGTGTTGACGCAACTATTGTGCCATATAGGCTGTAGCCGGCTACTTAATTCAGAGACAGACAAGCTCACTGTCAACGGGCCGTAAATGGCCCTGTAGAGATCCAGAATATAGTGGAGTAGGGTTTGCCAAGGACTCAACTGGTTCCAAGAGTAACACTGACCCGTATTGAATGAAAAAGGCCTTGGATAGCTGCTCAGGGCCAAAGCCAAGGGACACCTCTGGTTCGTACCACCAAGTGCCACCAACCCATAGTACAATGCCAAAAACAGTCAGGGAGAGAGCTTGTCACATGCTGGGTTGATGTTATTTCACTTTGAATAACATGAAAAGTATAAAACAGTTTTAACTTTAATACTATACATTCTGAATTCATGTACACGGTTGTGTGACTAAGATTCTTTTTCAGAGTTCAAATTATGGACTGTTATTTGATATGAATGTATGTATACTGTTGATGCATGTCTGCATACGTAATTATGGTGGTACTCCTTTTACATTAGTTATATTTTGGCATTTCAAATTTTTGGAATGGTCATGTTTTATAACTTGCTGTACATTTCTGCCTGCGCTGTACCCGTACTTGGTATGCATTGTGTGTTTGTAACACTCACAATTACCACCAGTTTACAACCAATAGTTTTATAGCAAAAGGATTACAAATTTCATGTATAACTGAACATGTACTTCATATATCTCAAAAGACAGAACTATATATCTGGGAATACGGTATATTAGGTGTAATGCGAATAGAAGCCACTAGATGACCTTTCTTACGTTAAGCCCAGACTGGCGCTAGGTTTGGGCATGTCTTGGGCATATCTGGGACAAGTCCCAGAGAATTAAAAAAAGAGGTCTAAATGTGGGAGGGGTCTGCAAAAGAGTATATAAGGAGGAAAATTGAGGTAGTAGAGTAGTTTGTTGTTAGTTGCCTTTGTTTAATTAAATGTGTTTTAGTTTTAAAATTTTTGTCTGTCAACCTTTGCTGTCGTTAATGTCATAACAAATTGGGGTCATAACATAGGTCAGTAGAATATTAGCTCTTTAAAGCGCCATCTTTAGTCAAGTAAAGCTATCTACCCAGTATAGTACCAAAGCAAGCTCTTCATTTTCTGAGAAAACCAGCAGTGTGTATCACAATAATAATAATAATAATAATAATAATAATAATAATAAAATTCTTTGGTACATTGCTGGGGATAACCAGTACTTGTAGCCAGCATACAACACCCTCTGGGGGTGAAATTTCCAACTTTTGATGTTGAATATCATCTATGCTAAAAATACTACCATTGAGATATTACTAATTCTGTAATGTACCCCAAAGGTATCCAGAAAATTTCAGATCTCTCTCTTGCTGGGTAGACAAAATAATGCCACCTAAACACAGGCATAATCTGCTATGAAATGGTCGTTTTGAGTTTTCCTCCAACTTTGGCTCAGTGTAGCTTGAAAGTGTACAAACAAAGAAATACTTGGTATTCCTGAAAATAAAGTTCTAAAAGCACAACAAATGGCATTTACCACCACAGTACATATCTGGGTTATTGAAAAAATATACCACACACATGCACCAAAATCAATTTCGACGATCTTTTCGGCTTTCCATTGCACTAACCCAGCAAGATACCGAGGTACTATTCACTGAAAATGATAATCTTGTTGTGAGTTAACACATAATAATATTCTAGATTGGTAAATATCTGAGATATTATTTGAGCCCCTCAGAACCACACTGGGCCGTCCCGCACTTTTGGCGAAAATCAGTTGAGGTTTTGAGCATGAGCAGAAAACTGAGATCTATATTTTCTAAATGGGCAAACCCAATCTTCCCGCGAGGATTGTTAATACAAGCAAACATCTTCTCTGCCCCTTACATATGCACTGCACTGCCTTAGCCATAATAAGCCATCCCACAACCTTCTCATAATTCATTGTAAACATGGAGGCTAGGTATCTCACTGTTGAAGAATTACATCCTATATATGATTGACAATGATGGTGAAGTGGAAGATGACAGAGACCCAGAGTTTGTCCCAAATAAATCAGAAGATGATGCTTCCTCTTCAGAAGGAGGTAGATTTCACTTTAAATGATGATTCTGTATCCAAAACCTGTACAAAAAGTGCATGTGCATAATTTTACATATCTTGAGTTTGTGACATATGTAGTGTTTTTGTTGCCAGTTACTCTAGATGACACGGCAGGCTGGCAACTTTGAGTCCCATTTTCTCAAAAGTACCCCAACATGGTATGCTTCTTAAGGGCTCATTTTATTCCCATTCCAATCTTCAATTTTTACTGTTATTTCTCAAATAATTCAGGCTCAATAACGTAGTTACCCAGCTTGGCGCTGATGTGGTGCTGATGTCTATCCAGGCTTGAAGTGTCACAGGTCATGATGAAAGAATAACATAATTGCAACTGTGTACGCTTAAAGGTTGATTATGGAGAATGCGTATTAAAAGCTATATTTTTTTTCCCAAAATAATACAACCACAGTGCGTTTAGAGGGGTGCAGAATAAAAGTTTTTTTTTTCCATAAAAAAACATATTTAGTCTGAATTAAATAATGAAAAAATTTTGACGGATCTGACAATGACTTCCTGTTTACATCAATTGGGGCTGGGGCATTGCGGGTTGCCAAATACAGCCTCTATGCTGGGCACAGCTAGGCTGGCACTGGGTAAAATGTCGGAGTCTGCAAGTCCTGCTGCAGCTGTGTCAGAGCCCCAGCGAATGGTGCGCTATCCGTCCTAGCAGCAGAATGACTGGAGAAGGGCCAAGATGACAGTCAGTATCAGTGAAGCATATGCTTCTGCAGGCTGATCACCTGACACACTCTGCAACGAACTTGGTAACCCGACTGCTGGAATTATTTTCTGTTGTTGCGACTACGATCTTGAGACACAAGATTTCGTACTCTGCTCATATTCCAGAATCAACTTTAAAGTCATGATAGTTGATGTAAAATGTGGTGTTGACAGCAAAACTAAGCCACTTCAATGGCTTCCAAGTGGCGCGACCGGCAGGCAAAGTGAGATATGGACCTAAAAATTTGGCTTTTTCTGTGAGACACCCGTATCTACCTATGTGCCAAGTTTCATTCAATTCCAGGGGGGTCAACTACACAACGAATGTCAATCTGTCGTGGAATGGCTCTTAATATTTCTCTTCACTGAATTTATTTATTAAATTATTTATATTATTTAAAATCTCCTGACAAAATTGGATGCACAAAACAATTTTAATTCTCATGTTTAAATTGGTGCAGTGGTTAGCATTGCCGCATCACAGCAAGAAGGTTGTGGGTTCGAATCCGGCCTGGGACCTTTCTGTGTAGTGTTCGCATGTTCTCCTTGTGTTTGCATGGGTGTCCTCCAGGTACTCAGGTTTCTTCCCACAGTCCAGAGATATACATGTCAGGCTAATTGGAGACACTAAATTGCCCATAGGTATGAATGTGAGAGTGAATAGTTTGTCAGTGATGTGTGCACCCTGACATGGATTGGCAAGCTGTCCAGGGTGGGTCCCTGCCCTCGCCCATAGTCAGCTGGGATAGGCTACAGGCTCACCCTGCCACCCTAGTGAGGAATACAGAATGGATGAATGGATGTTTAAAATGTATCCAAAAGTATTTGAAATTTTCTCCTTTCTTTGATTTCATCCTAAAAGCTTCACACCAAAAATTCTGACCAATAGCTGGTTCCACGAGCACCAACTGTGTAAAATGTAAAATGATGTTAAAATGATGTTAGATGAAGGTGATGTCAATGGCTTTCATCCCATTCCGTCATTAGTTTGCTGGTTTTTCATTGATGCTAGCACCAGTTTGAAATTGCTTCTCAGTATATGATTTATTTTTGTTATATTCTTCAAGTAAAACAAACTTTTCCTCCTTAGTCCAATTCAGTTTTTCTTCTATTTTATGTTCCATATTTAAGGTTGTAGCATTAACGTCAAGTTTTCATTGCTGCTGAAAGTGTACGTTAAGTTAACAGGCGCTCTCTGTGGCAACAGTGGAACCTTTCGATTGTTAATCACTTTCTCTGCAGTCAAATCCTCAACAATTTCCCTTTCTGGAGGGAAACAGTGATGAAATTTTCTGCAATGCTTTTTGGTAGATCCCTGAAGTGAGGGAAAAACATTTCTTAAAGGCCATAGACTACAACAGCGGAATCCGATACTTAATCTGTTTTGTACAACCAGCTCCAGTCTCTCACTTTGAGACGACAGGCACTCAGATTTCACTCCTGACAGGGAACTGGTGTCCATCACAAGCAGTGCCACATCTCCGAGCACAAGTACTGTTACATCTCTGAACACAGCCAGCGCTTTGTGCTCTACGTACCGGCTCTAAGACTCTATGTCGCCGAACTTTTTGTTCCCAGACTTTTCGTCTCTGGACTTTTCATCCCCCAGGAATTTTCATCCCTGGACTCTTTGTCCCCGTGGACTTTTCATTCCCGGACTTTTCGTTCCCGGATTGTTCGTCCCCAATAATGTTTTCCTGCATTATAACTCTATCCCATCCCAAACCCTAACCCTTATATCATAGTGACCTGTCTGTCCACCTTCCGTCCATCCATCTGTGGTACAGTCTTTTATCATTAGGGGACAAAAAGTCCAGGCATGAAAAGTCCTCAAGGACGGAAAGTCCATGGATGAAAAATTCGGGGGGCGAAAAGACCGGGAACAAAATATCCGGGAACAAAGAGTCCTGTAACCCTATAAACCACAGCCCTGGCTAAACGAGTATTATTAATTGTACAACAGACCCAAAATCGGGCTGATTTGAGTATCATGCGGCTTACGGGGCACAACTCAGGCTGATTCTGTACGAGCATCATGCAGTGGTCATGCTCATAAGGCCTCTTCATAGGGACCGCGTCAGCTCAGCACACAGCAGTGCATTGCAGGATTGATGATGCATGCACCCTGTACAGATATAGATAATCAGAAGTTACCCATCCCCCAAACCGATCATGAATCAAACTGCAAATCAATTACACATCCTGCTCATATAAATCATGGACAATATGTAGAGGCACAGAGCAAGAGATGGTGATAGGGTGTTATACAGAGACAGAGTGAGCTAGAGAGGGAAAGTTACAGACTGACTCTTGCATAGATTGTGTGATACACTGATGAGGAAAAACAGTGCAGACATTGTTAGAACTAACAAATGAAGTGAATGGTGTTTGATTGTTGTCATAAAACTGTTGTCAAGAGCTGGGATTTCTAAAACAGAAAGAGAACAGTTGTTCTCATAGTCGCACCATGTTGGATGCAGGAGGAATGGGCAGGGGTTAAGATCAAAAGTGCGTTTCCCAAAAGCATAGTTGCTTATTAAGTGAGCAACTTACACATTTTGTCCATTCACAGTCAACGGTTCCAACTTTGTAGCTTAGTATCTGTGATTTTGGGGAACGCACACACAAGAACACAAAAACGAGCAGAAACCATACTCTGTAAATAGAGATGGACGACGAATCTCCTTCTTCAGAGTCAGGACAGTAGTGATTAATGACTGCGTTAAGGTATCAAGGTCCCGCCCATACACCCGCCCAACTCAGTCGTAAGTACATCCCCTAAACTTTTTATGTTGTCTGGCTGGCTGCCTCTGTTTTCGACAAGAGACAGTACATGTGTTCATCAACATCTAGAGTTACACTCAAAAAAACCAGATTGGGTGTCTGCTAAATTAATCTAAATTAAAGTGTAACATGTTGCTTCTACCATATATAGTCATGTTTTGTGGTTGAACATCATCAAGTAATGTTATTTTAGCATGATGTGCAATAACTTAACATTTACTAAATTCAGTTATGCTGACAGAACATAATTCTTTTTGGGTAAGATATCAAATGGTGCGTACAACTCCAGAACAGAAGGTGGCAGTAGTGTGCGAGCAGGGAGTGTATTTACAAACTCTACTTCCGGAAGTTGCAGAAGAAGGCAGAGCAACGCAGGAAAGAGACGGGCGGGCGGACAAGTTGGGGAAGGCGAGTTGAATAAAGTTCAATCTCAAGAAATCCTGTTTGCTTTTAGGTGTTTTTTTTTCCTAACTTGATATCAACTGTCGTAAACTAGGATAACAAATGTTTACATTGTTTAAAACAAATATTTATGTCAGAATTGACTTTTATTGAATTGTTACTGTTGATTTTCATATGACTGAAACAACTGTCAACTAAAGTATTTGGTTAGCACTACTGCCTCACAGCAAGAAGGTTGTGGGTTTGAATCCCGCCTGGGGCCTTTCTGTGTGGAGTTAGTATGTTCTCCCCGTGTTCGTGTGGGTTTTCTCCGGGTACTCCAGTTTCCCCCACCCACAAAAATGCAATATAGGAACACCTCTGTATGGCTGTGTGTGAATGCTTGGTGGTCGGAGGGGCCATAGGCGCATACTGGCAGCCATGCTTCCGTCAGTCTGCCCCAGACACATTATGTTTATTCGGCATGTTTACATTAATTTCACTCAACAAAACTGTCTCTTGCTAAATGAGCGTATTATAATTGGATGGAAATACTTTCCATAAATTTTGTATGTTCACCCTACAAATGATTATTATGTTGGACTTACCCCTTGTAATTGAGTAATAGTAACACCTTATGTTGAACCAGCATATTTACATTTATGTCACTCAATAAAAGAATTTGTTGCTGAATTTGGGTATTATAATTGGGTGGAAATACTTTCCATAATTTTTTTATGTTCACCCAACAAATTATTTTTTTGAGTGAATTGTTGGCCTGATATACTCTATATTGTCTGTAAGGCTTGTAACCTAACATTAGGTGTATTGAAAGCACCATTCTACAACTTCTAAAAACTTTATAAAAGGTTTGGTAGTTCAAAGTACAGTGCTATGAGGCAAAATATGCCTGTTGCTTCCCTCATCCCCAGCAGTCCATTGCTTGGCTTTCATTATGATGTGTGGTGCGCCTGTCAGCCTCTTCCAACTTGCACTGGCTGCTATCAACTGGTTAGGTAACTAATACATTGACTATGGTTACGTACATCATACAACCCTTCTTCAAAACACTTGTGATAACCCTCTAAAATAAGTTAAATATAGTTTATGGGTGAATGGACTCCCCACTATCATACATTTAAGTGTTTGTTTAAACTACCTCACTAAGAACATAGCTAGCTAACAAGGTGTCCTGTTAATGAATCTCAATTTACAAATAAGTTAGCTAACTAGGAAACATTTTTTTAAGATCTGGTGATGGGACATTTAAATTTGCAGCAAAAATTGAAGGTAATAAAGCTCTTTGCTCTGAACATAGCATTGATGTGGAAAAAAAAGCCACTAAATGGCAGTATTAACATTTTTTTTTGTTCAGCCCAGTTTGAAGCTAGGTTTTTGGGCCTGTCCTGGGCATGCCTCAGAGGGGAAAGTCCCAGAGAATTGAAAAAAGTCTGGAGGGGAGGGGGCTGGCAAACAGTATAAAAGTTGAAAAATTGAGAGAGTAAAGGAGTAGGAGAAATTGCAAGGAGAAGGATACATTTGACCAGACCTATCACTCTTTTCAAGACCTGTGAAATTTTTTGTGGATTTTTGCCTGTGTTGGAACATTTTCCTGTCCCAGGTTATCGCCAAGCAACCCCATCTCAAGGGACTGTAAATATTGTTTTTTCCTGTATATGTCAGTCTTGGTCAGTAGTATAAATTGTAGGTTAGTTGTCAGTCTTTGTTTAATTAATCTGTTTAAGTTTTAAAATTTTGTCTGTCGTCCCTTGCTGTCTTATATGTCATAACAAATTGGGGCCATAACAATGCTAATAGTACATTGCGCAATGTTTTGAGTGAGAAATTTTTACCGCCGGTTTCAGTTGCTACCCAATTGACAGCGATCGGTTATAGAACCTTGCTTAATTTGTGAGCCAGGGAGCTAGAAAACTGGTTTTACTTTTCAGCAATCGCACAGCTACTAACAGTACATGACACTATGTTTAGAGCAAAGACATTTCTACTGTCAATAATTGCTGTACTTTCAAATTCACTATGTGTTATCTTCGGTTGTACTGGGACCTAGCTAGCAACTTATACATGAGTAATGTTAATGTGTTATCTCTGCTCATTGGTCACACTCTATCTCACAACAAATCTAGGACATAAACCAGGCAACTACTTCACGTAGAGTCGCTGTCAATCATGTCTTTACTCCCTCTTTTTATAATATCAACTAAACAACTAAATAAAAACAAAGTTATCAGAAAAAATGAACACTTGAACATACATCATCGTGGTAAGAACTACTTCAAATGACAGAAACCATGTGGAAAAAAAAATTTGACACTTACTTTAATATTTTAGTGGCACATCCACTAGCATTGCGGGGGCAGGTTAATGACCTGTACCACAGCCAGCCACTAGAGGGCAAGCAATATATTTTTGTTATGATTCTGCCATGCCTGCCTTGATCTTGCCTTGTTTTGATATTTGCTTTATTGTTTTCCTGACACTTTGCTATGCCTGACTATTCTTTGTATGTCGTACTGTGATTTGTTACTTTGATTTCTCCTGTTTTGTCTTAGTTTACTATTCCATGTTTTGCATTTAGCCTTAGTCTCATTCCGGTTCATGCTTTCCATTTTGCCTTGCACTTTGTCTCCCCCGTCTGGTCTCATGTCTTGTCATTGCACTCAGCCCCAGTCTTCTGCTTCACTCTTCAGGTGATTTATTGGATTCTGGTTTTCAGTCTTACTTCTGATCTTGCTTGCTGGCTTCACTCTTCTTTTCTATCTACTACCAATAGTAACAGTTTATTATTTTCTCTTGTGATTACTAACAACAACTAACCTTGTATATAATACTAACTTACAAACGAGCACCAAGGATTTGTATAGTTGCACTACCTAATTGATTAACTAGCTCTCAGCACTCGCCCTGTTCTAGTCTCCGCCTCTTTGCTCTGCCTGATTACCTTTGCTGCATTTTCTTGTGAAAGCTCACACCTGATCGCGCTGTCCTGTTTCTCATGATCTATGTATGTTAGAAACTCCTTGACTGGAGCCGTATGTTTGTTTATAGGAATGTCTTGTGTTCCCTGTCCACGTTTCGGCTTTGACCAATTTCATGTGATTAGGTTCTCCCTCATGTGCCTTCCCCTTGTAATCAGTTTAACTTCTTGCACCTGTTATTCTCCTCATTTGATCTCCTCAGAAGTGTATATTAGGTGTCTTTTCACTGCCATTCTCTGTCAGATTGTTTCCCGTGCTGTTATTTTCTCGCCTTGCTAATCATTGAGTTTCTGATTCTGACTGGATTGCCCAACTTCTGATTTTTGGTTTGCCCTTTTAGATTACTGTTACATCTGTGTATTTTGACCTTTTTCTGCCAGACCTCGATTTTGTGGATTGCTGCCCTGATTAGGATTCGGACTGTCCTTAGGCTTGAGGTTTCTCAAGGTTTCTCCCACAAACCTTCTGGGTGGGGACATTAAACTTTTTAAAATTTAAATGAAAAATACATTAATTACGAATTGGACGTTTCCCGCGTGTAAAACTTGCACATTTGAGAGGTGTGTGTGTGTGTGTGTGTGTGTGTGTGTGTGTGTGTGTGTGTGTGTGTGTGTGTGTGTGTGTGTGTGTGTGTGTGTGTGTGTGTGTGTGTGTGTGTGTGTGTGTGTGTGTGTGTGTGTGTGTGTGTGTGTGTGTGTGTGTGTGTGTGTGTGTGTGTGTGTGTGTGTGTGTGTGTGTGTGTGTGTGTGTGTGTGTGTGTGTGTGTGTGTGTGTGTGTGTGTGTGTGTGTGTGTGTGTGTGTGTGTGTGTGTGTGTGTGTGTGTGTGTGTGTGTGTGTGTGTGTGTGTGTGTGTGTGTGTGTGTGTGTGTGTGTGTGTGTGTGTGTGTGTGTGTGTGTGTGTGTGTGTGTGTGTGTGTGTGTGTGTGTGTGTGTGTGTGTGTGTGTGTGTGTTGTAAGTCAAAACTATTTAGTGGAAGTGGGGAAAAAGTTACAAGTTTTACACTGTTTTATCCGTGCTTGACAAATCCTGAAAATTTGTGAGAAATACGGCTTGTTATTGGGATAGTGCAGTGAGTAAAACTGAGCTATGTGAATAAGCTTAAAATCAATTCATGCAATCAAGCACGTGCGCGTTTCTTTGAATTCATCGGTAACATGTTGAAAGAGAACGTGAGAATTATAATGCCGCTTAAGCTTGTTTTAGCACAAAATAAAATCCCAAAGGCGATCATTGAACAATGATCAGTGCATTGTCTATATAACATGATTCTGTTGTACGCTGATGAGCATGGCTAGAAAATATACTAGGGAATAGGGATTACATCACACAAATTGTGGCTACTAATTTTAAAGCACAGGGGTTCTTGAACTTTTATGTACTGAATTTATATCCACGTGAGGATCAGAATGAACAGTACAAGCTGAGAAATATGTAAATATGCAATGAAAAAGAATCGACAAACTGGCATGAGAAATTTATTTCACGCCAGTTTGTCAAGTCTTTCTCACTGCTAAATTATGTTCAGTAAAATATGCTGGAAATTCATTAACAATAAATTTTGGTTGGGGAATGGGGAGAGAAATGCTTATGTCACCATTTGATAAACTTTAAGGTCATTTGCATTTTGCATGTCTTTGATCCTGTTTTTATCAAGAATTACTTGACAATTGACATGCTTTTGGAGGAGTGACTTTATTTACTACATTGGCTATCACTGGTCCATAATAGTTTTGTATTGTAATGTTAAATCTTATTGAAGCCTTAAGCAATCCATAATTATGAAAATGCTATTTTAAATAAAAACAAGTCGTGGAATATACCACATTGTGTTATATTGTAAATATGCCTTAGTTAGCACATACAGAAACCAGCTGTCATAATATAATAGATTTACAATACCACTATGTTTTCAGTTGCATAATGAATACTTTGAGTTGTGTCATTTATTTTTTTCATCACAGATCTTGGCAGCATAAAACGTCTCTGGTAAGGGTGAATATTCTTCTAGAAGACTTGATTTCCTTCCCCAATTCTGTCTGGCTTGGACAAGACATGAGTTAATTTTCTTCCCATAATACAAAACATTATGAACTTTCAAATTATATAAATATATTATTGCTTCAATATCCCAAAGATTTCTCGAGCCAGCACAAATTTTGGATAAGTGGTGAAAAGTTACTTCAATACACAAGCATGGTATAACTGAACATAAAATAGATAATCAAAAAATACACCAATCAGTTTGATCTTAAAACACTAGTTACTTATATGCATTTGCATCTCCTTTGAAATGCATTGCCAGGTTGGAAGTATTTGAACTAGAACTCAGTGCATGCCTGTTAAATGGAATTGCTTTTTAAAAGCACCTCTTTAACTGAAATTTGAATTCTCAAGGTCAAATTAACAGATCTGCCACGGATTGTACAGATCCACTTTCCAATGTTTAAGTGGATATAGTGGATTTTTTTTTTTTGAAGTAAAACTGTATGGGTATCTGTTTTGTGGAGGCGTTTCCTTTTAAAGCATTTCTTTAACTGCCAGAATTTAAAACGCCTATTACTCATTAACGTGCAAGTTTTGAAACTGGGAAATGATATAATATTAAGGTATATAAAAGCAATAGTTTCATGCAAACCCCCCCCCCCAGAATTGGAGAATGAAAATTGCTTTCCAGAGCAGATGGCAAGCTTGGTCCTATAGTCTATTCTGCTGACTACGATTTTTATGGTTGCCCTGGTTATGAACTCTGCTTTGTCCCATTGGACTTTGACTTTTGGATTGCGGACTCTGTACTGTTGCTATCTTCTCTACGGGGGTTACCCCCCCTTGCTCAATAAAGCTCCTCATTTTTGCAATCCCGTGTCCTCGCATTTGGTTCCAGATCGCTACCTCACAATTTTGGCCTCACTTTTGGAAGATTTTAGGTTGTCCATTTCTATATACTGTCAGTCATAGAGTGATAAATGACTCAATGGCACAAACATAAATCAAGTATGTTGGTGATTTACTAACTGAAATAAAATTTATCAGAGAAGAACATTACCTATGGGAAAAGTAGGTTTGTGCAAATGGAGCCACCAAGTCATTTCTCAAATGCTGTTTTACATACGTATACAAAGACATCTGGAGCTTAAATCTTCACTTTTGAGGGCGTTTTACAGTTTTTCTCAGTTGCTTCAGCACGTCTTGAATCTTTTGTAACATTTGCAAAATGGTGAGTGCATTTCTCTAAACAAATGGAACAAACTGCACCCCATAGTGGATTGCCTGCAAAAGCTTAACTTTCAAAATCCTTGTTTTCACTCATACGTCAATGTACGTGGCGGTGCTATCAGAATGACAAGTCCTTTCATTGTCCATGAACAAGACAGGCAAATGGCTTGCTCATGTCAGTTTAACAGTGGAGTTTGTGATATGGAACTGAACTGTGATATGTTTGAACTATGGCTAACATTCACATGGGAATTTTTACAACAGAAAGGAAAAAATACCAAATTAGAAATGTAACTGATTCCTTCCTTAGTAATGCAGCATGGAAAGAATCTTTATACATATAAACTGCTCAAAAATAAAGGGAACACTAAAACAACACAACTCCAAGTGTTCCTTTTATTTTTTTTTTTGAGCAGTATACATTTTTACATTTATATATAAAGTGATCGAACACCTGCAACCTTCGCTTGCCGTTTGTGAAAGTCAAAATCCATGTGCGGGCAATTGCATTATTTTCAGACACTTCAAAAAGAGTCTCTTCAATTTCTACAAAATATGTCTGTCAAAAGATGACAACTATTTCATTCATTTAGCAAGTAAAGACTCGTGATGAAATACTGCTGAGATGATTTGGAGGGTTAGATTATTCAAAAAGAAATGGTACAAAATGTTGTGATTAAAATGATATAATCGATTGATAATGCAGGAGACGGCCGATAGTTTTACATGTGCATGACTGTAGCGAAGCTTTTGCAAATACCTCAAAAGAATAAACTGCTTTTATGATGAGCACAAGTGTTGAGACAATGTGGAGATTGAACAAGTAGTTTTAAGAAATTTCATTCTGATCTGAGATTTACAAAAACAACCGAGAAACTGTAACGCCAGGACCTAAGTGTGCCTGTGGGTGAGAGGCTAAAACGCATAAAAAAGACAGGTTTAAAAAAAAAAAAAATACCCCAGAATGAGTGTGCAGGGCCTTAATTCACTCCACTTTTTTTTTTTTTTTTGTTTTTCAACAAATTTGGCATCGCCAATCCCACCTGAATCTGGAATGCCCAATTGTTGAACTACGTACAAAGCTTGCTCGTATGCGAACCCTTGTTGCCAATTCAGGAGAGCGAAGGCAGTTTGCGGCTCTCCTCCGAAGCACACGCATGTCAGCCACTGCTTCTTATACACTTATTGGTTGAATTTTCGCAAGTTCAGAACGATGGTGGATACCTGGACATGAACAGGCTTAGAATGTTCTTGACAAGCGCTCGTCTAGCCAACAGGAAGCGCTTGAGCAATGAACAAGGCAACTATCATTTTCCCTTCCTGGCAGTCTGTTCCCAATTAGCAACCCTGTAGCGCAAAAGCCAATTGTGCGCTACTATGAAAAAGCTGCTGATCACTGCCGGCTGATACGAGGCGGGGATCGAACACTCCACTTGTTTAAGGGGATTTACACAGCTTCAGATGGTATCAAAAGCAGAAAACAATAATTTGAAGAAATTATGTACTTGTACGTAATTAAATTTATTGCCTGAAGATAAAATAATCATAGGCCTATATGAAGTGTAAAAGATAATTTTGCTCGTAATTGATAAAACTGTGCACACAAGGTCTTTGAAACGCACAACTCACTAGGCAATTAAGAACTAAACAATGAAGCAAATTATAATGAGAAGAACCTTTTTTTGTGGTATTTTTGTGTTAATTTCTCAGGAAACCATTTGGAAAGATCTTTAACACCAGACTTCAGAAACAAAATTTGCTGCTCATTAATCCACCACAGTCTCAAAATCAATCTGTGTATTTCTCAAACATAACATCTTATGCAATCACTTGGAATGTAAGAAAATAACACTCTGTAAAAAGGGCTTTCTCTCTTTGTGGAGTGTGTACCATTTCAGTCGTAACATGGTTAGAGAGTGTATGTAAAGCCCCCAAAACATGAAATGCAACTAATGAAAAAAATAAAATAAAGAATTCAATGTCTTGGGATTGCAGATCTGGTTGCAGTAAAAAAAAAAAAGTACAATAGTATTCTATGACTCATTTTGCGAATCTCTGCAGTAGATCACGGTACAATCACCCACACACATACATACACATATGTGTGCACACAAAGACACCGTACTGCGCAAGACACGCACGCATAGACACAGTTTCACTAACACACAGACCCAATCTCATTCACACACAAGCATACACGCAGGCAGACAGACCCTCACTCACTCACTCACTCACACACACGCGCACATACACATACGCAGAGACTCACAGACACACACATATACACACTCACTCATCAATTGCATGTACTCAAATACACACACACACACACACACACACACACACAAGTGCGGGCACACACATACACACAGACACATTTGCATATGTACAGGTGGAGGGGGAGCAGAATACCGTCTCTACATCTGTATAACTGTATAACAGAGATAGAGAGAGGGAGGGAGAGAGAGAAAGAGGGAGAGAGAGAGGGGGAAAGCAGGAACTAGAAGAAATGGGTATATGAATAAGGAAAGACAAAGCACAATATACTTGACACCTTTGTTTGAGATAAGGAGAGAGACAGCAGGCAGGATGGAGAGTGAAAGTCAGAGAGATATAATGCAGAAAAGACCGATATGAATATGTCATGATATTCCATGGAAAGAGAGAGTTTCTAGAGGTGTGCAGTCCATACCTTTGCCGAGTGACCCGGAGAAAAATCGCTGCAGAGTCTGTAGAAACTTAACCAGACCTCGTTTACAACGTGGGGAGCACCCCGACATCCTGCACCCCCAAAACCAACTGCAACGCAGTCAGATACTCCACAAACCTCCTCATGCGCTGCAGCACCCCATCACCAGGATGGAGTGGAGTTTGTTGAAGTTTCGGGAGGGGGCTTGCAAGGGAGGGTAAACTCCGCTGTGATTCCTATGTGCTATAGTGATGTCACATTTGGCAGCAGCAGTGATCTTCAGCTCCTCTCTCAAAACAGCACAATCCAGAACTGCTGCTCGCTGTCTACAACCACTGCTCTCCATCAAAAATTGCTGCTCTCTGTCTACAACCACTGCTCCCTGTCCAAACCTGCAAATCTCTCTCTCCACAACCTTTGCTCTCTGTCTACAACTGTTCTCTGCTCAAAACTGCTGCACCCTCTTCATAATCACTGTTCTCTGTCCATACCTGCAGGTCTCCGTCCACAATCCCTGATCTCTGTCCACAACTGCTGCTTTATGTCCACAATAGCTGCTCTCTGACCACAACCACTGCTCTCTTTTCACAACCACTGCTCTCTCTCCAAAATAGCTGCTCTCTAACTGCAACTGCTGCTACGTATGTCCACACCTGCTGCTCTCTCCAAAACTGTCCACAACAGCTGCTTTCTGTCCAAATCTATAGCTCAATGTCCAGAACCAATGCTCTCTGTGCATAAACACTGCCCTCTGTCCACAAGCGCTGCACTCTGCCCACAACCATTGATCTGTCCACAACGGCTGCTCTATCCAAAACTACAGCTCTCTGTCCACAACCGCTGCTGTCTGTGCAGGACCACTCTTCTCTGACCATAACTGCTGATCTCTCTCTAAAATCGGTATCCTCTGTCTCTTACTTATGTTGCGACTCTGTTACTCTCTCTCTCCTGCTCTCAGCCACTCTCCACTTAAATCAATGTACATGAGCTTTGAAGGCATAACTCTCAATTTCTCATTCTCGCTGTGTGCTACCTATCTCTCCCCCTCTTTCTATCTCTCTCGCTTTCTCTCTCTGCCCTTTTCTCCCTGTAGGAAAGCTGTAGTATTCCCCTCCCATACATATGCAGGTCAGCTGCACCAGGCCAATGAGCTGTGGCGAAGTAAAGCTGCAGAAAGCAGTGAAGAAGTGATGGAAAAAAGCACCGTGGTTCCAAGATCTGGGCTTTTTTCTTATACATGCATATCTGAAAAACAAGTACATTCTGATTCAGCAGGGATCTGTAAAATAAGGAAATGTGCATTTTGATCCAGTAAGGATCTATAAAATAAGGAGATGTACATTCTGATCCAGTTAGGATCTGTAAAAT